>CM063183.1:108846539-110046539 GCA_031835075.1 Saguinus oedipus | reverse complement strand
GAACTCATGGCCAGCTCCCTCTTCCCTCCTGAAAAAGGGACTGGCCTCCAAAGAAAGGACAGCTGGAATAGGAAGGTCAGGCCTAGACCTAGGGGCTCAAGGTCTCAGTGAAGACTCAGGCGCCTTAAGTGGTACAAATATGTTGGTGCTTCCAAACTCAAAGGGTCATGGACTGTTGGACCAAGAGCATCTCAGTGGTACTCAGAGATGAGGTCCGTAGATGCCTTCTGGAATCACGGGCATCGTGTGGTCCCTGAGACCTCTGCACTACTGGGGATGGAGTCCAGTCAAGCTCAGTTTCATGTGCCCGTCAACTTCCTATTATGGACACTTGGAGTCTGATATAATTGTATTTTAAAAAATACTGTAACAAGGTACTTCTTGCACAACCTATGTGATAAATCAAGATTAATTCCTGCAGTAATCCGATAAGATCTTAGATTTGCAGTGGAGGCCCATAACTGCAGTAACTAATTTTTTATGCTCATAGAAGATATTTATGAGGGTACTTTACAGAGGAAGTATCACCCGTTATAGGAAGAGGTGTTCTGAGGTTTCACAGGGGAGGGTTATAATGTATGACCAATGCTCTAAAACAGACTTGGACCACAGTGTAAGATTAAAAACAAAAAACAAAACTAGCAATTCAAGATGTATTTATATTTTTAAGTTCTGCAATAAACTGTCCCAGATGTGTCACAGTGTTTCTAAAATTTGAATAATAGAAAGATCCCTTTTAAAAGAAAGAAATTCCATCAGACTCTGCAGAATGCATTCACGGACCCCTGGAGTTCACAGTCACATGAAGCCAGTCCAATTACAGAAACATATCTCCTCACTAAGAATTATGACAAGAAGGACCTCCTATCTTCCTGACAACACTTTTGTTAAGACTACTATTAAAGTAAATGTGTGTGTGTGTGTGTGTGTGTGTGTGTATTCCCAGAAAAGGCATCATCTCTTGAGTTTACATCTGCAGGTACCAGGCGATCTGTGCTCCTTAATTTGAGAGTCCTGTTCTCAAGTGTGGGTGGTCATTCACAGCACTCACAGAATTTAGATAGAGGAGCTTTCTAGAGCCAGAACCTCTGAGTTAGAGTGATAACCCTGGTGGGTACTGCGGGGGTCACAGGTACTAGACCTGGCCTAGCTAGTCCTCCTTCATCACCCATTTCTGTTAATCCTGACAAGATACTTGCTAACAAGGAAGAGGAGAGGGAGAGAGGACATGGTGAAGGTAGCCTCTGTCATTACCAACAAATCAGCAATATATCAAATCATGGAAGGGGATAGATCACTTAATTATAGAACTACAAAGAAAACCCAGAGTCACATGGGTTGGATGCAAATCTTCATGGAGAAATGATTTCATCTCTGGAGTTTCAGTCTCTTCCTTTGTTCGGTGAGCAGCTGGTGAGGTGTCTGTGAAGGTTCATTTCCAGGGTCTTCCTACAACTAATAGTTCTTCCTTGTTCTGTGGTTTAAAAAGTAATTTTACATTTATTCTTATTTAAACTTCATAACAACTAAGAATTTAGACTCAGGAGCCAATAAGGGATGGACTGGTGCCATATTATTGGTCTCTAGGATCTGGAATCCCACCTTTTTCTCTTACAGAGCAGGGTTTTGGGTTCTTAGGCTTCACAGGAGATATGCCTTTGGAAAACTGGACTGGAAAGAAAGCATGACAGAAAAGGTGTGAGGGAAGATTTCCCTGTGCCTCCTTAGATGTATTGATTCCTCTTTGCAAATCTACCTGGTTTCCTGGTCTCTGTCGTTATTTCTGATCTGGGCCTTTCAACAGTTTATAACCAAAGGGATTATTCAAAACACAATGGAAAATTCAGGAGCTTTCTCATGCCTCTGCCTGTGTTCTATTCATTCAGTATTTTCACTTGTCCTTCTCATTCTCATCTCCACTATTGTACCCTAGATCTCCCAGGTTGCCAGCCTTGACCGAGCCAGGCTGCAGAAATGTGAGCCTATGCTGGAGAATGGGGATCCTGTTTCAGTGACAGCCAGCTCATTTCTCAACTGTGAGATTTCATTAGGATAGGGACCAAGCTGACTGCAAGTGATGCTGTTTGCATGCAGCCATCTCTCAGTATCCCACGGTAGGTGATTATATAAACTTATTGAAGAGTAAGTCTCAGATCACAGGAATATAGATTAGAAGAGCAAGGTCCGGGATAATCTGAGTTCCATCTAAACTGGCTTGCAAAACCCCATGAAGTCATCCTTACTGAGGATTCTTATTTTCCACAATGTTTTCTTACAGTGCATGAAAACCAGCCAGACATGTGATGCTAAACCAAACACTGTTTTCTATGGATTCAGCTCCCACCAACCTTGGATTAAAGAAACAGAAGAAGAAAAAAGATTCGATGAACCCAGTATGGATGTATTTTACCCCAACTAAAGCCACAACGAGGTGACAGAATCTGGTTTTCATTTAAGCTAAAATTCTTCAAAATAACAACAATAATAAAGCATCTAAGCACTGTCAGCATTATTTAGCAATTCTCTGAGAAGTTTCTTCCCCTCCCCAAAATGCTGGCAAGAAATGTCTTCTCTGTTGAAGGAGCTGGAAACTCATTCAGTTCTCTCTGGGCTCTTCAGTTGTTGCTTGATGAGGAGTGCAATGATGTAGCGTGCATCTCTGTCACGTCAGTACCCTGGAAACCACAGTCAAGAAACATCTCACAGAATGACTCCACCATGACGGAAACAACCGAGAGGGCGAGCAATTTCTCTGACGCCAAAACCCCATTGGCAGGAAGAGTGAAGTCAGCCTTACAATATGCACAATTACTGCTTCCTGACCAAACGGACCCCACTTCTTCTAAACTCTGTGCGAGGTGGTAAGGAGGAGAGATGGGAAAGGAGTGAACACGCTGGTCCCTTTTCCACACCATATTGCTGGTTGATGTTTATTTGTAAGAGAAAAAAATATTGCTTCACACATTTCATTATGTCACCTATTTTGACATCCTGTAATTACAAAATATGATAACAGCCTTTTCTTTATACTGAAATTATCATGATCTGGGGGCCTCACTGGCCTAGTAAATAGGTTGAAATTTTCCAGGAAAATGCAAATTCAAAGAATCCCTCTATCTCTACCAGAAAACAAATAAGTTTTAAAATAAAATGATTTTTTTAAAAAATGAAACAAAATACCAAAAAATATCAAGTATTGACAAGGATGTAAAGCAACTGGAATTCTCATATATTGTTGGTAAGACTTCGAAATGGGGTCAATTGATGAAACCCCATCAATTGTCCCAACTTAATAATAAATTCTTTCCTATTAAATGAATCACATTCTGACTTTTGGTCAGCACTTCTTTGTTCTATTTTATATTTTCATCATCCATAATTATAGTTTAGTTTTACTTTTTAAAATGTTTTTTGTTCCCACTTGTTCTGTAGGTTCTTCCTTTGAAATTAATATTGTCTGATAGAGTTTCTTGTTGTTTGCATTTTGTGGATTGTACCCCAAGATATGGTTTAATATATATTTCTATTACCTGTATTTTGAAGCATTTGTAGGTTGGTATAGAGGTTTGCATCTATTCAGTTTTTTCCCCATGAGTTTTGATGGTACTATATAATGTTTTTCATCAAAAGAAGGAGTTTAATACTGGTTATTTTCTTTAATGTGATGTAAATTGCCATTATTTTTCAATGGCTAGATCTGTTAATTCATTACAAATATCAAAAGAGTTGTAGTCTCAGTCTTCTATTTCTTCTCAAGTATTATCTTAATAATTTCTAAAATAAAAGATTTATCCTCTTCTACAAAAAAAAGACTTCGAAATGATACAACCACTTTTGAAAACAGTTGAACACTTTTTATAAAGTTTCACACATACTTTCTTTATAACCCAATAATCCCACATTTGGGTATTTACATAAGAAAACTAAAAACAAAGGAGGTGAAAACGGCAGACAGGAGGCAGGACTAACTTGCAGCTCCCTCTCAGATGGACAGAGCAGTGTGTGGAGACCCATGTCAGGTCTTTTGCTCCAAGAACTACCTCAGGATCTTAACAAGAAAGCCAAGAAAATCCATAGATCCTTTGAAGGAGGTGGATCACTTGGCTGGAGGGGGACAGCGAGGAACTGTGAATTGCCTTGCTTTCTCAGCTGAGAGGCTTGTAGCTGGGGCAAGTTCTCAGCCCTGCTGGTGGGCTACCTGGAAATAAACTTGGTGCTACTGGGGGAGCACAGTGTGAGTGAGACCGACCTTTTGGGCAGTGGCTGAATGGAAGAAGGGTGAGTCCTGTGGCTGCTGCTTTCCCCCACTTCCCTGGACCTGCATGACACAGCAGAAGCAGCCATAATCCCCTTGGAATCATAACTCCATTGGCCTGGGAACCACGCTCCCATCCCCCACAACAGCCACAGTAAACCCCACCTAAAGAGAGACTGAGCTCGGACATGCCTAGCCCTGCCTCCACCTGATGGTCTTTCTCTATTATCCCTGGCAGGAGAAAACAAAGGACATAATATCTTGGAAGCACATGGGCCCTGCTCACCACCTGATTCTCCCTATACTACTGCCAACAGATGAGCTCTTGAAAAGACCACCATGAATTTTTGGACAATCAACACAAAGCAAATGCACTTAAAAATATATAAGCAAGGACATTCACAGAGTCCACTTCATTCCCTGCCACCTTAACCAGACCAGGTACTAGTGTCCATGGCTTAGAGACCTGAAGGTGGATCACATCACAGGACTCTGCAGGCACTCCTAAGTACCAGCCCAGAGCCCAGTAGCTCCACTGAGTGGCTAGACCCAGAAGAGAAATGACGATCACTGCCGTTTGGCTCTAAGGAAGCCCCATCTCTAGAGCAAAGGGGAGAACACCACATCAAGAGAACACCACATCCAACAAAAGAATCTGAACAGCAGCCCTTGAATCCCAGATCTCCCCTCTTATACAGTCTCTGCAAATGAGAAGAAACTAGAAAACTAATTTTGGTAATATGACAAAATAGGGTTCCTTAACACCTCTGAAAGATCACACTAGCTCACCGGCAATGGATCAAAACTAAGATGAAATATCCAAACTGCCAGAAAAAGAATTCACGAGGTGTACTATTAAGCCAAACAAGAAGGCAAAAGAGAGGTAAAGTCCAACTTAAAGAAATAAAAGATACAGAATATGAACGGAAAAATCTCTAGTGAAATAGATAGCATTAATAAAAAACAACCATAACTTCTTGAAATGAGAGACACACTTAGAGAACTGCAAAATGCACTGGAAAGTCTCAGGAATATAATCAAACAAGTAGAATAAAATACTTCAGAGCTCAAAGCCGAGGCTCTCTTAATTAACCCAGTCTAGCAAAGACAAAGAAAAATGAATTGAAAAAAATGAACAAAGCCTCCAAGAAGTTGGGGATTATGTTAAATGACCAAACCTAAGAATAACTGGTGTTCCTGAGGAATAAGAGAAATCAAAAAGTCTGGAAAACATATTTGAAGGAATAATCAAGGAAAACTTACCTAGCCTTGCTAGAGATCTAGACATCCAAATATATGAAGCTAAAAGACCTGTGAAATTCATCACGAAAAGATCATCACTTAGGCACACAGTCATCAGGTTATCTAAAGTCGAGGTGAAGGAAAGAATCTTAAAAACTATGAGGCAAAAACATCAGGTAACCTATAAAGTGAAACATAGCATATTAGCTGCAGATTTCTCAGCAGAAGCCCTACAAGCTAGTAGGGATTGGGGTCCTATCTTTAGCTTCCTTAAACAATTATCAGCCAAGAATGTTGTATCCAGTGAAACTAATCATAAATGAAGGAAAGATAAAGTCTTTTTCAGACAAATGTCAAGAGAATTCACCAATACCAAGCCAGCACTACAAGAACTGCTAAAGGGAGCTTTAAATCTGGAAACACACACACACACACACACACACACACACACACACACACACACGAATAGCCACAAAAATGAATAAAATAAAGGCATTTACAGCAACCTGGATGGAACTGGAGACCATAATTCTAAGTGCAGGAACTCAGGAATGGAAAACCAAATATCATCATATGTTCTCACTCATAAGTGGGAGCTAAGCTATGAGGACTCAAAGGCATAAGAATGACACAATGGAGTTTGGGGATTCAGGGGAAAGGGTAAGAGGCGGGTGATGGATAAAAAAAACTACACATCGGGTACAGTGTACACTGCTTGGGTAACGGGTGCACCAAAATTTCAGAAATCACCAATAAAGAACTTATTTATATGACCAGACACCACCTAGTTTCTCAAAAACCTATTGAAATAAGGAAATACATAAAAATTAAAAGAAACCATGTTCACACAGGACTTGTATGCGAATCATCAACTTTTCTCCTAACAGCAACAAATTAAAAACCATCCAAGCATTCATCAACAGTTGAATAAATACATTACTGTAGTTTTACACAATAAAACACTGCTCAGTAATAAAAATGAATGAGTTAGTAATGTCTGTAACAACATGAAAAAATATTAAAAACATTATATTAAGCAAAAGAAAAAAGATACAAAATAGTTCAAACAGTATAATTTCACCTATGTGAAATCCTAAGAAAACCAAAATTAATATGCTATCACAAAAAGCAGATCAATGATTGCCAGAATTAAGGGATGGAGCAGTTTGACCATAAAGAAGAGTGAAATAACTTTTGGGGATGATGAAACATGTCGATTGTGATGCTGACTGCATGAGTGTATATGTGTATTTGTCCAACATTGAATTGTCCATGTAAATTGGGTAAATCTGATCACAAATTATAGCTTTATGGAACAGAACAGAGGCATTGGAGGCAACACAGCATATCTACAACCATACAATCTTTGATAAACCTGACAAAAACAAGCAATGGGGAAAGGATTCCCTGTTTAATAAATGGTGTTGGGAAAACGGGCTAGCCATGTGCACAAAGCAGAAACTGGACCCCTTCCTGACACCTTACACTAAAATTAACTCCAGATGGATTAAAGACTTAAACATAAGACCTGGCACCATAAAAACCCTAGAAGAAAATCTAGGCAAAACCATTCAGGACATAGGAGTAGGCAAGGACTTCATGATCAAAATACCAAAAGCATTGGCAGCAAAAGCTAAAATAGACAAATGGGACCTAATCAAACTCCACAGCTTTTGCACGGCAAAAAAAAAAAAAAAAAAAAAAAAAAAAAAAAAAAAAAAAAAAAAAAAAAAAAAAAGAAAAACAAAAAACAGTCACTAGAGTAAATCGGCAACCAACAGAATGGGAAAAAATTTTTGCAGTTTACCCATCTGACAAAGGGCTGATATCCAGAATTTACAAAGAACTCAATCAGATTTACAAGAAAAAAACAAGCCCATTCAAAAATGGGCAAAGGATATGAACAGACACTTTATAAAAGAAGACATACATGAGGCCAACAAACATATGAAAAAATGCTCATCATCACTGGTCATTAGAGAGATGCAAATCAAAACCACATTGAGATACCATCTCACGCCAGTTAGAATGGCGATCATTAAAAAATCTGGAGACAGCAGATGCTGAAAAGGATGTGGAGAAATAGGAACACTTTTACACTGCTGGCGGGAGTGTAAATTAGTTCAACTATTGTGGAAGACAGTACGGCGATTCCTCAAGGACCTAGAAATAGAAATTCCATTTGACCCAGCAATCCCATTACTGGGTATATATCCAAAGGACTATAAATCGTTCTGCTATAAGGTCACATGCACACGAATGTTCATTGCAGCACTGTTTACAATAGCAAAGACCTGGAACCAACCCGAATGCCCATCAATGATAGACTGGACTGGGAAAATGTGGCACATATACACCATGGAATATTATGCAGCAATCAAAAATGATGAGTTTGTGTCCTTTGTAGGGACATGGATGAATGTGGAGAACATCATTCTCAGCAAACTGACACAAGAACAGAAAATGAAATACCACATATTCTCACTCATAGGCGGGTGATGAACAATGAGAACACATGGACACAGGGAGGGGAGCACTACACACTGGGGTCTATTGGGGGGAATAGGGGAGGGACAGCGTGGGGGAGCTGGGGAGGGATAGCTTGGGGAGAAATGCCAGATGTGAGCGAAGGGGAGGAAGACAGCAAATCACACTGCCACATGTGTACCTAGGCAACTACCTTGCATGTTTGGCACATGTACCCCAAAACCTAAAATGCAATTTAAAAAAAACTTTTTTAAATGCATCTCTAGGCCAGGTGTGGTGACTTACACCTGTAATCCCAGTACTTTGGGAGTCTGAGGTGTGTGGAACACCTGGTATTAAGAGTTTGAGACCAGTCTTGCCAAGATAGTGAAACTCCATCTCTACAAAAATTAAAAAGTGGGGGAAAAGGAAAGAAGAAAAAAATACAAAAATCAGCTAAGCATGGTGGCACATGCCTATAATCCTAGCTACTTGAGAGGCTGAGGCAGCGGAATGACTTGAATCTGGAAGGTAGAGGTTGCAGTGAGCCAAGATCAGGCCACTGCACTCCACCTGGGCAACAGAGTAAGACTCTGTCTCGAGAGAAAATAAAAATAAAAAATAAAAAAGTGAATCTCTACTGTTCCTAAAGACTTCTACGCACTCCTTGTATGTCCTTCAGCTTAAGTCCTCTAGTCTTTCCCCCTCACTCCATGATTTATTGTCAGGCGCAGGTATAATGAAAGTCAAACTCGAGGACAACTTAGAAATGCCACAGCATCTTAATGGCATTGGTGGAAGTTGGGGTCAGAAAAGAGAAATGACGATTTGGAGGGGTGAGGCCTCCTAGAAGAGCCTTCTTGGACAATGCCAGGAGAATGAGACTTTGTTTTTTCTAAGAGTCAACTTCAACTCCTGTAAAAAAAAGTTAATCCTCCCAAAGCCTATGATGTCCCTTTTGTGTTAGATTCTTGGTTTCATCCCACGTCTATCCAGAAGAAGATGACTTCTTGCTCTCAGAAATGTTCTCCTGGATCTCTGTGGCTCAGTGTCCTGCCTAGTGACCTACCAGCCCAAAAGTAAGTGAAATTCCCTCCCTTCCAGCCCGCCTTCCCTCTCTCACTCTTATTCCCTCCTCTGCACAAGAACAGCTTGAAGTGTAATATCCATCCACCCTTGATAGGCCAGAATAAGACAGAACACTGATCCCTTTCAAGACAAGAAGAACCAATGTGTCGTGGACTCTATAAACTGAATAAGACAATCTCAATAGTGTGTGTCCTAAAGCTTAAGTTGTTTAGTCTTAAATAAAACAGATTCTATGGAATGATACACCAAGCTATGTTTCTCCAGCATAGTATAAAATAAAAGTAAATCATCCATACCCCTCTTATAAACAAATGTTTGCTGAAGAACAACTCCACACAAAATGTTTTCTGAAAAATGTATGTGTGTATGAACACACCCATATGCACACACACAATATTAAAAAGAAAACCCAATAATATTTCTTCACAGGAAAATGTAAATCCAGATTTCAGGAAAAAAAAAAAAAACTAACTCCTCTCACTGTAGTTAACTCCTCTGCTAAGATATCCAAATGTATGATTAAAAGGACACAGGAAAAGAAGAAGAGGTAGAGAAGAAGACAAAAAGCCATTGATCTTGCCTTGAGAAAATGCATTTTACACGTTAAAGCTTTGCCTTTTAATTGATCCTTTGGCATTAGTGCAACTACAAACACAAATGCAGGTTCCCTGAATGATCCAGGATATAAAGACAAACAGATGTACAAACAGATAAACATTCACATGTATACACATATACACAGACAGACAGACAATAGATACATAAAACATCGATTTTTGAATTCTTGTAAAGAATTCTGACTTCACACAAAATATCTCCATTGACCCTCAGAAGTCAATTCCAGTTTGAGGAACATTTGACAGGAAATCTTTTTTTAAGGCATAGGAAAAGAAGACCTGTGTCTCAATTCCATTACAATGAAGCAAGCAGGCTATAGGCATTTTGAACCCCATGAGTAACATAAGCGACACAGTGGCCTCTTCATCATGAAGCTAAAACTGTCAAGTGCAGAAGTTGGACATCACCCAAAATTTTAGAAACAGCCGGAGATTTGCAGTCTCTTAGCTACAACATCAGCTTTTGATTTGTTTGCTTTTTTTTTTTCCTGGGGCAAAGGAGAGAGACTAGTAAGAAAACTGACATCTGTTGCTCGCCTCCTAAATGCCACACATTTTGTACATATATTACATATATCACCAGATGCAACTTAATATAATTCTGTAATTTAGAACCAGCAACCAAGAGTGGCAATCTGAAATCATTTTACACTATTACAGAAGATACAGATGGAGCTTAAAAATCTTCCATGAAGCTTCAAATCATTTAACACTCATAGTTTCTATGCTTCCAGAAAGATTAACTATTTTATGTGTATGTTTTTTATTAATATCTATTTTGCCCACTAGACTATTGTGTGCATTAGGGAACTTGTCACACCTAGATCTTGCAAACCACTGTATCCCCAGTTCCTAGCATGTGTGGGTCTTCTTGTATTAAAGATTCAATTAAAATTTGTTAAATGAATGAATGAGTACATTGTGGTTTATTTTCTCCATATCACTTAAATCCATAGGACACGTTGATTTTTCTCAGTTTCGGGAAGCAACCCTTAAACTCTCTGTTGAAACAGAGGACAAGATATTAACACCACCACCTGAAAACTGAAGTATGGCACTATGAACAGGAAGCTAAAAATAGTTTCCTCTGATAATAGCTTCATCTGACAAATGTTAGGCTCTTTAAAGCCTCCTTCTTGTAGACACAGGGCAAAGCAATATGTTCACAGTTGTCAAGTAACACTCCTTGCTGAAATTTAAGAAGACAAAACCTGACTGAACCACAGCAGACTCTGAGTCCTGGTTGCATAACATCGCCTAGGAAAATGGTGTTTTTCAGATTAACTTGAATGCCAAAGCTGAAGCTATGAACATAATTATAACTGATGTTTTTGTTCGACTGCATGACAGATAGCAATAATGTATTGCCTCATAAAGAAAATAATCTATTTTTTAGAAGAGAAGAAGAAAAATGGCTCACAGTATTAAAGGACAAAATGGGTACTATTTCTTCTTCCATTTGTGCTAACCTGCATTCTTTGGTGGTAAAGATGTAACTCAGACCTAAGTCCTGAGGAATATGTGGCTTGTTAATCTGGCGGAAATAACAAAGACAGATCACCACTAACCCATCTGATGGATTCAATAGTCTAGCTAAATTGGACTATTTGGAAAAGAGGCCAACAGTAATGACAATGCAATTATAATAACAAACTTCAGTGAACATTGGTTGAGTGTCTTCTATCGCCAGGCGCTGTTATAGATGATGGAGATGTACCAGTGAACAAAGCAGGTAAAAGTAAAAATAGCCTTCATGAAGTCTGCCTAATAAAAACTGTCTCCCCAAATCACCCATGCATGTCACAGGTTTGCTTCAAGGCTATAGATGAACTATAGATAAAAGGGGGGAAAAAAGGCTGTCCACACTAATTTCCAAATTAGAGAGTAGGTCTCGGAAGCCCCAATCTGTTCTAATAACTTTGCATCTCAAAGCCATCTAGTCATCTACAGGCATTTTCTAGCATTTTGTCATCTTTCTACACTTTAAACTGAATAGGACAAGGAATGAAAAGAATGTGGTTTGCTGCTTATTATCTTGGAATTAAAAGCTGATATTTAATGGAATAAGTTTAGTTCGTACATCAAATTGTCAATGCTCGGTTCTCATAGTTTATGACCTATCAGTGGCACTTGGAATCATAGATCACACCCTCTCCTTGACAGACACTTTTCACTTGGCTCTCGGAATATCACTCTGTCCGTCTTCAATTCCTCTGATCATGTATTCTCAATCCTTTTGGATGTGTCCTGCTCCTATCCTTGAATTCTTTAATGGCAATGCCCGAAGGCTCAGTCCTAAGTTTTCTTCTACTCTTTTTTTTTTTTTTTTAACTAACTCCGTTGGGAATCATCAACTCTATGTCTTTAAAGATCAATTGTAGAGCCTTGAAAGAATACCTGATATCAGATGTATCCCTCCACTATACACAAAACTGATACATAAACCAACTGTTAGTGGGCATTGAACAGGAGTCATGTTGGGCCCTGCCCCTGAGAGAAGAGATTAAATGAGGTGAACACTGTATTCACTTCTCCTTTCTCTGTAGTATTTTCCAAATATCTATGTGGGGAAATGGAGCCTGACAGAGTACTGTACTTTGGTGGTAGAAACAGAGATAGAACCTTTGGAGTAGTAATGTATCAGAGATTTTGGAGGTAGGTTAAAAGAGAAAAGTAAGCCACAGAGAAGTATCCAAAAAAATTCTCCATAAAATGCACCTCTGGTCTTTAGACAGCTTTTACAGAACAAGGTTCAGGAGGCATAGAGCAGCTTCTGGGAGGCTGTTCTGAATGGAGAGTGTAAGATCACACAACTCTGGAGAGGCGCTAGGCTTGGGGCCCAGCCAAACCCCATCCTTGGCAACAACATAAGCACTGGATTGTGACCCATGACAACAGAAAACAAGGCAATGTCCCAACAGGAATGATTAGATGCTATGCACAGGAACTGGTTCCAGTACAAAGGGAGTCATCAACATAACCCTACTCCAAGAAAGCCTAAAACAAAGGTCTCACGAGAGCAAAGTAATCTGCCACTAACTGAACTACCTGACAAAAAAAAAACAATATGTTTTAGAAGATAACATAATTCAGAAACTCTACAACACATCATGCATAATATCTAACATATGATTGAAAATAATAGACATATGCAGAGACAGGAAAAATGATTGATAATTAGATAATAATATTATTAATGAAAGTGTACAAAGAAATGATCCAGGCTGGGTGCGGTGGCTCACACCTGTAATCCTAGCATTTTGGGAGGCCAAGAAAGGCAGATTGCCCAAGCTCAAAAATTTGAGACCAGCCTGGGCAACATGGTGAAACCCGTCTCTACTAAAATACAAAAAAATCAGCCAGGTGTGGTGGCAGGTACCTGTAATCCCAGCTACTCAGGAGGCTGAGGCACGAGAATTGCTTGAACCCAGGAGATGGAGGTTGCAGTGAGCCAAGATTGTGCCACTGCACTCCAGCCTGGGCAACAAAATGAAACTCTGTCTCAAAAAAAAAAAAAAAGGATCCAGTTATTGGAGCTGTCATGTAAGCAAATTAGCAAAATTAATACATTAAAAGGAACAGAAAAAAAGGTGGACAGAATAGATTAAATGATGGAATATTTAATAGAGAATATGAAACTAAAAAATTAAATGGACATCCTAGAACTGAAAAATGTAATTTCTGAAATTAAGATCTCATTAGAGCAATGTAACAATAGATTGGATTGGGAAGAATATAACATTTGTAAACTTAAAGGCAGGCCAGTAGAAAATGTTTGGCCTGAAACACCAGAGGGGAAAAAAATAGGCAATAAGAAAACAAGTCATAAGAAATACATGAGACACAGCCAAGATAATTAACATGTGTGTAATGAAAGTTGTAGAATAAAAAAGAGGAGAGAATGGGACAAAAGCAATATTTAAAAAGACATCAACACACAGCAGGAGATTGTATTGATACACACAGATGGAGTATTTCTTATTGGATATGCTTAGGACCGGAAGTGTTTTGGATTTTCAATTTTTGTGAATTTTAGAATATTTGCATATATATAATGAGATATCTTGAGGATGGGACCCAATCCAAACACGAGACTTATTTATGCTTCATATACACCTTATACACATAGCCTGAATGTAATTTTATATGATATTTTAAATAACTTTGTGCATCAAGGTCCATATGCACTGAAGCACCTGAAAGCAAAGGTGTCACTATCGCAGCCACTCATGTAGATAATCCCGGCTTGTTTGGCATCACCATCATTCCTGACTCTGAATTTGCATAGCACCTATAATTGTTCGTTTTATCACACTTATTCACACATAAGTGCTTAACAGTAAAAGGTATGACAATTAATACAGTGAAAAAGATCCTGTGTTTAGCGTGACAGTGGCACCACCAGAATGCCTGCATCAGCTGTTAAACAGCGGACTACAGTAGGCTTACAGTCTCCACTTTTGATGTTGTGTTTTGATTAAAAGGTTACTGTATTCTAATTTTTTTTTAGGTGAAAAGAAACACGAGAAGCAGTTGCGGGACCAGGAACTGGATTGTCTAGGAATGAAAAGACATTCTGAATAAATTGTGTTGTGCACTTGTATTTTGACTAAACTGTGAAATTTTCTACATGTTCAAAAAAATTTTTATTTTGAAGTATTTCATTTCAGATTTTGGAGTTTTTGGATTAGAGATGCTGATTTATATATACACACACACAGGCACACATACATGCAGGAGAGAGGGGAAGAGAGAGAGAGAGACAGAAGGAGAGAGAGGAGAGAGAGAGAGAGAGAGAGAGAGAGAGAGAGAGAGAGAGAGAGAGACCTAGGCTTTACCATGACCATCAGATTGTCAGGGAAAAACAATATCAATTTGTACTAGTTATGGCTAATTTTACAACAGAAACTATGAAAGTCCAAAGATATGGAATAACATTTTTAAAGCATGTTTAGGGAGTTGGGGGCAAGCAACCAGTAAAACAATTTCAAAAATGAAGACAAAATTAAAATATTCTTATTAAGTCAAGGTAAATATTCCAGATCTTGAGTTTATCAATCTCAATATCCTGGCTGTGAGTTTTGCAACATTTGATCTTAATGGAAACTGGGGAAATAATACATGGGATTTCCCTGTCTTATTTCTTACAGCTGCATGTGAGTCTATAATTATCTCCAAATAAAAGCTTGAATTAAAAAAAAAAGTTTTTAGAAAAACAAAAGATGAAATATTTGGTTCCAGAAAACATGAACAATAAGAAATATTAAAGGAAGTTTTAAAAATTAAGAAACGTGAATCCATCTGGAAGCACAGTAATGAGAGACGAAATGAACGGCTCAAGAGAGAGTAAACGTGGGTCAATGTAAAAGACTGTTACCTAAGCCAGGCCCAGGGCTCACGCCTGTAATCCCAACACTTTGGGAGGTCCAGGCAGGCAGATAACAAGGTAAAGAGATCAAGACCGTCCTGGCCAATATGGTGAAACCTCGTCTCTACTAAAAATACAAAAATTAGCTGAGTATGATGGTGCACACATGTATTCCCAGCTACTTGGAGGCTGAGGCAGAAGAATCACTTGAACCTGGGAGGCAGATGTTGCAGTGAGCCGAGATCACACCACTGCACTTAAGTCTGGGTGACTTAAGACAGAGCGAGACTCTGTCTCAAAAAAAATAAAAACAAAAGAGGCCATGATTTTGGATGGATATTGAAATTACCTTTAGCTATGGAAGACCTGGGAGCAGAGAGGAAGCTTATAAGTCTAAAATATTCATGGGATACCTGCAATGTTCTCGGCACTTTTATCTGCATGCTCTGACTCCATATTCGCTCTTAATCTGATTTATTTATTTATTATGAATGCAAAGGGCGTACCTCTGTATGCCTATGTGCCTCTGTCTGTGTGTGTATGTGAAAGAAACTACTTATCATATTAGAAACACCAACCACCACCACATACCTTCTTTATAATACAAGTATCAGTGGTTTTCAGACTTGTAAACCAAGCTTTACATTCTGATTTTAACATTATTTGATTATCTAAAGGCTTTTATTCACTGCCTTTCTGCTGACTTTGTGCTTCCATCAGTTTCAATTATTTCATGCCTGACACTTACCTAAACTATCCTGCGTGCTGTGTTGTCTAAACAGAAAATTGAGCATTGTTTGAATTCTGTTACGAGGATTATACGGAAGAATATTGGAAATGAAAATGGTCCTGTAAACTCTGAAACTTAGATTCGCCACAGGTATTAAAATCATAATAAATTTATCTTTGGCAGGCATTCTTCATTTATCACATTCATCTTCATAATTACCTGACAATATATCATGCCCATTTACATTTCAGGGCAACAAGACTCAGCTTGTTAAGTGACCTCCCCAAGCTATACATCTTGTTATGATTACAGTTGTTATTCAATTTGCCAATTTTTAAATCCTCTTGCTCTTCTCAAACTGCCAGACTCATAACAAACCTTTGCTTAGAATAACATTTCTGTCTTCTTCCTGATTACTAATTCCTTTTCTTATAGCTCTCCATGTTGTCTCTGGAGCACGTGTAGGACTACGGGGCTGGCAGCCTCTGATAAGCCTCTCTGCTAAGTTCTCATCATGTGTCAGGTGCCATATTTGTGTGACCCAGATCCTCATTTCCATTCCCTAATCTGTCTCTCATCTGCAATTCCAACAGATTGTAAATCCCAACTATTGTCTCACTATGGGCATAGCTGGCCCCTTCACGGAGCTTAATGAATTATGGTAATTGCTAATACATGACAGAGTAACTTTAAAAAGAGAGTTAAATTTAAATATTCACCATATAATGCCAACATTCTGAGTGTATCAAATACCTCTTAAACATAAGAAGATGTGTTGTGTGTATCACTGAACATAGTACTTTAAAAATCTAACAGCTGGGGTGAGTATGTTTAACATCAGAGTTACAATGAAGAAGGCTATTACATCATGTCAGTGAATCTGAGCAGCTCCACAAGCAGTAGAATTATTGTGAATTTTTTTTTTTAATGAAAAAGACCTTGGGCATCATCTACTTTAGTACTTTTGTCTTAAAGGTTAGGAAATTATGCTCTAAACAGGGTCAGGGGACCATCAGCCAATGAGTAACATAGTAAAATTACATTTTTTAAAAAAATGTACACTTCATCTACTCTCTCCATGGTCATTTCATTAGCTACACAGCTCCCATGTTTATCTGAGATATAAAGAGGACGTGATGGCCTTAACTTGCTTAAAAGCCTTAGATAATTACCTATTTTCCATGCGATAATATATAGACTCCCTAGCATAATTATTCATACCCTGCAAAACCTCCCTCAGTCCACATTCTTATCACCAGCTGCTCTTCTCACTTTATGGAAGCCACAGCTGAGTTATAATTTTCTGAACCCTGTTACTCATTTCTTTCCTCTGCTTGATTAATCTCTACCTCCCATTTTTTGTTTTATTTTACCCAGCCCAAGCCCTATTTATTGCATACAAGTCTGCCTTTCTATGAAGATTGTTAATTGTTTGAAGCTCAGAATAAAATCCTAAAAACATCCTTAGCCCCTCCTAAAATTAGCATAACTCCTGGAAAATAGTAAATATGGAAAGAATAAAAGAGTAAAAAGGGCTTTCACCTTGGGCAGGAAAACTACGACAAATGTAATCGGTGTTCTGTCAGTCTCCCACGTTTCTCATTATCCCCACCCCAATTTCCATTCAAAGCAGGTCCCAGAGAAGAGGGCACCACCTTTACCTATTTTCTCTTGCTGACTGAACAGGAAGGTATATGGACAGAATTTAATAAAGTCTGATCTGCAAACTGAGCCAGACAGCACCAAGACAAGGAAGCCAAATACTCCTGCCAGATCTGTGCCACCATCTGTCCGCAACCCTGAGGAGTGGTCCCCGATGCCAGATTGTTTCCAAAGGTAATAGCAGGTCCAAGAATTGCATTAGCTCAGAAATTACACAACATTTAGTTTGCTATAACCAGTAAGGGGTAAAATCAAACTAAAATGCATTATACTTTATAATTTGCAATTTTTCATGCATTTTCTTATTTAATCCTAACAACAAGTAGAAATCCTGAAATGCAGTAAATTTAACATGTTCCAAAAATCCTGGAGCTCATAAGCAAGAGGAATAATTTTAAAATTTGTTAAAGAGTTCCACTTCTTGCATGATAATATAAGGAAATCTGTGGACCTCCTCTCCAGTAAAAGTGGTGAAAATTAATTATTTTTTAAAAACACAAAGGCATACATAAAATTAACAAATATCTATCTATTTATTTATTTTTTCAGACTGAGTCTCTCTGTATTGCCCAGACTGGAGTGTGGTGCAATCTTTGCCTCCCAGGTTCAAGTGATTCTCCTGTCTCAACTTCCCAAGTAGCCAGGATTACAGGCATGCACCATCATGCCTGGCTAATTTTTGTATTTTTAGTAGAGATGTGGTTTCACAATGTTGGCCAGGCTGGTCTTGAAATCCTGGCCTCATGTGATCTGTGTGCCTCTGCGTCCCGAAGTTCTGGGATTACAGGCGTGAGCCACCGTGCATGGCTAAGAAATATTAATTTAAAAAATAAAATCAGTAAGAACAGAAAATGTCTATCTAGAATAACATTAAGATTCTGTTCCCTCTCTCCACCCTCATAGATCACTGGAGTGAAAACTCCAGATAGCTGTAGCCAAGAACAAAGGGCTCCCTCTCACTTCAGTCAGAGGACTCTTCCCAAAAGGATAAGGACCATCACTTATCCTGCCTTCACCTCCCTATTGCTAAGGGTACTTTCCAGGCAAGTGAAGCGAAAAGATTGGGACTCCATTCTTTCTTTCATCCTACACTGTAAAATAGGTCAATGTTTGGTATGGTGTTGCCGAGAATACTGGGACTCTGATGTCTCTTGTCCTGTTTATAAGATAGAGGTCAAATGCTGGTAGAGGCAAGCTGAAAATCTCTGAGGCAACTGGTAGTAACTACACCAAGTGCTCAGTATTGAGTGGTTCACTTGACATTTTCCCTACCCACAACTCCAGAGCCATGATTGGAGATGTTTCCTTGAGAGGAGAAGCACACATAAAACAATAGCTTCAAATCCCTTCTCAAAAGAATTAAGAGAGGATGGAGAAGTTCAAGCCTAAAGTTTTCTCAAAACTAATGGGGCTTGTAATGAAAGGCAATTAAGATGAGACTAGCATATTCACTAGAGACTTAAGCTAAGCTACATACTGGCTAATTTTATGGAAATAACAGGGGAAAGAGACAGCTCAGAGGAGTCCTTCTGGGGACAAAATGAATCTCAAACTTTGACTTTGGGAACTATCTTCTCAAAGGAGACCACATTTGATTGGATCATAGTATATGCCCCAGATGGCTGAAAACAATACAACATTCAGCCAGCAATTAGTCAAACTAAACAGCTTGATGTGGTCAGGAAAAGAGACAGTAAAATAAAATCTTGTCTACACTACTGTCATCACAGAGTCACTGTGGGCATATCCAAGCCAGTCCCCCATGAGAAGCAGCATCAGAGGATTCACAGGCCAAGAGAAAAACAGACTTCATCAAAATAACACAGCCAGTTGTAAACAAACAAACAAACAAGTAAAAAAAAAAAAAACTAATCCCCTAACATTATTTAAATCATATAATATGCAAAGAAATAGAAAGGTATTACCTACATACCAAGACAACAATAAAATAGGGAGGGGAAAAGCCTATGAGTGTGACTAGATATCAGATTTAAAAGACAGACACTTTAAAGTAGTCATTACATATGTTTCGCAGACTAAACGAACCATTTAAAAATTAAAGAAAGGTATCATGACCATGCTACAGAACAGAGGATATCAGTAAACAGGTAGAATTTTTTTTAAGTGTAAAAAGCAGAATTAAAAGTTTCAGTCACCAAAATATTTTTAAAAATTTACTAGAGGGTCTCAAGAGTAGATTTGAACTGGCAGAAGAAACTTAGCAAACTTGAAATAAGATTAGCAGAGATTGTACAATCCAAGTAACAGAAAGAGAAAAGCATATAGAAATATAAAAAGCCTTAGAAAACTGTGGGGCATAATTAAATGGAATAATATACATGTTATTTTATTAGCAAAAGTAAAAAAGATGAAGGAGCAGAAAAAGTATACCAAAAAAATGGCTAAAATCTTTTCAAATATATTGAAAACATTAACCTCCATGCACAGGAAACTCAATAAACTCCAAGTAGAATAAATATGAAGAGTTCCACAAAAAGACAAATTATAGTAAAAATGCTGAAAGCTAAAAACAAGAAGAAAATTTCAAATCATCAAGGAAAAATATAGTCAATGATTATAAATAATTTCTCCCAAAGATGAACAACTGACTTCTCATCTGTAACAGTGAAAGGCAAAAGAAAGTGGAATAACATCATCAAAGTGGCAAGAAAATAAGACAACCAAAAATCCTATATTCAGCAAAGGTGGCTTTCAAAATGGAGGTACAACACAAATATTTCTAGATAACAAAAATTAAGAGCATTTGTTTTAGCAGACTTGCTTTAAAAAATATATGAAAGGAAGATATTTATTCTGAAAACAAATGACCTCAGAAAATAATGCAAATCCACATGATTTTAAAAAAAGAATACCTGTAAAGATAATTATGTAATTATATTACAAAAAACATAAATACCATTATTTTGTTTTTTCTTTTAAATTATTTAAAAAGCAGTTGTATCAAACAGATAGATAGATACAGATAGACATAAATATATGTACACTCACACTGTTGGACTCATAACACATAGAAATGTAATACATTTTTCAGTGACAGCACAAACAAGATGAGCATAATGTCTGTAATGGCAACTTTGTAGTTTCCATCTTTTAAATCTGATATCTTGTCATCCTCAGAGGCCGTTTGTTTTCTTTTTAATTTTCTAGTATGCAGGTCATGCCTTTCTTATTATTTGCTTGTCAAATCAGAGGTGTATTGGGCTAAGGGGTTACTATAGATGATAATTGTAATTTATAGAAATAAATGAAAAGATCCAGATATTATAAATCAATAGGTTTATGTAAGAAAACCTATAGATATCTACTTACTCTCATTTTTACTCTCACCTTATTTAAAAAATATAAAATTGTATAAAATAAAAATTGTAATATTGGGTATGTAACAATGACAGCTGTATTATGTATGAGAATAATGCTTAAAAAGGAGTTGAAATTGAATAAAGTTATTTAAGTGTAATATTTCTGTAACACACTGGCACTAAGATCATATAAATCTGAAAGAGTTTCTGATAAGTTGAGAGGTCTATGGCTAGAATAGGTGTAATCACTAAGAAAATAACTTAAAAACATGGTGAAAAGAAACCATTAACAGAATTAAAATGTTATATTAGGAAACACTCACTTAATGCAAAAGAAAGAAATAAAGGAAGAATAGAAAAAAATTCATGAGACATACAGAAAAGAAAAGTTGGCAGACATAAATCCAACTACATCAATACCAGAATTAAATATAAATGTATTAAACAATTCAAGTCAAAAGCAGAAATGTTAGATAGTATTTAAAAAATAAAACCATATATATATATATATATATATATATATATATATATATAGCAGTAGATACAGTTCAAACTCAAAAATACAAAAAGATTAAAAGCAAAAATATAGAAATATATCGGCCGGGCACGGTGGCTCAAGCCTGTAATCCCAGCACTTTGGGAGGCCGAGGCGGGTGGATCACGAAGTCAAGAGATCAAGACCATCCTGGTCAACATGGTGAAACCCCGTCTCTACTAAAGATACAAAAAATCAGCTGGGCACAGTGGTGCGTGCCTGTAATCCCAGCTACTCAGGAGGCTGAGGCAGGAGAATCGCCTGAACCCAGGAGGCGGAGGTTGTGGTGAGCCGAGATCGCGCCATTGCACTCCAGCCTGGGTAACAAGAGCGAAACTCTGTCTCAAAAAAAAAATATATATATATATCTCAGGCAAACAATAACCACAAGAGGACTGTAGCCCCTCTACTAATATCAGACAGAAACATATTTTCGTTAAATGTTGCCAGAAATAAAGATGAATGGTGTATAGTAATCAAAGGGTCAATACATGGAGAAGATAAAGAAATTATAAACATATATGCACCTAAAATCACTGTGCCAAAATACATAAAGCAAAAACTGATAGAAATGAAGGGATAAATAGACAATTCAACAATAATAGCTGGATATTTTAATACCACACTTTCTAATCCACTTTCTAATATGGATAGATCTTCAAGGCAGATCAATGAACAAAGGAAAAGCTTTGTCAACACTATAAAGTCATCCAACCTAACAGACATCGATAAAATACTCTTCCCAAATCAGCAGAATACACATTGTTCTCAAATGCACATGGATATTATCCAGTTTAGACCATATGTTAAGCCATTAAACAAACTTCAACAAACAAAAAAAACAAACTTCAACAACAAAAATATAGAGCTTGTACTTGGACCACAATGGAGTAAGTATAGAAATCAATATCAGAAAGAATTTCATAAACTCACAAATATGTAAAAATTAAACAACAAACTTCTAAATAACTGATGTGTTAAAAAATAAATCATAAGGGAAACTAGAAAATATTTTCAGATAAATTGAAATAAAGACACACTATACCAAAATTTATGAGATGCAACTAAAGCATTGATTAAAAGGAAACTTGTATCTACAGATGCCTATAATAAGAAAGAAAAATCTCAAATCAGTAATTTAACCTTCCACTCTAAAAACTAGAAAAAGAAGGCAAAATAAACCAAAGCAAGCAGTTGAAGGGAAATTACAAAGACTAAAGTTGAAAACAATGAAATAGAGAATAGAGAAACATTAGAGAAAAATCAGAGGACTAGAGGGTTAGTGAGAATGAGGACATGATGGAAAAGAGTATAAAATTTCAATTAGAAAAATTTGTTTTCAAGATCTAATGTACAGCATGGTGAATAATAGCTAAAAAAGAATATTGCACATTTCAAAATTGTTTTGAGAGTAAATGTCAAGTGTTCTCATCATTAAATGCTAAGTGCTTGAGGTGATAGATATATTTAATAGCTTGATTTAATTCAACATTGTATTTATAAATCATAACATCACTTTGTACTCCATAATGACACACAACTACAAATCGTTAATTTATAGTTAAAAAGTAAAAACTTAAACAAATCTAAAAACCAAAATAGTTTTTTTAAAACAGCAACAAAATTGGCAAACTTTTAGCTACATTTACCAAAAAAGAAAGAGAGATGACTAATACTACTAAAACCATAAGTGAAAGAGAAGATATTACAGAATTTTTTTAAAAAAAAACTAATACTATTAGGCACTTGTATGCAAATAAATAAAATAATTTAGATCCAATGGATGAATTTTCATACACACACAAACTACCAAAACTGGCTCAAAAAGAAATAGACCATCTGGATAGACCTAACATAACTGAACAGATTGAATCAGTAATTTCAGAACTACACACGAAGAAAAACCTAAGCCCAGATGGCTTCAGGAGTTCACTCTACCAAACGTTTAAAGAAAGACTAATACCAATTCTTCACAAACTCTCCTAAAAAACAGAGAAGAAAACATATCCAAACTCATTCTATGAGGTGAACATTACACTGATACCAAAACCAGACAAAGTCATCCCAAGGTAAGAAAGCGACAGACTGTTATCTTATGAATGTAGATGCAAGGATCTTCCACAAATAGCAGCAAACCACATCCAAAAACATGTAAAAATACCTAAACACCATGACCAAGGGAAGCAAGATGGGTTTATCACCTCAAAATCAATTAATATAATAAAACATGTCGATAAAAGACAATAACCACCTGATTATTTAAATTAACATAAAAAATTAACAACATTTAATATCATTTTATGATAAAACAAACATAACAAAACCTAATAGAATAAACTAGACAAACTAGGCCTAGAAAGAAACTTTCTCAGTAAGGTAAAACACATGTATAAATTCCAGAACTAACATTATACTTATTGCTGGAAAGCTGATCCTTTTTTCCTGAGAGAAGAAATAAGGCAATGATACTCATTTCTGCAAAACATTGTACTTAATTTTTTGGCCAGGGTAATTAGACAAATAAAATAAATAAATAATGGAAAAAAAGAAGTTCCACTGCCTTTATTCACAGATGACATGATCGTGTAAAAAATATTAGAACTACTAAACAAGCTCAGCAAGGTTGCAGGATACATTATCAGCATATAAAACAAACTATATTTCTATCCACTTGCAAGGAAAAATCTAAAAAAAATGAAATTAAGAAAACAATTGAATTTACAATAGAATCGAAAATAATAAAATACTTATGAATAAATTTAACAGTCATTGGAAAACTTAAAACTCTAAAACATGGATGAATAAAAGTAGAAGTCTAAATAAATGAAAATATCTCATATTAATGGGTTGGAAGAACTAACATTGTTAGTAGGGCAGTACTCCACAAATACATCTACAGGTTTAACACATTCCCTGTCAGATTTCCAGATGACTTCTCTGTAGAAATTTATGAGAGGATACTAAATTCAGATAGTAATGCAAGAAAGCCAAAATAGTCTCTCTCTCTCTCTCTCACACACACACACACACACACACACACACACACACACACGCACACACACACAATATCTTGAAAAAGAACTGGTAGGACTCACACTTTCTCATTTCAAAACTTACTACAAGGCAAGAGTAATCAAGACAGTGTGGTACTGACATAAAGATAGATGTATATAGCAATAGAATAGGTTTGAAAGCCCAAAAATAAACTCACACATCTATGGTTAGCTGACTTTTTGACAAGGATGCCAGTATCACTCAACAGAAAAAGAGTAGTCTCTTTAACAGATGTGCTAGGACAGCTGCACATTTGTTTAAACAGTTAACTCAAAATGCATCAATACATAAATGTAGGAGATAAAATTATAAAAGTCTTAGAAGGAAACATCAGAGAAAACCTCATGACCTTGGATTTGACAATATATTTTTAGATAGAACACCAAGAGCATGGGCAATTAAGAAAAATGATAACTTGAACTTCATCAAAATTTGTGCTTCAAAGGACACATCAGAAAAGTGAAAATACAATCAACAGAATGAGAAAAACTATTTGCAAATCATATATCTAATAAGGAAATATCTTGTATATAGAATGTACAAAAACTTACCACTCAGAAATAACAGGACAACCCAATTTAAAAGTACATAAATGATCTCAATAGATGTTCCCCAAATAAGCTATACAAATGGTCAATAAGCACATGAAAATATGCCCAACATAATTAGCAATCAGGGAAACACAAATCAAGTCTATGATGAGATATAACTGTAGGCTCACTAGAAGAGTGGAATCTAAAAATCAAATTATAACATGTGATAATGAGGTTATAGAGAGATCACGACCCTCATATAGTGCTGGTAGGGAACGCAGTCACTTTGGAAAATAGTAAAATCGACTAGCAGTTCCTTCCTCGAACAGTTACATGTAGATTTACCATGACACACAGACACTTTATTCCTAGTTATATACTCAAGAGCAAAGTAACATATGTCCACACAATTACTTGTAAGCAAATATTTATAACAGTCAAAATGTAGAAGCAACCTGCATGTCTTCCAAATGACAAATGAATAAACAAAATGGGGTATATCCTTGTGAAGGATTATTACATTGCTCTTAAAAGAATGAGGAACTGATAGATGATCCATTTTGAATGAACCTTGAAAACATTATGCTAAGTGAAAAATGTCAGCCACAAAAGACCACATACTTTATAGTTATATCTATAAAAAATGTCTAGGATAGGCAAATCTATAGATACTAAAAGTAAATCAACGGTTGCTTAAGGCAAGGGGTGATGGTGTAAGAGCATCAGTGGATTATAGATAAAGTGTACAGGATTTCTTTTTTCTTTTTTTTTTTTTAAGTTCTGGGATACACGTGCAGAACGTGCACATTTGTTACATAGGTATACGCGTGCCATGGTGGCTTGCTGCACTCATCAACCTATCATCTAGGTTTTAGCCTTGCATGCATTAGGTATTTGTCCTAATGCTCTCCCACCCCCTGCCCCAACCCCCTGACAGGCCCCAGTGTGTGATGCTCCCCTCCCTGTGTCCATGTGTTCTCTTGTTCAACTCCCACTTGTGAGTGAGAACATGTGGTGTTTTGTTTTCTGTTTCTGTGTTAGTTTGCTGAGAATGATGGTTTCCGGCTTCATCCATGTCCCTGCAAAGGACATGAACTCATTCTCTTTTACAGCTGCATAGTATTCCATGGTGTATATATGCCACATTTTCTTTATCCAGTCTACCATTGATGGGCATTTGAGTTGGTTACAAGTCTTTGCTATTGTAAACAGTGCCACAATTTATGTTTTCATATATCTGTGAATATACTACAAACCATGAGATTTTATACTTCAAATGAGTTAATTGTATAGTATATAATTTTAATGTAAATTAAAATGTTGTAAAAAGTCGATAGAATGTCAGATTTTACCATTGACCTACAAATTAGCAAGTTAAAATGGCATTTTTCCAAGAGTGTAATATGTGGCCAAAAGGTGGTTGACTCTCCAGAGATTTTGTCCTCCTTCAAATACATAATGGCCATGTTAATCGCTTAAAGTGTAGTGAGGAACATTCATTTAGCAAATATGTATTGAGAAGTTGCTTGTGTCCAGTATGATTCTGGATGGAATACTTTCATAGTTAGGATATTTGTCCTCTCTAAAACTCCTCGGAAATTTTATTCTCAGTGTGGCAGTTTGGGATGGTGGGGTCTAGTGGGAGATGATTGGGTCATGGGAGTGGACCTTTCATGAATAGATCAATATTCTCTCTTGAGTGGGAGTGGATTCTCATTATTAGTTCTTACTAGGGTTGTTAAAAGCAGCCTGCCACTCCCCTCTCTCTTGCTTCCCCTCTCACCACGTGGTCTCAGCCCACACTGGCTCTCCCTTCACCTTGCTCTATGAGTGGAAGCACCCTGAGTCTTTCACCCAGTGTTCAGTCTTCCAGCCTGCAGAATGGTGAGGTAAATAAACCTCTTTTCTTTATAAATGGCACTGCCTCAGATATTCCTTGTTAGCAACACTAAACAGACTGAGACAAGCATAGAAGTTAAAAATGTTATCTAATGATTGCTAAAATTTTTCTCAATGCCCCTTGTACTTTAATAGGTGTAAAATAAATTAGTAAATTACATTTTGTGGTAACACACAGGAAAAAGAAAATATAACTGAAAATTGCTATGCATTTTAACAACATTAATCGTAATGTTCATCTAATCATGAAAACTTTTAGGAAGACCTGAGGCTGGATAAAGCAAGTATATTGGATAAAAGCAAACGCTTGCTATCTATATGCTGTAGTGAAGAATGTATCTAAAAATTCATGTGTGAATAAACTAATACTTAAAAACAGGTGGTAAATTTAAATAGTAGACTACTGTAAATCCAGAAATACCATTGGGTGGGTAGTGTGGAAAAAATGTTTTAGTGGTCTAAGTACACAACTTATTCTTGCAGCAGGAATCACTGTAGGAATGTTTTAATAAAAATATTTTAAATATCCATGAGGGTATTTCTGAGCCTTTGCAATTCTAGTATAATTTGTGGAAAAAAAAGTTACAAGTTCCAGTGAGAATTGACTATTGGCTTTTTCGTCAAATAGGCTCCTCCAAGATTTAACATACAGCAATTTTTGCTAATGGAATGAAACGTCAGCATCTTGGTACACTCATCTGGAGCCTTCACTTCGGATTCATTAATGTTGGCGCCTCAAACAACTCTCCCAAGTCTCACAGAAATGTAAGAGCTATCATTGTTATATTATTTTAAAACATTAAGAAATAAGTATAAAAATTGAAAAACCATAACATAAGGTTTAAAGATAAATTTGAATTCTCGTTAACCATGGATAAATTTCTTGTCCTTCGAGCTTAATTTACAGATGTGCAAAATAAGGCCAATACTTTGCTTCTACATCATCTAATGAAAAAGTTGGGTAAGACAGCAATGCAGTGTATAACAAATCTGATCTCTTGGGAAACGATGCTTGCCTTGGCTTTTTTTTTCTTTATTTGTTAATTCATTTTATTTTTTAAAGAAAAGAGTAGTGGTTCTGAAGTACATAGAGGGAAGCCAGGGTTAACATTGGAATCTTCAAAATACGGATGAATTAAGTAAATAATGTTTGCATGTGAAATGCTTTCTTTGAAGCCAGAAAGTAACATTTCCCATTGTTCCTTTTATCTGTTCTTTATGGTATAAAAATCACATTGAAGTTTGCATGTAAACTTCACACATCATAGTACAGGGAGCATGCAATTAATGCTTGCTTGCTCTTTGGGGCTGCAGCATAAGAATGGAGGAAAAGATACAAAATGATCAGTTCAGTACATTAGGGCTGAGAAAGACAGAAAGGAAAAGAAGAACTGACTCTGTTAAGTGGATGTAGTAAACCAACCCTACATCTTCAGTTGCTCAACACAACAAACGTTTCTTTCTTACTCACAGTAAGCCCAGTGTGGACTGGCAGGCAGGTCATCTTGGACACAGTGATTCATATACCCAGGCACCTTCAATTTTCCAGAACCACTTTTCTGTGAGGCTTCAGAGTCTTCAGGTAATAGATAAAGAAAAAGAGAGAGGAGGGTCATAGGATGGTTTTATGAACAAGAATGGAGGAACACATGTCTTCCACACATTCCCGTGGCCACACCTAAATACAAAAGAAGCTGCCAAAGTCGCCTGGCCTTTACACCACACAGAGGAGGCAGGGGCTTTTAATAGCTATATAGCAGTCTGCCATACTTGTAAAGCATAATTTCATAATGTAACCAAAAAGTTCAGGGATAGTACTGGTTTTGCTGGCCACATAGCAGCTTGACTCGGGATAAAGACGGTCCCATAGCTGAGTTTCTATTCCCTTCATTGTATTTTTTTCTCAAAGTTCATTTGCTGACAAGATGGTTGATAACAATTCTAGATTTACATTCCCTTACCCCAAGACATAGACACACGGGTTCAAACAAAGGTGCTGAGCCTAAGTGCCCTTGAACTGAACTAAACTATATTCCTGCCCCTGAAACATTTTCTGTGGACACAGGAATAAGATGTGATGACTGGCCTTGGTCTGGTGCTCTCCATGAGACAATCAAAATATATGAAGACTGAGGGTCATTCCCCAGAGAAAATTCATAATATTGTCACTGGTAATAGGATAAATGGAGGCCATAAAAGAAAAATGGATGCCCACTAGACCTAAACAGCCACTCTCTTTTGCCCTACTCTTTTGATTGACAGTGATGAGCATAAAAATAAAGAAGAAAGGAATGGATGGCAGCAATTTACAGGAGTAGGGGCCAGGTCCATGGTTACTGGAGGTTGTTCAGGAACCAAGGCGGTATCCGGGCTCTGTTATCTCACTGAACCTTTGGAGAGCCTTTGGGTGCTGTATTATTAAAATTATTTAGTTGCTCTCTGTGCATTTCCCTCTTATTCCTGCTACCAAATTCCTAACTCTGTCTCATGTTCTTACCTGTTAGAAGAAAGCATCTCCTTGGTCCAACAGTAAGCACAGTCCTCCATGAGTAGAGACAACCATCCCTTCGTCCATTCAGTTCACACTGATGACCACATTGGGCTACTTTCAGCTCCTTCCTGAGCAGATGGCCCAGAGGCAGTGACTCCAGGAAAAGGACTGGGAAGGATGTTTCCCCTCCTGGGGCTTAGCTTGTCCAGCATCCCTCCTGTCTGGGAGTTATTCTACTGGGGAGAATCTTTTCCATGTTTAGCAAAGTTAGCATGAATGCCTATCAAGTTTACAATCATTGGTTTCCTGGGAAACAATGCTCACCTTGGCTAGGGATGTTATTTATTAAAGCAAAATTATTTGATGATAGTGGAGATTTGACTGAATATGTCTTTCTCAATCTGTAGGGTGTGAAGAAAGACTTTTTCAGCTATGAGAAAATAGATTGCTGGGCAGGATTTTATAACTGAAAAGAATCTTCCTGCTTCATGTAAAATCAATGCCTGAAGAAGTCAAAGGACACATTCTGCAAAGTGCAATACACTGATTCGTGCCAGGACGTGTTGGAACTCAGAACTCTGAGCTCTAATGCTTCTATGTCATGGGAAACTTGTCTGATTGACCAATTGTTTGGGGAAAAATTCCTCTTTTAGCAATTGTCCTTTCAGTCTGGGTTTCAGAAATAGGGAGAGGGAGAAGGGAACATGATCTGAAGTGGAGAACAGCAGCCCTCGTGTCTGCCTATCAGTGGCCAGAAATGTTCTCAATCCACTTGGGCATCAGGAGGTTAAAGTCACATCCGTTTACACCCACAGGAAGCTGAAGGCAACAAAGACTTAAATTTAGACAAGAAAACTAAAAACTAATGATTAGCAGAGGAAGGACGCTTATGGTCAACTAAGAGAAACAAACAAAAAAACCATCGAGAAACCAAAACAAAATGAAAATTTGAGGATTTTCATTTCATGGAATTATCATGCTGAAAAAAACTTGAAGAATATTGCCATCCAAAGATTTTGGTATAATGAGGTGACTTCCTCACAACTACTTTTAATTTCTCTCTCTCTCTCACTCTCTCTCTCTCTCTCTCTCTCTCTCACACACACACACACACACACACACACACACACACATACATACACACACAAAGAGAGACACAGACAAAAGAGTTTATTTTAAAGTCATAGTATTGCTTATTGTTTTCTGATTTTTCACAATTTTCTGCTAAAGGTCGCTATGCATTTACATTTAGAGATGGCTTTAGTTTCAATTTAGCATAACATGATATTTGATCCTTACATTATCGAAATTATTGGGCACAAAGTGTTTAAAAAAATGCCACAAATTGCAAATTCAGGGAGAACATTTAGCAGCATTAAGTAGAAGGAACAAGGTTTCTTGCCAACCTGGAAATCTAATTTTGAATTAATTTCATAACCAGGAAGTAATTTTTCAAACCTGGACTTAAGGCATGACATTTAACCCACAGGCTAGGCAGGAAGGGACCCCTACCAATTCACAAATGAAGAAGAAAGGGAATTTTTGGAAGTATACACAGTGGTAGCTGAGCTGTGCTAGCAGATAAACAACCTTATCGTAGGGTAATAAATAAGCGAAGGCTGGCATTTTGTAAGAAATTTTCAGCATATACAATATACAGATTATTATATATAAATTTGAGGCTGCAACTTATTTGTACTTAATTATTTTAACAATAGGTACCTTATGAGGCCAAACCTGAGAGGGGTTTAATTTTTTTTTATTTTGAGGTTTAATAAACTTCCATTTAGTTGCTTCCAACTATTTTTTTCCATTTATAGCAGCAGAAACAAAAAAAATATCCTTCATGCAGCAGAACTTTTCTGGAGTGGGAACAACCATTTTTGTGTGCCTCCCATGAAGGCAAACACAATGATTTTCCTCCTCCTCACCAAATTCTGGGATTCTGACTCCATGGGAAGTCACAGTAGTTCCACATCTCTACCAATAGCCTCTCTTTATAAAATGTCAGAGAGCTCCTGGGGATGATATTTAAAGATTGCAAATGGGGCAGAGAACTCAGAAAGGAAGAGGCTTGAGATCCTAACCCTTTCCTCTAAACGTACGAATTATTAGATTAGTTCTGATGGACTCTAAGGAGTTTCAAAGAAATTCAACAGTCAATAAAGCACACAAGGGGCAAGTTTACCCTAAAGAAGGCAGCCTCCACTGGCACCCTAAGGTGAGCACTCAGGGTTGGGGACAGCTGGTTCTGGACATAGCATATGGCCAATCACAGAGCCCACATCTGCTCCTTATCCATATTCCACTCCCCAGTGGTCCTGATGTGGGGACATGACTTGGGGATAGTGGATGTCTGAAGGTAGACTCAAAGAGCTGCCCAATGGGAGTCATACCAATTCTTGTAGGAGGAGCTTTCTCCATCCCAATAAAATACTACTAAACCAATGGGTTTATGGGAGGGGAATCTATAACCCACCCTCCCATAAGGAGGAATCTTCAGCCTCCCTGCCCACCTGGTGTCAAGGTGGTGTCTCCCTCAGCATCTGTCCTCCTTCTGGCAAGGACTGCCCAAGCATTCAGCTTGTCTGAGTTTGCAGCAACAAGATGGAGACCATTTAATATGGTTTGGCTGTGTTTCCACCCAACTCTCATCTTGAATTATAATTCCCATAATCCCCACCTGTGGTGGGAGAGACCAAGTGGAAGGTAATTTAATCATGGGGGAAGTTTTCCTCATGCTGTTCTTATTCTGTTGAGTAAGTTCTCAGGTGATCTGACGGTTCCGTAAGGGGCTTTTCCCTTCATTCATTTCTCAGTCTTCTCCTTCCTGCTGCCATGTGAAAAAGGATTTGTTTGCTTTCCCTTCCATCATTATTTTAAGTTTCCTGAGGCCTCCCCAGCCTTGCAGAACTGTGAGTCAATTAAATCTCTTTTATTTCTAAGTTATCCAGTTTCAGGCATTTCTTCATAGCAGTATGAGAATGGACTGATACATCGTTCCTGAGCAGGAGCCCAGAGCTCAGTGTCCACTATTGCTTTGGTTTTCATTTTTCTTTTGGAGGTGCTAGTGCCCAGACCTGAACTTGAAGATTGAACTAAAACTTGTATTTACATAGGAAGGAGAAAACCCAGGGAAAAGTAGAAAAGCAAGGCTCTCCATTTGCCGATTAAAAAATACGTCATTTATCCTGGAGTCTAAGAGAAAAGTTACCCCATTCTGTATCAAAAACCTGTATCAAAAAATTGGAGTATACGACAGCTACATGAACTTTGTAATTCTGTAAAGTGAGGTCAGCCATTCATATGTAATCTTTTTATTACATTTCTAAATTTCAAATTGAAGGAGTCCACTCTTCCCACAATTAGAGACAGAGATTTGGACTGTATAATCCTTCATGATTACTTTAATTCAGATTATGAGCCTTGGCCAAAAACATCTGAGATGTGATGGTTGTGAATTCACAGACTGATTTCATCCCTGAGATACCTCATGATATACTCACATTAGAATCACTCCACAGAAACAGTGCTAAGCCTGGAATACAGTGTTAACACACACACACACACAAGGAAGTATAAAGTAGTGGCATAAATGTCTTGATTGTTAAACAGAGGACTAAATGAAAATTTTTTCTGAAGTTTGCATTTTAAACATAAACAGATCTTCCACATTCTCCTCTGAGAGTCTTTCAGCATGTTAACACATTCTCTTCAAGCTTTAAGTTTATTCTTTGAAAAATTACCCCAAAGAATAGCACATTGAACCTCAGAAGAATACTTTAAAATGCTTTCTCCATGGGCATGAGACTTTGTTCTTAAGGGGCTAAAATAAAGGAGAGTAAAGGTAGGTTTGTATGAAGCCCCCAAAGAACATTGCTGAATTTAATTATTCACTTAGTTTCTATAGAGTTTATATTCATTTTTGAGATCAGTTTAGAATAGGAAATGATACATTCTACATGTGATAAGCCTGAGGTTTCAAAAAGTGGCACTGTATTTTTTATCTTTGTTTTTTAATGTTAAATTTTATACATCTTTTCACAAATGACTTTAAGATGATTTGCCACATTGAACTGAAAGACTCATGTCATATCTATAACAAGAAGGATATTCAGTGAACCCCCTTCCTACTTACTCTAAATTGTAAATTAACAGGCTCTCTTGACAGAGTTTGAAGATTCATTCAAGCGAATGTGCCTACACAGTGTACCACGGTCTTCAAGGGCAGAAAACTAAGACTTCCTTCCTACTATCAAGTTTCTCATAAACTTGTGAGTAAACACAAAGACATAAAAATAAGCTGTGATTAAATATATGAAATGCAGGTAATGCTTATTGTAAATATGAGCAGAGAGAAATTCCCTTAGGTGGGAGTGAGAATGTGATCAAGGAATAATTAAGAAAAACAAGAGTCAGGCCTTAATAAAATTATCCTCTAAGCCAGTTCCAGTTCTACTGTCTATGCAGACAGAAAGTGGTGAATTACATACAAAGGGGGAAGACAGTGGACATGTGTCTGCACATGCAACACCAAGGAAAGAGCACGGGGTACAAGGAGCCGTACAGGAGAAAATGATAATAATCCCTCACTATGCAAGGTCCAAATCCATCAGCCCACTGAATCCTCACAATAGAAACAATAATGGAGACTCTGAGAGTTTGAACGAATAAATGTACTGCCAAACTAGTTCCCCCATTGAATAAGTGACGGGACTGAACTCACTCAAAGCCAGGGCTCCGGATTCTGAGCAGACGTTTTCCCATGCTGGGCTGCAAAACGAGAAGTGGGGAGGGAGAACTAAGGAACCGTGAAGGTTTATTAAGAATGTTAAAATAGGAGCAAGATGAAGTTTGGGCTTTCCAAATAATAAACAAATATGCTATGTTGTTTATTTTTTTGAACTTCCTCAAACTGTAGAATTGCATGAAATTATGGTTGTGGATTGGTTGATTAATTAATTAGCTGAAGAGTTTCAATTCCTCCCTAGGCAAGACAGCAGCCTGATGTCTTATGGCTGGAATATTCTCTTTAACAGGCAGAGATATGTGGACACTTGCAGAGAGGAATATTGATGGGATGACTTTTCCTGCTATTTCAACTCCCATTTTTCCTTCTTAGGCAGTAAATCAAAAACTGGGGGCATTTTTTAAGAATGTAATTTTGGCAGTGCCACAGATGTGTTCATAGTTGCTGTTTTAAATGAATTTCTTTATAATTTATAACAAAATAGTATACCCACAGGTTTTAGCACCTAAAACCTAAATTGTTACATTTTAATATATGCTGAAAGTGAAATAATCTTATTTCTTCCATTATCATTTGAAAATACTTACAAACTTCCAGATTGAAATATTACATCTCAATTCTTATTCTGAGCAGCAGCTTCTAAACCAGTCTGGGCATCAGAATCACCAGCAGGCTTAACTTTCCTTCTCTCTGGCCCAACATATGTAGGGGAGCATCCCCACTCCCAGTTGTAAAGCTCCACAGGTGATTGTCTTGGTCAGCAAAAGATGAAAAATGCCAAATTAGAAAACCCTAACCAAAGAAGCAGACCTATTTATATGCATCAGAAATAATTACTTAAAGGATAATTAATGCTTTCATAATCATTTAAGGATGAGACTGGATATATGTTATTCAGAAGTGAATATGTTCTAGGGAAAAATGAGATGTGAAAGCCATAAACCTCTCAAGTTCAATGTATGCAATGGAGGTCTAAATCCAAAGAGCTAAGCTTAGATCCTTGATGCTCCAAGTGTGGCCTGCAAGCCAGCAGCACCGGCATCAGCCAGGAGCTTGTTAGAAATGCAGATGCATCCAGACCTATCGAATCGGAATCTGATTATAACAAAATCCCGAGGTCACCTGCATGGGTAGAGCGTTGTAAGAAGAATGATGACAGCAATTCTTCACCTTGGCTGCACATTAGAATCACCTGTGGCATTCCTTAAAGTGCCAATTCCAGTTTCCCACCCAGAGCAATTACATCACACTTTAGAGGTGGAGCCCCATCCTGATGGTACTTTCAAACAAATAGCTATTTTGGTCCTGTAACTTATATTTATGTTAGAGAGGAGAAGGCTTTTCTCCCCTACTTCATGTTGGGCAAGCCAGCGAAGACCTTCTTCCACAAACTTGAAAATGGATTTCATTGTACCTCTTTAGTACCTGTGTGGGGGGGAACAAGCCCCACAAGCACTGGTAGAGGATGGACTTCTGGGTCTGACATCGTATGTATACTTGAGCCAGCTCCTTCCTTTCTTCTCATGAGAACAGATTGTGGCTTTGCCTGTAATAAAAGTGAGACAAATTGCCTCCGATAAGCCTGTTCCAGCTATGACCAGTGCCTCTCACTGTGGAAGGTAATTCAGTTGGAGTCTGTCTCTTCAATTTCACCCAGGGATAAGAATATGTTTCATTTTTTTATATATGAAGTAATTAAGCTAATACTTACATATAATTCTGTCTTTAATCTTAGGCCATTAGTGATTTATTTGTTTAATTTAGAGGGACAGAGAAGAACCAAATAAGTATTTCATTTACACTCCAATTTTTTCTAATATCATAAATGTGTATAGCTTTAAAAATAAAAATTGGCCATAATAGAATTTTATGAATTCCAGAGTCTTATAGTATTCAAGGTCACTTAATGTGTTCAAACCCATAAAAGAGGAAGTTCAATGTGTCAATCCAAATTTTCCAGGTGTACATGGGGTAGTAGGAGGCCAGTTTCAGTGGCACTGAAAGCGGCCATCACCGAATCAGTGTGAGACGGTAATCTCTATACTTTACTTCTTCTAAACTCCCATTAAAAGACCGCTAATTCTGAGAAGAGGATTTGGTTTTGTTTTGGAAAACTCGTAGTATCATCTGCTGAACGGCCGTAGCACGCCCCCTCTGCACTCGAGATTATAAGGAACCTAAAAGATTAAAAAACATTGTCATCTCATTTTAAAATAGCATTACCTTATCATTTCTACTTACACTCATCCAATGAGCTACAATGTCCAGAATATATTTACATATATCACCATATTGCAATAGCTTCTGTGTCATCGTTGTTTAAATTTATAGATAGGGAAACCAAAATAATTTTAATATTTCACATACACAACATTGATTTGAAGATTACTTACCCTTGAATCACTGCTCTTAAATTATAACAGATTCAAAGTTATCCTCAAGTTCTAAAAGTGACTTGGGAGTGCCTACTAAGCAGATGGGATGCAGAATGGTCAGGCAGAGAACAGCTAAAACACAATACAGCCTTCTTACTCAACAAGCAGAGAGTTCACTTGCTGCGGAAAAGAAAAAAAAACATTAACTGTGAAACAGCAAAATGGAATGACATGTGTAATAGCACAGGGAATAATTCTTGAACTCCCGATCTCAGGTGATCCACCTATCTCGGCCTCCCAAAGTGCTGGGATTACAGGCGTGAGCCACCGTGCCCGGCCTGGAATAATTCAAATAATGTAAGTTTTAGGACATGAAATGGTGGACAAAAGAAAAGAGAACCCTTCAATGGGAGATGGGGTCCAAATCTTCACTTCTTTGCTTTACCTCATGGTGAATCCTGGGTCTTGCTGCACTGAAATGGACGGGAGGGACTTTCTTAATATCACCAAAGACCCCTTCAGAGCCAAAATCAACCCTTTGGGGTGAGCAGACTTCATGTTCTATGTGAGGTCTGGGCTGGTTACTGCAGATGAAAAGGATTTGGATACTAAAATAACCCAGAAGAAGCTTGAAGCATTTGGTAATTTGCAATGCAACAGAAACTTCAGTTCTGACATCTTCACTGCAGCACTTCTCGGAGTCATAATCATCCTCTTCAGTTAATGTAGCTCGAAGCCAATTAACTGCAGATCCTAATTCTGAGTGCTCTTGGTTCAGAGTGCACTTGTGTGCCGCATAGATTCCCTCACCACCATTTACTGGTATCACAGTACTTATCACACGGTATTCCAGTTATCTGTGAGCACATAGGAATGCAGAACTAAACTACAAGCATAGGGGCTATTTTTATTTTTCTATTTTTGTTGTTGCTATTTAATTAGTCTTCGAAATTCCCTCTGAATTTAGCCCAGGGCCTGATGTCTGATAGATGCTAAATAAATGACTGCAGAGTCTTACCCACTGCTAAACAGAATCAGGGAGAAGCAAGGTGCACAGCAGTGCTCATCCAGGAGCTCCCTAAGACCCTTGCCAACTGGGCTGTCTCTCCCTCTCACTTTTTTTCCCCAACCCCAGGGGAGTGAGCAGTGGAGGAGGAATCCAAGGCATAGTCACACAGGGAAGAGTCGGTTGTTCCTTTAGAACAATTGTTGCAGAATGACAGCCTGAAAGGCAAGTCCAGCTTAGAGCAGTTTTGGGTTTGACCAGTCCCCAGCAGGGCTGTGCAGGTAACCACATGCCCCACCCATCCCTATTGTACGGCAAAAAAAAAAAAAAAACAGATATAACATTTGTCTAATGGTTTGGATTGACAAACAATTGAGTTATTTGGAGGCTTTTGAAACACGTTTAAGCAAACACAAAATAAGGTGGTTTCTCTGTGGCTCTTACCACGTCTAACTGCCAAGATATGAAATTTGGTTACCAGATTGTAAGAAGTGATTCTGAGTCTTCATGATTCTGAGACTTCTAAAAAATATTTGGGGAAAGCGTCATCGGTCCTCTTTCACGTGTTCTTTGGTTTTCACGCCTTATTTTCTCTTGGATTAAAACAAAATTTTAAAATAAGCCTTGGCAAAGATGGGAATATCTCTTCTCCACATGAACACAATATAGACACTCCATTCGGATTCCTTCTTTTAAAATTAACCACTTATATTGTGACCTGGGCAACGTCTCTGAAGCTCTTTGAGTCTTAGTTTCTGCATCTGTTGAGCAGGTGTAATGTCAAGATACCTCGTGCAGTTATCTCGAGAATTAGAGAATTACTCTTAGAGTGTTTGCTATGTTTCAAGCCCTTGTGTAAGTGTTATAAACGCATTAGCTCATTTAAGTTTCCAGTAACTCTAGGGATTAGGTACCATCATTCTTACTCCATTTTATAGATGTGGAGACTCAGGTGCAGGGAACTTAGGAAAATTGCCCAGTTTATGCCTGCGGCATGGTTGAGTCAAGGGTGAAATGGAGGCAGTCGGAGTCCAGACCCCACATTCTCAGCCTTTCTGTTCTCTCTCCACAAGAAAACATGCCTTGTACCTATGAAGCATTCACCAGTAATCGGTACTTTCTTCTCTCCAACTTCTCCCTGATATCACGATCTGATAGTTCATCAGAAATTTGGTGAAAGATTCTACAATTCTAAAACAATGTAAAAATATCATACATGATGTTTCACAAAGGCAAGATATCCAAAAATTTTACAGAATCATTTTTAATTTTTATTTCAAATGTTGGGCCCAGCTACAATTATTTCTGCACCGTTTTATTCATGATCAGAATTTCACTGATCAATATCACCAATGCAGCAAAATTGGTGTTTTATCTATATAGGTCAAGAGAATTCACTTTTTAGTAGACTGCCTCATTTATTCCATATTTTTGAATTCTGAAGTACTCCAATGATGTAACTACAAATAACAGAAAATTTTGTCTTACATGCCCAAACTTATTTTTATGTTTATTATGTTTATATTTTTTAGAGACAAGATACTGCTCCATTGCCCATGCTGGAGTACAGTGGTACAATCATAGTTGACCTCAGCCTTGAACTCCTAGCACAAGTGATCCTCCTACCTCAGCCTCCTGAATAGCTGGGACCACACTTGCACCATCCTCAACTATTTTCTTTTCCTTGTAGAGACAGGGTCTTGCTATGTTGGTCAAGTTGCTCTCAAACTTCTGGCCTTAAGCAATCATCCTACCTTGGCCTCCCAAAGTGCCCAGTCCTTATTTTTAAAATTAAAACATTCCTGCAGAAAATGTAGTGATGTGAATTATAAATGATCCTTTCAGAGACTGGAACATTATTGCTAGTTGTTTTACCCATTCTTGAGAGAGGAAGCTAGCCATGTATGCTGAATTACGCAATAACACAGAATTGTGCCAAAGCCAGCTGGGAAGTGCACTATTCTCACCTTAAATAGACATGCAGCTTTCCAGACTTTCGTCATTTGCTTTGGGGAGGTTGTATCTTCACCCTTAAAATTTTGTCATAAACTATCTAGCTCTTGCTTTGTTAATGTACTTGCTTCTTGCAGACACGCATGCCCATGCAGGCCCTCTTGTGACAGCTAAACTGAGAAATCTAATGAACAGTTCAGAATTTGGTGTTGAATGTAACAGCAAATACATAAAGAGTATGAGGCCCAAGGGGTTCTTTTATAAGGCCCCATACTCTTGCATAAGCTTTCGTGCATAGATTCAGATAACTCGTATTCTCATATTCAGATAGCTCATTCTCATGAGTTGCATATGCTTTCATGCACTGATTCAGATAGCTCATATTTTCACAAGGTAATTTGGCTTGCTTTAACGTTCTTCCTAGTGTTCTAGACAGGTAAGACTGCCAGGTGAGTGACTGCTAGATAAAAGAAGATTTACTGTATTGTCTTTGACTATCAATGTGCTCAAAAGGGGATAATCATTTTGCAGCAGCTCCATTTACTTGTCTATACAGGCTAAATGCTCTATTGTAATTATCCTTCAAAACATGTGCCTACATCTGATGACTGGTCTAGACAAGTGACATTGACGGGTGTAATTCTGTCAGTCACAAACATCTTTCTGAAAATGATGGAAGACTTGAACTGTGGACTCTGAAGGGACTCCTGAGCTTGCAGTGGTCCTGGTCCTTTGACTGAAAGCTCTTAGTATCAGTAAGCTCTGCTTGGAAAGAGAGCTGGCTCAGTGTCAGAGACCAGCTAAAAATGGCTGGGTCTTAACAGGTGATTTCAGTGACTTATGATGAAAAGCCACCAGTGCGTGAGTGTCTGTTGACACAACTGAGATGACAAGATGACAAACAGCGAACTGAGGAGCTTGTTGTCACCTTAGGAATAGATTCAGTTAAAAATACCTTATCAAATTAAAAGGATTACAGAGGATTCGGTGTGTTCCTGGAAGCCTGCTAGGGACGTTAATCACAGGAATGAAGGAGACCTGGTCCCTGCATAAAGACACTCTTGGAACATGGCCACTGTGGCTCTTTAGGCACTGAGTCCCTGGTATATTTTTAAAATTATCCCCTGTTTTTACCGCCAGGTTGTCGAAAATCAGTATTAAGCAATTGATGCTTAAGCAAAGAATATTCCCCTTCTTAACATTTTCAGATAGTGGGTAAGAATTTGCTTTATGAAACTGTTGTTAGGAAATCTGATTTATATTTTCTCGAATGCTCTTAAAACTCCACCCTGCACATGTCGCCTGGTTACTCTCTCTGTCCTCCAAGGAGGAGGGTGGCCAGCAGAGCCAGGACATTTTTCCTGCCAATGACGTTTTAATGCTCAGGTCATTTGTCATCTCCTAGAATTTCGTCCTTCACTCTGCCCATTTTTCTTTTCAGCTCCTTAAAGAGGTATGACAAGAATCTTAAAAGAGGTCAAAGTTAGAACAGATTCTGAATTAGTGATATTGTTTCCAGTAGAGGGAAGTCCTTGAGAAGGGCGAGGCAAATAGCACATATACCTCATCATAACATAATGCCTACAGCCGAGGCCTGGAAATCCTACTAGGTGGGTTGTCAGGGGCAGGTGTAATATATTGCTTAGTGGTCAAGATTTCAGAAAAAGAGAAATTTGGTATCAGGTTAAAGAGTTCACATACTTGGAATCCTTTATGAAAAGGCAGATAACTATAAACACGTTTATATAACCAAGAAAAACATGAATCAGGGAGAGTGGCCGATGTGTTTCTTGGTGTGAAATTAGACTATTTGGCTAAGTGTGCTGGTGTCATGGCGATCTCGGAATTTGACACATAATTCATTTGTTCCTTTTTCCATTTATTCAGCACTCACTGAGCATCTAATGGGTCCCAAGCATGTTTGATACTGAAGAATCACCAATAAACGAGCCTTCTCTCCGCTCTCAAAAAGCTTAGAAACAAAATGTTGAGATTCAGAGGGTATTTTTTCCACATAGTGCTTGGGCAGAAAAATGTTCAAGAGTTAAAACACCACCAAGGAAGCCACCAGTTCTGCTGAGTAAAGACCCATAGAAAGCTCTACATGCTGAGCTGCTGGGCAAGACCAAGTGTTCAGCAGCCTGCACAGATTCTGCATATTCATCGAACGGGTGGACAAAAGTGGCAGCATGTCTGCTGGAAAAGTAGGTACTGACAGGATTGCTGTCAATTTACCAGATTATATAGGGCACGACTTGACTTATTGTGGTGGAGAACTGCAGGATGTTTCAAAGCACAGGAAGGAAAGGTGCGGGTTTCAATTGTAAAGGTCAGTCTGATGGCAAAGGAAAGAAAACATGGATTGAGGCAGGGTAGAGTGTGGGCGGAGGAGGAAAATATGACTGAAACATTTGCCAGTGGAGTGAAGAAGATGGGGTCAGGGATTTCCAAATGAAAAGTGATGTACTTAACACCTAAGGAGACATGGGGGGAAGTGGAAAGAGGGACCTCTAGGAGAGCTGGGTATAAATTTGAGAATAAAAAAAGAATGTTAACTGATACAAGAATGGGGGAATAAAAGTGACTGAAACAACTTACAGCATAGAGTCCTCACTAGTGTCAGAATTCATGCTAACTCCCTGCATGTACAATATAGAGTGCTCACTAGTGTCAGAATTCATGCTAACTCCCTGCATGTACGGCATAGAGTGCTCACTAGTGTCAGAATTCATGCTAACTCCCTGCATGTACAATATAGAGTGCTCACTAGTGTCAGAATTCATGCTAACTCCCTGCATGTACAATATAGAGTGCTCACCAGTGTCAGAATTCATGCTAACTCCCTGCATGTACAATATAGAGTGCTCACCAGTGTCAGAATTCATGCTAACCCTCTGCATGTACAGTATAGAGTGCTCACTAGTGTCAGACTTCATGCTAACCCTCTGCATGTATGGTATAGAGTGCTCACTTCATGCTAACCCTCTGCATGTATGGCATAGAGTGCTCACTAGTGTCAGAATTCATGCTAACCCTCTGCATGTACGGCATAGAGTGCTCACTCGTGTCAGACTTCATGCTAACCCTCTGCATGTATGGTATAGAGTGCTCACTAGTGTCAGACTTCAAGCTAACCCTCTGCATGTATGGTATACAGTGCTCACTAGTGTCATGCTTCATGATAACCCTCTGCATGTACAGTATAGAGTGCTCACTAATGTTAAGCTTCATGCTAACCCTTTGCATAAATTATTTTATCTATACAGTAACCCTAAGGGAGAAGGCACTATTAAGATTTGCATTTTAAGATAAGAAAATAAAGGCTTAGAAAAGTTAAGCAATTCTCCCAAGTCATAAAGTTATTAAATGACAGAAAAAGCAATAAATGAACCCCTGGCTCATTCAGACCTGTGGTTGTGTGAAGTTGTAAAGGCTGGGCATTCCAGAAGGATCATTCCTTTCTTCTGCTCCTTCTCAGTGGAATTGGAATCCATTCTCATCAATAGAATCCAGAGTTCTAAAGGAAAAGATCTGGATCCTATTTCAAATGTCCTCTGTTATTCAGTAAGTGCCTTGCACATAGTAGGTATGAAAAGGATGTTCGTGACTTGGGATATGACAAGCTTTGGCCATAACAGGTTACGCTAGTGCTATCGAATGTCGTGTCATTGTGTATTGATACCTCTTCCTAAAACTTTTTATTCATTCGTGGTCATTATGTCCTAGAGCAAAGCATGATGCAAACAATGACAGTAGTTATCAAGGAGCTTGAACATGCCACGAACATACCACAGGGCTAGAAGGAGCACATCCGTGTTCTTATGCCTCTGTCTCTCAGACCCAAACCCAGACCTAAACCCTGGATGCTAGGGCTGTCTATAAGACCCCACTGCCATTGCAAACTCTTCTCTGTGAGCTTCTGACAAGGTGGGACTAAGAAGAGGGCAAGGGGAGGAGCAGAGACATGCTCTTTTTTCTCCTGATTCATGCTCTCTTTCACGTCACCCCAGGAAGACTTCTTCTCCAGGCAGCATGAGGGCTCATTTCAATTTTAGCTTTTCCAACACCCCCAGAACCAGCCACAGTGCACTGCTCCCTCGCAGCAGTTGGGGGCCCAGCTGTGCATGACATCTATCCCAGGCTTCTTCAACCACTACAGCCCGAAAGGTGCCAGCTGCTCCCTGCAGTGGTTAGTATGCTCTGTGCTGCCTCAGTATCCCCTTCTGCCTTTGTTGTCCTTCAGTACCTACCTGTTCAGCCACTTCCTTCTATTACAGTTCTGTTCAAATAGCTGGCATCATTCCCATTTTCCTGAGTATACCGAGGAAAGACCAGAGGTATCTATTTCTTCCCTTATGGCTGATGGGAACTTTGCAGGCTTCTAGCAGAAAATTCTCAAAACCTGGAGACAATTCTCTGGCCTGATGCAGCGGCCGCCCTTGCACCTGGTAAGGTGAGCCTCAGGAGACCTGGCTGAGCCTGTGCATCAACAAGGCTATAACTAAAAAGAAAGGAGAGCACTACCACTGGGGCCAGAAAGGGCTGCCTCTGTGGTTACTCCCTCCTGGGGCATTTAACTGACCTAGTGTGCTGAACATCAGACAAGAATAAAAGAACAACTGAATTTGCTAACTTGACCTCTTCTTTCTTGACCTCTTTCCATGGTATTTTTTTCCTTTATTTATTTTTCTTTCTTTTTTTTTTTTTAAGATAGGATCTTGCTCTGTCATCCAGGCTGAAGTGCAGTGGCTGGTCTCAGCTCCCTGCAAGCCATCCTCCCACCTCAGCCTCCCCAGTAGCTGGGACTACAGTCATGCCACCATGCTCAGCCAATTTTTTAAACTTTTTGCAGAGACAGCGTTTCACCATGTTGTGCAGGCTGGTCTTAAACTCCTGGGCTCAAGTGATCCTCTTGCCTCAACCTCCCAACGTGCGTGGTTTATTCGTTTATGCATTAGCTATTCAACTCCCTCTTAGGTGACCTAATAGCAATGGTGCCTTAAAATTATTTCTCCTACTCTGGAGAGATTGTGTAAGCATAGATTTTGTTTCTGGTTTTCTTAAATATAATTATTTGCTGTGATCTTCAGTATCTCCTGCTAAAGGACGGAAACCTCACCGGTCCACAACGTCAGAGCACATCCTCACTGTGTTTAACGATTATCTGCTTTGTTTCAGGTCATCAGTAGTTTTTCCTGTGTTTGACACCAGCTGACAAATGGCAAGCCAGAAAAAGCTACTGTTTAGATGCCAGCAGAATCCTCCAAAGGGTTGTTAGCTTAAAAAAAGAAAATTACCTTTGGTCCTGCTCCATATCATTGGGCATTTGAGTCGCTCCATTAGAATTTCTAAAGGCACCGTCCTAAGTGTTATTAAAGGAGTGTGAATGGAGGAGAGGGAAGGAGATGGAAATCACTCAGGGTTGGCTGTATTGGTGCACAAAGATGGCCGAAGGGACTCACATGACAAGCATCACCATCACTAGGTGAGTAAGTGAGTTTACAGCCCGGTTATTGCACACATGCTAAAGGACAATCTATCTGTCCTCTTACTATGCTTATGAACCAATTCAGAGAGATGAACTAATTTGCCCAATATTACACACCTAGTTGGAAACAGTGCTAGGCCTAGAATTCAGATCTGTGACATCCAAAATAAGGACTCCTTCTACTCACTTATAGTTCATCCATCACATTAAATTTAGTTTTTTTTTTCTATTAATTAAAACAAGAAACAGCATTTTTTTTTTTCTGCAAAGGAGCAGACAGAATATATTTTAGTCCCTGGAGCCATACTCTCTGCAATAACCATTTTCCCACTGCTGTAAAGAAATACTCGAGGCCAGGCACAGTGGCACATGCCTATAATCTCAGCACTTTGGGAGGCCAAGGTGGGTGGATCACGAGGTCAGGAGTTCAAGATCAGCCTTGCCAAGATGGTGAAACCCCATCTCTACTAAAAATACAAAAAATAGCCAAGCATTGTGGCAGGCACCTGTAATCTCAATTACTCCGAAGGATGAATCAGGGAATTTCTTGAAACTGGAAAGCGGAGGTTGCAATGAGCCAAGATCATGCCCCTACACTCCAGCATGGGTGATAAAAGTAAGACTCCACCTCAAAAAAAAAAAAAAAAAAAAAACTGAGACTTAGTATTTTTTAAAAAGAAGTTTAATTGGCTCACAATTCTGCAGGCTGTACAGGAAGCCTCAGGAAACTTACAATCATGGTGGATGGTGAAGGGGAAGCAGGCAGGTCTCATAAGGCCAGAGCAGGAGCAAGAGAGATGGGGGAGGAGCCATATGCTTTGAAACAATCAGATCTTGTGACAACTCACTCACTTACTATCATGAGCACAGCAGCAAGGGAATGGAGCTAAACCATTCATGAGAAACCACCCGTTTCACCTCCCACCAGGTCCCACCTCTAGCACTGGGGATTACATTTCGGCCTGAGATTTGGGTGGGATCACAGATCCAAATCATATCACTGTCTTTAGCTACTCAAATGCACCATGGTATCATGAAAGCAGCCACATCTAAACAAATGAGTATGGGTATGTTTCAGTGACATTTTAGTTAGTTACAAGAACAGATCATGGGTCAGATGTGGCCCACAGAGTGTTATTTGCTGACTCCTGACTTAGCAATAGCAGAGACCTCAATAGCTCACCTTAAGCGAGTCAAAGTTCATGTCCTCATACTTAAAGAACCTCAGCAGAGAGTTCACAGCTGATGGAACAACTTGGTGGTGTCAGGAACCCAGGAAAAATTATTCTTTTTACAGGCAAGTCTTAAGGTGAGACCTTCAACTCATTTTCCCAGATATCTGCTATAGCTCCATTTATCAGCTTTGAATTTCAGCCAGTAAGAATGGGAATACAAGGAAACGGGGGACAGACCAATATTCTTTATCTGTCAACGCAGAGGTTGTACACATTGCCTTTCTCCACACATGGCTGGTCACTTACCAATCACAGGGCCATCTCTAGCTCAAAGAAAAGTTGGAGATGTGCAGATTTGGGACAACCAAGAGCCCTTCTGTGTTCTGTTACCAGAGGAAGAAAGATTAAAAAAATGAAATAGATAAGCAGTGATTGTTCCCTCAGGAGGTATTTAATGTACAAAGGAATGTCTTAGAGAATGTATCAAATAAAGCTGCTTTTTTTTTTGGTCAAATAAAAACCAATTTGCTAGTATTGCCTTTAAAAATAGCTGCTTCAATACTGCTTAACCCTCTTTAAAAGAAAGCGCTGCTTTCCAGTAGAATCAGTGTAGACCATTGAGTAAAACGAACCTGGTTTTGTTCCACTATTCACTAAGTGTTAGGGAACCCTCAGTTTTCTTATCTGTAAGATGGGCCTTAAGAAGATCAGAATTAAAAGAAAAGAGTTCCTGGTTCACAGAACAACATCAGTTAATTAATACATGTTAGTCCCCCTCCAACTTTATTATAAAACAGGGAATTAAGTGGCATGCCAATACATGACAAGCTAAATGTGATCTAACTTCACATTGTGCCACATTTTATGCTCTATGCCTTCATTTTTGATGGACTAATATCATCAGTACATAAGCCAGCTCTAACACCAAGAGGTAACAGTATGGGAAAAAAAGAGCTGCTTTGGACTTTGGGAATGTGGGTTTATCTTCTGATTTTCTGACTCACCTGCTAGAGGAATTAAGAACTAGAATTCCATGTTTGGCATTCTTCAGGTCATTTTAAAGTTTGAGATTCTAAGGCTTCACCAAGAAGCATTTTAATTCCATTTTTAATAAACTGAAAAGTGAGACTTTCTTAATTTCTTTTTTATAAGTCTCTGTACATATAATGACTCTTATCAACAACCCTTGAAATTTTTATTCATAAAATGAATCAAGGGCAGTTTCCTATCATGAATTCCTGTTGTACATGCCTGAATTAGGTACACAAATTGAGAAGCTTCACTTGGTCAAAACTTTAATGTCACATCACCAAGCATCAATCTTAGAGAAGCAATTAAAAAAATTCATTCCAAACTCTCTTGATGGCCCTGCCTGCCCAGAGATCTTAGGTCTCCACTCCAGCTAATCAACATTCCACTGAGACGGCATTTTCATTTCTCCAGAACATGAATCTCTGAAAGAAAACACCCATTGATATAACTCATACCCTGACCCAACCTTTATCCCCTTCTTGCAGCCGAGACAGCTAGTTATTGATTTTCAGGCTTCCTACAGTCAGCAGCTAGAGCTAGTTTGTCAGGAAAGGTGAAAGAGGTAGGCAGGGCATATGATTTATTTTGGAATTGATGCCCTGTGAGCAAAGTCTAAGTGGGAGTCAGACAGTTTAATGTGAGCAGAAAAGCATTCCGGAAGGAGGTGGCAGGATGAACAGAAATGAGAAGGCACAGGACTCACGGCATGTGCAGAGAGCTACAGCATGCTCTTGTAGGGCAGAATCCCAGGGAGGTGCCAAGGGAAGCAGGAGAGAAACACAGTGTCAGGCAAGCAGCCTACCACAGAACTTCATCGTGTAGGCAATCAGAACAATAGCGGGAAACAAACGTGGTCAGGTCCAGTTTTCAAATGTATCAGTGTGCAGCTGTGTGAAGGTCAGTCTGAGTAGGCAGAGGCTGAGCTTAGGTCAGGAGGTCAGTGTGAAGTTGTTATGAGAGATGATGGAGACCTCAGTTGGGTCCCAGCAGTCACTGTGGAGAAGATAGGGCAGATTCTATCATTATTCCAGAGGTCACAGCAGTGGGACCGACCTGATTACACAGTGGTGAGGAACCAGAGAGGGAGGGGGCAGAAGAAGAGGGAAATGGGAATTCATCAGAGAGAGATGTCCTTGGAGAGCAGAATGGCACAAGGATGGGCTCTAGGGAAAGCCACATGTGAAGGGATGAATCATCCCAGAAGAAAAGAAACTCCTTCTTCTCACAGGAACAGAAAGCATTGCCAGGTGAGGGGAGTTTTCAGGTTAAACACAACAATCCCCTTGTCTGTCTAGCCTTATACAGCCACCCTGTGGCTGGTGTGTCCCAGTTTCTATAAATCAAGCCTGCCCTTCATGCTGTGCCCCTTTCCCACAAGTCCACTTTCCCTTTCACTTGTGTATCTTGTAATGACGCAGCAGGAGGCCCTCATGGGAAGCCAACCAGATGCAACTGCTCAATCTTGGACTTCCCAGCCTGTAGAGCCATGAGCCAAAATAAATGTATTTTCTTTATAAATCATTCAGTCTGAGGTACTCTGTAATAGCAGCAGAAAAGAAACTGAGATAGATGCCCACTGAGAAAGCAGTCTATAATTTAAGATAAGTATAAGTGCTATGTTCAGAATATAACTCCAGATTCATATGTTGAAACTTAATCCTTAAAATGATAATATTAGGAAGTCAAACATGATTAAGTCATGAACGTGGAGCCCTCAATGGGAATTAGTAAGTTCATAAAAAGGTTGAAGGGAACTAGCATTGTTCTTTTTCATCCTTTCCTCCAAGGAGGATGCAGCATTTCTACTCTTTGGAGGGAACAGAAACAAGATGCCATTTTGAAAGCAGAGCAATCAGGTCCTTAGCAGATACTGAACCTGCCAGCACCTTGATTTTGAACTTCCTGGCTTCCAGAACTAGAAGAAAATAAATTTTTGTTTCTTATAAATTACTCATGTTTTTAATGACTAAGGACTTAAGACTAAGGACTTTTTCTTAAGACAAATGGACTAAGACAATAAACATTTTAAAAATAATAAGGGCCCAAAGAAACCTTAGTCACCTCCTTGAGAGTGGACAATAGTAAAATACATTCTGAATCTTCCTCAAGTTTATGTCCCAGATATGTAGTCAATTTGTCTTACCTATTTTCCCACATAAATACAGAAACAAACCCCATTACCCACCAAAAATATTTTAATAAACCCCATTACCTAAAATATTCTGCGTTTGCCCAGGTCTTGCAACATTCCAGTCATGATCTTGGCTTTCTTATTTACAATTCCCATTGTCTCACTAACCTTTCTAGAGTACAAAACACCTCACCTGGTTTCTCATTTTCAAATTGTTCTCCTGTGGAGTCCTCTCATGTCTCTTCAGTGTGACGTGGATACTTGACCCTCTGCCAGAAAACAGACTCTTATTCTAGGCTGCTCCTGCATCAAAAAAATAGTGTTCAAAGCAAGATTTAAAGATCTGTGAGATACTAATTATTTTACCTCCAAATATCTATAACACCCAAGGTCACTCTGTTGGTTCAATAGGAAGTCATCTACCTGCTAAAATTCGGAGAAGCAAGAGATCCACAAAATTATCATTCACATCTATCTCCTTTAATGTCTATAATTGTTCTGGCAACTGGTTATTCTGAGTTAAGAACTTTGTGTAGTGGAAAGAACAATAGAATCAGAGTCAGGAGAACCTGGGTCTAGAGATTAAATGAACCACATTTTTAACCATATGACCTTGGATACACTACTTAACATTATTGAACTTCAGATTCCCAGGCGTAAATTGGGAGCTTGACCCTTGCTTCCACAGACTACTTACGGGATAGAGGGAATAGTAAAACTAGTGCTACATGTCATTGTGTTACACATGGCAGGCTCTCACACACCATCTCCAGAACCTTCCCGAAAGCTGATGGTGGTTACCTTAAGCACATACTGTCATACGTGAATACAGTTTTCATAGGTAGATATATATGTTACAGAACTGTGGGGACATTATATTATAACTAACTATTTTTTAAACTTCACTGTCTGCTTTTGAAGTAACAACATAATTTATATTAGTGGGAGCATGTCCCATTTATGAAAATACTTCCATGGCCTTTAGGTTATGTAAAGATCTTAAGTAACCAAACCAAGTATACAAGGAACGTAAAGGAAATGAGAGAGAGACAGACAGAGAGAGAGAGAGAGAGAGACCACACTGAGCAATTCATTTACAGAACAGGTTTTCCTTGGGGTGGGGAGGATATATCACAGCAGAGATTTTATTTTGGTCTTAAATAATTTTTTTTCTTTCTTCCCCTGGTAGATACAAAAATGGGGTGTGAGGGATCTGGGACTAGGGAATGAGTAAAACCAGGAGAAGAGGGCTCTGTTCTGAGGAGGAAGAAATCCAAGCAATGGGATATAGGGTCAAAGTGGAAGTAGCCACTGGGGAACCCCCAGATAAAGACTGTGGTCAACAGTTAATACGGTTTTTTGGTTTTTGTTTTTAATGGTCAACAGATATTAAGTTCAGGGTGGGGGTTGTTTTTAATTCTTTTACTAAAGAGTTTGTTAACCATTACACGGTCTCAGTTTTGTCATGCAGAACGAGGGGGTGACTTGTGTCTCTGCTTGAGATGGGGTAATGAGAAAATACATCTTTCCTTCCTGCCAGACATCCTTGGGGACCCTGGAAAGGACCACAGCAATTAGAGACAAGCAGGAGGGAGGCATGAGTGAAGCCTGGAGCTTACGTGCAGAAGGAAACCCAACAAAACGGCTCTGTGGAAGGGGAAGACTTCAGACTCGCAAAACCACAGTAGTTCTCAGGAAATCAAACGAAGAGAGCCCAGTAAGAGCAGGGAATTTCCGCAGCTGTGTACACAGCTCAAACGTTCTACTGAATGTGAGGCTATCAGGGACCCTGATGTCCAACAAACCCAGAGGCATTTTTCAAATCCTCACAGGTGGAAGATCTGTTGCATAGACAAGGTCATATGATGCAGGATGTAGTGGAAAACAAAAGCTGGCTTTATCCTGTGTGTACTGAGGAAGTAGATTAGATTGAAGACTCAGTTTCACCCATGTAAGCACTTGTGAGGTTGCTGTGAGAGGTAGAGATGATATTTGTAAGGTGGTTGGACATATTAGTAAATGGTCCCATTGCCAGGTGTTGGAAGACATGCATGCCCCACACCAACTGCAGCTGATGGCTATTCAAGGAGGCCAAATGGAGAGTTTATTTTCAGATCCCCTAGGTTTGAAACACAGCCTTCTTCAGGACTGTGGCTGCCACACCTACATTTAGTTGAGAGCCTTAGACTCCATGAGTATTCAATATTAAACAGCAAAGCTCTTTCCACACTACCTAGCAATATATTTCTGGGTGAATATGAGGTGATAGTCTCAACCTATAAATCCCATTAAGTTTGAATCCCAGTTACTTCAAGATAATGCATAAGAAACGAGGTTGTCATGGCAATTTAGATCTGAGACACCCAGTCCTAGACACTAGATCTGGGGCTCAGGAGACAGTACATTTTCTGGGCTTTATTTCTAATCCTGGAATTCTCTCATTCTTCCAGCATCCAAAAGCCTATCCATGGAGTCTCGTGGGCAGAGATTGTCTTTTTAGATTGGCCAAATAGTGCTCTGAGATGCTAATTAGAAAGGCAATATAAATGTTTTATATTTGGAAATTTCATAATGGAAAATTCTATGTATCTAAAACCTTTTAGTAATGACTGTTTTTAAATCTAATATATAGTTTGAGGTAAACATAGGGATAATTTTCAAGCACATTTTCCTCGACAAATGTGTGATACCAAAACTCTGAGCTGTTCTAAATAAAACCCTTTCATTATCTGGTTCAGGGCTATATTTTCAACATTCAGCAAATAAAACATACCTCTCACATTGAGAACTCCGTCACCAAATTTAACTCAGACACATTTTTGAGATTCCTCTTCCTGACATGATTACTTATATTATTGAAAGGTACACATATGTCCTAAGCTATTTGAATTGTGACTTCTGTACAAATAGGAAGACCACTTTATCATGAGCCCTTTCAGAGAGGTTAGAGGTTCTAAATTGTTTACCCTGCTGGCCAAGAATGTGAGAGCAGAAGAATTATATGCTTTTACATGCCATTCTAGCTATTTCCAGTATGCTTTTTTGACAGTTTTGCTTTTTAAATGCATCCATTGTTTTCAAAGAGCACAGGTCTTTAAATGCAGAGACAGAGCTCTCAGCTTTTAGATTGGCAGACCTCAGGGTTTGTCTACTGACAGAGGGGCAGAGGCACCATAATTGCTGGATGGTTCTGACATTTTCTTGATCTTTCTGTTTTCAAACACCACTTACCACTTTATCTAAGAAAATGCTTCTTCATGGGGAATATATTATTAATATTTCCAAGGGTGGAAAATGACCTTCAGTCCTATTGACATGTTCTCATATATATTGTCTGCACTTAAAATGAAAATAGGCTCTGGGATCATTTTTATAAAGACCAAGCTGAGACAGAGAAACATTAAAAATGTGTTTGCATGACGACAAGCACCATTTAGAAAGTTTTCTCGAAAAGAACAATTCACAATATTCAAAATAACAATACCGGAAGGTACTGCTGTTCTCCCTGTTGTACAGACAAGAAGAGTGGAATTCAGGACTGTTCTGAGGATTTCCAAATTTACAATGCCAATATACGATCAAGCCAGAGTGAAACATTCTTCGGTTGTGTTCATTTATTTATTAATCAAAACTAATACATGGCAGATAGTTCAGCCTCTTTGCTAAGAGACAAGATTCACTCTTTAAGTTCATAATTTCTTAGGCAGACAAATGTGTTACCGAATAAGTTGCCATACTATGCAATAAATGCTGCAAAAGAAGACCGTTCATCTTCCTCAAGCGGCTAGAGAAAGCTTCCAGGAGGCTTATTATCTCATCTGGGCTGGCAGATTTGGGGGCTTTTGGTGTCTCTGTATTATCTTTACCTATCGTTTCTTCCTTCTGAAGGCTTTTTAAATTTCTATCAAAACATAGTAAATAGAGGATGGTTTTGTTTTTTCTTAACCCCAGCAACTCTTCTGGAACCCAACAGGCATTACCCAACTATTCTCTATAAATTAGTCTCTTATTTTTCAACAAATATATAAAACCTGATTTGTTCAAAGGGACACAGGTCCTTCCCAGTGTCCCCTCCCTGTAGGCAGCAGGCCTTTGCTCAGGATGTCTGGGAAGCAGGTTCTCAGAGCTTCCTTCCAACTCGGGACCCGGTTTCCAGGCACCTCTGCCTGTGGAGAAACATCAGTCGTTTTGGAGTGAGCTTAATTTCTGGAGATGGACAAAGTCTGTTGGGGCAAAGAAAGGTGAATGAGGGAAGTGACTAAGCGCAAAACTGCCATGTGTGGCCGAAAATGACATGGCTCTCCACAGCAGCGAGCTCGGTGTTCTCCTGGGTGTTTGGAAAATGCCTCTTTTGGAATTCTGCAAGGTAAACACCAGTGGTGTTAGGCAGATTGCCGAAATGAGGACCTCACCTCTTTGAAGACTAATTAATCTCTAGAGGTTAAGAAAATGCCATCACCTCTTCACTTGGTCTGCACACTTGATACAATTAGCTACTTGGCTTCCCCACTAAAACCCAACATTTCTAAATTTATTTACCAAAAATATCAGCAACATACTCCCAGAGAGAGGAGAGACAGAGACAGAAACAGACGCAGCGACAAAGATACAGAAGGAATCACTCCAAATACTCAGATTTCCTATCTGGACACGTTTCAGTAGGGTATGTGTATATTTCTCTTGTTTAACGTGGGAAGAAGAAGTCTCACCACTTTTTGTGTCTATTTATTTTTCTCTCTCTCTCCATTCAAGTTAGAGTAGTCTTTCCAAAATATAGGCAGGCACCAACATCTTGAAAACTCTACAGTTGTCTCATCTGCTTCCCAAGAAAGTACAAGATCTCGGTGTGGCCACTGGGTCCGGTCCTCACCATCAAGCCACTCGCTGGCCAGCCTGCCACCCATTTTAAAGGGTATAACATATTATTTCAGACCTTTGCCTACGTTTTTGCTTAGAACGTCCTCTCATATATTTTCCTGCACCTAAGACCTCTTGTATCTTAATGCTCCAGGTCACCTGCCCCTGTTATCCGGTCCGTGACTTTCCGTTTGTCTGAATTACTAGCTCAACATGTCTGCAGCGCAGTGTTCTTCTCGCTGTTTAACGTGTTTTCTCCGAGCAGCCTCACACTTTACTTCAATGTTTTCGTGCCTGATTTTCCCTGCAGCATCAGAGCACGTCTTATCTCTGAGCTCTAGCTCAAACAGTGCTTAGCAGTAATGTAAGTTAATTGAATCAAATTAAACAGGTAAGGTATTGTTTGAACTCAGATTCAGAATTGTCTGTTGTTGGCATGTAATACAATTTTTGTTGTTGAAGAGCAAAATAAAGCATTGAAAAAGCCAACACACGTGTAAAACAACGGGAGTGAAAGAAATTCCAATGTGAGCATCTCACTGTTGAAAGGAAGTAACTGTTGGTGGTTGGATTTATTTTCGTCTAAGTTTCGTGCATATTATTTTTCAACGTAGTAATAATTTCCCAAGTATTTTTCTATTACACATATTAGTTTAATAAAATCATTCTGGTCACGTTATATTCTTTTTAACATTAATATTTTTATTAAATAATATTTATGGCATCTCACCTCATCCTGAAAGCATATGAGACACTGAGTTACAAAAGTGGCAATTCCTACAAACCCGATCTCTTTCCTCATTTGTCAACCTCCAGCGAGAACTAAATTTTAAATGCTTTTCAAGTCAGCGTTTGAAGCATATGTACTGTAATGCACTATTTTTCCTAATGGTGTTATAAATTGGGCACTTATGTTGGGTTTCGTCTTTCTAAACTGCAAGTATAAACTTTAGAAGCTGAGTTACCTGATGATGTTTCAGCCATGGTCACAAATCAAGGATTCAACAATCCACTGACCAAACTCCCAACAAAAACATGGATCTTCACTGAAGATTTCCTTTAGGAGTATAGCAGCAGGTTTAGAGTGGACATTGCACAGCATGACTTCAAGAAAATGACGTAGCTAGAAGGTTCTCTGTTCACTCAAAATTTACACTCAGGGAGCTACTAAAACCCCATTTTGTTTTTCAGTGCTGGTCTCTGGCTCACATTTTCCCTCCTTTACTTAATCCAACTTGCCTCCTCATCTTCCTCTTCCAAAGAAGGGAACCCCTGACACTGACTATTTTCTTGATAAAGGCAGCCAACCAAAATGCTAGTGAACCCTCCATTAAATACATAAACAACCCCTTCATTAATATCTTTGTGCCTGAAGTTCTTCTAAATTTTAGATTTTTCAATACAGTAAATTCTCAGAAGTAAGCCTGCTTGGACAAAAAGAATTAGTATCTTCAAAGCTTTAAATAGCTACTGTGATGGGCCAGATTGTGTCCTCTCCAAAGTTCATATGCTAAAGCCCTAACCCCTAGTACCTCAAAATGTGACTGTGTTTGATGATGAGGCCTTTAAACATGCAATTAAAGTAAAACAACGTCATGAGAGTGGGACCCGAATCCAACACGGCCGGTGTCCTTATAAGAGGAAGTTAAGACACATATACACACAGAGACGATCACGGGAGGGCACGGACAGAGTGTAGACACCTACCAGCCAAGGAGAGAGGCCTCAGAAGAAACCAGTGCTGCTAACGCCTTCATTTTTTACCTGTAACCTCCAGAATTTAAAAAAAATAAAATAAATGTATTTTGTTTAAGCCACCTAGTCCATGGTATTTTCTCAGGGTAACCCAAGCTGACTAATACAGCCTCTTCTATGTTTTCAAAAGCTTTAGACCAATTTGTGCCTCCAGCAGCAGAGCAGAGGAATCATGCTCAGCTTAGTTCTAAGGAAAAAGACCTGTACTGTCCTCATCTAAAAGCCGGTGACCAGAGATGTAGTCTGCTTGTCACCAGAGCAGGTGGGCAAGACACAGCACAGCCACATGGGAGCTCAGAGGGGCAGAATAAGCTTCTTGCAGTAAGACTCCTGCAGGTACCAGGCAGAAGGATTGCAGGTCACTAAATACAGCTGCAGAAGCCACTGAGAGAAAGGCTGAAGCCACACTCCACCGTGGGCCTCAGCAGGTGCTAGCGCCCAGCAAATCCCCACTGGCAGTCCAAGCTGATTTGTGCCTGATGTAGCCTTTACCTGTCTTCCCTCAAATTGTTTATATAATTCATTGCTACTGCTCACTTCCATTACGATGCTCTCCACCAGGCTTCTGGGAACTCCTCTGGAGGTGACCTCCACAAGGTCACCCTGCAAAGAGGGGAGGAAAATGCACTTTAGCTTGGGTGACAGCTGCTGGGAGGAACAGGCTTCTGGAGGTGCCACGTGGGCCTTCAAGGCCACCTTTTGTGTTATTTTTAATGGTTACATACTTAACTCTCCTTGAAATGCTGCCACGGGGCTAACCCAGGTGTAAGTCAGTTCCTGCTAATGAAATGTCTCAAGTCGGTAACTTTCCTTCTCTAAAGGCTTCCCAGTGTCTCCCTGCCTCTAGTCTTCTTCCCAAAGACTTCATCCTCCATAGAGTGTGTTCTGTACACACAGACTTCGTCCTGGTGCCTGTTCCTGAATTCCATCATTAACAACTTTGCAAAATTTGCCATCACTATTGATGTGGTTTGGCTCTGTGTCCCCTCCCAAATCTCACCTTGAATTGTGTCAAGGGAAGGACTCGGTGGGAGTCCACCCATGTGTCAAGGGAGGGACTCGGTGGGAGGTGACAGGGTCATGGGGGACAGTTTCTCTCATGCTATTCTCCTGATAGTGGGGAAGTTCTCATGATTTAAAAGTGGCAGTTTCCCCTGTGCATGTTCTCGTGTTCTCCCCCACCCCTGCTCTCTCTCTCTCTCCCGCTAACTTGTGAAGAAGGTGCTTGCTTCTACTTTGCCTTTTGCCTTGATTGTACATTTCCTAAGGCCTCTCCGCCCATGCTGAACTGAGAGTCACGTAAACTCCTTTTCTTTATAAATTACCCAGTCTCAGGTAGCTCTTTATCACAGTGTGAAAATGAACTAAACCAACTACAGTTTTTAAAATTTCATACCACTATTGTTTTTAACACTTAATAGCATTTTTGTTAAAATATTTTGGGTGTATATACTCAATACATGCATACATATCTTTTTATCACTTAGACATTCATTGCTACTATATACATATATTTTTATTAAAGCACTACCAAAAAAAAAAACACCCTCAGAAATTAAAAGGAAAAGAAATTAAAAAGCTGAAATTCAAATCCTGTCACCATGAGCAAAAGACCACCACAAACAACTTCCCATTTCCACTTGATACCATGCCTTTCTGAGTGCTCTACTGCAACTCAACCCAGCTCCTTGCCATTTTCCACAATACCAAGCTTCTTTTCTACCTCTTAACCTTTACAGATTTTGTCCCTATGCGTAGATAGTTTACCTACCCTTTTCACCTAAGAAACCTCCCACCATTTAAAATCCAGGCTAACTATGAAAAATGAAAATCACATACATAGACAACAGAAAAACATGCTGTGCTATTCAAAAGCTCAAGCAAATGACAACAAATCATTCTTTAAAAGTAGTTGAAGCTATACTTCAATTGCAAGATAAATACACAAATTAAAGACAAAAATGGAAAAGTAAAATGGTAAGAATTCCCCTGAGCATTGAAAATAGTTCAACATAAATCTTAGAGTTCATGCATCTGGTTATAAAAGCAACTACAATTGTCCCAAACTTATTATTGATAAAAATATATAGAAATAATAATTAATATTATTAATCTGAGTTCAAAACACCAGTCTGTGTCAGTAGAACTTGTAAAAGGAAGTGAAAGGGAAGGGCTATGTTCTAAATGTGTTCATTTGCTGAAATTTTTGTGTCGAAAGGCTACCCCTCAAGGTAATGGTATTAGGAGGCAGGGGCTTTAAGATGTAATAAGGTCATAAGGGTGGAATCCTCATGAATGCAATTAGTGTCCTTATTATAGAGGCCCCAGAGAGTTAGCTCATCTCTTCCCTCTTGTGAGCACATATCAAGAAGGAGCCATCTATGACCCAGTCAATGGTTCCTCACCAGACACCACATCTTCTGGCACCGCGATAGGAAACTTCTACCTTCCAGAACTATGAGAAATTAGTTTCTGCTATTTACAAGCCACCTAGGCCATGATATTTTGTTGTCATAGCCTGAATGAACTAAGATACCCAACTCCTGTCTTATTGTTAGGAAACTCAAGATAAAATATAATTATAATTGTGAAATACTTATAACAGAAATAGTTTTAAAATTTGAGATACTTAAATACAACTACTAGTAGCACTTCAGATAGTATTTAAATCATCTCAATCACAGAATAACAGCAATCAAAACATACCCCATAAAACAAACGATATCCAATCAACATTCAAGAGCCAGTTGTTCAGTTTCCATGACGCTGTGCAGTTCTGAGTTAGTTTCTGAATTCTGAGTTCTAACTTGATTGCCCTATGGTCTGAGAGACTGTTTGTTATGATTTCAGTTGTTTTGCATTTGCTGAGGAGTGCTTTACTTCCAATTATGTGGTCAATTTTGGAGTAGGTGTGATGCGGTGCAGGCAGAAATAAAGAAGTTCTTCAAAACCAACAAGAATGAAGACACAACGTACTAGAATCTCTGGGACACATTTAAAGCAGTCTGTAGAGGAAAATATATAGCAATAAGTGCCCACATGAGAAGAGTGGAGAGATCCAAAATTGACACCCTATCATCTAAATTGAAAGAGCTAGAGGAGCAAGATCAAAAAAACTCAAAACCTAGCCAAAGACAAGAAATAACTAAAATCAGAGCAGAACTGAAGGAGATAGAGACACGAAAAACCCTTCAAAAAATCAATAAATCCAAGAGCTGGTTTTTCGAAAAGATCAACAAAATAGACAGACCACTAGCCAGACTGATAAAAAAGAAGAGAGGGAACAACCAAATAGATGCAATAAAAAAAGATAAAGGGAAAATTACCACAGATTCCACAGAAATTCGAACCATCATCAGAGAATACTACAAACAACTCTATGCACATAAACTAGTAAACCAGGAAGAAATGGATAAATTCCTGGACACCTGTGTACTCCCAAGCCTAAACCATGAGGAAACCAAAACTATGAATAGACCAATAACAATGTCTGAAGTTGAGGGAGCAATTAAGAGCCTACCACCCAAAAAAAGCCCAGGTCCAGATGGGTTCACAGCCGAATTCTACCAGGCACACAAAGAGGAGCTGGTACCATTCCTTCTGAAACTATTCCAAATAATCCAAAAAGAGGGAAACTTCCCAAATCATTTTATGAGACCAACATCATCCCGATACCAAAACCCGGCAGAGACTCAACAAGAAAAGAAAACTTCAGGCCAATATCTATGATGAACATAGATGCAAAAATCTTCAATAAAATACTGGCAAACCGATTGCAACAGCACATTAAAAAACTTATCCAGCATGATCAAGTAGGATTCATCCCGGGCATGCAAGGCTGGTTCAACATACGCAAGTCTATAAACGTCATTCACCACATTAACAGAACCAAAAACAAAAACCACATGATTATCTCAATTGACGCAGAGAAGGCATTTGACAAAATTCAACAGCCCTTTATGCTAAAAACTCTCAATAAACTCTGTATTGATGGAACATATCTCAAAGTAATAAAAGCTATTTATGACAAACCAACAGCCAATATCATACTTAATGGACAAAAACTGGAAGCATTCCCTTTGAAATCCTGCACGAGACAAGGATGCCCTCTCTCACCACTCCTATTCAACATAGTACTGGAAGTTCTAGCCACAGAAATCAGGCAAGAAAGAGAAATAAAGGGTATTCGAATAGGAAAGGAGGAAGCCAAATTGTCTCTATTCTCAGACGACATGATAGTATACCTAGAAGACGCCATCACCTCAGCCCAAAAACTCCTGAAACTGATAAGCAACTTCAGCAAAGTCTCAGGATATAAAATCAATGTGCAGAAATCATAAGCATTCCTATATACCAATAACAGACTTAAAGAGAACCAAATCAAGAATGAACTGCCATTCACAATTGCTACAAAGAGAATAAAATATCTAGAAATACAACTTACAAGGAATGCAAGGGACCTCTTCAAGGAAAACTACAAACCACTGCTCAAGGAAATAAGAGAGGACACAAACAGATGGAGAAACATTCCATGTTCATGGTTAGAAAGAATCAATATCGTGAAAATGACTATACTGCCCATAGTAATTTACACAATCAACACTATCCCCATCAAGCTACCATTGAATTTCCTCACAGAACTGGAAAAAACCACCATGAACTTCATATGGAACCAAAAGAGAGCCCACATAGCCAAGTCAATTCTAAGCAAAAAGGACACAGCGGGAGGCATCACACTACCAGACTTCAAACTATACTACAAGGCTACAGTAATCAAAAGAGCATGGTACTAGTACCAAAACAGAGATATAGACCAATGGAACAGAACAGAGGCATCAGAGGCAAATCAACATATTTACAACCATATAATCTTTGATAAACAAGACAAAAACAAGCAATGGGGAAAGGATTCCCTGTTTAACAAATGGTGTTGGGAAAACTGGTTAGCCATGTGCAGAAAGCAGAAACTGGACCCCTTCCAGACACCTTACACTAAAATTAACTCCAGATGGATTAAAGACTTAAACATAAGACCTGGCACCATAAAAATCCTAGAAGAAAATCTAGGCAAAACCATTCAGGACATAGGAGTAGGCAAGGACTTCATGACCAAAACACCAAAAGCATTGGCAACAAAAGCCAAAATAGACAAATGGGACCTAATCAAACTCCACAGCTTCTGCACGGCAAAAGAAACAGTCACTAGAGTGAATTGGCAACCAACAGATTGGGAAAAAAATCTTTGCAGTTTACCCATCTGACAAAGGGCTGATATCCAGAATTTACAAAGAACTCAATCAGATTTACAGGAAAAAAACAAACAAGCCCATTCAAAAATGGGCAAAGGATATGAACAGACACTTTACAAAAGAAGACATACATGAGGCCAACAAACACATGAAAAAATGCTCATCATCACTGGTCATTAGAGAGATGCAAATCAAAACCACATTGAGATACCATCTCACGCCAGTTAGAATGGCGATCATTAAAAAATCTGGAGACAGCAGATGCTGGAGAGGATGTGGAGAAATAGGAACACTCTTACACTGTTGGTGGGAGTGTAAATTAGTTCAACCATTGTGGAAGACAGTGTGGCGATTCCTAAAGGACCTAGAAATAGAATTCCATTTGACCCAGCAATCCCTTTACTGGGTATATATCCGAAGGAATATAAATCGTTCTACTATAAGGGCACATGCACACGAATGTTCATTGCAGCACTGTTTACAATAGCAAAGACCTGGAACCAACCCAAATGTCCATCGATGATAGACTGGACTGGGAAAATGTGGCACATATACACCATGGAATATTATGCAGCAATCAAAACTGATGAGTTTATGTCCTTTGTAAGGACATGGATGAATCTGGAGAACATCATTCTCAGAAAACCGACACTAGAACAGAAAAGGAAATACCACATATTCTCACTCATAGGCGGGTGAGAAAAATGAGAACACATGGACACAGGGAGGGGGGTACTACACACTGGGGTCTATTGGGGGGAATAGGGGAGGGACAGTGGGGGGGAGCTGGGGAGGGATAGCCTGGGGAGAAATGCCAAATGTGGGTTAAGGGGAGGAAGGCAGCAAAACACACTGCCATATGTGTACCTATGCAACTATCTTGCACGTTCTGCACATGTACCCGAAAACCTAAAATGCAATAAAAATTTAAAAAAACGATAAAATAGAAAAAAACAAGGCATCAATATCAGCATAAAATAAGATGACATGAAAAATGACAAATAAATCTGTTATGTAACATTATCAAGATTCTAAAATGTTTTTGCAAGTTATTATATTTGGAAAATATTTATTGGAAATACTAAATGTTATAAGCTTAATACCAATATTTTTTAAATGAAACAAGATACAAAGATATATATATATATATATACACAGACATACATAGATATGCAGATATAGATGTGTGTAGATATATATGTGTGCCTAGGTATACCATCTATCTATCTATGTACCTATCTATGAAATGCTACATATGTATGTGTATATGCAAACACACATGCTTATTTAAAACATTATTATCATATTGATATAAATGAAATCTCATTAACAATGATTAGGCAAAGTTGATGTTGTTGCCTGTTAGGATGTCTGTTTTCTACAAAGTTTTCTGTAAGGACTTTCAACTTAACAGAGTCTTACAAAGGTGTGTGAAACAAAACAAAAATTCTCATCAGTTGCCAGTCACTACCCATGCAAAAATCAAAATTTCACAATGAATAGATTTTTGTGTGACACATGTTAAAAAGCAAAAACAAACCCTAGCTAAAAAATTAATAGCTTACAATTTGAACAAATAAGATCTTCGGTTTGTATTTTCCTCAGTTCTTCTAAACAAATATTGCTAAGTTTCTTTGTTTTCAAATAGATGTTTAGTCTATTTTCCTATTCATATAATCCATTTTCCTTCCTTTTTTTTAATTTCATTTTAGGTTTTGGGGTACATGTGCAGAACATTCAAGATAGTTGCATAGGTACACACGTGGCAGTGTGATTTGCTGCCTTCCTTCCCTTCACCCACATCTGGCATTTCTCCCCAGGCTGTCCCTCCCCAACTCCCCTTCCACCACTGTCCCTCCCATATTCCTCCCAATAGACCCCAGTGTGTAGTGCTCCCCTCCCTGTGTCCATGTGTTCTCATTGTTCATCACCCACCTATGAGTAAGAACATGTGGTATTTCATTTTCTGTTCTTGAGTCAGTTTGCTGAGAATGATGTTCTTCAGGTTCATCCATGTCCCTACAAAGGACATGATCTCATCATTTTTGATTGTGGCATAATATTCCATGGTGTATATGTGCCACATTTTTCCAGTCCAGTCTATCATTGATGGGCATTTGGGTTGGTTCCAGGTCTTTGCTATTGTAAACAGTGCTGCAATGAACATTCGTGTGCATGTGACCTTATAGTAGAACGATTTATAGTCCTTTGGATATATACCCAGTAATGGGATTGCTGGGTCAAATGGAATTTCTTTTTCTAGGTCCTTGAGGAATCGCCCCACTGTCTTCTACAATGTTTGAACTAATTACACTCTCACCAGCAGTGTAAAAGTGTTCATATTTCTCCACATCCTCTCCAGCATCTGCTGTCTCCAGATTTTTTAATGATCGCCATTCTAACTGGCGTGAGATGGTATCTCAATGTTGTTTTTATTTGCATTTCTCTAATGACCAGTGATAATGAGCATTTTTTCATATGTTTGTTGGCCTCATGTATGTCTTCTTTTATAAAGTGTCTGTTCATATCCTTTGCCCAGTTTTGAATGGACTTGTTTGTTTTTTTCTTGTAAATCTGTTTGAGTTCTTTGTAAATTCTGGATATCAGCCCTTTGTCAGATGGGTAAACTACAAAAATTCTTTTCCTTTCTGTTGGTTGCTGATTCCCTATAATGACTGTTTCTTTTGCCATGCAGAAGCTGTGGAATTTGATTAGGTCCCATTTGTCTATTTTGGCTTTTTTTGCCAATGCTTTTGGTGTTCTGTGTCCTCCCAAGCCCAAACCAGGAAGAAGTCGAAACTATGAATAGACCAATAACAAAATCTGAAGTTGAGGCAGCAATTAAGAGCCTACCACACAAAAAAGCCCAGGTCCAGATGGGTTCACAGCTGAATTCTACCAGACACACAAAGAGGAACTGTTACCATTCCTTCTGAAACTATTTCAAATAATCCAAAAAGAGGGAATCCTTCCCAAATCATTTTATGAGACCAACATCATCCTGATAGCAAAACCCAGCAGAGACTCAACAAGAAAAGAAAACTTCAGGCCAATATCCATGATGAACATAGATGCAGAAATCTTCAATAAAATACTGGCAAGCCAATTGCAACAGCATATCAAAAAGCTTATCCATCATAATCAAGTAGGATTCATCCCAGGGATGCAAGGCTAGTTCAACCTACGCAAGTCTATAAACATAATTCACCACGTAAACAAAAACAAAACAAAAACCACATGATTATCTCAATTGACACAGAGAAGGCCTTTGACAAGATTCAACAGCCCTTTATGCTAAAAACCCTCAATAAACTAGGTATTGACGGAATGTATCTCAAAATAATAAAAACTATTTACGACAAACCAACAGCCAATATCATACTGAATGGGCAAAAACTGGAAGCATTCCCTTTGAAATCTGGCACTAGACAAGGATACCCTCTCTCACCACTCCTATTAAATATAGTACTGGAAGTTCTAGCCAGAGCAATCAGGCAAGAAAAAGAAATAAAGGGTATTCATATAGGAAAGGAGGAAGCCAAATTGTCTCTATTCACAGACAACATGATAGTATATCTAGAAGACCCAGTCGTCTCAGCCCAAAATCTCCTGAAACTGATAAGCAACTTCAGCAAAGTCTCAGGATACAAAATCAATGTGCAAAAATCACAAGCATTCCTATACACCAATAACAGACTTAAAGAGAACCAAATCAAGAATGAACTGCCATTCACAATTGCTACAAAGAGAATAAAATACCTAGGAATACAACTAGCAAGGAACGTAAAGGACCTCTTCATGGAAAACTACAAACCACTGCTCAATGAAATAAGAGGGGACACAAACAGATGGAGAAACATTCCATGTTCATGGTTAGGAAGAATCAATATCGTGAAAATGGACATACTGCCCAAAGTAATTTACAGATTCAATGCTATCCCCATAAAGCTACCAATGACCTTCTTCACAGAACTGGAAAAAACCACCTTAATCTTTATATGGAACCAAAAGAGATCCCACATAGCCAAGTCAATTCTAAGCAAAAAGAACATAGCGGGAGGCATCACGCTACCAGACTTCAAACTATACTACAAGGCTACAGTAATCAAAATAGCATGGTACTGGTACCAAAACAGAGATATAGACCAATGGAACAGAACAGAGGCGTCGGAGGCAACACAACATATCTACGACCATACAATCTTGAATAAACCTGACAAAAACAAGCAATGGGGAAAGGATTCCCTGTTTAATAAATGGTGTTGGGAAAACGGGCTAGCCGTGTGCAGAAAGCAGAAACTGGACCCCTTCCTGACACCTTACACTAAAATTAACTCCAGATGGATTAAAGACTTAAACATAAGACCTGGCACCATAAAAACCCTAGAAGAAAATCTAGGCAAAACCATTCAGGACATAGGAGTAGGCAAGGACTTCATTTTCCTTTAAAGTTGCCTTTTCAAAGCTTGTTGGATTCCTTCCCTCTGGACCATAAAGCAAGCACTAGAAAAGGTGAGTAGTGAGTGCCTGTGCAGTTCTCATCTCTAACAGAGATAGGACTGACAGGTTTAGAATCTCTAACTTCTCATCTCTAACAGAGATAGGACAGGTTTAGAATCCAAACATAGCAGTCATCCCACTCCGGCCAGTGGCACCATCCACATCTTTTTCCTGAATCAAACTTCAGAGAAAACAGCAGTAGTCATAATCTAACATTTAGAGTCTGTGGCCTTTTCTTCACGCTAGTACCCCACATATGTCTACTTGTCATTTCTTTCAAATCCAATTATCTTAAATTGGTGTCTGGGTCTCCCAAAGTTCTTTGCAGGAGCTACACCCTCTCCACAGCAGACAGCAATGTTCTTCACTCGTCTCTCACGAGAAAGGCGGTATCTCTCCATCGTCCAGCACGGCCATCCCTGGCAACCTGACAGACGGGTTGGTTCCCTGTGGAGCCGGGAAAGGGTCCTCTCTGATTTTTCCATTCCTTCAGAGATGTGCCATGCATTTCCTCTACAATTTAGAAACTTCCTTGTCACCTATCACCCAGGAGAATTTCATTGTGAGCTGAAACCAGCATGTGGATGCAAAAAAATGCACTCAGAGAAGTCACAAGCTGCGGTTTCTCCATGTGGCTCCAGCACACACTTTTCCATAGTTTGGGTAAATAGCTTAACCCCTGCTGAAGGCTTCTTTTCCTAATCTGAAAAGAGGAAATAGTAATCTATGCTTTGTCTCTATCTGAAGACTGTTCTGTGGGTTCAGTGAGTGAATAAATACAGATGCACTTGCATGACTAAGATGAAGGGTGAGAGCAGAGGGAACTACAATGTGTACAACCCCTGTCAGCCCCCCTAAATATCCAAGCCATTTTCTTCAGTTTCCCAAATACAGACCACTTGTAAATAGAGTCATCCCTCGGTATCAGTGGGGATTGGTTCCAGGACAAACCCCATATCAAAATTCACAGATGTTCAAATCCCTGGTATAAAACGGTATAGCATTTTCACATCCTCTCATACATTTATAATCTCTAGAGTAGTTATAATACCTAATACAATATCAACAGTTGTTAAACTGCTGTGTTTAGGAAATAATGACAAAGAAAAGGATATGCGTTTTCCATACAAATGCAATCTTTCCCTAATATTTTCAATCCACAGTTGGTTGAATCTACAAATGTGAAACCCATGGGTGCAGAGGGCAGACTCCATACTGGAATAAACCTGTGATTAGTATGTAATGCACTGATTATTTGGGAAATGTTTTGCTATTGTTCAAGTCTCTGTATAGTCACCCAGATTAGTAATTTCCACTCATATTGCCAAACTAAAGATCCTAGACACTCTTTCATTTGACTGTTCTATTCCACTTCCGTTACAGCTCTAGGCACAGCTTGGCCCTCAATTCATGCTTTTTGATTATGAGAAAGATTTCTTTTTCACAGTTCTAACTCTCCCCAAATAATAAATGGTGCCAAACCACAGACACTGGCAAAACCCTGATTAATGAAATTACACATCACTTTCTATCCCAGCATTTGGAGGCTAATGGCAATATGCATAATGACATGTCACACGCTTCAGATATCATCAGGATGTCCTGCAATGATTACTTATTGCCTGTGGCAGGAAATCATCAGTAGGAAGGACCGACATCATGTGGGAGGGATGGCTTCCACATTTGCTGGAAAATAGCCAGCAAACACTATTAGCCACAGACTCTAAATGTTAGATTATGACTACTGCTGTTTTCTCTGAAGTTTGATTCAGGAAAAAGATGTGGATGGTGCCACTGGCCAGAGTGGGGTGACTGCTATGTTTGGATTCTAAACCTGTCAGTCCTATCTCTGTTAGAGATGAGAAGTTAGAGATTCTAAACCTGTCATCCTATCTCTGTTAGAGATGAGAACTGCAAATAGTGTTTGCTGTGATTTGAAAGTTGCATTTTTTTCTCTCACTGGTCAGTTTTCTAGTTAGATAGAGATAGATAGATAGATAGATAGATAGATAGATAGATAGATAGATAGATGATAGATAGATAGATAGATAGATAGATAGATAGATAGATAGATGATAGATAGAGATTGATAGAGATATATAGATATATAAAATTTATCACAGGCCAGGTGCAGTGGCTCAAGCCTGTAATCCCAGCACTTTGGGAGGCCGAGGCGGGTGGATCACGAGGTCAAGAGATTGAGACCATCCTGGTCAACATGGTGAAACCCCGTCTCTAAAAATACAAAAAATGGGCACAGTGGCGCTGGGCACGGTGGCCCGTGCCTGTAATCCCAGCTACTCAGGAGGCTGAGGCAGGAGAATTGCCTGAACCCAGGAGGTGGAGGTTGCGGTGAGCCGGGATCGCACCATTGCACTCCAGCCTGGGTAACAAGAGCGAAACTCCATCTCAAAAAAAAAAAAAAAATTATCACAAAGGATCACAAGCCAGTCAAGCCTCTTGGCTTTGATAGCATGGATGAACTTGTTAAACTCATTCCCTAAATGTGCAATACAGAGAAATGTATGCAAGATGTGTGTTGCTGAAATGAAGTGCATGGGGCCAGGTGTCAGGGAGCTGTGGTCTGTGTCCAGCTTTGGCATACATGGGTTTGTTGGCCTTGGGCAAGATCGCACCTCAGTTTCCTCACCGGTTAATGGGAAATGACCTCATGGGGTTATTATTTTTAATGTATATTATTCATTTTTGAAATATTTTACATGTTTTAACTTTTGTTTTAGATTCAGGGTTACCTGTGTAAGTTTGTTATATGGGTAAACTCATGTCATGGGAGTTTGGTGTAAAGATCATCTCATCACCCAGGTACTAAGCATAGTAACTGATAGCATTTTTTCTGATCCTCTCCCTCTTCCCATCCTCCTCCCTCAGATAGGCTTTAGTGTCTGCTCTTCTTCTCTTTGTGTTCATTGGTTCTCACCATTTAGCTCCCACTAATAAATGAGACCTGTGGTATTTGGTTTTCTGTTCCTGCATTAGTTTGCTAAGGATAACGGTCTCCAGCTCCATCCATGTTCCTGCGCAGGACTTGGTCTTATTCTTTATGGCTCTGTAGGATTTCATGGCATATCTATTTACCAGATTTTTTGTTAACCAAGCTACCATTGATAGTCACCTGGGTTGATTCCACATATTAGCTACTGTGAATAATGCTGCAGTGAACGTATGTGTACATGTGTCTTTATGGTAGAACGATTTCTATTCCTTTGGTTATATATCCAGTAATGGGATGCTGAGTCGAATGGTACTTCTGCTTTTCATTCTTTGAGGAACTGCCACCATACTTTTTACAAGGATTGAACTAATTTACCCTCCCATGAGCAGTATATAATGATTCCCTCTTCTCTGCAACCTTGTCAGCATCGTTTTTTTTCCCCTACTTTTTAATAATAGCCATTCTTATTGTTATAAGAGCCTGACCTATAGTCTGATGAGTTGATGCTAAAATCCTACATTTGCTCCTGAATTCTCAGAGCCCTCCTTCCTCAAACCAGGAAACCATTTTCCACTTCATAGCACTGTGTGAAGATGAAGTGGAATGATGCCTGCATTACAGTGTACTTCTATCATTATAAAACAAGGTGCATCCAGGTACGATGCTTGTTTGAAAAAATCAATTTACTTCAGTTCAGCAAAATATTTAGATTATCTTCCATCCAAGCAGTATGGTAGGTTCTGGAAATTCCAAAATAAGCAAAAATCAGCCAGCCTCCATAAGGAGTTCACAGTAACCTACAGGACACAAAAGAAGAAAGAAAGAATTCAACCATATAGTGACAAGTGTCAAGTTAGCAAATAACCCAGGAATTATGAAAACTCAGACAAGGAGCTGTTGTCCTATCTTGGTTCAGGGAAGGCTTCCTGGAGAGAACATGAAATCTCAGTTTCTAAGGAGGAAACAGAATTTATAAATATTAACAAAAGGGGCCGGGTGTAGTGACTTACATCTGTGGTCCCAGTAACTCAGGAGGCTGAAGTGGGAGGATTGTTTGAGGCCAGGGGTTCAAGGCTGGATGAGCCCTGATAGTGTCACTGCACTCCAGCATGGAAGACAGAATGAAATCCCTACTCAAAAACAAGACAAAACAAAGGAGAAGACTATGAATTCTAGATAAAGGGAATAAGGGCTAGGCACAGGGGCAGAAAATTGTGTGTGTGTGTGTGTGTGTGTGTGTGTGTGTGTGTGTGTGTGGTGGGGAGGGTGAATACAACTTAGTGTTAACTGAAGTGTGAAAATCAAGATGAGTTACAGCAGGAGATGGGACAAAGTCAGAGACTTAACCCTCAGAGCAATGACTGATCACTGCATAATTTTAAATCATATTTGCATTTTAGAAGGATTATACAGGATGCAGTTTGGGGAATTAATTTAAGGGGCCAGAAGAAATGTAGGGAAATAGGTTAACTGGCCCTCAAACTAATCTGAGCAACTGCTGTGGTCTGATGTCCAATAGCGGTGGACGTGGAAAGGAGAGGATTTTTTAAAGGAAGGAGCATTGGCTGGTGATGGCTGGGAGAGAGGAATGGGCAGAGGACATGATCTAGGCGGATTCACAGATGGTCAGCTGGTGAGGCCACCCTGCATACTGAACTATGCTATGGAACCAGAGAGAAGGAATAGGCTGGTGGCAGTGCAGGTGCACCCTGTGGTCCAGGGCAGCACTTGAACTTGGGAGATGGCCCAGATGATTTGAAAATACTCTGATATTGAAATGTTCTGTGGAACTTCCAGTCTGCAGTTAGAGAAGACTCATCTTCATTTACCAGTGGTTACGTTTCATTTCTATAACTAGCACAGTATCAATCATGCAGTAAGCATGCAACTAATGCAGGTCATTCGGTTGCCTCTTGAATGCAAAGGATACATCTTGCAAAACTTACATAGATCATAGAATTGAGGAACCATGCCAGATTATTTTGCAAAATAGAGATTATTGATATCTGTTTCAAAGTGAGCTTCACATCTGTTATTACTAGCACTCTGTACTGCATATCCGTATTAGCTTTCAGCTTCTAAATAACCTACCACACCCAAAGTTCCAACAGCCAATACAAGAAAAAAGGGTTTTAGGAAATTCGTAGGAAAGTAGGCTGGGCACGGTGGCTGACACCTAGAACCCGAACATTTTGGAAGGCCAATGTGGACGGATCACATGAGGTTGGGAGTTTGAGACCAGCCTGAACAACATGGTGAAACCCCATCTCTACTAAAAGTACAAAAATGAGCTGGGCTGTGATGACACGTGCCTGTAATCCCAGCTACTAAGGAGGCTGAAACAGGAGAATCCCTTGAACCTGGGGTGGGAGGGGGAGGCTGCAGTGAGCCAAGATCACGCCACTGCACACCAGCCTGGGCAACAGAGGGAGACCAGGTCTCAAATAAAAAAAGAAATGAAAATTCTTAAGAAAGTACAGACACACAACTAGAACGTTTAAACCTACCCTGAATTTAGGGGAAACCCCACTACACAACTAGTTTCCAGGGAGAAAGGATTGAGGTTAGTATTCAGTACAGCTTTGGACAAATTTTGAGGAAGTGTTTATTCCCTTTAATTTCTAAACACTTTGGAGCACTGTGGACATGAAGGGCTAAGAAATGAAGAGACACACGTGTGAAGAAAGTACACACCCTATCCCAAGAGCTTGCAGTGACATGCAGGAACGTTTTCAATCAAAGGCACGCCAGGGGCCAGGGGCTGCATGTTTTGGACTGTGTTTTCTGTCTCTTATTTATACAGTCCCTTCTGTTTTATAGTTTCTAGAGTTCTTCAAACTTTCAGACAATCAAAATTAAAGACCATTTTTCTTATTTCCCAGAGCTAATATATTCTTTTTAAATACCACATTTTTTGTCATTTCACAAAGTTTGGGATGGGAGATTGTTTAAATCTCCCAGAAAGATTAAACTCTTTCTGCCATCTTGATCCCACATCCTTATGAATTTGATGGCCCATGGGTTCTAATGTGCTCACGTTTGTTCCTTCCAGAGATACAAAATTAGCACGAAGAAGGAAATTAGTGGTGTTAATTTCCAGTGTGTAGAGGTACTTGGAGCAAGTGAGCTGTGCCTCACTCCCCAGATTCCACTACTTACTAACTTTGCAATAAGAAGGCTTTTCAGAAGATGCCATGTGAGCCACATAGGAAGCATATAGAGATAATAGGAATATAAACTGAATATATAATCCTAACCGCCCCTCTCCCCCCCCTGCAACTGACTGAACAGATCCCCTCTTTGCCAAGGGGACCCAGAGAAATCGTCAAAATGAATTCCCATCCATGACTAGACAGGAAGCCAGACACACCTCATTATACCCGCTTCCTTTTGCAGTTTGGACCCACAACCTGACCAGTGTCAATTTCAAAACAGAGACAAAAAGACTGAAAGAACAGATTCTTTGAGGCTATGAGATACCAAATTATAAACAAGCCATGCCAGGCAAGGGTTAAGTCGCGTACACAGAACGTAGAGCATCAAGTCTGTTCCAGCCGCTGCAGGCACCTTTCTTTTTCTCTAACAACTAAACAAGCACTGGCCTCAATACAAGCCATGTTGAAGAGCTGCAGCTCCCCAGCCAGGAGACACCGGGACCCCCGTTCCACCTGCCGTAACTACAGCTTTGGTTGGACAGGAGACTGGTTTAAATCACTTTCTCTTGATAAGACCACCGACCATCGGCTGGTTCTGGCTGGTTTACAGAGGCTGCCCACTTAAATGCCTTTATGTCCTGAAAAGACCTTTCAACATATAGGGTCTAGTTAAAATACATTTAAATATTAAGTCTCCACCCCAAGGTGAATGTGGCTTGTATGTAACATGCGTGATTGTTTGGTGCGGATACATTAGGACTTCCTTCTTGAATATTCGTAGTCTGTCTTATAATCTGTTGAAAATAATGTTAGCCAACCAGTTCAGCTTAAAGCTCCTGTCCCAACCCCTTCTCCTCCCAAGTGCCTGTCTCTGGTCTTTCCTGGAAGCTCCACTTCCCAGCCTACAGGATACAACCTTGCAGGCTATAACCCTTTGCAAGAAATAAACTCTATTCTCTAAATTTATAGACTGTGTGATTTTTTTAAGTTGACAAAAATGACTGAAAAGAAGACTTATCTGCAAGCTGAAATATCTGTGCTTTTAGTTTGATTCCACAAAATTCTTAGCTCTGGGGATTTTGGAAGTCAGTTGAACTTGTATCAAATGGTTAAAAAAAATTAAATGTCAACTTATGTGTTTTTGTGTTGTTAGAAATTTGTCATATCCCACAAATTCAACTCGGCAAAGATTTTCTTTATTTTAGGGTTAGGTTGGGGTGATTAAGGAAGCTGATATTAATGTTTGTCCTGATCATAATGGTAAGCTACAACATTTATATTTCTTCATAATCAATTAATTTACTCCTACTTTCACAGCAGGAGATGGGGCAGCTTCCTCATTATGAGAGCTTTCCTGACAGCTCACAGCCGTGGGCTCTGGGAACAGAACTCACCAGCCTCCAAAACTGAGGTTCTACAACTGCATGGGATTGCTTCACACATACGCAAACCCTGCAGGCTCCATGGAAAAGTAAACCACAGTTCAAGACTCATCTTTAAAGCTAGAAAATAAATGCCAACCTGCTATTTCAAGACCTGATGATAAAGCAGTATAGGGAAAAAAAAATGAAAGAAAAAGAGAAAGCTTTCTAGATTTTAAAGAGTAAACCTGCAGGAAGGCTAATCTGAATTTCAAAGGCAGCACTAACCATTAATTAATTATAATGCTCCAGGGCCCCCATAACAGTAGCATAGGAAAAAAAAATGAATTCAGGCTAAGTGCTCACACTACAGAATCACCCATAGGAATTGTTGTCCAACCAAGAAAGTTATGAGTCACTAAAATTCCCCACAGGGAGAATTAGGGCTGTGAGGAAGCAGCTGGGGAGACCCAGCCATCCTCCACCTGCCTCTCCTCAGCCCCTGAAGTCCTGATCATTCTTACTCCCCAGACTGAGGTTCATGGGCAGACTCCTATTTGGCCTTAGGTGTTCTACCATTTCTTCAAATTGCAGGTTTTCAGTAGTTCTCTCGTTTTGCTTTCATTCTCCTTGGGCTCGGACATAACTCACTTTTACCCTCCTCAAAGGTGGGAATACATGCCATTCCCTGTCTGGCTTTCCCTGATCACATTTGGTGAATATACTTCAGGGAATCCCATGCGAAATTCAAAACCAAAGGAAGGAAATAAGAAAATGGAGGAAGAGAGGGAGGGAGGGGAGGAATCAGAATGGGAAGTGGAGAAGAGAATGTCTGTGTCGTAGTGTGAAATTAATTGCACAGAGAAGAGGAAATCTCTTTCGTCAGCCAAAATTGCTGGAGAAGGCACAAGAAGGGAAGGAAATCAGAAGGTCTGACCTTCCATGTGCTCGCATACGAAACCAGTGCTGTGTCTGTATGCAGTTCCCCAGACAGCTATCTCTTTATTTCATCCTCAGAGTCTTGCCTATTCTGCAGATAAGGAAAATGAGGTTTAGAGAGATTAAGTCAGTTGCCTAAGGTCACACAGCTAGAGTGACTGAAGCAAAGTTTGAGCGCCAGGGTATTTCTGGTTTCAAATCCAAAGGCACTTCTAGAATTTGAAGCCAATTTAGCAGGCACAGTGTAAGCTGTTGACGGTTTGCAATGTTTAGAAATGCCTCCATCTAGCACACAGACCTGGACAAGAAAGCCTTCTGCACACCAGCAATTATGATTTCAGATCCATGCTGCTTAACTACAGTAGCTAATTAGATCAAGACAGGAATCATGACACAAACCATAGTTCAAACTAGCTAATTAGATTAAGATCAATATAAAATCTTCTTTAGACAAAGGTGCATTGGACATTTCTGGCAGGGATATCTGCATATTGAGTCAATAAGATAAGGACAAAAGACACATGTTAAAGAGCGTGTGTGTGCCAGAATCCTTTCTCCGCTCTCTTTAATGAAGTGAGTAATACCAGTTCCTGGGGAAACAGAAGTGAATTAAACAAACAGGGACTGCTTAGCGCTGCCTGCAAAGGATTGTGGCTCAGGGTTAGAAGATGCACAGGCCTGGTTATGTACCCTTTTGAGCCTCAGTTTTCTCATATTTAAATGGGTCTGAAAACTACCAAGTTGATTTGTAAATCTTTACTCGAGACTTGGAGGGTGATGGTCTGTTTTCACACACCGTGTATTTTTTGATTCTTACAGTGACTCTTGGATGTGAGTGCTATCATTACATTCACTTACTGAGTAAGACATCTGCAGCTTTGAAGTGAACTCACTCAAAGCTTTCCAGCTAAAATGGAGAGACATAACATACATTGTTCTAACTCCCAGTGCCTCTATGTTTGCTGGTAGAGGGTACTTCCTTAGGTCTATGGCACATTGACAAGTCAAGTGACAATACCAGAATCCCACATCCACTGTGACATGAACTCACCACTCAACTTTTTGTGAGTCTGGAGCCCTCATCTGCAAATGCGAAGTATTAGATTAGCAGTTTTTAAACTCTGAGTATCTTAGATTGCTCTCAAATTCCAATGAAAGCGATGAACTATGTCCGTGGGTGAAAGAAGCTCATTCACAAAACATTCTGTATGATTTCCTGGCATTCCCTGCTTTTTCGGTGTTCACCATGAGCTCTGTATGTCACTGTACCCACCGGAGGCCCCTTAAACTAAGTCAAAGGCTGTTCTCCTACTTCACATCTGATCCTGGGCAGAATATTTCTCCTAAAGAGAAAGGTGTTATTATTTTTCATTTGACATTTTACCCTGAGAAAAACAGACTATTAAATAAGAAGAAGTAATGCAAAAATGATGCACTTAACACATGTACAAAGATGTATCGTTGGGGTGAACGTGATGGCTCGCCCCCATAATGCTAGCACTTAGGGAGGCGTAGGCATGAGAATAGCTGAAGATGAGAAGTTCGAGACTAGCCTGAGCAACATAATGAAACCCTCTCTGTACCAGAAAAGAAAAAAGAAAATTAATTAGCTGGGATGGTGGTATGCGCTTGAAGTCCCAGCAACTCAGGAGGCGTAGGCAGGAGGAGCTTAGGAATTCAAGCTGCAGTGAAAAATGATTGTGCCACTGCACTCCAGCTTAGGCTACAGAACAAGTTATTATTTAAAAAAAAAACTGTACAATTGCTATTACTATATGCATAATTAATTAAACATCATGCAATTCTTCAGGGTTTTTCTCTCAATCTGCAATTTCCAACCTGACCGTAGAAAATGGTTGATTAAGACCTTGTGAAAGAATTTATAAAAACAAAAAGTAGAGATGGGAGATTGAAGATGGATTTATTTTCCTTTCCATCCTCCTAAATAGTTTCCTTGATGAAAATGGACCCCAGACCAGAAAAGAAAACCTTCATCGTGAGCATAGCTGGAAAGCTTGTGAACCTTGTTCTCTGAAGCCAACATGAACAGCAATGGCAAGCAGCACCATGAAAGGAGGACTCAGAAAAGAGAATTCACTTCTACTTCAGTTGTTCCATACTCTTCCCAGTTAATGTTCCTCTCCTTGGGAGCAGGGGGAGACGTACGTCAGGGGTTAGGAGATGAAGGAACATGAGATGTTAATAAATCCAGGAGTAAAACCAAGCCAGAGCCTCGTTGGCCAATGCTATGGTTTGAAAGCTTCTGTCTCCTCCCAAATTCACATTAAGCCTTAAACCCAGTGCAGTGGTGTTAAGAGGTGGGGCCTCTAGGAGATGATTAGGTCATGAGGGCCCCTCCCTTGTCAATGGGATGAAGGCCTTTACATTAATAAGAGGCTTTACATAGCATTCAGCCCTCTTTTGCCCTCTGCCTTCCACCACATGAAGATACAGCATTCAAGGCACCATCCTGGAAACAGAGAGACTGGGCTTTCACCTGACACACAGAGCAGCCAGCACCATGATCTTGGACTTCCCAGCTTCCATGGCCATGTAGAAGTGAGTTTCTGTTTCTTATAAATTATCCAGTCTCAGATATTTTATTATAACAGCATAAATGGATAAAGACAGTCAGCTGGAGCTTCAAACACTGGAAAGATCAAATGCTGACAGAGACACAGATCCGAGGGCCAATCCACGGGTAGCGGCTACAGAAACCAGAGTCCTGAATCAGGCAGGGATGCTATAGGAGGCACAGCGAGGCAGAGCCAAGAACAGGAGGCCCACTGTGCTCTCTGTGGGTGAAGTCTGTTCTGGAGAGAGAGGGGTGCCTTGTGAGGACAAGGATGGGCTCTCCCAAAAATATTGAGCCACAGAGATATATGGAATAGGGGGTGGGGGTATCATGATCACATTGGTTTCATAAGATCACCCTAGACTCACGTGCTGGATCTCAGGTCATCTTTCTCAGCAATCTGATATAAAATATCTTGCAGATTTTTGTCAAGATTATATTTTTGAACAAAATAGGTGAAAACCAGATGGCTTGCCTCCAAGCCCCTACTAACTAGACATCCCCACATTTCCCCTTAACCCACAAAGATCCATGAGGCCCTAGTGTTCTTAAAAGGCAAATTCCACATCTGCTCCTACAGATGAATTCTTTTTCTTTCTTTTTTTTTTTTTTTTGAGACATAGTTTCACTCTTGTTACCCAGGCTGGAGTACAATGGCGCCATCTCGGCTCACCGCAACCTCCGCCTCCTGGGTTCAGCAATTCTCCTGCCTCAGACTCCTGAGTAGCTGAGATTACAGGTGCACATCACCATGCCCAGCTAATTTTTATATTTTTTAGTAGAGACGGGGTTTCACCATGTTGACCAGGATAGTCTCGATCTCCTGACCTCGTGATCTACCCACCTTGGCCTCCCAAGTGCTGGGATTATAGGTGTAGCCACCACAGCCAGCCTAGAGATGAATTCTTATACGAAAATTTATGTAATGATTAAGCACATACAACAGAATAAGACTATTAAACTAATATTTACTTATCTTTTAGCTTCTGATATATCTACCCTTCCAAAACTTGCCCTTAAATGCAAGTCCTACAATATCTTTACCCATTTTCTACTATATTTTTTCTAAGTATGAACTTATCCTCCAGAGAGTTAATTCAGTTAATTCTAGCAGATCTTGACCCACAACCTAATAGAGAAGGAAAGTCTTAGACTGTGAAAAATGTTAAGATTAAAATAAACCATACTTAAAAAGATGTAATCATTCAGCGTATTTCCCAAGACATTCTCATGCTTCACACAGAGGTGTAACTGAATGAGAGAGACTTCCGTCTCTTTGGCCATGCTCGAATGCACGCTGTGGAGGCGAGGTGGAGTCCAGGACCACCTGGGGATCTGTTCTGTTACTGTCTCAAAACCATGAGTTTCCAGCCTCAGGAAGTGGGTCCAACTTTTCGTGAGAATGTTTCAACACAATTTTAGTTTCTCTCAATTCCCGCATGAAAATCTAAACCTGTCTCTTTTGAGACATACTGTCACTCCAGGCCCCTTTCCCTTTTTATCATTTCTTCACTCTGAGCTTAGGGTGCACCTAAGACGACAAAGTCTGTGGCCACATCTGGGACTGGGAGAGGGTGTGTCTGTCTGCAAGGCAGCTCTCCAGAGGCCCTGGGAGCTTCCTCACCTCTTACCTCTTGGGCACGTCCTTTGCAGAGCACTCAGATTTCCTCTGGGTCTAACAGGACTGAAAGAGCCTTCTGGAGCAGCTGCATTGTGAAGGTGGGGGAGGAGAGGACAGGGAGAGCAGGCATCCATCACAGGTTGGTATGTGCTCCAGGGGCACAAGGCTGCTGGAGGCAGAGCTGGGATTAGGATGCAGTCACACCTCACACCGAAGCCCAGACCTTTCCCTTCACCTCTCGGTCTCCCTGGGCAACAGCACCTGTGCAATATTAGTCTTTGCTTTCTCAACCCAGAGCCATTTACCCACTGTGTGCACACCTCCTATTATGCGTGCAATTCATCTAATGCTACGTGGAGCTTTTACGAACACTGAATGATAAATACGAAATATATAAGGTTTTCTTCTTATTTACAGAGTTGAGATGTTTTCAACATTTATGCCAGAGAGTGTTGCTGAGTGTTTATGAAGGATCACTCACGTAGCTTGACCTAAATAGGAAAGAAACCCAATTTGGATAACATAGATTTTTTTTTTAGGATATAGCTGTCAGTGACAGCTAACAAACATGTAGTACAAGTTTTACGCTGGCAAGTCTAATTGTTTCGCTGACAAATATTCTCATATTTTCATAAAAGCTCATTGTGTTACCATGTGCGAGACAGACAACTAGCAAATGTATGTATTTTAGCAACGTTAATTTAATTCATATTAATTTACTTTAGAATCCAAGCCTCGTCGCTCTGTGACATCAGCACGTTGACTTCACAGACAAAAATCTGATGCTAATGAGCATATGCACCTTGAGCAATATCACTCAGCTAGGGCGTGAGAGCACCAGGGTTCATGCCTTTGCTACCAGACTGGTTCACCCAAGAGATGTTTAAGACCCATCTAAGAGAACCATTCTTCCTTAGTCTTTTCTGTACCCATCCTCTAAATCTAATTATTAATTTGCAGTATCCTTAAGTCACAAACAAACTGTTTTATACTGAAGTCACCAGTTAAGTTTGATTGTTTTATTGGTGCCAGAGAGAGAAAGCCTCTCCTGTACCCCATCGGTCGTAAAGCCCTTGCTTAAAAATTGCTTCGTGGAGACATTGCCCTCCAATCCAGAGATAAAAGGAAGATTGAAAATGCATGATGTGAATGTGTCCTGGAGGCTAATCTCATGCCGTGGGAGGGGGAGAAGCTCGGCTGGCGGAGTTCTCAGCCATACATTATCCCGCTCATCTCTCCATCGTCAGGGGCTATCATTAGGAAGATTAAAAACCGGTGTCAACAAATAGCCCTGAAATTTTTGTCTTTCATTAATGGCATTATTATTACTCAGGACCTCCTTTTTTCCAGCAAAGACAATGATTTCTTAGTCTGCATCAGGATACAATCCATAGAGAATTCGTCAGGGCTAAGAAAATATTAAACGCTGTTTCCAACAGCCGCATCCTATTGTCAGGGGCCATCTTTGATAATAATGGCCTTAATTTATAGAAATATAAATAATACAACAGTGACACCAGAAATCTATGATCATATAAATCTGTCTCAGATCGGTACAAATGAACATAGTTAAATGAAACTGAACTACAAATACATGCATATACCAGCTTCTGATGGAAAAAGTTTACCCAAAAAAAGGCAAGAACTGCAATTGCAATAAAAATGAAAGCATCTTTAGTCAACAGAGGGCTTTCACCTTGAAATATGAGCCATTTTTGCATTTAGTACTGTGGAAATCTTAAATTACATTGAATTTATTTTTTAAGAAAGGAAACGCATGTCAGGCATTGTATTGTCTCAAACAATTCTCATGCACGATGGTGTATGCACCCTGTTGTAACCTTAGATTATATTTTGCCTTGCTCATGGGAATAACTGGATTTATGATCTTATAAATTATATAGCACTATACTGTCACTGACTTGGCTGGGTAATGTGGTTCTCCCCCCGCCCCATCTTAAAAAATATATACATTTGCTGTTTGAAATCAATGAAATTTGTTTTTAGGAATGTTCTCCTGCTTTAAGAAAAGTCATCTGCATTCAGCAGCTAAACAAGGACATCTTAGTAATTTTTTCTCTTTTTTAGATTTCATTTTATTGATTACACTAGGGAAAAGCCTAAATTGCTTTATTCAGTAGAAGTGGGAACACATATATAGAATTTCAATGCAGGAGATAAGCTGCATTGATCTTTCCAGATATTCATATCAAACATGGCTTATTAGAAACACCTTCAATCTAAACAAATAGGCTCAAGAGAAAAGAGAAAACATGCAGAAAGAGTATTGTTGTTAAGGGAGTGTGACATTTTCTTTTCATTATGGAATATGTACTCATAAAATGAGCTGGAAGACTAAGGCCCTTCCACAAAATTTCAAATGTTGCCTTTCAGATTTGAAATGTTGAAATTTTTTATTTGACATCCATGATCATAGAAGTACAGGATTTTAAAAAATGGTTTTAATTTTATCAAGACGAAAGTTGAGTTTCCAAGAGCTTGAGGTGATATTTATCCAGATACATCTCAACAGGTCATTTCATAATTAATCAGGTCATTATGGAGAATTACTTAGAGCTCTTCCATCAAAACCCACCTTTCGTTTGTGATCAGAATATGATTTTATTAATATTGTGTACAGTTGCAGAAGTTTTGCTGGGGAGCTTCAAACCTGTTTAAAGAACTGTAAATAGATGAGGATCCCAAGTCATTACAAGCACTTCCTAAGTTGCTGGCAATTAAAGTCATGAGTGTTTGGTACCTTCCTAGAGTTGCTCACCCAAGGTCTAAGTCAGGGGCATTGCTAGGAAAGGGAGTCCCTTCCTGGCCTATTCAGCCCTGGCCACCCAGGCGTCCCCACCCTGAACACTGCGGCTCAGAGCAACCGAGGGCATTCACAGATCCCTGCCCTTGCAGCTGCCAGACAAAACCAAAGAACTGTCATCCTCTGTCACCTTGTTTGCAGTGAGTGCTCTGATCACTGCAGGGGAATGTGAGCCCCCAGCCTTCCTGCCTCTGATGTTTGCTGCATGCATTTCTGATGCAGGGATTCTTCCCAAAGTGCTCTCTGTCCATGATAACTGCCCCTTAGTTCTCGCCCTGCTCCTGGCTTTCACTGGGCACCTTGCCACTTGCTCTGGTGAATGATGCTTCCAGCCACACTCTGTCTCCTTCCCTTTGTTATAACAGATGCACAAAAAAGTATTCCTCCTATGGCTGATGTGATATCACAGAGACCAATGTGCTGGAATTAAACTGCTGGCCTCTAATCCCAGCCTCCAGACATACCAACTATTGAACATTAGCGATGGACCTCACTTCTCCGTCCCTGGGTTTCCTCATCTCTGAGATGCACCCGAGGCCTCCTTGGTAACCCCAGGCCCTGCCCGTGGCCACTCTGCTTCTAGGCCACGCTGTGCCCCAGCTTCCAGCTGGATTAAATGCATTCTGGTTTCTCCCTGTGAAGGTTCTTGGGCACAACGTGTCCCTTGGAAGAAAGCGTTCTCTCAAGGCAGCCTGCATCTCAAGAAGTTCTCTCGCAATGAAGTTCCACAGTCTGTCCTCACCTCAGCCTTCCTGGGAGGTGGCAGCCCAGCTGCTTCTACAACCCGGAACCTTCCACTGCTGAGCAGACGGGAGGTTAGCCCCATGGTAAAGACTCGCTCCTGATTGGAACTGGCCATCCTTTCCTGTTGGGACCCTGACTGTGAAGAACTGCCCCCCGCACTGTGTTTTCATGGTTTGTTTGTATTTTGTGTGTATGAGAGTGCGTGAGTGAAATAAACTAAGATAATATATGGCAAGTCTGAGCATTCAAGACTAATACGAACTCAATATGGGTTTCAAAATGACATGGCTCACTGGAGAGCCCGGTCCTTGAGTCCAGAGCTGGGAAGCTGTTGAAAGGCCTGTTCTGCCTCCATCTGCTTACCTCTCCATAGACTTTCACAATGGATGTGCTCTGCAGAGTCATGCCCCTCCTGCAGGTGTCCATGTCCTAATCCCCAGAAATTGTGAAGAGCTTGGCACATTGCAAAGCAGAATTCAGGTTGCAGTTGGAATCAAGAATGCAGATTAGCTGACATTAAAACAGGGAGATCAGTCTGGACTGTCCAGGTGACGCCATTGCAATTCCAAAGGCCTTTAAATGTGGAAGAGGGAGGTGGGAGGCAGAAGGCAAGAGCAGAGGGAAATGTGACTACCCAAGAAAGGTACAGAGAGCTGCAGCTTGTTGGCTTTGGAAACAAACAAAGGGTCCCAGGAGCCAGGATATGGGCAGCCTCTGGCAGCTAGAAAGAGCGGGAAAGTGGATTTCTCTCCAGAACCTAAAGAGAGGGACATGGCTGTACCAGCCCTTTGATTTTAGCCCAGTGTGACCAGTGCCCTATTCCTATGCTATAGAACCACTTGTGTTGTTTAAACTGCTAGGCTTGTAGTAATTTGTTACAGCACCAATAGTAAACTTATACAGTATAGATATGGAGGAAACTACCCACTCACACCTCATTCTCTGAAAGTGATAAATTATTTAATTTAACTATTATTTAATCTGAACCTCTAACCATCTATCTGAATTTGAGGCTCATATAAATTTGGGTTTGAGCTACATGATTAGTAAGAAATTAGAATAAACATTTTTTTTTTAAATGACACTTTCCCAGCAAGTTCCTTCCCTTTTTCAAAGACTTTCAGAATACAGACCCTCACTTGAAAATTAGGAAAGGCTGGAAGTCCCAAACTCTAATTCTCCTGTCTGCCTTTGGTAGATTTTCCCCTTCAACAAGCAAAGCACCCCCACGAGAGCCCTGGGTAGGTCCTCAGGGTAACAGGCTGCAAGCTTCCATTCAGGCTCTGTCCTCTACTCACCAACCGCGTGCACCGCACAGGAGCTTGTCTCTGTCCCAACTTACGTTCCAAGTTCAGTACAGCCTCTCCTGCTCAGGCTGCGCAGTGTTCTGGGAAAGCTGGATGCAACGGGCATGTTTAGTCAAGCTGATACAGCAATCTCTTTGGTCCGTTCATCATGATTTCTTTTGCAAGCCCCTCTGATCTGTCAACAGATTTATGTGACATTGAGAATCCCCTCTCCAGAAGTTCTAGATATGGCACTCCCACAGTGCAAAGGAAAGACTGTACAGAAAACACAACTTCTACTGTCTGCGATAAAGTGACACTGTGTGTGTGTGTGAGGTGAGAGTAAGCGGGGAGGGATTTGTGTACGTGGTGTGTGTTTGTGGTATGTATGTATGTGGGGTGTGAAGGGGTATGTAGGTGTACATGTGTGGGGTGTGTGTGTGGGGTATACATGGAGGTATGGTGCATGTGTGTTTGTGTGGTGTGTGGTGTGTGTTTGTTGGGTGTGTGTGTGTAAATGTGTGCATGGGGGTAATGTGCTTTGGGTGTGGTGTGTGATATGTGTGGAGGTGCATCGTGTGTGTGTGTGTGTTATGTGTGTGGAAGTGCATAGTATAGGTTTGCATGTACATGTATTATGTGTAGTTGTGTGGAGTTGCATGGTATGTGTGCACGTGTATGTGTGTGGTATAATGGGTGTGTGGTTTATGAAGTATGTAGAGGTGCATGGTGTGTGTGCATATGTGTGTTACGTGTGTGGAGGTACATAGTTTAGGTGTGCATGTGTGTGTGGTGTGTGTGGTGTGTGTGTTGTGTGTACTCATGTATGTGTATGGGTGTGATGTGTGCAGTGAGTGATATGTGTGGAGGTGCATGGTGTGTATGTGTATATTTGTGTGTTGTGTGTGAAGATGCATAGTAAAGGTGTGCATGTGTGTGTGGTGTGTGTCGAGTTGTGTGGTATGTGTGTTGTGTGGCGTGTGTGGAGTTGCATGGTGTATGTGAACATGTATGTGTGTGGGTGTGATGGGTGTGTGGTTCACAAAGTAAGTGGAGGTGCATGGCGTACGTGTGCATGCATGTGAGGTGTGACATGTGGGGAGCCATAGTGTGAGTGCACATGTATGTGTGTGTGGGTGTGATGTGAGGTGTGTGATATGTGAGGAGGTGCATGGTGTGTGTGTAGTAAGAATGTGCATATGTGTGCATATGAGTGTGTGGACATGGTGTGTGATTGTGTGGTGTGTGCACATGTGTGTGGTGTTGTGCATGTGCATGCACATACTTTATGGTTACATGGTTTCCTAATGATTGCCAGCTCTGGAACTCTCTTGCCTTTATTCACTCACTCATCCATCCCCCAGGTATCTGAAAGGCAGCTTATTCCAGGCACAATTCCCACAGGAGTAAACAAGACACCGCCCAAAACGAACAGATGGAGAGCAGGGTCCAAGACCAGGCTGAGAAACCCCATCCTTCACCAATGGGGCAAAGGAGGAGAAGACAGCAAGCTGGTGAAGGGAGAGGAACTGCCAGAGAAAGAAAGAAAAGGGCAAGAGGGAAAGCCCAGACGTTATAAGACACTAGGGCCTGGGAACAAAAACCTGACATAATCCAAGTCACCTGGCTAGGTCTTGAAAGACCCAGGGCCCTTGCATTCAGATTTGGAATTCTGTTCACTGTATCATCAATGATATTCAGATTTGGGGTCTTTCTTACCTGAAATTCCTTTCAGGATCCCCTTTTAAAAGGAGTTGATTCTGCAGACTGACTAGCCCTCTTAGAGTCTTTCAATGTCTGTGCAGTCATTTTGCTTACCTGTTAAAAAAATAATAAGCCATCATTCGAATCTTGCTCCTATTGTGGAGACCAGGTGTTCAGAGACAATGTGCATGGTTAACTCACCCTGGACCCCTGCTAGGGCACTGTATCTAAACCGCTGGTTGTAGATTTGCAAGATATTCTTATCCTGGTGATACCCAAGAGCTGTTTGAGGGACAGGCAACGTGAAGCTTCACACTTTTCTTAAAGGTGGACATATTTTTCCACCACATCAAGAGTTTCCAATAACCTCCTTCCCTTGCACAATACTTCTTAAGGTTTCCCCCAGTTTGGGGATCCTCCTTACCCCTTACTGTTGCATGATTGCAACAGAAGGGACTCCGCAACTGGTTCCCCATGTAGAAAGATGCATTATCTGAAGTCTTCTCTTTATTCTGCTTGTCAGCACTTGAGTCCTGGGAGCTTAGCATCCATCCATCAGCACAGTAGGCTCTCAGCTTTTCTAGATACCTAAGTGGAGGTGATCTCTAGCACCTATACTTAGATGTCTAGAAAAGTTAAGAGTGTACTGTGTCACACTTAGCAGGTGTGGCAAAACTCTCCTGTTTGGTTCTCAGCAGCATCGCACGTATAGCACCTACATAAATAAATGAGGGAAGGAAAAACATGTCTCGAGAGTATAATGGATGCAAATAATCACCAGGTTGCCTAACTTCACAGATATTGAAAGACAGAGGGCTTTAAAGTCTCATGAAAAATGTGTAAGTAAAAGGAGGAAGGAAGACAAGGCTGTGGTGGTGAATACTGAGTATCAACTTGATGGGACTGAAGGATGCAGAGTATTGTTCCTGGGTGTGTCTGTGAGGGTGCTGCCAGAGGAGATTCACATTTGAGTACGTGGACTGAGAGAGGCAGACCCACCCGCAATCTGGGTGGGCAGCAGGTAATCAGCTGCCAGCGTGGCCAGGATAAAAGCAGGCAGAGGCACATGGAAGGACGAGACTGCCTGAGCCTTCCAGCCTCATCTTTCTCCTGTGCTGGATGCGTCCTGCCCTCCGATACCTGACTCCAACTTCTTCAGCTTTTGGACTCTTGGACTTACACCAGTGGTTTGCCAGGGGCTCTTGGGCTGTCGGCCACTGTCAGTCTCTTTACTTTTGAGATTTTGGGACTCGAACTGGCTTCTTTGCTCCTCAGGTTGCAGACATCCTTTTGTGGAACTTCACCTCGTGATCACGTGAGTCAATACTCCTTAGTAAACTTCCATTTATATGTACATCTGTCCCTTGAGTCCTGTCTCTCTAGAGAACCTTGACTAATGCAGATGACAAAGAAAAAAATATTTTTAATTCTCCAACGCTAAGTATTTTTCCTTTGAAGACTTCCTAATATATGCCATGGACAACTTTGGAATCTTGCTGAGGTCCAAATAGGTGTTTCATTCACCGCAAGGCTCTTTGAAGCAATGGTTTAGGACACAGCATATTCATGAGAGGAGAGGGAGACTCCAGAGACAGGAGACAGAGACCTGGGAGGTGCCCAATGACATGCTTCCCCCAATCGCCAAACCCAAGAGCTGTGGGTGACTTTGTTAAAGAAGCCAGCTGCAAGTTCTCTTACAGACGCTCTTGGGCGAGAGGGCACACTGCCCTGAGTATGCCATTAAAGTTGCTCGTGTTGTGTTGTTTCTAACTGAGGTAGAACTTGTATACAACAAATGGACGAATACGACGCAGGCTCTCATCGTTTTGACAAGCACAACCTTGCAAGTACCCTGAACACTCTCATGAATGACCGTAAGCGTAACAAATGTAAAGGGAAAAATAGATTTAAACAGAAAGGCAATTCAATGGCACTTTCCACAAGCACATCATTTACACCATCCAAGGTGAAAATACTCCATTTTGAATTTAGCACAGCAATGCTCAGCAGTGGGCACTCAGTGCTTTTCCTAAAACAAACAAACAAAAGGAAACTAAAGCCTTCTGTTTACCCTGCTCCTGCACTGAGGTTTGACTCCAACGTGATGGCCGGGATGGCCGCTAATAGTGGAGTGGTGACCTGCACCCCTCACCTTCCTCCACTTCACAGTTCACTTGCAGGTGGTGCAGTGGCTGAGCCAAGGTGGGACATAGGCGTTCTAGGGGCACCTTGACATAATACCGATTGAAAAAACTCGGATCCTAAAGCTTTTTACTGTGTGTGCATTTGTAAAATCCTTAAGTGGATGATTTAATATACTACGTTTTGTTTTATAATACACTCTCTTTGCTGTCCTTAAAAATTCTGCATTAAAAAAAAGAACATATTTCTAAGTAGATGGATTTGAATTGGGTGAGTACTGGCCATATTTGCAGACAATATTCTGATACCTACCATGAGAAAAAAGGAAGAGAAGGGAAGAAAGAGTATGGGAAAAGTTGCTACTAATTTCTTCTAGAGGTTTCTAGAAATGTCCACAACATACTTAATGATTTTAAATAGTGTCATAAACATGGTACACGCAACAATTAGTGATACCGTAAGATGGTGTATTATCCTGCATTATTTCAGTCCCCAGTACAATCCAAACTAGCTTAAGGCAAGGAGAGAACTTTTTCACTGAGACTAAGTGAGAAGATTAAAGTTCATGCTGACTTCTAGAGTTGAAGGACTCAAAGGACCCAGTTCGAATTTTCTCTGTATCTCTCAGCATTACTTCTTTCATTAGGCTGACACTATTTTCTGATAATATGGAAAGTCTTCTTTCATGCAGCAGGGAAGGGTGACGCATGACTGTGAAATGATGCAGGTTTCATCATCTCAGCCTGGTGAATCTAGAAAAAGAGATGGCCTTCTTCCCAGAGTCCACATGTAACTCACAATACTGTCCCCCTGGGGCCTAGGCCTGCCCCTGTGTTAACCCTTCCAGCCAGGAGGTGGGAATACAAGGAGAGGCCAATAGTGGACCACTGTGGAGTGGAAGAGGCATCCTCCTTAGGAAAAAAAAGTGCTGTGTCCAGAAAAGGATGGAAAGGATGGCAGGCAGTGGAAACACCAGATGTGCATGTTAGACAGCCAGCAAATGCACCACCCTGTCAACAATGCTCATCCAATTAAAGGACAAATCCATTTTCTCACTTGCTACCAAATGTGAATAGTGGCAACTGTCCCAGCTAAAGAAGATGCCTTTCCCCAGGAGCATGGCCACAAGAAGACAGTGTCCACCTGAGGCTGCACCTGAGTTGATCTGTTTCAGTAGGTACATAAGAAGATTTGGCCTAAGGAGGATCAAGACGGTTGAAATGGCGTAGGTATTTTCCTTTGGAATTGATAAATACAGTTGAAGACATTCCACTCGATAGACCATTTTGTTCATTATTTCACGCTGCTATCCAAATGTTAAACCATTACAAGAGTCATACTGCACAGAATGCACTATAAAATGAGAGTTCTAGAATGCTCATATTCTGATATATCATCTGTTAAATTATACACACATATACCCATGAGTAAGAGAAAGAAATTCTAGGTCCACAAATACGTCTGTTTGTTCTTATTTGCACTGGGAGCTCGGAGGAGAGCAAAGTAATCAAACAGCCCTGGTCTGGCATTGACATGTAAATGAGCCCATGATGAAACTGAGTTTGCTCTGTCCCTGATCTCCATGTCAATACCTGACTATCCGATAATTTATGTACATAGAGGACTCAGAGAATAGGCACAGTTCTTATCACCCTTGAACACATGTTAAAAATTTACTCCTTGAAATGAGTGTGCTCAAATACAACTTGGTAATATAGGCTAATACGCTTTCTAAATTTATTCACATGCATGTTTATTCACTATAGTTTGAAGCTATTTATTTTATTTTAAAGGAAATCACTGCCTGACTCTCTGGAGTCAGGAGCCTCTGCTTTCTGCATTGGAAAGTCCAGGCTGCCTATAGAGGAGAAGAACCAACAAGCCAACAGGCACGGCTGGCAGCGTCACACTCCGACGCAGACTTTTCCACACCCAGCACTTCGATGGCACCAGTGGTTTCCTCCTCAGGTTACTGATACTTGAAGATTTTTGTTTAGGGTTCATTTCTAGACCAGGTAAAATGACAAATTCAGCTCCATGGTGTCCAGCTGTGCCTACCACGAAGCCTCTCACTTCAGAAAGCTCCCCACCAAGGCTTGGACCCCAACTGTCTTCCAGGGTCTGGGTCAGTGCAGCAGCTCCCACCAGCTCCATTAAAAGCCTTCAGACAAACGGATTTGTCCTTTCCTTTCCTGTTTAATATCAAGGTCACTGAAAGGGGGCATCTGGCAGACCTAGACAGCTTCAGACTTTCCGGGATGCAATTACACAGCCTATGTTTTATGAAAATTGGCTTCAAACATCTGTTGAGATTGGGCAGGATAAGAGAAAACCCATCTTTAATTTATAAAATCATTTTTAAAATCTTTTTTAAAGGTAAACACATCATAAATGAGGGAAATATTTAAAAATGTATAAAATGTATTCATTGTGGAAGCCAGACCTCCTTCAATGGAAATTAAACAAACAGTGATCTTTGCTGTCTACCAAATTGTTTGGGAATCCTTCATGATGTTATTCCTCATATCTAATGACCTTATTTTTTTTAGATAATAAAACACTGCAGTAGGAAGAGGCTCAAGATGCGCAATGCAAACACAACTTTGCAATAGGAATTCTGAGGACTGGATTTTTGTCTGATCTGAGGACAATGGGTGGTCCCAGGAGAACCACTGACCTTTCTTTGTCTCAATTTACATTTCTGCAAGATTGGGGAATTTTAAATACTTTAAATTTTAAATCTTATATAACACTAACTGATCATTGCTTTCATTTAGACAAAACCAAAATGGCAGCTGGGTTATTGCCAGCAACAAGGTCAAAGTTGAAGGACCTCAAGTTTCAGAGTTCCCACCTCTTTTCATAACCGAATCTCATTTCTCTTTCAACAGTATGCTTGTGAAAGTTAAGCCAAACCAAACCAAAACAGAAACTATCTGTGCTATGGATAGCAACTGCTGGAGGAATTACACAATTGAAAGGTAGCTCTGGAGTGTGCCCAGAAGTTGCACATCACACAGTTCCCAGGCGGGGCTGGGGACGCTGGCCCAGGGACTCCACCCAGAATCAGTGGCACTGGGTGTCTCATTCTAAAACTAATTCAAAATCATTAAGGGTCACTGGTGGACCTTCTAATATATTCCCTTTTTTGAGAGAGTTTTCTGAAACTAAAACCTAACTAAGGCTCTGAACTAAAGTTAGGAACTCATTTTTACTGATCAAAAAATAATAATAATAATAACCAAAAAACAATAGTGGCAGCTAATATTGCATCTAAATAGCAGGGCAGGCAGGCAGTGTGGGAGCACCCTGTCACAACGGTGTCACTCACCCTTCCCCAAATCCCCCATCAGGTTGAATCAAGGCAACATGACCCTCTGAGAACATTCCCCAGTACCTTCTCCCAGTATGGCTTCTGGGAGCAACTGTGGGGCCAGGGGGTTTCCCAAAAGCCAGCTTTCCAGTGACAAAAGTGCACAGAACACACCCCACCCTTCAGCCCCACATCCTTGGAAGCACTACACAAGTCATACAAAGTTGTGGAATCACAGAGGATGGATTCACATAGGACATTTCTAGTAAAATGGTGCAAGCTTCTCCCTGGCCAAGACCAAAGGGCTTCCTTCTGATGCCCCAAGTGGTGTTGGGTCCCTGGCAAGAGAAGCAGTTCACTCTCCCTGTACCTGCCATTGTGCGTTTGTTGTAAGATCAAAAATGAGTAGCCAGCATACTCATGGCCGTGTATTATAGCATACACATTTAGAAATTGGCTTTAGACATCACCTACAGATTATTTCCTGCAACTACATATAAAACATATAGAAACACAAGGATCTCGTGAAAGAATTATGGAGCCAGAGAGGTGCAAGGGCCTTGAGGGCACATAGGTTTCACCATGCAATGGCTCCTTGAATCACATGCCTGGCCTGCTTCCCAGCTTTTCTACCAGCAAGGACTGGGGTCTGGACTGGGGATGGAGATTGGGGGTGGGGGTCTGCCCATGGATCTGATGGGCCCTCAGGTAGGAGGCAGCTGCCTGGCCCTTCTCCAGCCCATGTCTGGCAGGCAGCTGCTGGACACACTGCAGAGACCTCCACCAGCAGCATCTACCACACACAGGCTCAGCATCCACTGCACTCGGGCTCAGCATCCACCATGCACAGGCTCAGCATCCACCGTGCACGGGCTCAGCATCCACCGTGGATGGGCTCAGCATCCACGGCACACAGGCTGAGCATCCATTGCACACAGGCTCAGTATCTACCACACACAGGCTCAGTATCCACCACACACAGGCTCAGTATCCACCATACACAGGCTCAGTATCCACCACACACAGGCTTAGCAACCACCACACACGGGCTCAGCATCCACCACAAACAGGCTCTTCATGAAGATCCCTTTCTCCGTCCAACTGTGGCAGCTGCCACATAGCATCTCCGGTTTTAAAAATGAAATGGCTTCCCAGATGTCAGGGGAAAAGTCAGTGCAAGGCCTAGATTAGGAATTCCCATCCAGGCAGCTGCACCAAGAAGAGGGAAGACCTGGGACTGTTGTGTCATTTTCATTTCTCTTTTCTCTTTACCAGGAAATTGCATGAAGAATTCCGGATCTCCATACTGTGCGGTCGGAGGGTTCTTTGGTGCTGGGGAGGCATTGAGCCTTTAGGGTATTTGCAGCAAACCCTGGCTCCATCCTTAGATGCCAAGAGTACCCTCCAGCCGTGAGTACCCTCACCAAAAATGTCTCCAGACTTTTCCAGCCACCTCGAGGGGTGAAATCACCTGGGACGAAACCATGTAGGTCAGAGGTGAAATCACCTGACAAGAAAACCATGTAGGTCAGGGGTGAAATCTCCTGGGATGAGAAGCACATAGGTCAAGGGTGAAATCACCTGACATAAGAATCACGTAGGTCAGGGGTGAAATACCTGGGATGAGACCCACGTAGGTCAGAGGTGAAATCACCTGGGATGAGAACCACGTAGGTCAGGGATGAAATCACCTGGGATGAGAACCACGTAGGTCAGGGGTGAAATACCTGACATGAGAACCACGTAGTTCGGGGTGAAATTCCTGGGATGAGACCCACGTAGGTCAGGGGTGAAATACCTGACATGAGAACCACGTAGTTCGGGGTGAAATACCTGGGATGAGACCCACGTAGGTCAGGGGTGAAATACCTGGGATGAGAACCACGTAGGTCAGGGGTGAAATACCTGGGATGAGAACCACGTAGTTCGGGGTGAAATACCTGACATGAGAACCACGTAGTTCGGGGTGAAATTCCTGGGATGAGACCCACGTAGGTCAGGGGTGAAATACCTGACATGAGAACCACGTAGTTCGGGGTGAAATACCTGGGATGAGACCCACGTAGGTCAGGGGTGAAATACCTGGGATGAGAACCACGTAGGTCAGGGGTGAAATACCTGGGATGAGAACCACGTAGTTTGGGGTGAAATACCTGACATGAGAACCACGTAGTTCGGGGTGAAATACCTGGGATGAGACCCACGTAGGTCAGGGGTGAAATACCTGACATGAGAACCACGTAGTTCGGGGTGAAATACCTGGGATGAGAACCACGTAGTTCGGGGTGAAATACCTGGGATGAGAACCACGTAGTTCGGGGTGAAATACCTGGGATGAGAACCACGTAGGTCAGGGATGAAATCACCTGGGATGAGACCCACGTAGGTCATGGGTGAAATACCTGACATGAGAACCACGTAGTTCGGGGTGAAATACCTGGGATGAGACCCACGTAGGTCATGGGTGTCCACACTGTTGGTTTCCCTGGGCCACGTTGGAAGAAGAATTGTCTTGGGCCACACATAAAATACACAACACTAACAATAGCCAATAAGCTAAAGAAATAAAATAGCTAAGAAATCTCATCTATGTTTTAAGAAAGTTTAAAAATTTGGGTTGGGCTGCATTCAAAGCCACCACGAGCCACATGTGGCCTCTAGGCCACAGATTGGACAAGGTTAAGTTTTGCTATGGTGAATAATAAGCTGATATTATACAAGCATTTTACCTACAAAAAGTAACTATCATAAAAAGGAGTATATGAAGGTGTGCATGCCTATCTGTGTTGAGGTTGTGTGGGAAGAGTTGTGAGCATGTGTGTGTGTTAAATGTGGGGGTATGTTTATGGTGTGTGGGATAGAAGTCTGTGTAGTGCGTGTTGCATATGATGCATGTATTTGCATGTGTGTGTAGGGTGGGTGTTTGTGTGTATGTACATATCTCTGTGTTTACATATGTAGTATATGTATGTGTGTGTAGTATGTTAGTGTGTGTGTGGTATCTCTGTGTTTATGTGCATAGTGTACATGTGTGCATGTTTGTGTGTGGTGTGTTGGTGTGTGGCATTTTTGTGTTTATATGTGTGGTGTTTGCATGTCTGTGTATGTGTGTGGTGTCTGTGTGTTTCTGTGTGGAATATGTGTATACATGTTTGTGTGTTGCATGGTGTGTATGTGTGTGATACCTGTGTTTATGTGTGTGGTGTGTATGTATGTTTGTGTAGTATGTCAGTATTTGTGTGGTATCTGTGTATTTGTGTGGTGTATGTGTATGCATGTGTGTGGTGCATTTATATGTGTGGTGTGTGTATGCACATCTGTGTGTACATGTGTGGTGTTCGTGTTTCTGCGTGTGTGTATGCACATCTGTGTGTACATGTGTGGTGTTCGTGTTTCTGCATGTGTGTACGCACATCTGTGTGTGTACATGTGTGGTGTCCGTGTTTCAGTGTGTGGTGTGTGTATGCACATCTGTGTGTGTACATGCATGGTGTCCGTGTTTCAGAGTGTGGTATGTGTTTGCACGTCTGTGTGTGTACATGTGTGGTGTCCATGTTTCAGCGTGTGGTATGTGTTTGCACGTCTGTGTGTGTACATGTGTGGTGTTCGTGTTTCAGCGTGTGGTGTGTGTTTGCATGTCTGTGTGTGTACATGTGTGGTGTCCATGTTTCTGTGTGTGGTGTGGGTATGCACATCTGTATGTGTACATGTGTGGTGTCCGTGTTTCTGCGTGTGGTGTGTGTATGCACATCTGAGTGCATACATGTGTGGTGTCTGTTTCTGTGTGTGGTGTGTGTATGCACATCTGTGTGTGTACATGTGTGGTGTCTGTGTTTCTGTGTGTGGAACCCACATGGCTCATCTTCCTGCCATCAGTGTCCAGGTTGTTTGTCAGGGACCCCTGCAGGAGGGGTGCAGGGAGGCGGACACCCTGAGGTCCCTCAGTGCCCCTCTTGTGAGGCACAGTCCAGCCGCCTCCCAGGGCCAAGGAGGGGAGACACAGGCTCTCAAACTCTCCCTTCCAGGCCCCTGGAATGGCACAGCTTCTGTGCTTGTGAAGCAAAATCGCGGCCTCTGCTTCATGCTTCCCCAGTGCCTACTTCAGCGGGAAGCCCACGGCACAGGAGCCACCATGCCAGGGCCAGGAAGGAAGAGCCTCAGACCCTGCAATTGCCACGTACAAACTAGACATGTATTTATGGCATGTCTGAATGTACAGTTTCCTGTTTCAGAGAAAACAATTCCTTTCTAGAAGGGCTGTTCTGTATTTGCACACTTTTCCCATGCGGTTTTGGGAAAAATTACCTGACTTTCTATTAATAGATACACTTTTTCTTACTGAAAATAATGATAGTTTTAATCTGGCTCTAATCATTCATATTCACCATTTTTTTGGGGGGATATGGAAATCAGCAATTTTGCATTGTAAGACCCCACGCACCCACTCACCATCCCCATGCACCCACTCACATCCCCACACACCCACTCAACATCCCCACGCACCCACTCACAATCCCCACGTGCCCACTCACCATCCCCACGCACCCACTCACCATGCCCATGCACCCACTCACCGTCCCCACTCACCGTCCCCATGCGCCCACTCACCATCCACACACACCCACTCACTGTCCCCACGTGCCCACTCATCATCCCCACGCACCCACTCACCGACCCCACTCACCGTCCCCACATGCCCACTCACCATCCACACACACCCACTCACCATCCCCATGCACCGTCCCCACACGCCCACTCACCATCCACACACACCCACTCACTGTCCCCATGCCCCTGGAAACAGGAGAAACCTCACCAAAGTAGAAGATAGATTTTGCCACCTGCTTGCCACACCTCAATCTCTCTATTTGGAAGCAGAGATAATATGGCAATAATAATACTAATAATGATAATAATAATACCTTTCTCACAGGCTTGCAGGGAAACATGAGTTCACGCACATAAAATGCTCAGCCCAGCACAGCTGAGCACATGACTTTCAACACTATTATTTGCATTCTTGTCACTGGAAGGAAGGAGGAACGGAGTGTGACGGGGCAGGTAAACCCCCCAGAGCTGCCACCCACCTGCCACTTTGTCACAGGGACTCTATTACTAGCTCCTGCCCTATTTTCCCATAAGCAGACAGTAGTGATGACAAACGCATTCTCAAAGCTTAAGGAAGTCAGGACCCAACCCAGGGCCAAAGCCCTTGCTGCTTCCTATCCCATAAAACCCAATTATTTATGAATCTAAACTTAAAGCTGCCTCCTAATTTAGGAGGCACGGAGATGACATGGCCAATCAGCCAAGTCTCCAGGTGGTAAGATGACTGAGTGTGTCCCAGAGCCCTGAGCATGTCCCTTAGAAAACAACTCAAGTGCATTTACATCCCTTCTCTCTTTCCAGGGAGCTGGCACCACTTGTGCGAAGATCCTTCTGAGCAGCTCGGAGCCCACCCTGTGTGGACACGTCTTACCCAGATGACCTTCCCTTGGCAGGAAATGGAGGAACGAGCAGGCAGGACTCACAGAGCCAATTACAGCAAGGGGATTTGCATGGGAGACCTAACTGCCTGTTTCAATTAGGAGCAGCAGCTCCCTCCTCCTTCCTCCCCAAGGAGCCAGGAACACCAGGCATGTGGGTGTGGATTTGTCTGGGAGAGTGCAGGCCTCCCGACACACACCGCTCACCTGGAGTGAGGCTCAGGGGTCCTGGCCTGCAGCAGTGTTTGAGAAACACCGGGGCGAAGATGAATGCTGCCTTTCACCGGCCCTCCTTCGCTTTACCTCTTAGCCCTGTCTCTGGGAGACCCTGGCAGCCCTGCGCAGCTGTGACCTCTCTAAACTGTCAGCCTCAGATTAACTGAGACTTCATCAATTTTGCCCGAACTGCATTTGCAACCCAGTCTCAGGAGGACAGCCAAGTGCATCAACGCCATGCACTAACCCCCAGAACCAGATTGCCTTCAAAATGAGGGGGGCTTCTCCAATATTCTCCCAGCAGCCCGGGCAACAAGCCTACGGGGACTTTGGCCAGAGGGGAGAGAAGGGGCCTCTGATTATTCCTTGTAAATTTTCCATGAGGACATCTGCCCATACTCCACTCTCCTCCGGAGCTGCCCTCTCCCTCTCTCCCTGCCTCTCTCTCTCTGTTCAGGCCTCCTGACACAGCATGAAAAATGAGAATGATTGGGGCCTTAGTCCCCATTAGCCAGGAAGTGACTGATGGGAGGATGGGAGTGTGTGTGACTTCAGGCTTGGGAGGGGCCAGGGTTGCTGGGTCTTTGAAACAAAAGACCAGTGAGAAATGGATGAGTCCTAGGTGGGTCTGCAGATTGAGGCTGTGCTATGAGTAGGTGGCCACGCTGCCCAGATGGTCATGGCTGATAGGCCAGCCTGGCCTGGGCTCCTGGTTCTGCAGACTCCAGTTCTGGCTGGAAAATCGGTCCCCACATCCCCCATCTTCCCCAGCTAGATTCTCCCCTGTCCTTCCTTGGGGAGGCCCTCAGCATGGAGCAGAAAGCTGCCTAAACTATATTATCACCCTAATCAAAGCCAAGAAGAATTAAAATGTAGGGACAGGGAAGCAGGAAAGTGCTTTTTTTTTTTTTTTTTTTAATTTAAAGAATAAAAAATAGTCATTCCTTTGGAAATAAACACTAGCAACTTACAAGCTTTAAAATCTTCTTACAGTTCAAATCAAAAGCCAGCAGCTCTTTCTCGTGGATGCATTGAATCATGCAGATGTCCTTTTTATGCCCCCTTTAAGGTGACATGTGCTTCAATTTATTTTTAATCTTCTAAGTGATGTCGTCAGGACGTGCCCGGGTGACAAGGGAGGTGGCTGCTTCCAGGTCTGCGGGTCTGGGCAGGGCAAGCTCCACACGCACTGATCCCATGCGCTCAACCCAGAGTCCACAGTCAGAAGCCGGCCTCGGGCAGCGGGAGACGCTGGAAAGGGAGATTCCACAGAAGAGGTAAATTCATTAAGAAACTCATCACCGCGCACACCTGAGAAATCCAACCTTTGTGCTCCACGTGGCGGGGTCCCCGGGGACGCCGTTGGCGGCTCTCCACGGAGCAACAGTGCCACCCAGTGGCCAGCTCCCGCAACGCCGCCGCCTGCTCCCTGTGCGGTCCTCAGCCGCCTGGGGGATGACAGAAACCGAGTTGGTAGGAAGGCTTGCCCCGAATATCACATCTTTAAATCGTTACCCACATGAAAGAAGCCCTGCAACTGATTCGGAACCACCTTGATGAAAAAAGTCTGAGCACAGCCATCAAAGGCAGTGTGCACAGAACTCAGGAATGTTTTCTGCTATTTGGGGTTTTCTTCTCCCCTCCTCCCTCCGCAATAACGATACTGGCGATTACATCTTCCAGGGGAAAATAAAATTAAATACACTGACTTAGTTGTTTAATTAATGCGAGGATGGGTACTACCGTCCAATTTAAAGATCTAAGCAACTGAAATTCCTTTGCGGGGAGCTTCCCCACCTCAAGACGGGAAAAGGAAGCAGGAATGGCACAGGATTGGGGATCACGCAGGTGGAGGTGGAGATCTGGCCGTCTCTACCGCGCGTGGCTGATGACGCTGGCTGAGTCCCGGTGGGCGTTCCTGCCTCCTCATCTGTGAAGCGGATCACCTGTGAAGTCAAATTCGCGGAGAACGTGATGCTAATTGATGAACTCAGAAGAGATGGGAGTATTGTTACCACCCAGCTTCCCTTTGAACCCCTGCTTGTATTCCTAATGCCATTTCCGCTGTGCCTCTCCCCCTAGATGTTCCCTTTCTCTCTTTACAGACCTATAAGCACATCGCAGACCCCGCTGTCCTGTGCCAACAAGCCTCTTCCCCAAACGCCCCATGAATTTGTATTCTTGCTATAGATTTTCTGATTGATCACACTAAGTTGGATCGCTGTGTGTATTTTCCTCTATTCTTATCCCCATAGTTCTTTCCCCACAATGTGGATGCTTTAAAAACCCTTATGAGTGAATTGGCTTGTTTTCAAATTAGAAATGCCTGAATGTTTAGGCCGGGCGCGGTGGCTCATGCCTGTAATCCCAGCACTTTGGGAGGCCGAAGCGGGTGGATCACGAGGTCAGGAGTTCAAGACCAGACTAGCCAACATGGTGATACCCCGTCTCTACTAAAAAATACAAAAATTAACTGGGCATGGGGGCTCATGCCTGTAATCCCAGCTAATTGGGAGGCTGAGGTAGGCGAATTGCTTGAACCGGGATCCGGGAGGTGGAGGTTGCAGTGAGTCAAGATGGCGCCACTACACTCCACCCTGGACTACAGAGTGAGGCTCCATCTCAAAAAAAAAAAAAAAAAAAAAAAAAAAAAGAAGAGAAAAGAAATACTTGAACTGAAGTCAGAAAGTACCTGAATCTTAGGGCAAAATACTTGGATCCAGAATCTGACTCCATCTCTCGGTATCCATCCTTATCCTTCTGAATCAACACTAGCAATCCCTTGATTTATGTAGAGGGCAGCTGCTTTGTTGTTTCCATCCATAAAACAAAAGTCTGGGCTGGGGAAAAGTTTGTGGTATTTTTGTTGTTATTATTGTTACTGCAAATCTTGAACTAATTACTCACTGATGCCTTTTAAAACTCACAATGTGTTGTTTCAGAAAGTTATTTAGTGAGTGCTGTAAATTACTAGGTTAAATCATGCAAAATTGCTGTTTTTATTTGGCCAAAAATTATAAACTATGGAAAGATTTTGTAAGATATAACCTAAAATGTCTCTTCCAGAGCATTAAATCACTGTTATGGTCACTCAGTGTGTGCCCACAAACACTGCGTGCCCACCACACAGAAGGCAGTTCAGTACCCAGCAATTCGAGTGAGAAACATGGCCACAGCCCCCAGCCTCTTAGACCATCAGAACTCTCAGGACACACAAAGGATGGAAATCTGTGGTCTAACCGCAGAATAGTGCTTTTATCATTGCACTACCCTTTGGTAAAATGTTTGTTGGGGGCCCGGTGCGGTGGCTCACGCCTGTCATCCCAGCGCTTTGGGAGGCCAAGGCTGGTGGATCACGAGGTCAGGAGTTCAAGACCAGCCTGGCCAACATGATAAAACCTCGTCTCTATTAAAAATACAAAAATTAGCCAGGCATGGTGGCGGGCATCTGTAATCTCAGCTACTTGGGAGGCCGAGACAGGAGAATCACTTGAACCTGGGAGGCAGAGGTTGCAGTGAGCCAAGACAGTGCCATTGCACTCCAGCCTGGGCAACAGAGCAAGACTCCATCTCAAAAAAAAAAAAAAAAAAAAATTGCCTGAGCCCGAAGGAAACCATGTATGGGAAAAGTGTGAGTCAATGGTTGGCTGTGAATCAATTATCCAATAGGCTGTCTTCTACAGAGCACTGCAAAGCATTCATGAGTTACCTCACGAGATCCTCATGTTACTTTATGAAGTGGTATCTTTAGAACTCTCTTCCCCATTTAAGGATAAGGAAGAATGAAACTTAAAGAGATTTAAGAAACGTTCCAAAAGGCACCTACCTGTCAAGTGGCAGACTGGGATTTGAACCCATTCTTCAGCGTTCTCACACATGACTTTAGTGAATGCATTCTGCTGCCATCTTGCATACTCACACATTACCACCTACACCACCATGCGCAGGTCCAACCATTCACTCAAATGCACACGTACACACACTAATGTCTCAAGGAAGACAGTCTGCAATTGCACATGTGTGTCCTGGAAACACCAGGACAGACCAATGCACATGAACTCAGAGTCAGAGAATTACACCATAATCAATAGAGATCATTAAGAGAGGGCACAGATAAGATAAAATGAGATCAGATAAGAGTGCCCCCTCCTGGATTAAGCCTGGCTGGCACCACTCCCCTGTGGGGCAGAACAGGGTTGATAACTCAGCTTCTCCAAGCCTCAATCCTAGTGTCTATAAAATGTGGACCATGATCACTGCCCTGCAGGATGAGTGCAGGCTCAATTTGCAAACCCAGAATGCCCCCACACTTCAACAGGACACACTTCTTCACGGGAGATGAACAGTGACCCACACAGCAGCTGTGGGATCCGGGCGAACTTTGATCTGGTGATCTCAGGAGGGAGGCATTTTAAAGGCATAAAGGTGAGATGATTATTAACAATGTTAAAATATATAGATCTGTGTATGGTGCATCTTTAAATACAATGAAACCATTTGAATTTTTAAATGTGTGCAGAATAAGAAGGTGAAAGTTGTAAGGAAAGTCTTTCCAGATGCTTCTGTTCAGAATCTGAGGTGCCGTCAATATTATTTTCTCCTCCAAATACACACGGGAATGATTCCTTGAAATCACATCTGGCAGACGGCTAACATGCCACGATCATTTTAGAGGTGTTTATATATTTTTTAAAACAGGTTTATAGTGATGACAACATCTGATGTCCTTCAGCCTTTTCCCTTTTCACTTGCTTTTTGGCCTCACAATGGCTCTCTGATATCATTTCTGATGCCATAGTCTCATTTATTGCCTCAAACAGTGGCGTCCCTTGTTTTCTGATTATTTGTTTAGTAAGACAGTTCGAGAACATAAGGGAGCTACTCATATTTATGTGTTAATAATTATGTAATTATATGCATGTACTACTGAAGAAGATGATTATGTTACAACAGGAGTTCCCAACCCCAGGCCACAAAGTGGTGCTGGTCCATGGCCTGTTAGGAATCAGGCCATACAGCAAGAGGTGAGTGGCAGAAGAGTGAGCCTCACTACCTGAGCTCTGCCTCCGGCTGGATCAGCAGCACCGTTAAAGTCTCATAGTAGCACGAACCCTATTGTTAACTGTGCATGAGAGGGATCTAGGCTGCACACTTCTTATGAGAATCTAATGCCTGATGATCTGCCATGGAACAGTTTCATCTGGAAACCATGACCACACCAACCTGTCCCTGGAAAAATTGTCTTCCACCAAACCAGTCCCTGGTGACAAAAAGGTTTGGAACCACTGCATTACAAAACAAAGGGGGGAAAAAACACCTTAAAGGATGAGATAAGGGAAAACAAATGAGGTTTTAAATCAATTTTTAATTTGTACTTATCAGTAAAAATACAAAATCCTGTGCTTTCGTGAAGAAATATTTTATCAATAATTTTAATGAGAAAACACAATTTTTTATGTTGCTTTGACACTTTGGGATATAGTCAGGGTGAAGCTCTAAATGAAGTTCATTTTTTTGTACTAAATCAGAGTTGAAAACTGCACATCACAAAAGTACATAAATCCGAACAGAAGGGCTTTATCAGCTGTGCCTTGTACATTTTGGTATCACGTTCCAATTCCATTTAATATATATACCTAGACCTGCTGCTGTTACTGAAATACAGCTATTGAATATTTTCTCAATGTTAGTGAGTTGTTCTTTCAAGAAAATTAAGAAATGAGGGTATTTTTTAAATTGCATTTTAGGTTTTGGGTACAAGTGAAGAACATGCAAGATAGTTGCATAAGTACACACATGGCAGTGTGATTTGCTGCCTTCCTCCCCTTCACCCATATCTGGCATTTCTCCCCATGCTATCTCTCCCCAACTCCCCCTCCACTGTCCCTCCCGTATTCCCCCAATAGACCCCAGTGTGTAGTGCTCCCCTCCCTGTGTCCACATGTTCTCATTGTTCATCACCCACCTGAGTGAGAACATGCGGTATTTGATTTTCTGTTCTTGTGTCAGTTTGCTGAGAATGATGGTCTCCAGGTTCATCCATGTCCCTACAAAGGACATGAACTCATTGTTTTGATGGCTGCATAATATTCCATGCTGTACATGTGCCATATTTTCCCAGTCCAGTCTATCAGACCTGGAACCAACCCAAATACCTGGAACCAACAGAAATGAGGGTATTTTTAAAATGTTATCAAATGGATTCAAAACACTATAACTCTGATTTTAGAAAACTTAAAATAGATTAAAGATGTTTCTGTACATTTTTATAATGCACAGATTTGAGAGTTTTGTTGTCATTGCTGACAAATGTTTTGATAATAAAATCACATTATCATAGAATCACTTCCAGATATCAATTGCCCACTTACTCTCCACAGTGTACATTTCTCTCAAAAAAGGCATCACTTTCTCATTCATTGTTTATACATCACCAATGAGTTGAGGTTATACGTTAGGTAATTATTTTTGTATGGGTGGATGTATTTATATTTAATTTAGTAATTTAAAGAATACCTGATTGGTAGCATCCGTGGTTAACTAACACTCATCACCTAGGTCCCCACGGATCACTTGCATTGAAATAATAATTTTCACAACTTGTTTCTAAGTTTGACAACACCTTTGAGTACTTTGTCATGAGATTAACATCACACATATGTACTCTATGAAATATTTTTATGTGTATTTCCCATGTCTTTAAAAGGCATTGCAACATTTTAAATGACACTCTCAGGAATAACCCTGTGAATGACCAACACCTGAGAGGATCTTGTTGTATTATAACTGTTGTTGTTAATTGGGCGAAGCATCACTGGTTACCCTTCTGTAATTTTTCCCATGAACTATTATTTCATTAAATGAATGGTTTGCTGCTCAGAATGGAGCTTCTTTCTGGTATGCCTTTCTTTTGTAGATCACAAAGAAGTTGTTCTTTGTGTATTTCATTGTTGAAATGGAACCTTGCACATGTTAGAAACATCTGTACTTTTATTCAACTGTGTAGCAAACCCCTCAAGCTGAATAATTTATTCACACGTTGGTGTCCTTCAATCTTCAGTAATATTTTTGTTCATCTTCCAAAAAGTGTTTGAAGACGAAGGACACGATTTTGTATGTGCCACCTTGTTTTCTCAATGTGAATCATTTCAGCTTTTTTCAGCAAGGTGGGAAGCAACGGTGTTTTAAATGATACTGCGTTTTGTTCTTTTCTATTAAGAAAGAAAACACAGACCAGGCGCAGTGGCTCAAGCCTGTAATCCCAGCACTTTGGGAGGCCAAGGCGGGTGGATCACGAGGTCAAGAGATCGAGACCGTCCTGGTCAACATGGTGAAACCCCGTCTCTACTAAAGATACAAAAAATTAGCTGGGCATGGTGATGCGTGCCTGTAATCCCAGCTACTCGGGACGCTGAGGCAGGAGAATTGCCTGAACCCAGGAGGCGGAGGTTGCAGTGAGCCGAGATTGCGCCATTGCACTCCAGCCTGGGTAACGAGAGCGAAACTCCATCTCAAAAAAGAAAACTCAAAGGGGGCATCTAGAGAATTGCCATTGGGTGGAGTGCAATTTTGCATCACATAGGACTGAATCATGTAAAAATTTTAGTATTTCCAAAAATGTGATACATGTGTGTCTTCTTGTTTGGATACTGGGTTTTAAAGGTCTTACTAACTGTGTTGGATTTGTACTTTCTTAGCTAATACCTCAAGGTCCTATGCACACGGAGAGTGAATTCATAATAGGGGATGAAAATATGTTTCAAATAAAATTTGTCAAGTCTTGTGAGATCACTATCATTTTAACCTGGTTATAACTAGCGGGGAATTTGCTTCCAGTGGAGAACGTGGTGTCAGCTCTCTTATTTGTGTTAACTTGTGTTTGCAATATCATTGGGTTTTCTTAAATTATTATTGTATTAATCTCAATCCGTGGCTTACTGCAGGAATACTTCTAAGGTATCTATCCATTTTGGAGGACTGGCAGACTTAAAAATAAAGTACTGTATAAATACCCTTTGCCGGAGACTGGAGTAGCTCATGACACTGAACACACAAAAGTGCGCAGGGCACCACCAGGAGCCACCTGCCCCACTGTCAGTTCTGTCTTCCCTGGGAAGACCATCGGCCCGAGTGGAGGGAGAGCTCCAGGTGTGCCTGTGCAGGTGGTTCTGCTCTAAGGGAAGACCATCTGCCCGAGTGGAGGGAGAGCTCCAGGTGTGCCTGTGCAGGTGGTTCTGTCTTCCCTGGGAAGACCATCTGCCCGAGTGGAGGGAGAGCTCCAGGTGTGCCTGTGCAGATGGTTCTGTCTTCCCTGGGAAGACCATCGGCCCGAGTGGAGGGAGAGCTCCAGGTGTGCCTGTGCAGGTGGTTCTGTCTTCCCTGGGAAGACCATCTGCCCGAGTGGAGGGAGAGCTCCAGGTGTGCCTGTGCAGGTGGTTCTGCTCTAAGGCTCGATTCCACACTCACATGTGTTGCAATGAGCTTGATATTAGGGAACAATTTGATAATAAGGCAAATTTTGTGTTTGCATATGTGTTATTTCATTTGCAAGAAATACCAGGTGAACACAGAACTGCAGGCAGCTGATCTGAGACTAGGAACGCACAAGTGCACGCACACACACGCCAGCATCTTTCAGCCTCCAGCTCACCTCACATGTTAGCAGCGACATCAGCCACCTCTGGAGCTGCAGCTTTCCCTCCAATCCAGATCACCCACTATTTTAATCTGTTCAGGCTGCTGTAACAAGATACCTTCAACTGGGTAATTTATAAACAACATTAATCTATTGCTCACAGTTCTGGAGGCTGTAACAAGATACCTTCAACCGGGTAATTTATAAACAACATTAATCTATTGCTAACAGTTCTGGAGGCTGGGGAGTCCAAGATCAAAGCAGCAGCAGATCTGATGTCTGGAGGGTCTGTTCCTTATAGACGTCACCTCCCTATGTGACCTCACATAGCAGGAGGAGCAGACAACCTCCCTCAGGCCTCTTTTATAAAGGCTCTCATCCCGTTCTTGAGGGTGGAATCTTCATGACCCAATCACCTCCCAAAGACCTCACCCCCAATACCACAGCATTGGGGGGTAGGGTTTTAATATGTGAATTTTGGAGGGACACACATTCACACCTCCTACTCCCCTCATTTCACTACAGTGCACGAGCTGCAACCCCAGTACTCACACTCTTAAGCAAGCTTCAAGCCTTTTTCAAGATCAAGTGCCATATTTTCTGTAGTATTTATGCCTGTTAATCATTTAACCCATGTAAAACCGCACTACTGTTTTTGTTAGGTCACTATTTTTATGTCATGGAGAAAAGTTTAGAGTGATGTGTCCCTAGTCCCATCTTCCCCATAAACCCTGTGGTTTTTATGGTCCAGTGCTGCATAGAGTGGGGATTTTCAGAAGCAATTCCATCCTGTTATAGTGGAACTGACCATAAAATATGACTTTCTTCTTTCTCATCTCTTCCATCACTTGTAACCGAAAGCATTCCTAACTATTCAGGAACCCAAGTTAGACCTGGGAGCCAGGAAAAGATGATTGGAGAACGTGGCCTTCAAGCCAGGAGCAAAAGGGTGGGAAGGACAGCGACTCGAGGCCAAGAAAGCAGCCGGTCAATCAACGTTGCATCAGGTGCTCTGTGTGAGTTACTCCAATTCCTCCCCGCAGCAATCCCGCGAGCGAGGCATTCGTGCTTTATTTAACACACACGAAATGGAGCTCTGGCATCATCGAGAACTTCACTGAAGGTCAGGCAGCTTTGCAGCCATTGAGACACCAAAAGTGACAACGTTTCCACTCCATCATCCCTGTCTGGAAGGGCTCTCAATACCAGAGTGTCCTGGTCTGCACTCCACCAGAGGTCCTAAAAAAAATCAGGGTCCCACTCCTCAGAAAGATGTACATTCAAAGACTAGTGAGCTCTTGCCTCCTCTGAGGAAAGAAACATCCACTAGCAAAGCTCAACATGGTGGTGGGATACAGGCCTCTGAGCCTTGGGGCTCAGCACTCCATCCCTTCTCTGAAGTGACCCACCAGGGCTCTAAGGGGCACGTTTTATGCAAAGTTTGCGGAAGGGGCTGCTCCCGTGGAATCCACTCCCGAGTGGCACTCACTTGGTGGTTCCACTGGCAGTGCTCCAAGTACCAGTTCCTCCTGCCGCACACACCACGGGGCCATTGCCAAGGGTGGCTTCCATCAGAAGCAGCTGTGTGCATTGCTCCGAGGGAGGCAACAACACCTGGAAACAGCTCCTTCCAGTACCTGCTCTTCCGGGGGCTCTCACGGCAGCCCAGCATTTCCCGTCTAGTGAAGCAGATGTTCTCTCTGGCCACCAGCCAGATTGGCACCAACTTTCCACATGGTAGCAGGCACCAGCTGTGTACATTTGAGGAAGTTGCTTTGACTTTCTTAGTTTCAGTTTCCTCTTACATAAAAGAGAATTAATGCCTCTCAACATTGTCGTAGAGATTAATTGTGATAAAATATGTACAGAGTACTGCTGTAAAAAGCACTCAATCAATACATTCCCCCATCCTGTGTGTGTGCATGTGTGTTTCCTCTTTACTTTGGACAACAGTTCATAAGAAGGTTCCAGCTGAGTTACTTTGCTATGACAGCTCACTCAGCATTAGCACTTTTTAGAACTGAGAAGCAAAGGCTGCTAAAGATGGGATACTAGAAGAAAGAAACAGAGTATGATGAAAAGAGTGGAAAATTTGCAATCTAGGTAACCTGAGTTTGCATCCTCACTCCATCGTGCACTCGACCCGTGACATCAGGCATCACCTCAGGAGCCTCGGCGTCCTCTCCAGCTCAGCAGGGAGAGCCTGGCACTGTGGTCCTGTGGACTCAGATTGCTTAGTAGTGGCTGAGCAGGATGGGTGCATTGGCTGGAAGGCCGCCCTGAGCTCAGACCCCACAGGAAGGGAAGAGGGGAGAGAGGAGCAGTTTCTGGAACAGCCTGCACCCTGTTTCACTGAAGGTCACCAGTTACAGAAAACGCCAGCAGAAGAACGATCCAAGATGGCTGATCACTAACATCTCGGGATTGCAGCTCCCAGTGAAAGTGCAGAGAACGAGAGGACGCCACACTTTCAGACAAATTTTTGTTGCTCACAGAGCAGAAGATTCCCAGTGGAGGAGCGACGTGGGTCACCAGAGTGACTCTTGTGGTCGGCGCAATGGTTTTACTGGCACCTTGGTGGGGCAGCTCTTGGTGCAGAGTAAACGGGACTGGTTCCCCTTCTGACCAATGTTTGGAGTTTCGGGAAGACAGAGTCACATATTACGGACTCAAGAAGGAAGCCAGACTGGAGATTCCGGGGCAGAAAAGCACCATCAGTCTTAACGCTGCTGTTTAGGCCAGCGCAGTGGGTTGCTCAGATTTCCGCCCTGGGAATTAATAACTTGGACGTCCACTCAGAGACCTAATTTGAAAGTTGGTAATTACAAAGATGACAGGTGGATAAATTTACAATGGTGGAAAGAAACCAGCGTAAAAAGGCTGAGAATACTCAAAATCAGAATGCCTCTCCCTCTACAGAGGATCACAGTTCCTCAACAAGGGAACAAGGCTTGATGGAGAATGAGTGCATCCCATTAACAGAATCAGGCTTCAGAAGATGGATAATAAGAAACTTCTGTGAATTAAAAGAACCTGTTGTAGCCCAATGTAAAGAAACTAAGAACTTTGAAAAACGGTTTGACAAAATCCTAATGAGAATAGACAATTTAGAGAGGAATATAAGTGAATTAATGGAACTGAAGAATACAATATGGGAACGCCGAGAAGTATGCACAGGTTTAAACACTCGAATTGATCAAGCAGAAGAAAGGATATCAGAGGTCGAAGACCAACTTAATGAAATAAAACGAGAAGACAAGATTAGAGAAAAAAGGATAAAAAGGAATGAGCAAAGTCTCCAAGAAATGTGGGACTACATAAAAAGACCTAATTTACATTTGATAGGTGTACCTGAATGCGACGGAGAGAATGAATCCAAGCTGGAAAATATTCTTCAGGATATTATTCAGAAAAATTTTCCTAACCTAGCAAAGCAGGACAATATTCAACCCCAGGTAATACAGAGAACACCACAAAGATATTCCTCAAGAAGAGCAACCCCAAGGCACACAATCGTTAGATTCACCAGGGTTGAAACGAAGGAGAAAATACTAAGGGCAGCCAGAGAGAAAGGTCAGGTTACCCACAAAGGGAAGCCTATTAGACTTACAGCAGATCTCTCAGCAGAAATTCTACAAGCCAGAAGAGAGTGGGGGCCAATATTCAACATCCTTAAAGAACAGAACTTTCAGCCCAGAATTTCATATCCAGCCAAACTAAGCTTCACAACTGAAGGAAAAATAAAATCTTTTATGAACAAGCAAGTATTCAGAGATTTCATTACCACCAGGCCTGCTTTACAAGAGCTTCTGAAAGAAGCATTACACATAGAAAGAAACAACCAGTATTAGCCTTTCTAAAAATATACCAAAAAGTAAAGAGTATCAACATAAAGAAGAATTTACATCAATGAATGGATAAAACAGCCAGTTAAATCCTAAATTTAAATTGACTAAATCCCCCAATCAAAAGATACAGCCAAAACCCAATGGTATGCTACATCCAGACCCATTTCACATGCAAGGATACACAAAGACTCAAAACAAAGAGATGGAGAAAGATTTACCAACCAAATGGAGAGCAAAAATAAATAAATAAATAAATAAAAAGCAGGAGTTGCAATTCTCGCATCTGATAAAATAGATTTTAAAGCAACAAAGATATAGTGGTAAAAGGATCAATGCAACAATAAGAGCTAACGATCCTAACACCCAGATACATAGAGACTTAGACTCAACGAGACAGAAAACTAATAAGGATATCAAGGACTCGAACTCAGATCCGGAACAAGTAAACTTAATAAATATTTATAGAGCTCTCCACTTTAAACACACAAAATATACATTCTTGTCAATACCACATCACACCTACTCATAGGTTTAAATGAAATATTGATAGGCCATTATTAATACCCATTTTTTTAGAATAAAGCAACATTTCCGTTCTCTCTTCCTCTTTTTCTTCCTCTTTCTTCCTCTCCTTCCCTCCTTTTTTTTTCTTTCCTTCTTACCAAAAAGAAAAAGAAAAAAAAAAAAAAAAAACGCCAGCAAAGCTGGGCTCCTACCCACAGACATCCTGGGTCAGACCCTTCCCTGTTTACTCCAAGCAACTTAGCCCTCCTTGCACTTGCACTGGGGATAGGGCAGTGGAGAGCAGCCCCTTCTTGGCAAGTTCCCACGTGCACACCAACATATGCACACAATACACACACACTCTCTACACAATACACACACATATGCAATATACACACTACACACACATATACAATATATACACTATATGCACACACATATATGTACATACACACACACACATAATACACATGCACACAACACACACACATATACCACATATACCACATAAAGTACATGCACACAATACACATACAAACACAAAATGCATGCATACCACACACATATATGTACATCCATACACACACATATAATACACATGCACACATACACACATATACCGCATAGACATACATACAGTACATGCACACGATACACATACAAACACACAACGCACACATACCACACATGCTACACATGCCATAGAATCTGAGCCAGCATCCCACTGTGGGGTGGAAGCCCAGGGAGTGTCACATGCTCTATTCTTGCTAACGCTTGAGTTGCACGTTTCCCCAGTAGCACCCGTCTGTCAAACACGTGCTGTATGGAAACTGATCTGAGTCCGGTTGACCAACAGCACAGCAGGGATAACAATTCCTAACTTGTGGGATTGGAGTTAGTGCTGAATAAATTACCATGTGTCAGTATCAAGCCCAGTTAGCCCCTAGGAGATCCATATGAAGGACTGATTTCACTTCCCATGGCACTGAGACCGGGCGAGAACCCAGGCCTGGTAACCCCATCCTTATTCCTTCCACTAATTTGTCCAGAATCAATGGGAATGTGGACCTCGGGAAATGTGGTCTTTCCCAGATCCTCCCTGGGAAAGAAGCATCAGCCTCACATTTAGGACTGGGAATCAGGGCTGTCTCCTAGAGATGCTCCCAGTTCCTTGACAGGGTGGCTTTAGGATTTGTGTTTGCAGAGGATTTCAGGAGACTTTTGGGAAGAACAAACACTTTTTTCTGGGGCCTTTGGGCTTTTACTATTTTCTCAAAGTGGCACATGAATAAATTCTGCTTCACCCAAAAAGAGGAACAGATTGTCATAAATCCCATGCCCACAAGTTACCATCAAATTTCACAACCACTGAGCAAAGTGCATGCAGCGAAGGCCACTGTAGGCCACCAGGCCAGATGCCCAGGTAAGGAGCCCGAGGAAGCCAGGCCTTGCTTCTTTCTTGCCCCCACCTCTCGTGCTGCTGTGCCAGGCTTTCCCACGGGCCTTGCTTCCTTCTCTTGGGGACCAGGGTTGTTCTTTGGCTGTCAGTACACCTGGTTTCTCTGATCCGACAGCAGGTAAGTGTGAGTGTGCACCTGAAGCCTCCCCTCCTCCTGCCCCATGCAGGCTCCATCTGCACTCAGGCACTGCACCTCCTGCTCAGAAACCACCTGAGATTAGCCTAGTTGGCCAGTGACCCAGCCGGGAGCCCCACCCACTCTCCAGGGAACTCTGGACAGACAGAAATGTAACCTTGCTGGTCTATTGTATTTTTTAGGCAAAATATTCACTATAAATGCATTTTCCTGTGCACTTAATTTAGCATACCTCCTAAGAACATAATTCACGTCTTCCCATTTAAAAAAAGAAAACGAAACAATTTATGGTACCTTTTCCTGCATATCAGAAGGAATCCCCATGGGGTTAAGCATTTTACAAATATCATTCAGGAACTGGCAGGTTTTTAGAATGAAAATCCCACTGTAAATCATTCTAATGAAAAGAGGATTCCTTGGGAGGCACACAGGCTTTTTATAGAGCACTTAGCTTCCCCTGGTTCCCTGACCAATGTGCTCTCTGCTGCTAACTGAGATTCATTAAGCCTGCAGATGAAAGAGCCCTGTACCAAGCAGCAGAAGAGCCGGCCTTACGTCCTGCGTGACCTGGATGCATCCCTCATCTGGGCGTCCACACCTGCGAAGGGAACCTCCTCACTCTAGCACTACGGAAGGTATTGCCGGTAACAGTAAGGAAGCAGACGCCAGACACAGTGCAAACACAAACCCTCTTTTGAATGAAGAGTTCAGTGACTAAGCAAAGAAATGAGTGCACTTGCAAATTGTAGAATAGTTAACAAATGTAGTAAATCAACATGTCAATGTAAGAAATTGGTAGGTCGGTGTAAGAACTGATTTTCTGGTTTTATAGTTGAATGAAATGGTAGACCAGTGCTCTGTCATTATTCCTCAGCTACGCAGAAACAGACGGATAGAAATCGGATAGAAGAAGAGAATAAGAGAACGTGCGAGGGGACTCCAGGGAAGATGCAGGAGCAGGGAAGGGGCCGTGGTGCACAGAGCCTGGCTCAGTGTGTGGCGACCTGCATGCCTGCTGTTTTCCACAATGCATGTCACTTGCTCTGCACTGCAATGCAAGCTGATCAAATTGCTTTTGTTTTAATTTTACATATAAGGACCGTGAAATTAAATCACCTACATAAAGTCGCACTGGAAAAAGCAGAGAAACAGGTAAACTTGGCCACGGATCTGTGGACCACCTTTTACTCCTCCTTAAAATTATGTGTGCTCCACTGCTTCATGCTTCTGCCCAAGGGAAGATGTTAACACACTTGAAAAATTTAGAGTACTATAGGAGGAAGAGGTGGTTTTCTCATAGGCTCAGTTACAAATATGACCTCGGGAGAGATAAAGAGAAGGGAGGAAGGTCTCCTCACTGTAAAAGCTCACAGTATAAATTCTGAAATGTCAAGAAGAGTTAGCTGAAATGGTGGCAAACACCACAAAAGGAACAACACATCATTTGAGAAGAAAATTCAGCCCGTAAGGCTAAAACTTCCTTCCAAAGATTACCTCATTTACCAACAAAGATGATAAAATTATTTGTTGAGGCAATCTGGGCAAACATGATGAAGGCAATTGAGAAGACTTGATACAGTTTGAACTTTGCATATCAGGCAGGGTTCTCCAGAGAAACAGAAGCAATAGGAAAGAGAGACGATTATATGGTTTGGTTCTGTTTCCCCACCCAAATCTCACCTTGAATTGTAGTAATCCTCATGGCTGTGGGAGAGACCCAGTGGGGGGTAATTGAATCATGGGGGTGGGTTTTTCCATGCTGTTCTCACGATAGTGAATAAATCTCACGAGATCTGATGGTTTTATAGAAGGGAGCTCCCCTGCACATGCCCTCTTGCCTGCAACCATGTAAGACGTGACCTTGCTCCTCCTGGCTTTCCACCATGATTGTGAGGCCTCACCAGCCAATTAAATTGTGAGAAATTAAACCTCTTTCCTTTATAAATTACCCAGTCTTAAGTATGTCTTTATTAGCAGCATGAGAACAGAGTAATATGATGACAGACAGATATAGATAGGTAGATAGGTAGGTAGGTAGGTAGGTAGATAATTATATAGATTGATAAATATAAATAGATGAATGAATGGATAGATAAATATAGATAGATTGATTTATTATTAGAATGGACCCATGAGATTATGAGGCAATTCAGTCTAAGTCCAAAGGCCTGAGAACTGAGAAATGTGTAAAGGGTTGGAGGATAGGGCAATGGTGTAACTCCCAGTAGAGTCTGAAGGCCTGAGACCTGCGGGGATGCTGGTGTAAGACTCTGAGTCCAAAGGCCCACGAACCAGAAACTCCAATGCACAGAAGACGGAAGACTCAACTTAAGCAGAGAGAGCAAACTCACCCCACCTCTCCCTTTTGCTCTATCCAGGCCCTCAATGGATTTGGTGATGCCTATCTGCTTTGGTGAGCTGGGTCTTCTTTACACAGTTCACCAATCTGATAGTAAATCTCTTCTGGAAACACTCTCACAAGCACACACAGAAGGAAAGTTTTACCAGCTATCTGGGCCTCTCTCAGTGCAATCAAGTTGATATGCAAATTTAGCCATTACGCTTGGCCAGTATCTAGATAGAAAGGATCTGTTCATGATGGTTCCTAGGGTTCTATTTTGGACGAACATCTGCCCTGTATAGGGAGCCCTGATGCTTAGCCCTCCCCACAGGCCTGTGTGAGAGCAGACTGAGGAGGAAGCAGGGAGGTAGGATACACACCAAGTGGGTAGGGAGGGCCCAAGGAAAGGGCCAGGGGCAGGGAGGCTGCGTCTGCTGCAGCTGGTGCCACACAGGGGCCTTCCGAGCTCACATGGTGATATAGTTTGAGTGTGTGTTCCCCCAAACCTCATGTTGAATTGTAATCCCCAGCATTGGACGTGGGGCCTAGTGGGAGGTGACTGAATCATGGGGATGGATTTCTTGTAATTAGTTAGCTCCGTCCCCTTGGTGTTGTCCTCACAATAGTCAGTGACTTCTTGCTAGTACATGGCAACTCCCCTATGCTCTCTTGCTCCTGCTATCTATAGCCTTGAGGTGCACCTGCTCCCCATTCAACTCCCCTCATGATTCTAAGCTTCCCGAGGTCTCCGCAGAAGCAATGCCAGTGCTGTTTTCTATATACAGCCTATAGAATCATGAGCCAATTAAATCTCTTTTCTTTATAAATTACCCAGCCTCGGGTATTTCTATGTAGCAGTGAAAAAATGACCTAATACACTGGCTGAGGACTAGATCTCCACAGCCTATGTGTGGACATGCCTGGTCCAGATGGCAGCAGCCCAGCCAGGGGAGGAGCAGCCCCTCCCTAAGAGCACAAGGCCACGTGCTGAAGGGCCCTGACATCCTGATTATGCCAAGACTTATTTTTTGGGAAAAAAAATATATACAGCAGCAGCCAAGGAGCCTTGTCCCAGTGTCTCATCCCATGCAACTTGATCTTGAAATAAATTCTCAAGTTCCATTCCTCTCTCAGTTCCCCACCCCACAGAAACACCCCTCACCTCCTTCACAATCTAAAGACCTAGGAAGATGTGTTATGTTTGTAGAAGGTATCAAACCATGACACTGAGAGAGAAGCAAAGTAGAAAAGAAGAAGGAAAAGGAAAGGTGCCTGCTCCCCCACTCTCTCCTCTCTCTTGCATCCCGAACCAGTGCAGAGGACTCCCACATCTTCGAAGTTCACGTTCACATCTCTGGGCTTTGCTAAGGACCACCCTCAGCAAATCCCCTACAGTCCCTGTGCCCTATTATCGCACTCCCTTTCTTTATCCCATATCTCCCCTTTTCCAAAGCTTAAGGGTCCCTCAAGGCCCTTTTCAAACACTGGCCCTCCCCTGAAGTTGTCTCAGTTTCTCCAATGAGAAACAGAAAGACAGGGGTTTTGATTCCAGTAGTTGCACTCATGGCTTGGAAACTCCTCAGACTGAAACTGCCTTTGCATGCAAAGATGATGACAGGACGGAGGTCTGTTTTGGCTGACTCCCTCTCACCTCCAGCCTCACAGGCCGACTGTCCTCACTCACTGCTGGACAGAGGCCAAGCTAACCATGGGAGGAATTTGGTTGATGGTTTAACTTTGACACAAGGAAAATAGTCCCTCCCTAAAACTAACCCCTTCCTTGCTCAGTGAGTGAAAACTAACAAAAAGCCACGAGATTAGGATTGTGGGAGAGACCTGACTTCTGCTAAAGTGTAGGCATTGTTTCTATAAGCCCGTACTGCTCAGGAGTCACGTGCCCGAGGTCACAAGATCTGTGACTTCCCCAAGTGCTCCTATAGATAACATCGCTATTGTAGAACCTAAGATTGGTGTTTTTAGGTATCTTTGAGATTTCCACATTCGAGCAATCAACTCCATGATTTTTGCTTCTAGTAATCAGCTACGACCTGTGACTCATGACTCAAGCAGTCTTGTGGTCTGTACCCAGAGGCTGAGGACCTCAGCACAGGAGGACCATTTTCCACACCCCTAAGACTGCACTCCCAGCCAATCAGCAGCACCCTGTCTACAAAATTAGCCATGAAAACCCAACCTCTGAGTTCCTGGACGGGCTCATTTGAGTAACAAACTCCAGTTCTCCCATGTGGCTGGCCTAGCATTAATTAAAGTCTTTCTTCACCGCAGACCTTGGTCTTGTCTGTACAGTGGGCAGGAAGGATGCATTGAGCAATGAGAACAACCCATACAGGGATTACTATGTGCCATAGTATTAACTCAGTTAATTATTGTTGGAGCTCAGGAAGCGATACCTCAGAAATGGTGCTTTCACATGCTGAGAGGCCTTAGCTGCTGCTTCAGAATCAAGGTCCTTCTAACATTGTCTTATTCACCCACGACCCTAGCAAGGTAAGGATGGAGAGACTCCTGGAATTTCCTTATCTGATCAAGAAAGCCTCTTTCCAAAAGAAACAGAATTGCCTTTTTCTCCTTCCTGAAATCTCATTGTCTATCTCAGAAAAGAAGACTGGGGAAGACAAATGCACCTGGTTTCCGTGTCTCTGGCTCATTGAAATTCCAAAGAAAGAATCATTGACAAGTTAATTTATGTCCATTTTTTCTCCCTAACAATCATTTGCTGCCCCCAATAAAAGTCCCCATTCCCCATCTCCTCCTTCTCTCATGAAAAGAGGAGCATAAGCTTCTGTACCCACTGGGTTACTGGTAAACATTCTGTTATGATTCTCCCATTCATGAACTTTAAAATTCAGTTTTACATGCCTTTTCTCCGATTAATATGCCTTGTTAAAGTTGATGTTCAGTGAACTTTTATGGGGCAAAGGGGAAGTTTCCCCTTGGTCCCTACATTATCTAACAACACTAAGAGGAATTCTAATAATAAGTATTATTTAGATTCTAATTTTGAAGATAGGGATCCTGAGCCAGGGAGGTTAAGTGACTTGCCCAGCGTCACATAGGTAACACAACTGAGTCAGGATGCACATGGCCCAGCCTCGAACTCCAAGCTCTTAACTCCTGCACAGCAGCGCCCTGAAGCCTACTGAGAGTGGCAAGACATTTTTGAATCCCATGTTAAGAAATGTTGGTCTAGGTTATTTGACCTAAGGTGCCATCTCTATAATTTATGGCTTTTTGTCAGAATTACAGGAAATCAGGTGGGTGAAAATATTTTGTAAATTATAAAACATAAATTACTCCTGTTGTGGATCATCCCTTTTTTCTTGGTAACTGGCCCTCCTGGGAATCCCTTATATCAACAAATACTCCCAAGGGAAACTGCAGGTTTCCTCCACATCCTTGGTCATGGCTAGTTAAGGCATGTCAGTCTGATATGGTTTGGCTCTGGGTCCTCACCCAAATTTCATCTGGAATGGTAATCCCCACTTGTCAAGAAAGGTGCCTGTAATCCCCACATGTCAAGGAAGGGAGGTGATTGAATCATGGGGGCAGTTTCCCCCATGCTGTTCTTGTGAGGGTGAATTCTCATGAGACCAGATGGCTTTATAAGGCAGTTTCCCCTACTTGTCCACTCACTCTCTCTCTCACCTGCCTCCATAAGAGGTGCCTTTTCCCCTTCTGCCAGGATTGTAAGTTTCCTGCAGCCTCCCCAGCCATGCAGAACTGTGAGTCAATTAAACCTCTTTTCTTTATAAATTATCCAGTCTCGGGAAGTTCTCTATAGCAGTGTGAGAATGGACTAATACACAGTCCATCCTGATTCCAACTCTCTCATCTTCTATCCCTGCTTGTTTTTCTCCCATATCTCTTCCTGGCTCTCCACCAAACCTCTCATGCAGCTTTAGCTAGCACGTTGTCTCCTCTAGACAACGGCTCTGGCTCAACCACCCAGCAACACTGCTCCAGCCCCCACAGATCAACATACCCAGGTCCATGTGCTCTCAGAACATTCACAGTGGAGCTCCCTTTGAGGCACCTGTAGCCCTACAGGGGACACCTAGATGACCACCAAAGCTTACCATGGTAGTTTGCATCCAGTCATTTAGTGTTGCTTGGATACGATTGTGTGGCCAAAAATGAAAGCCTTTAATAATTAGAGCAAGATGTTCTGCTGGAGTATGAATGCCTAGCTCATAATTTCTAATCACTAATAAAAATCTTGACAAATATCTCATACTGAATAGAGCACTGGGTTGTTATGATTTGGAAATGTCAATCTCATTGAATGCACTTTACACCAGGAAGGTCCCCTGAGTCTTATTCTTTACAGCAGGATGAGCATAATGAAGCAGGCCAGACTATCTCAGGAAAAGGACATCCTAATGCATCGTGAAGAGTGGGTGGCCCTGCTGTAGCCTCTACTTCCATCAGCATCGCTCTCTGCAGGGCTGCACCGGAGTATCCTGCACAAAAGTCAGCTCATCTTGCCACACACAAACCAACCCAATCCCCTTGAACATTAACTCGAGCCTGGAATTCCACGTTGAGTCTCTCATGGCATTAGCAAAGCACTCAGGCATCTCTCAATGGAATTACAACCCTATTATGTACAATTGAGTATACATTACCCCTTATTTTCATGTCATTAGCTTGGATAAGGCTATTTCTAAAGCACTGGAGTATGAAAGAGTTATATACTTAGGGGCAGAAAAAGCTGAACTGGGAAATTAAGATGCAAAATATGAATGTGTAAAAGCTCTATTTTTTGTGATACATGTATAGGCCAACTAGAGTAATTAGACAAATATGAAATGAGACAAACTCATTCTATTTATTTCCATTTTTACTATCCTCTAGTCAGCTTTTAATCTGTATTCACCTGCACAAAGTATGCATTTCAGTGGTCTTATCCCTGGGAAAGGGAGTCACTCTGACGCTGCCTCCTAGAATATCTAGTTTTTTTCCAAGTAAGAAGAGGGATTATTATTTGCCAATTAAAAAGAAAAGAAAAATAGGCCGGGCACGGTGGCTCACGCCTGTAATCCCAGCACTTTGGGAGGCCGAGGCGGGTGGATCACGAGGTCAAGAGATCGAGACCATCCTGGTCAACATGGTGAAACCCCATCTCTACTAAAAATACAAAAAATTAGCTGGGCATGGTGGTGCGTGCCTGTAATCCCAGCTATGCAGGAGGCTGAGGCAGGAGAATTGCCTGAACCCAGGAGGTGGAGGTTGCTGTGAGCCAAGATCACGCCATTGCACTCCAGCCTGGGTAACAAGAGCGAAACTCCGTCTCAAAAAAGAAAAAAAGAAAAGAAAAATAAAAGAACAAGCCTTAGGGTCCAGACTGGGAATAAGATGAAGTTTTTCCCAAAAATTTAATACATTTTTTAAAATGACAACAATAATAACTACCAGTTACTTAACTATTGGAGTAATATTTCAGAAAATGAAATGTGGAGCAAGACTGGCCACTAAAATATAGTCAATAAGGTTCAAATTCCACTCTGTTATTAATCGTATCTCTCTTAGGCTCACTTCTTCCTCTGTAAAATGGGGCCTGACATGAGGTTTTTGAAGAATTAAATAAGATGATATATATAAAGAACTTAACCCACTGCATGACACACAAACACTTAATGTTTGCTATTTTCTATTATTACTGAATTATTAATTTAGGCAAATCATCATCTTTTTGAACCTCTATTTTCTTACCCACAGAATGGGAATAATGAATACCTATGCCACAGTATTATTATGAGGACTGAAAATGGCAATGGTGACTGATGCTCCTGTTAAGTGGGTTGAGAGGCCGGGTGCGGTGGCTCATACCTGTAAACCCTGCTCCTTGAGATGCTGAAGAAGGAGGATTGCTTGAGCCCAGGAGTTCAAGACCAGCCTGGGAAACATGTGAGACCTGCAGCTCTACAAAAATATATGAAACTTAGCCAGGTGTGGTGGTGCATTCCTGTAGTCCAAGCTACTTGGGAGACTGAGGCATGAGAATCACTGGAACCCAGGAGGCAGAGGCTGCAGTGAGTCAAGATCATGCCACTGCACTCTAGCCTGGGTGACAAAGCGAGACCCTGTCAAAGAAAGAGACCATCCTGGCCAACATGGTGAAAGCCCATCTCTACTAGAAATATAAACATTAGCTGGGCATGGTGGCACACCTGTAGTCCCAGATACTCGGGAGCCTGAGATGGGAGAACCGCCTGAACCTGGGAGGCAGAGTTTGCAGTGAGCTGAGATCATGCCACTGCACTCCAGCCTGGTAACAGAGTGAGACTCTATCAAAAAGAAGAAAGAAAGGAAGGGAGGAAGGGAGGGAGGGAAGGAGGGAAGGAAAAAAAAGAAGAAAGAAAGGGGGAAGAGGGGGAAAGGGAAGGGAGGGGAGGGGAAGAGAGCAGAGGGAAAGGTAGGGGAGGAGAGGGGGAGAGAAAGAAAGGGAGGAAAGAAAGAAAGAGAGAGAGGGAGGGAGAGACAAGAGAAAAAGAAAAAAGTAGGTGGAGAGCTTAAGCAAGCTTCCGGGAAGATGGAAGGCTCTGGCCACTTCTCCAGGAAAGAGAAAGGTACTGAGGTTTACCAAACAGGAGAGTGAGCATCCTGAAGAGTGCTCTAGATGCCTTCTCCAGCTATGATGACTGCATCTGGGGGTGGAAGGAAGGCCCTGGAAAGGGACCAGAGAGAATCAGGATGCCAACATCATGGGAAGGAGGGTGCGGCTGCAGCCCAGCTTGGCAAGAGTGAAGAGATGCCATCAGAGAAGACTTGACCCCACTGAACCACAGGTGGCAACCCAGGGAAACCCACTGCTCAAGGAGCGGGAGCACTCAGATGCTCCAGTTTAAGTTGATGGCTGAAGGAAGACAATTAGTGGAAGCAAAGTGAGCCAGTCAGCTCTCCCGGAGATGCTGCATATAAAGTGTAGGCGAGATGAGGACAACTGCCTCTGTGGTTTGTCACAGCTCCCCTGAAAATTCCTTCTGCTATGTCTTGTCGGTGCTTCTCATGCGGTGGCATTGGTGATGACACTTTAGTCCACAACCACCATTGTCCATGGAGTCATTGTTCCGTACGTTATCCACAGATCTATGTCCTCCTAGCTGGATAAATGCGCAAACCGAAGAACCACGTTGAGTCACTGCTAAGCGAATGCCTCAGTGGAGGTCACCAGCCCAGCCTGGTGTGGTGAGAAGGGCCAGCCGGCAGTGCCAGGCCAAGCTTGCAGGCCAGGAGTGTTGCATGAGGTCAGGTGCCGGGGGCCATGGTGTGGACGGCCCTGCTACTGTTTCCAGAATAAAACGAGATTGTGTTCTTTGATTTTCCACAATCTGAAATCAACACTTCAGAACTTCTGGGGCTGAGGCTAAAATAAAAGATGAGATAAAGTTACCATGGGCTTCAATTCTGAGTCACAGCTTCGCCACCAAACTGGAAAATGGGTGGCTGTGAGCATCACTGGAGGTATCTCTGGAAGCTGAGGGCACGTTTCCAGCTCTGCTGGTCAATCGCTGCCTACCAAGGGCTGCACTGGACTCACTAACACCCTGCTCAGAAATGCCACTGGGCTGCAAAGGAAGAAATCGCATTCTCAGAAACCACCTTATACGAGAGAAGGTTTCTGTTTCTCTCCATTTCTCTGCTAACAGAGACAGTCTTGAAAGGCTACAGGGAGGAGGAAGGGGGAAAGAAGGAAAGAGACAGGAAGAGAGATCATGTTATATTGACACACGTTTCCACCAAAAGTACCTGGTAATTTGCCCTGGCAGTTAAAGAAAAGTGTCTGTTTACTATTGCCACATCAAAATTTCCCCGTGAGATTTGTCTGAATAATTTCGGGCGATGAAAACAGGGATACACAGCAGAGGCCTCCGTCAGCTGTCAGCACTGTGCCTCGCCTCACCCACTTTTACATCCTGTAATTAAATCAGCGAGCCATTCAGACTGTCTCTGCTTCTCAATTGCACGAAATGAGGAGCCTTCCAATTGTGGCTCACATTCAATTTGTGCTGTCACTCTCTGACTTGAGGAATGGTGAAGAAAGCGAAGTAAAGTCCATCTGGGAATTTTATTCAACCAGGGAATGCCAACCAAAACAAGACAGGGAGCCACCAACAAGTGCTGTCGGCGGGCTCTTCCCAGTCTCCAGTCTTACACAGACGAATGCAGGAAGAGAGGGTTTAGGATCTGCTCTTTGGAACCCATATTTTTAAAGAACGAACTCCTACTTCATTTTCCGCATGGCAAGTGTGTTATCGTCAGTAACACTCTAAGGTCTTTGCAGGAATTATTAAAAATCCAGGGCAGGAAACTCTAGATAACTGCTTCAATTTGTAAGTAGAGATACAACTTGTGACCAGACCAAGAAGAGTGGAGAGAAAAATCCAGCAAAGGGAGATTCTATAGCATAGCACTTAAAAGCAACAGGCCCGGTGCCTACTTTGAACGTTAACTCTACATCCTATTAACCACATGACCTTAAGGAAGCTTCTAAACTCTGCTCTGCAGTGCAATTCCCTAACCTGTAGAGTCGCTGTGGCGTGGCCATTTATAAACCCTCCCTCATGCACCATGAGAAGCTCCAGTATATACAGTAAGTATACCAGTAAGCACACATGGCAAGGACTCTGTAAATACTCTCTGCTGTTAAAACTCAATTACTCGTGAGGGAAGTAGGAGAGTTGTGTAGGATTGTGAAAGGGCTCTGATTTTCGATGCGGACAGGCTAGAGTTTACACGTTGTTTCTCCCACTTTCGGATCAGAGGCTCCAGAAAAATTGGAGTTTCTATACTTTAGTTTTCTAAGTTAGCAAAATGGTAAAATGCGGAGAATGTCATCCACCTCTAAGGAGCAGTTTTCATGGTTAAACAGACTGGTCAAAGGTTAGAGGAGCAGTGCCTTTTAGTGCCTTTCTCCTTTTCTTCTTCATCAGACCGTAAACTGCGAAGAGCTAAAGCAGAGACCCACAGATCTCAGAAGACAGGAGTGCAGGCAGGAACGGTCTGCTTCTCACTCTTCATGTCAAATACGAGACCAAGGACAGAGGAGGAGGCCCATGCAGGCCCAGGCACGCTGCCCGGCACTACCCAGATACAATAATTCCCCTTATTACTTACACAAGCCCTCTGACACTACCCTCGTGAGGTCACACAGGAAGTCTAAGTCACCTTGTCTGTCTGCTTTGCTTGGTCTCCTGCGGTTTCTGATGCCACAAGTCATGAGGTAGCTCGACCGTAGTTTTTTGCCAGCACTACCCAGTCGCACCCATTGATGTGCCGTGAAACTTCATGGAGAAGAGACATTCCTGAACGCTGATTAAAGAAAAGAGCACAGGGAAGATCTGCAAGGTCTTCCTACCCTCCATATGCTTTCTTTGAGTGGTATTTCTGTGGACTTGAACAAAGGGCTGTGCACTGCCCTTGAACACTGGGTGGCGGTCATCCTCTGTGCCTTATTTATGCCTCTATTTCCAGGAAGAAACCCAGGGCCCAGCACATCACGGAACTGCAGTAGCTGCATGTCTGGCTGCCATTTTCCCTGAGCCTCCTTGGTTCTACATACGTTTTTGATGATTTTGTGCATGTGTTGGAAACACCCTAGAGAAGCAGTAGAAAAGCACTGTTCAGCTCCTCGCCAATCTTCTGACCATGTGATCGTGATCCTACATGAGGCCACGTGACTGAACAGGCCCCTTTATCTCAGTGCATCTGATGGCAGCTGTTTAAGTGCCTCCTCCTCTGTATAATGCACTTTGCACAGGTGGCTCCATTTAACTGTCACAACCTTATGAGGGAAACAGTGATATAATCATCCCCATTTTACACATGTGCAAACTGTGGGTTGGGGTGGTGCATTTGCCCAAACTCACACAGTTAGCAAGTAACTGAGGCGCTTGGACGAAGAAGCTACCTTGTTTCCACTTTAGTACACAGGTTCCAGCATCTCATTTAATCCTCACAACAGCCCTGGTAAGTGGCTGTTCTTATCCTAGTCATTGAAGGGGCAGTGAGGGAGCCTGGTACATGATAGGCTGGAATTGGGACCCAGATCTTTTCGTTGAAAGCCTCCACTCCTTCCTGCACCCCTCGTGGTCTGTGACAAACTCCTGGCCCAGGACACACGTGCGTCATGGCCTGAGAGGTGCTTGCCACGCCCATCTCCACAAAATAGAATCAGAGAAGTTCAGCCCTGGAGGGAGCATGGGTCATCATACCTTCAATCCCTTTGCATTAAACATAAAGACAAAAATTATTTAAAATGCCCAGTCTTCTGAAACCCACTTTCCATAAGGAGAAGAAGATAGAACTGTATGAAAAAAGGCCAAAGATGGAACTTGTTGGTCTAAAATAGGAGTCAGAAAGGCCCAAAGCCTATCTCTGCTAGGACCCAAGTTAAAAATGTTTTTTACATGTATAAAGGATTTTTAAAAAATAAAAAACTAAAAGAAGAATATACGACAGAGACCCGATGTGGCTCACAAAGTCAAAAATATTCACCACGTGGCCTTTCACGAAGAAAGGACGCTGAGTCCCGATCTAAGCTATGGCTGCACGTTAGAATGCCCTGTGGGATGTTTTAAAACAAGCCTGTCCCCTTTTAAAAAAAAATTAACAAATAAATAAAACAAAAGTAAAACAAACAAAATGTATGCCAATTCCCAAGTCCAGCTAGAACCAAGTACATCAGCACCGCTAGAGATGGCAGCCCAGCCCAGGTGGCGGCACCACTGAGAGCTCCCCGGTGACCACAGTGCACATCCAGGATGGAGGACAGTGGTCTGAGAAGAAAGACAAATGCCTCTTTAGGACAGAAAGGCCGTCATATTTAGGAGAAAGACTGGGTCCATGTGGCAGTGAATGTCACGGTCCACTGGGATAAAATGAGAAACGTTTAGGAAAACAAATGAACTCTTCTGATTATAAATACCAGAAACTGTTGCCTCCTCTCAGTGGAGAGAGGAGACAAGAAAGAAAACACGGAGTGGGAGAAGGGAGGTTTTGAGAGTCAGCCAGGATGCAACGGGGTCAGGCAGGCTCAGGAGAGAGCGGCTTAGGCAGGATGGCCTGGGGTGGACGGGATTGGATTTCTAGTGGTCGTTCATTCATTGTTGCCTGTTCTTGGATGAGGCTGTTCTATGGCTCCCAAACATCAGCAAAGTCTGTTCCTCCAAAGCCTGTACTGGAGGAGTTTAAAGAATGATGAGAGCAAGGAATAAAATGCTAGCTGTGGGCAGGGAACCAATGAGGCAGGCACTCAAGAATCCAGAGGCCATGAACATAAGGGCATCCTCGGACAGAAGGACGTGGCTCAGGCTTCAGTCACTGCATGTAGATCTTAAAGAAAGGAAATCTCCAGAAGCTCGGGGAACATGGGAGCAGCAGACCCTGGGTTCATGCACATTAACCAAACAACTTAGGTTCTTCCTGCAGCTCCCTTCACTTTCCCAACGTGTGTTCCAGCTTCAATCCTCCCTGGCTTTGCTCATCCCACTCCTCTGCCTGGGATAGCACCCTTCTCTCAAATGATGACAAAGACCACTTTGCAGGGCCGGGAGCGGTGGCTCAAGCATGTAATCTCGGCACTTTGGGAGGCCAAGGAGGTCAGGAAATAGAGACCATCCTGGCTAACATGGTGAAACTCCATCTCTACTAAAAGTACAAAAAATTAGCTGGGGGTGGTGGCACGCACCTGTAGTCCCAACTACTCGAAAGGCTGAGGCTGGAGAATTGTTTGAACCCAGGAGATAGAGGCTGCATTGAGCAGAGATCGCGCCATTGCACTCGAGTCTGGGTGACAGGGTAAGACTCTGTCTCAAAAATAAATAAATAAAATAAAAAATATAAAAAAGACCACTTTGCTTTAAAACCAGCTCAGGCTTCATCCTATGTGTAAGGGTCTTTCTAAGGCCATCTCTATATTTTTTCAGAAACAAAGGATATATCCCTATTTTTAAGATGTATTATGTTTATACTTTTATTGGTCTTAACTTGCCTATCAATGACACAAGGGTGTTCTCTTATGCCTGGGTTCAAAAAGAGATTCTGAGACAACAAAGAAAGACACTCACATGCTCAACATCTTCGCCTGCCCCCTCCTGCAGGCAGGATTCTGCCTGATGGAATCCCACGTTAGTGAGCCTTAGTCACAGCCAATACATGTGATCTATGATCAAATCACCGAGCGAGAGGCAGAAGGAGAGAATAAAAGCACAACCCAATGATAGCAGCAAGTGCAGAAGGAACAGAAGGTGTCCAGCCTCGTCTGTTTGTGGGAGTCAGGTGTGTGTGCAGGGTTGGTGCAAGCATACTTGTTAGACGCCTGCCACGAGGTGGAGGCCAACAGTGTCTGCATCTCACATGGGCTCCAAGTTTCCTATGTAAGATGGCCTTGGAAGAGGCAAACTGATTGGAAGAGGGGGTTTGACATTGTCACAGGGCTCTCTGCAGAAGATGAGAACTGTCCACAATTTATATCAGAGAAAAATCAAAATAGGTGAATATGGCTGTGGTTCTCTGAGCCTTTCAAGCAAGGTGATGAGCGGCTGACTTGGTGTAGGAGTGAAGGCCAAAGACTGAGCTAAATAAGCACATGCAACAGGTGCTATCAAGACAGGGTTCGGGAGAAACGCTTAACCCAAGGGGCAGAACCGATGGAGACCACCGTTTCATTGTGGAGCAGGAACTGCAGACCAGAAGAGGGACAGGAATCCGATGGCAGTGCTCTGGGTTGGCTTTGTATGGGCTTCGTACGGGTGATTTTTGTGGACAGCACATGCCTTTTTTTTTTTTTTTTTGAGATGGATTGTCACTCTGTCGCCCAGGCTGGAGTGCAGTGGTGTGATCTCTGCTCACTGCAACTTCCACCTCCCAGGTTCAAACAATTCTCTTGCCTCAGCCTCCTGAGTGGCTGGGACTACAGGCATGGGTCACCACGCCCAGCTATATATATATTTGTATATTTATATATATTTATACTTTTATTGGTCTTAACTTACCTATCAACGACACAAGGGTGTTCTCTTATGCCTGGGTTCAAAAAGAGTATATATATATATATATATATATATATATATATATATTTGTATTTTTAGTAGAGATGGAGTTTCGCCACATTAGCCAGGATGGTCTCTATCTCCTGACTTTGTGTTCCACCCACCTCGGCCTCCCAAAGTGCTGGGATTACAGGTGTGAGCCATCACACCTGGCCTATCACATGCCTTTTTAAAGACACTAAACACAAAAAAACAAGAGGCCCAAATAGCCAACCTAGGATGGTGCCTTTCTGCCCTTTAGCACCAAAAATTTTAAAAATGAGAAACCTGGGGAGAGCAGCTGACATTTATCAAGGTCTTACATTGCCAGTCTCTCCAGAAGTGCTTCACCCATAATGTGCTTTAATTCTCACCACAGTCAAGTTCTGTGAGTCTTAGATGATGGACAAGATGTGAAAAGAAAGCCAGAGGCCTAGGCTAGGTGGAGTCCCACGTCAAAGGCCAGCGTAGAAAGAGGGGTTGAGGGTGCAGGTCAGAAACAGAGGCTGGGCCACAGCCGGCCAGGCATGGAGGGGAAGGCATGGCTTCCTTAGCCTGGAAGGACACATTCACCCACAGAGTATTCCGAGGTTATTGAAATTCCATGGGGGGCCCAGTGTCCTCTCTTCAAAGACCAACCTCCACTGCTCTTATGATTCTGCACCTATACATCCTATAGGTCCAGAATTCTGAACTGAGTGTTTTGCAGCTTCGTGAGATGAGCTGTGGGAAGATTCCGTCTCCTGCTCCCACTCCCCAGCTTCAGCCTAATCCTGGTTATATTGCCATTCGCCCAAGATGGCTCTCCTGTTGTGAGGTCAGATCAGCCAAGCGACATTCAAACTGTTTGACACGTCGTAGTAAGGGAAATAAACATGCCATGATCCACTTTCCTGTCTGTTTTCACTTCCCAGGAAGGCAAAATGAGGAGGGAGGAAGGGGATTGATTAGGCTCACACAGTGTCACCGTGGGAAAGAATCTGAGTGTGCAGCGCACGTGGGCACATTGAGCATTGCCAATCTTGCTGCCATGCTGGGCTCTGCATTAGAACACTAATTAGAATCCTCAGTCAGTATTAGCACTTGACTAGCTTTAGTTTACCAATGCTAAGACTAGTTTCCTAGTAAGGAGTCTTTAGACTTGTGTAAAAATAGGACTCTAAGGAGGTGACTTCTGTCAAAATAGGAGTCTATAGGCGGGGAGGAGCAGACCAATTACCCAGCTGCCTATTAGGCAGCTCCCCAGGTCTCTTACTTCTCAATTTGATTCTTAGACTTTAATTTTTTCTCCTACCAGAAACCAATTCTGTTCATACCCTATGAGATGAATTCAGCAACACAAAACATTTGCAATTGCACACCTGTGTGTGTAAGATGCTAACAGAGAATGTGGAATTGAACCAACCAGCCCCTGCTTTCTGCCAATCAGGGACACTCTGTTTTTTCTTGTCCTCTCTCACACAACCCTACCAGCAGTGTGCATGTGCATACGTGTGCATGCACACACATTCACACATAAACACACAACCACTAATCACCGTCAGCTTATTTTATGCCCAGGCTTGGCGTGGACCTCATCTATTTTTTAAGGCTGTAGTTTACATGCCAGCCATCTGCAGGCACAGCTCCTTACTGTTGCACTCCTGTTTTTCCCTTCCTGAAATCCATTCCTCTGGGAATGCTGGTCAAGCTTGGATCAAGGGTACATGTAGAAGATATGGCAGCTGCTTCTGCCAGATAAAGAAATGGGACTGTTTTGTAAATGTCAAAGCTAAAGCATGGTCCCAAACAACAGATACCATCCACATGAATCAAAGAGTGACAGTTCAATTAGATTTTATTCTCAAAAAAGACATGATGATGAGCTTTGAAGACACAAACCAATGGGATGTATCTGAAAAAATGATAAATAGAAAGTTGAGGATGTACAAAAATCATGCAAAACAACACACATAAAACGATTAAATGATTGAGCAGATAATCTTCATGGAAATTAAAAATAGCCATGTGGAGTGGTCAGGAGCTGGAATGTGGCTTAGACTGTCTAAGGTGAGAAGGCTTTCCGATTGCCTTTCATCTGCCCTTCGTCACCCTAGGAAGGTAGAGGTAGGCTGTGCTGATCGAGCCGAGTAATGAGTAGGGAAAGGGGATATACATTTCAATACAAGCACTCAAAGGATGTTGACCATGACCATCTAGTTAGCTCCTTTCTGTCTTCCACAAATATGGAGTAAGCCACTATAGTCCCTAAGGCACTGCAGTAGCTATGGAAACAGCTCCCTGGTAGAGTAAGATTCCACCCAAGCCATGCCTCCACGGATAGGTGCTGTCTCAGAGGCAGCAGAGCAAACCCTCTGCTGGAGAAAGCTGAGGATGGTATTCCCAAAGAGAAAGCGTTTTGACCAGGCTGGGGAAATCATTTGTTAAAACTCATAAAATATGCCTTTTATGAAAATCATAACCTTTTGGGGAAACACAGAGAATTTTTTTAAAGCAAGAAGGAGAAGTGGAGATGAGAAACAGATTAGACCAAGGAGCACAGTGTGTGTGCACGTGCCTGTGCAGAGGTGTGGAGGTGTTGTGTGAGCTACCTGAGAAGTTTGGGCTTCATTCTGGGTGCAACAGTGCATAAGAGATTAGGGGCCGTAGCCACTTCTGATAAACTGATAAAACACTGATCCTTTCCCCAGGGTGAAAAATAGCATGCAAGATATCCTTGCAAAAATTCATAGATGATTCACATGCTGTACAGTCTCTCTGAAGCCCATGTGTGGACCACATATTTATAAAAATATGCAGTGCAGAGCATTAAGCAAAAAAAGATTGCTAGCAGGAAATTGATACATCTTAAGATGAACATTGTTTATTCATCACTGTGTGTGCAAAATTTCATTATTTGTATACATTTACTAGAAAGTGCTATGATATTTGTTACTGTTACTGCCCACTTAAAGTGAGACTAAGGAATGATTCTATTCTTAATCACCCGAATTCACGTTTTAAAAATCTGATTCTCACCAAACCTTCTCTGTGACATGATTACAATTGCACAAAAAATCAAGCCTCCTGAAAACTGTAAGTTTTATATGAATATAAAGAAATGAAAGTAGTTGTTATGAGATAGTGGTAAGACTAGAGGGGATTTAAAAATTTCCTTCATGGTGCTATAAATTTATTAATTATGTGTGTATTTTAAGAATTTTTCAGGGTGGCTCTGCTTTTCTTGATTAAAAAACGTGGAAGAAAAGACGGCACATCTCTTTATGCCTTGCTCATCTTTGTTCTCTCATCTACGGAATGTGACTAGAAAAGAAATTAAAGCATCCTAAAGATCAAAGTGACATGTGAGGACATCTTATCCAAACTCACAGCCCACAATTGGCTCGTCTTAGAAACATCCAGCCAGAGATCTCTGCTGATAGGTCGCCCAGCTCAAAAGCAAGCTCTCCCTTGCTGAATGGAGACTGTTGAGCTGAAACTTTTGACCCTCAACTGTTGCAGAAACTTGACTTTATTCTTCCCATTGCAGCCACAGACAACATGGGTATTTTCCGTATTGTTTTTTAAATACTAATCTGTCCATTGTTTACAAATAGCTATCAAAATCACCTCTACCTAGCCATGTAAGGGCCTCCTACCCAATACATACGCCAAAGTTAAATTAGGGGACTAGCCACCCCATTCCTCATTCTTGTCAGGCCCTCAGTTTCCATCATATTGATTTTACTATACTAATTATCAAAATGGGCGTATGGAGGCAGGTATATCCCCTAGGCAAATGCGGTCATCTTATTTACAGCATGAAATTTCAAGAGCACCTCAGTACATTTGACAAACAGCACTGTGTGCTGATGTAAATCAACAGGACCAGCAATTCTTTCAGTCCATGAGCAATTTTATTGGCATATTCTGAAATAGCTGGTCTTCTCTCCTTCTACTAGGCAAATTGCAAGAGCTAAAAGTCAGTATTTAAGGGGTCAGATTCGATGTGAGCCATTCAGAGCATCAAAGACTATGCTGGGGCAGTCAGTCTACAGGGGCATAGCAAGGACATCACTGCCTCAGCCACCTCCTAGAATATACGGAATGCAAGTGGCTGATAAAGCTGAAGACTGTATCCAATGTGGTTCACAATGTTTTCCTGTAACGTTCACTTATGTCCTTCTCAGAGGGCTCCCCAGGCTGGCTGAAGTCCAGGAACAGGGGCGCACTTGGGTGATCAGCCCCTTCTCCTCTCACTTCATGGCCAAGTGTATCACCATGGTGCTTCCAAACTGCTCTGGCTGCTGTCTATGCTTTTTTGTCTTCTAGATGCTTCTGGGAGGGACCAAACTTCACATCCAATGCCTCCTGAGAATGCAGGAGCCTGTCAGGGAGAGAATGCAGGTGGGCCTGGAGGCCATGATGGTAACGACAAGCTTGGTTCCTGGAATCCAGAGCTGGGGCAAGAGGAGCCAGAGGCACCCAGTGCGAGCCAGAACCTTCTTGCAGGTGGATCTTTGAGACGGGCCGGAGAAGGTGAATGTGTCCTCAGGTAAGACAGAGTTGAGCGGGGGGATAAAGTACAAAACCCAAAACGGGGGACATTTGGAAACAAAATTCAGGATGAGAACCAAAGTTAAGCGAGAGGCACCAGGAGTCAGTAACATTGCTGGCTGGGAAGGGGGCACTGAGATATCTACATGTTGTCTTTGTTGGGTACAGACCACATGGTCCTTGGACGATGACCTGGACAATGAAGGGGATCCAGATGGCCAGAACATGTCCTTTGCATGTGGCTATGTGACAAGCACCCCAGCTTTGTAACCTATCAGAGTGGGGTTGTAATCACACTAACACCCTATGCTGGCAGTGTGTTTGGGGGTAAATCACTTCACTGAGGTTCATATGAACATGGTCCTAGCTCTGTGAGAGTTTTATCAAGGTTGGTGTTAACAGACACACAGTGCCTCCTACAGTATTCGGCCTTAGTTGATGACTGTATGTCGTCAGTATGTTGGCATCATTGGTGTTGTCTTAAGGCTCCCTGTGTCCAAACTCAGCCCATTTTCCAAGTATGCCTCAGCCTGGTTCCTTCCCTAGAGCAGTCAGGATTTTCAGCTGCATCAACCCAGTACTCAGAATTTTCTGTGAGACTCCTAATTACAAATACTCTACTCCCAATGTAGAGAATACTGAAACTTATCTGTGCAGGTTTTCTGATTGCTCGTTCAGAAAACAATTTCTTTCTCTTCAAAGAACTATAGGGACTACCAATTTTTTTGTCTTTGTGTACTAGAGGTCTGAAGCCTCCCTGGATGCTGCCAGTGTAGACAGGGCAATCCCACTGGGGTTATGTGTCTGGACTGATGCAGATGGACTTTTGTCTAGACTTGAGAGGCTGAAAGAAGAGGTGAGAGTTTGAGTTTAACTGAGAACTGGGAATACAAAGAGGTGGCTGAGGGGGACTCTTGGTGGTTAGAGGGAAAGCCAGAGAATAACAGATCTTTGCTAGAAACGTTATGAGTCTGGAAACAAGCAATACAGTTAGGGGCCTCAATGGAGACTGGCACTGCATCCAGGGAGATGTCATTCTGTTGCCTTAGTCCAGGCCCCAACACCTCTCTGGCACCTCTTCTGCCTAGCTGGTGACCTCAGGGGCACTTGGCTCCTCTGCACAGAAATGGGACTTCTTTCCATGGGTACTTGATGCTGAGGCAGGAACAAGCCTCCTGCAAGGAGCTCCATGGACAGCAGGCATAGGCAGTGATGCGGGCTGGGAGACAAGACAAATGCTCTTCAAAAGCCCAGGGGGGTTGTGTAGTAATGTACAGGCAATGCTGGGGTGTTATGGCCATGGCCACAGACCATGGAGCTGAAGATACCAGGAACGATGATGACGGGGGCGGGGGGAAGGATTGGTGAAGAAGAGGATAGGATGTTTCAGTGTAGCCATAGGAGTGCTCCTTTCTAGCCCTCAGTCATAGGTTCTGCAAAATTTACAGGAGAAAACTATATTTAAATATTCAAATTGTAAGGAGAAATTGTTCTCAGACTAAATTTGAGCTGGTACTCAGTTTCTCCTTGCCAGAAGGATGCTTAAAATGATTCAGTTAATGATACATAAACAGGATTGCCTATTCAAGTCCCCATAGAACTATGTCTCTCCCTTTATAAAGCAGGGAAACTGAGGCAAGAGGAGCTGAGGCATGTCCTGCAGGGAAAAATCCCCATCCTGCATTCTTCAGTGGACCACAGCGCTTCCCCAGGGAGGGCTTGAGCCTGCACGTTTAATCAATAACTTATTACATTTTCTTTCTCTGCTTTCAAAAGACATTATTTCTAGACTGTGAAAAAGCACGGAAAATTTGCATTTAAATATAGAATGTTTTTCAACAATAAGAATCCTGCTTCCTTCAGACTAAGATAGCAGCCTGTTTTTCCCTTTCTGAATCAAAGGGGCCACTGGACACTCACTGGAGACCTAGAGGAAAGCATCCCTCCCTCTCTAGCCCTGGGTGAACAGTGAGAGGCTGCTCTAGGTTGGGACAAGTGGCCCCCATTGAGAGCCAGTAGCCCACAGCAAGGAAATTTTCAAAAACTTAACTAATTTTGAGTTAAGTGAAAGACAGTTAGGGATAAATTAATAAAATGATCAAGTAGCCTAGATTTTAAAATGAGATAAAGCCTAACATCAGTTTTCTCTGCATAAAGATTGTCTCTTTCCTTCTCTATTCTCTCAGTAGAAGGTGTGTGTGTCTCGCTGCCCAGCCTAACCTCTCCTTCCAACCTTCTGGACCCTGCCTGATATGGTCTGGCTCTGGGTCCCCACCCAAATCTCATCTTGAATGGTAATCCAAATTGTAATTCCCACACATTAGGGAAGGGACCTCTTGGGAGGTTATTAGATCATAGAGGCAGTTCCCCCATGCTGTTCTGGTGACAGTGAGTGAGTTCTCAAGAGTTCTGATTGTTTTCTAAGGAGCTTTCCCCGCTTCACTCAACACTTCTTGCTGCCATGTGAAGAAAGATGTGTTTGCTTTCCCTTCCACCATGATTGTAAGTTTCCTGGGACCTCTCCAGTTCTGCGGAACTGTAAGTCAATTAAACCTCTTTCCATTATAAATCACCAGTCTCGGGTATTTCTTCAGAGCAGCGTGAAAACAGAGTAATACATAACGCGTCTCCACTGCTCCTGAGGACTGGGCTTCAACTCTGCTCTTTCTGTTGCTCGTCAGCCTTTTCCCCTCTCTCAGCTCCTTTCCTCTCACCTTGAAAACTATATTCAAATTTTCCCAATCCACTGGTTAATTTAAAAAATACATAATGAAGATCAACCACCTATTAGTTTGCCTTGGTCTTCTTCTTCTTCCTTCTTTCTGATTCTAGGACAGCAGTCAGAAAAGAGTAAACCCATCCTCCGTCCCCTAACTCCAAGCACTCTCACCACCCTCTGCTTCCCTCTCTAGATGTCATTATTCTACTTCTAAAAGTGCTACACTCTCCTCTCTGTTATATTGAGTATTTGATTACAGCTTAATCATCTCAAAGCCTTGGGTTAAGCCGACTATAACACAGAAAGAAAGGTTAATAAGCACAGACATGGTAATTGTTCTTATATCTACCCACATGCACAGTAAGTCATGCTGCAGCAACCAAAGCTGACAGAGAGAGGTGTTCTGCTGAGGCCACCAGAACACACCTAAGGGGAAGCCCAGTGTCAAAGAAACCTGTTAGAATGACTGTATTAGTGGAAAATGGAATGCAAATGACAAGGTCTTAAAATAAAGATGAAGTCAAGCACTCTCTGATGAACACAAGCCACTTTTGAAGGATGAAAGATCTTGAAGTGAAAAATAATAGTAACAATAATGCATCTTTAGGAATCAGTAAATTTAAGGGTAAGGTACGGGGTACCCCACTAATCATCAGCTTGGTCAGAATTCAAAAAGGAAAGATAAACATTGTTAGAGTCTAGAATTTGATGCAATCTAAGGCCAGCAACACAGGCAGGAATCTGATGGATTTCATCAGTGTAACCAAGCATTAAATACTATATTTCCCAAACCACCTAATCATTTGCCCAAACATATAGGAAGTATCATTGTCATGATCAGTTTACCTAAAATGTTATATTGACTACGAGAATGAATGGGGATTCCTCAGTCAACAAGACGTCCTACATTTCTGAGCAATATTTTCACATATTGCAAACCTAATTAACTTCAAATCCATTGTCTGGTCTCTTGTGTTCTAAATTAATGAGATTTTCGTGTAGTCTATTGGAGTAACAGCTTCATGTCCCTCTGTCATTTTCTCAGATGCTCAGAGCCAAAAGGCCTTCCAACTAGAAAAATTAAATAGACAACACTCTGCTTTTGATCAAATGTTATACCCACACATCTAAATTTCAAAGCTAAGGGCAAAGTATGGAGTCGACATATGTGCCCTTCTTTAGTGCAGACACTTTGAATATGTCTGTCTTTATCTGCACTGCACCTCCCTTGCAGGCCGAGCCTCACCTGCCATCCTTAGACTGTGATTGGCTCCTCACTGGGCTCTCAGTTCCTCTGCCCTCCCCACCCCGTAAGTCGCCACTCTTTAGCCAGAGTGCTCAGTGCTCAACAGGAAATCATGTTTATTCCTCTGTGTCTCTTGTTAAAGTATTTCTTTGAGAGCAAAGAACAACCTCCTCAGCATGGTTTACAAAGGTTTCTAGAATTTGGCTCTTCCCTATGTATCTCGTCTGCCTCTCCAGTGGGGTTGCATCCTTGGCCCAAGTGGGAGCCAGCCAGTGATTTGTAACTCCCTACACCGTCCACCCTGTCTTCTTCTGCCTTCACCCAGGGCTCCTTCGGAAGCAGTTTACCCCTCTTCTGTGAAGTCTTCCCAATCTTCCCTAGGCTGTTACAGCTCCATTGACTGTTGTTCAAAGTAGCACAAAATTCCACTGTTAGATTGATTTCTGAGGATTTATTGGCCTTTCTGCCTTCCCCAGTTGAGTGTAAGTTCCTGGGGTCATGAGCTCTGTTTCATTTATTTATTTTATTTTATTTTTTGAGATGGAGTCTCATGCTGTAGCCCAGGCTGGAGAGCAGTAGCATGATCTTGGCTCACTGCAACCTTCGCCTCCCGGGTCCCAGTTCAAGCAATTCTCCTACCTCAGTCCCCAAGTAGCTGGGATTACAGGCACAAGCCCCCATGCCCAGCTAATTTTTGTATTTTTTAGTAGAGACAGGGTTTTACCATGTTGGCCAGTCTGGTCTTGAACTCCTGACCTCATGATTCACTCGCCTTGGCCTCTCAAAGTGCTGGGATTATAGGTGTGAGCCACCGCACTCTGCCTATTTATTCTACTCACTTATTTCTAGGTGCTGTCACAATGAGCATTTGGAAAATGTCTGTCGAAGAAAGGAAATGGATGAAATGAAATGAATAAACGAATGGGTCTCTGTACCCCAGGACTGGAGTCGGCTCACTCATTAGACAAAGCCACTGAGACTGCCAGGGTCATGTCAGGCCCCTGAAACTTATTTGATCCCTGCTGTCTTGTGTGGGTTGCCTTGCATGTGCATTTAAAGTGAGTTGCCCCAAGTCTCCCAGTCGGGACAGAGGATGGGAAGAACGCACATCACACCCATTTTCCATAAGTTACAGGTCACTCACTCCCTAAGCCTCTCATTCCCCTGTTAGTATTTCTGGTGCAACAGGGTCTTCCAGATTTCATGAATGCCCCCTTACAAAGAGGGAGCAAGAGGCATAGGACAGCAGCTGGTGCTGGGCTGGTTCAGCCACCCTAGGTCACATTTCCTGTCCCAGACACACAGGGACATCCTTTGCCTCTCCCTCCTCCCCAGAGAGCCAGGCTGTGATGGATAAGGACCTCCCTCTCTTGCCACTGGCAGATTCCCAGTTCCCTTCAAGAGCCCAGAGGCAGAGGATGTGCAGGGTTGATACACCAGTAAATTCAATGAGCAGAAACCAGCCGATGAGGCCATCTTCCAAAGGCAAATGACCTGAAACCTCAGCAACTCTCCCAGTAAGCCCAGGGGTCAGAAATGTGTCTTCTGGGCTCAGAATCCCAATATATTTTTAAATAATTACTTGTCTCTGTGTGGGCAAGTTTGGAAACAAGCAAAAATTTCATCATGTGGACTCTTTTGAACTTTCTGATCTCAAAATATGTAATTCCGAACATTCTCAGAGCAGGTATCCAATCATATTAAACAGATCGAGCGTTTCCTGAGGTTGGATCTGTACACACTACCCTGTAACACTGTTTACACCTATGACCGGGAGGAAAAGTGCATTTTGCCTACTTTGGGACAGACAATTTCCCTAACTCATCTAATTTGATCTTTTCTGGAATACAGGCTTTATGCTCTTAAGTTTAAGGATGAGAAAATGGAGCCTTGGGGGAATAAAATAACTCACCCAGAGTACCCGGCTGGCACCTTGGAACCTCACCCTGCAGGTCCCAAAGCCTCTGTTTTTTCCACAGGCCTTCAATGTTTCTGCCAGGTGAGGGTAGCTCAGACTATTTTGAATGGGTTTAGGGGTCTTGGTATCAAGAACTCCCTGTGGGTAGCAATCTTACTTGGAAATAAGGTACCCACATTTTCTGAACCCCAAATCACAGCCCAGTCTTCCTGCTCTAAGTTAAAATATGAGAAGTGAGGACTAACCCTGTCCACCTCCATGTCTCCAGCCCTCACCCCCATCCCAACCTTGCTACCAAGATGAAGGCACCTCTCACCATTTCCAGTGTGAAACTTCTATCTGGTTAGGGGTAAGCAAAATGAGTCACAGTATCTGACTAGCTCTGAAAAGTGCTCTCAATGCCAATGACATAACTCTTCTACCAGGTTAGGTGAACAGGAGAGGGAGGACAGAGAAAACATCAGACCTAGACGGGGAGCAGACGCTCAGCTTCAGAGTCACAGTCTCCTGTTCTCACTTCCCCACTTATTACATGCAGTATCTGACCTCCACTGCTTAGCACTCCTGTGCTCAGTTTCCACAACCATAAAACAAAACTGTACCCCTCTTGCCATTACCACTATGGGTTTAAACAAGAAAGTATATGTGAACATAGGAAGCACATACATGGAGTTCTTACCTTGGCCCAAAAGAAATGCTCCCATGCAGAATTTGTCTGGAATGTGATAACCTGCCTCCCCATGACATTCAGAGCCAAAGGGCCAGCTTCGCCCTGCACGTGCTCAGTCCACGAACCCCACGCCTGGGCTATTTCAGATATAGAAATTTAATTCTTGTCAAAATTTTTCTAATGATGTCATTCACATATGACAACCAAAAATCTGTCATCAAGAAAGGAGCCAGAATGTATTAGGGTTAAAAGCAGAGAATTGGGAGGCTAGCATAAGGAGTTGCAGTGATCTATGTGTACCATGGACCATGGCATGACAGCTTAATGAGCAGCTTCAAAGTGCCACTTAGAACATCTCTGTTACCAAGAAGTCTTCTGTAATGTCCTATGACACTCTTTTGTAAACTGTAGGAATGCTTTTTTTTTAATTTAGTTAGACCATTAGACCAAAAAGCTCTTTTGTCAAAAAAGAGAGGGGAGGAGGAGGGAGAAGTGGAGAAGGAGGAGGGAGGGAAGAGGTGGAAGGAAAGAGAGTGAAGGAGGGAGAGAAATGAGAATAAGAGTAAGGAGGAAGAGAAAAAGGAGGAGAAACTTGGCAGCGGAACCTCAGAGGAATCACACCCAGATGGGGCTGCTGTGCTGGCTGCAGAGGGGGCCAGAGACCTGACTTTCTGCCTGTTTGAAGAGTCTTCTTTGGCTGTCTGCTGCTGTACAGAGCATGTCATACACAGCGCAGCCCCAGAGCAGCACAGTGAGCCGTGGCAACAAGGCTGCATGAGAGGCAGGCCGTCTGGGAAGCCTCGTGAGACCCAGAAAGTGAGGTCAGCAGCAAGTTTCTTTTCATGTATTTCTTTCTGTTCAGAGCTGATATTCACTTTTCACATTATAAATAACTATCCCCAGCAATATTTTACTTAAAGATCTGAATGGAGCGTGTAGATAAAGAACAGTGGTCAGTGCACCTTGGACCAAGATTCCTGTTCTCCACCACATCTAGAGATGGTTTATCACTGCCCATCACAACCGTCTCCCTGGGACCGCCATTCTCAGGGGGCTAAGCCTCTGTGCAACAGCAGAGGCTGCAAGGCCACCTCTCTATGTCTTTGCCCTGGCTGGTGTCACTCTGCACGGCTGCAGGGGACAATGGAACCCCCAGAAGGAGAGTCTGCAGAGAGTGACTTGGCCAAGCCAGCTGGCATAGACCACACACTGGACAGAAGGTCTCAGACTAGAAAGTCAGTGCCAACTGCCCCAGGGCTGTGTGGTTGGGGACCAGCTGGGAAGGGGCAGTCACTAAGAGTGGAGCTGCACAGGCTCCTTGGAGCTTTCTTGGCAGGTCCCTGGAGAAAGCCAGCCTCAATGCCTGGGACTACCCCCAGGGCAAGGTTGGTGCTCCTTCTGCATTTGCCACTTGACCCATGGGACTATTGTGTGCTCACCTGTTCCTTTAAATGGCCCAGAGCACTGCTTAGAAACAGTATCCCTGCCGCATCCTGGGGACAAGTGCCGAAGGAAGCTCTAGATCTAAGAGGGAACCACAATATTCCAGAATACAGGGGGTTGAAGAGAGGCGAGCAGAGCCTGCACAGAGGAGAGACCCCGATTCTGCCTGAAAACGACAAGGAGGGTCCCTGAAGGGAAAGATCTTTGAACCAAGTTCTAACGATGCAGAGAAACCTGCCAGGTCAGTGCAAGCCCAGGCACTGGCTGGGAACAGACAGAGGTAGACAGAAGGCGTCCCCAGAAGTGTGAACGATGAGGGCCTATGTGTCCAGAAAGCCCATGTCAATTAAAGCAGAAACCATGAAGAAAGATCATGCTCATGGACTTTAACTTAAGCCTTCTAAGCGGTGTGTGTGTGGAGTGTGTGTGTGTGTGTCTGTTTACACACTACATGCAGTGATGTGTTGGTAAATATTTACAGCTGGCTGGGGCTGGAAGAACCCTCCTTTGTCACATTTGCTCCCTGCTGTGGGGTAAAGGCTCCAGGTGTCAGGTCAGGAGCCAGGAAGCTCTCGGTGGCCTTGCACCAGCACAACCCACCCCTTTCGAGATGGACGGATGGATGCAGCATTTGAATTATTTTTTAAAGATGTATTCCTATGTAGGACCTATCAATCTTTGAACCTGTTAATTTTCTTCAAGTGTGAGTCTACTTTTTGGGCATTGTATCATTTTTCATTCTCTGCTTCTCTTTCCTAAGTGGGATGAGAATTTCAGGATGCTTGTGAAGCAATCTTAATGCCGGATGCTTTTAATTTTTGCCATTTCCCCTCCAGTACAGTTAATCGTTCCCATATCAGATTCAACATTTATTTTAGGTACTTCCTTGTACTCAGTTCAAAGGATTCAAACTAGCTTTTATAAAAAGAGCTCAGGGCTTTGGGTGAAACAGGCAGATTGAACATCCTTACCCTCCTAAAATCCCATTAAAATGACAACAAATAGATGAAACTAGAAGGCAGAGACTTTAAAGGACCAAGGGAACAACAGAGAAGACCACGTCAGAAAGGGAGAAAAGTTTAGAGGCCGAGAAGCATCAACAAGCAGCCCCTGACTCAGCAAAGCAAGAAATCTGAGACCCCCGCACAGAGCCAGCAGGGCCAGGACCCACCCCTGAGGAGGGTCCTGGACTTAAAGCCCTGGTGGGCAGTGACAGCAGAGAGGCAGGTGAGCTGGGAATTTATAGAAGCAGCAGTGAGGCTCCCAGTGCCTTCCTCCAACCTCAGCTAGGGGGAGCTACCCTCCCCCACAACTTGTGAAAAGATGGGGGTCGCTCTAGAGATGCTGAACAAAAGGAGCCTGGAGCCAGGACAGCAGCCACACTAAGCAGAGGGCATCATACACAAAAGGGGAGGAGCCCATGACAGTCTGCCCACAGAGCAAGGGGCCCTGCCATCCGTGCTCGGACGCAGAGATCAGACAGCAGACAGAGGATGCTTCTGTGGACAAAACATCTAGGTTTCTGCCCAGTCCCCACCAGCAGCACAAAACAACCCCACTGCATCCACACAGCCATCCTGAGAGCTGCCGTCTGCTTGCTTTACCCAACACTTACATGTGATTAGACGTGCAAGGAGCGCTGACCACTACAGGAGAGCCTCTCCTATGGAAGGGAGGGAAGGAGGCAGGGAGGTGGAGAGGACAGGAGGGAGGGATGGAGACAGGGAGGAAGAGAGGAAAGGAGGGAGGGATGGAGACAGGGAGGAAGAGAGGAAAGGAGGGAGGGAGGGAAGGAGGGAGGGAGGAAGAGAGGGGGGAGAGAGGAGAGGAAGGAGGGAGGGAGGAGAGAGGAGAGGAGGAAGGGAAGGAGGGAGGAGAGGAGAGAGGAGGGAGAAGAGAGGAGAGGAGGGAGGGAGAAGAGAGGAGAGGAGGGAGGGAGAAGAGAGGAGAGGAGGGAGGGAGAAGAGAGGAGAGGAGGAAAGGAGGGAAGGGGAGAGAGGAGAGGAGGGAGGGAAGGGGAGAGAAGAGAGGAGAGGAGGGAGGGAGGAGAGAGGAGAGGAGGGAGGGAGGAGAGAGGAGAGGAGGGAAGGAAGGAAAGAAGGAGAGAAGGAGAAAGGGAGGGAAGGAGAAAGAGACAGAGAAAGGAAGGAGATAGGGAGGGAAGGAGGGAGAGGAAAAGAGAGGGAGGGAGAAAGGGAGGAAAAAGGAAGACAAGGAGGGAGTGAGGAAGAAGGGCAGGAAGGCAGGATTAGTATCCTATGCCTATTTTAACAAATGACTACTAACTTGGTTACTTAAAACAACAGAAACAAATTCTCTTGCTGTTTTGGAGGCCAGAATCCAACTCCCATGCAAGGTTCTAGGGGAGAATCCGTTTCTCGATTCTTCCAGCTGTGGTGGTTCAGGATGTTCTGTGGCTTCTGGCCCTTGCCTCTGTCTCCATGTGGCCTCCCCCTTGCTCTCCACACACCCGCTGAGGGCATTATCATTGGATTTAGGACCCACCCTAATAATCCAGGATGATCTTCTGTTGAGATCCCTGACTTAATGTCTGCATATTCCGCTTTTCCAGATACAGTGACAGGTTCTGGGGGTTACGACTCTAACATACCTTTCTGAAAGCCACCATTCAATCCACACAAAAGAAACAAGGAGAGACATAAAGAAGAAAAAAGTGGAAAACGGGAACCTTAAAAAAATGAGACAATGAAGACAAGAAATATATATTTTTTAAAAGGACAGAATGATGGTCATAAATATCCCCTGTTAGAGAAGAGATGGCAAAGCAGACGCTGCATCCACAGAGGAAGAGGCCGATGGGGAGCAGAGCAGGTGCTCAGGTGCTCACCACGTTCAAGCAGCGCCCCTCACGGTGGCAGGAACCAGTGACAACCCACCCATTTGTCCTTAAACAAAATGTTCAACCTGTATGCAATGGAATAGTATTCAGCCTCAAAAAGAGGAAATTCTGATGCCTGTTACAATAGGAATGAACCTGGATGACATTATGCCAAGTGAGGCAAACCACTCACAAAAAGACAATTGCTGTGTGATTCCACTTATCTGATGTAAATTCACAGAGACAGAAAGTGGAACGGTGGCCCCCCAGACCTGGGATAGAGAGCGGACAGGGAGCTGGTGCTTAACGAGAGCAGTTTCAGTTTTGCAAGATGAAAAGAGTTCTGGGGATTGGTTGCCCAGCACCGTAAATGTTCTTAACACGACTGAATTTAACACGAAGTCTTAAGATGGTCAATTTTTCATATGTGTTTTACCACAATTAAAGTTCATTAAAAAATGACAGGGGGCATTCAGAGAGCAACTGAAACTTTAGACACTAAATGTATGGTAGCTGAAACTGAAAATTTAGCAAAAACATTTTCTCAGTCTGAAACGAGTTTGTTTTCATGGAATATGGTGACATCTTGCATGGAGCCCCAACACCTGTTTCCAGAGCCTGCCTGTCAGTACCACATGTCAGCTCTACATGACATACATGTCACCGGGGCTGCGTCACACACTGCCCAGTGGAAGAATATCTGGAAAGCTAGAAATACAAAATTTCCATCACGGAAAATACAAACTGGCTGAGATGATATAAGTATCTCACTTTGGTTTTGATTTGCATTTCTCTAATGATCAGAGATTATTAAAAAGTCAAAAATTAACAGCTGGCTGGTGAGGTTGTGGGGAAAAAAGGAACACTTAGACACTGCTGGTGGGAGTGTAAATGCGTTCAACCATGGCGGGACAGAGTGTGACGATTCCTCAAAGACCTAAAAACAGGAATACCATTAGACCCAGCAACCCCATCACTGAATATATACCCAAAGGACTATAAATCATTGTATCATAGGGATGGAGGAAGATTTACCAACCAAATGGAGAGCAAAAAAAAAAAAAAGCAGGAGTTGCAATTCTCATCTCTGATAAAATAGACTTTAAAGCAACAAAGACCAAAAGAGACAAAGAAGGTCATTACATAATGATAAAAGGATCAATGCAACAAGAAGAGCTAACAATCCTAAATATATACATACCCAATACAGGAGCACCCAGATACATAAGACAAGTTCTTAACGACTTACAAAGAGACTTAGACTACCACATAATAATAGTGGGAGACTTTAACACTACATTGTCAATATTAGACAGATCAATGACACAGAAAATTAACAATGATATCCAGGACTTGAACTCAGACCTGAAATAAGTAAACTTAATAAACATTCACAGAACCATTCACCCCAAATCCACAAAACATACATTTTTCTCAGTATCACATCACACCTATTCTAATAGTGACCACAAAAGTGGAAGTAAATCACTCCTCAGCAATTGCAGAGCATTTCACGGGTTTAACTGAAATATTGGTTGGCTGCTTTTTTGTTATTTTCCTCCCTTATTCCTTCCTGTCTCCATTATTAAGCACAATTATTGGCATAAAAGAGGTTTTTAATACCCATTTTTAGACTGCATTCTAGCCTGGGCAATAGAGCGAGATTCCCGTTCTCTCTCTTTCTCTTCCTCTTTCTTTCTCTCTTTTATTCTTTTGTTTCTTTCTCTTTTTCTTTTTTCTTTTTCTTTCTTTTCTTTTTTCTAAAAAGAATCTCGCTCTAAAAAAAAGAAAAGAAAGAAACATTGTATCATAAAGACGCATGCACCCATATGTTCACTGAAGCAGTAGCCACACTAGCAAAGACATAGGATTAACTTAAATATCCATCAATGGTGGACTGGATAAAGAAAAGGTGTTACATATACACCACAGAATACTATGCAGCCATAAAAAAGAACAAGATCATGTCCTCTGCAGGAACATGGATGCCGCTGGCAACCATTATCCTTAGCAAACTAACAAAGGAACAGAAAACCAAATGCTGCATGTTTTCACTCGTAAGTGGGAGCTAAATGATGAGAACACATGAACAGATAGAGGGCAACTGCACACACTGGGGCCCGTCAGAGGGGAGAGGGTGGATAGTGGGAGGAGGGAAAGGATCAGCAAAACTAACCAATGGGTATTGGGCTTAATTCCTGAGTGACAAAATGATCTGTAAAACAAACCCCCAATACACAAGTTTACCTGTATAGCAAACCTGAACATGTACCCCTGAACTTAAAATAAGAGTCAGACTTTAAAAAAATACAAACTGACGTGTACTGCATGACAATAGGCTGAGAAATGAACTCAAGTCCTCAGAAAGATCCTGAGAAAGGGCCCAACCCCAGCCCACTTCAACTTCAAATATCTCTTCCCATTTTCTCCATCATAAGCTTGGACTCGTCAAACCACGTCTCTTAACTTTAGTGTAGAAACCATGGATGGACTCAAGACGTAGTTGCAAGATAATCAAAGAACTTACTTTGGAACGGAATGAGCTTCAGAATCACTACATCCAACAGGTGGGCCTCTCAGGAGCGGAAATGACGAAATGACTGACAGGAAGTGACGTTTCTAAAGAAATGAATGATGGAGCCCGCTCATTCTGTATGTGCCCACACGTGGTTCTGAATTCTGATATGGAAAGGTTTCCTTTAAATGCTGGATATTTCATGGAAAAGGCAGCGAGGAAAGATGAGACTCTGAAGGTAGACTTCAAATTCTGCCCTTTGAGACTCAAATCGTTATTTTAACTTTTTTTCCAAACTTACATTCTTTGACCTTTTCACGAGTCTAAGAAAATGACACGCTGACACACGCATAGTGTGTGCATGGTGGGTTCTGCCTGCCGAGAGGAAGAACACAATATTAAATAATAACAATGGCACCACACGTGGATAAAGGCATTAGACGGTATGTTAACCTGGGCAGGTAATCGCTGTCATCTATTGGACAAATATTCCAGATGTGTCCGCCAAGACCAGCGGTTTTCCAACAATTCTTAAAACAAATTTAAAAGGTAGATACTAGTATTAGCATTAGAGATCCAAAGCTAATCTACATCACCTTTGCACAAATGTGGAAAACCGCGATTAGACAGTTGAAGTAATTTGCTAACTTCCTCCCAGCTGGTAAAAGGCAGAGACGAGATTCCTTGCAAATTTTTCTGAATTCATTGCATCTGACGCTCTCTCACTTCCAAATGTGTTTCTCCTGCAAAGTCTGCCTCTTTCAAGCTTGAGGGCTTCAGCCTGGCCCCAAGGAAATGAGAATTTATCCTGACACAATTATTAGGTGCACAAATACTATTTGCACACAACACTGGTGTGCAAACCTTCACACCCTTGGAGCACTTAAATCATAGCTCAGGAGAATAGAGATAAGAGAGAGATGAGCTCATTGACATTCTGGGTTTTTTTTAGCAAAAACAAAGCAAGGATCCCCTCCATCTAAAAGTGTCATATGTCATATCAATTTCTCGGTATGCTTGCTCTCCTCACCCACTCTGCCTGGATTTGGACACCTCTCCAACCCAGGAAGGCAACCTGCAGTCTGCCAGCTGGGGCGGGCGGGCACTGCTCATGTCCTCAACCTCTGCCAGGCCTGGAGGCGCTACACAGGGACACAGGTGCCCCCATCACCCTCTGCTACATGAGTTCCTTTCACAGGGGATGGGCTGGCTGCCCCATGAGGGTGTATTCACCTGCTCCTGGGGGTTCCAAGAATAACCAAGGCTGCTTCCACTGGCTTGTCTTGTCCTTGACACCTCTCCTGCACCTCTGTTCTATTTCCTGGCTTGCAAGGAGGGTCTGGAAACCAGGAGGCAGGACACACGCTGGGTCTGTCGTGCTCACTGTTCATCAGGGCTGAAGCACAGTGAGGCTTGGGGCTGTGGCTGGAGCACATGTGGGAGCTGTCAGAGGGAGAATATAAGGAAGAAGATCTCAGATGTCAGAGCTGGAGGCACAGGGGAGAGTCCCACTTCTGGTGTTGAAGATATTTTTGTCCATGCAGCCCTAAGATATAAAACAGGTAAAGCAGAGAGCTGTGCAGGTGGGTCGGAGCAGAGGACTCGATCTCTGCCAGCATGGAGTCCTTTTTTACAATGACCCCAAGTGACTTCTGCAGAGCAGAGCCTGAAGCACTAGATTTGATGGCGTCTCTTCATTTTTCTTATGAGAAAAGAGACCCATAAGAGGAAAGGCAAACGCAGGAGCCCACGCTGAATTTTAGCACTGGCTTGCCTCTCCAGCAGTCTCTGGATTCCTATTCCCAGGCTTTTTCTGCTATCCTCTCTCACCCAGAATAGATTTAGCAAGAGGCAGCCCGCTCACCAGGTCAACTACTGCCCACTCGGGCAGACCTTTCAGGTTCCCTTTTTCTCCTCAGTCTCACTTGCGTCTTGCCGAGCTGTGTTTTAGTGTGTGTCAATTTACATTTAGATGGAGAACACGGTCCATTTGCTAAGGTCCATTTCGGTAAGTGACAAATTCCAGAATGGCAGTGCATTAGTTACAACCAATTAGGAGGAAATTATCACTGTAAAGTGCCCGTATCTACCACACTGGGACAGAAGCCAACATGTAACATTTATGAGTCTTACCTCATCAGGCTCAGTAGATGGTGAAGAGGTTTAAATCCAATTCAGAAAAATATTTAATGTAAAGACTGAACCTTTAGGACTATAAATCCCAGTTAGTGGACTGAAAGAGGTTATGCCACGTATCCATGCATCACCCAATCCCTCCTCCCACCTTCACTGGCAGGAACAGGGACCAGAAAACCTCAGCGTTCTGAAGTCACACAAATTATGTTCAGGTCTTGCTTCTGTGAAACCACTTTTAAGATGTGTGATCTCAAGATCATCCTTTCTCTTACATAAAGTAGGAATAAAATTACATACCTTACAGGGTTGTGGGTAAAGCTTCTAGAGAGTTTTCTCAGCACATGGTAATTTTTACTGAATAGCAATGGTTATCTTTATGCTAGCCTACATGTTAGGGATACTGCTCAATACAAATTAAAGCCAATATGTGTCAATGCAGCAAGTATTTAGTGCCATGTACTTGTCAAACATGCCACTGCAGCTTCCATAGATTTCAAGTGCAAAGTGCAGCTCTTGCCATCAAAATGACTCGCGAGAGGTAGGAGAAGAAAACAATTAACATATATTTTAACATTAAACTAATTTCAGATGGATTACAAAGTAGAAGTAAAAAGTAAAATAATGAACTAGAAGAAAATTCAGACATAAAAAGTATCAACTGGGAAAATTTTGTAAACAAAGCGTGAAAGTCAGAAGTCATTCATTAGGGAAAAGGTTAATACATTTCAATACTTAAAAAAATGTAACACTTCTTCAGAAATCAAAATAATAACATAAAGCTGCACTTGGGAAATGTGTACGATGCATAAGACACAGGACCTATATGTAAATATATAAAGAAATCTCTATAAATCGATATTCTAGAAGGACAGTAACCAAGAATGGAAATCAGCAGAGTATATGAAGAGAAACAAGACATACAAAAGGCTTAGAAATAGAAACTAACGTACAGACTCATTTATGTTAAAAAACACAAATTAAAACAGTGCTGTGGGATTGTTTGCTTATATGATTCACAAAAATTAAAACAGAAGAACATTTGACTCTGCTGGTGTGACTAAGTTCATGTAAGCTTTTTTGGATGCCAAAGTAATCAATTGTGAACAAATTAAAAATGAGTAAAATGAATGTATTCTTTAACTCAGCGGTTGCTTTATTATGCATTTATTTTACAGATATGCTCATAGGGATACACAAATACATGTGTGCACACACAGGCACACATATGCACATGTTGGTGTTTATTGGAACCATTGATGGTTCTACCTAATAGCTGGAAGCAGCAGTCAAGAATCCACTCAATAAATTCAGACTGAGTTATACAATGAAATACTACACAGATGTCAAAACAGGTGAAGTAGCTATATTTTCATCTGAAGGGAAAAAGCCCAAATGCATATATTTTCAAAGCTATATTTTTAAGTGAAAAACAAGGTATAGAAAAAATGTGCAGTGTAAGCTCCGTGTGCTTTAGTAATAAACCAAAAATAGAATGGCATCGTGACTCCACTCATGGCTGTTTTCTGTAGGCGCATGCAAGAAGCAGTGCCTGTCAGCCCCGGGAATAGGGACTCAACGTTCAGGCAGAGGGCGGCTCACTTCTCACCACACACATTTTACAGTGTCTTTTCATTTTTAGCCTGTAGATGCATTATTGCATGAGACAACACAACATTTCTAAAAGCATGAATAGACATGAAGCAAAGGCCATCAAAAGGTCAAACGGTGGCAGATTCAGTCCCCTGCACACCGGGAGGAAGGAAGGTTGAGTGGGCCCAGGGGACAGAAGAAGAGTCCATTTCAGAAACCAAACTCGATCAGGGACTTGCAAGAGCATGAGGCAGGAGTGGGAGAAGCCAGGCAGCCCAGGTGGGGATGTGGGGACAGTGAGAGGCCTGACAGGCGAGACCCTGAGTGTCCCTGGGGAGCAAAGGAGCCCAGGCAGTGGGAAGCCTGGTTGGCTGAGTGGGGAGAGTGCAAGTCACAGAGAGAAGTAAAGAAAAGGACCCCCGGGGGAGTGGTGAGGCAGTCAGGCTCTTTCTAGGATTGCTCCCTGTATTCGACGGGGTTCTCTAGAGGGACAGAACTAATAGGATACGTGTATATGTAAAGGGGATTTTATTAAGGAGAATTGACTCACATGATCACAGGGTGAGGTCCCACAGTAAGTCATCTGCAAGCTGAGGAGCAAGGAAGTCAGTCTGGGCCCCAAGATGAACAACTTGGAGTCCGACGTTCAAGAACAGGGAGTATCCAGTACGGGAGAAAGATGGAGCCCAGAAGACTCAGCCAGCCTCGTCTTTCCTTGTTCTTCTGCCTGCCTTTATTCCGGCTGCGCTGGCAGCTGATTAGATGGTGCCCACCCGGATTAAGGGTGGGTCTGCCTCTCCCAGTCCATTGATTCAAATGTTAATCTCCTTTGGCAACACCCTCACAGACACACCCAGAACAATACTTTGCACACTTCGATCTCATCAGGTTAACACTCATGATTAACCATCACACCTCGGGAGCTGAGAGGAGAGTGGATGGCTTGCTGGGTCCTGGCTATGGCAACAAGACTGATGCCACTGAGAAGGCAGCAGAAGGGAGAGAGAGTGAAAGGCAAACCCAAGGGTCATTCCAGAGGGAGATGATCAGGATGGCGAGGACTTGGATTCACAATGGATTCCAGAGAGCCCAGGAACTGAGGGATTGTGAACACAGGGACTAAGGCCTCGGGAGAACCAGGTCCAGAGACTAGATGAGGAAATGATGTCCGATGTGTCAGAGCGGGGCTGTAAGCGGCCAGCAGTGCTGAGGATACAGCTCTGCAGCAGCAGTTGGAGGAAGCATGTGTGCTGTCATCTAGAGAAAAGAGAAAGTCTCAGAACCACAGGAGCTGCCTCCAGAAGTCACCCAGGAGAGGGAAACCATGGTTTTCCCCATGCCCCTCCAGAGAGGTGATTGGAACCAGGGAGGAGAGAGAGGCCAGAGCATCCACAGCGTGAGCTCCAGGCTCCTGGGGGTAAACTGGAAAGGCATAAGGGCCACCTCGAGGTGGACTGCTGCAGAGGAAATACCAGCTCCCCTGGGACAGAAAGGCACAGGACAGGAGGTACGTCTGCAGCTCCTTCTTGACTGGGAGCCTGAGAGAAGGCAGGGCTGACAGAACAGTTTGGAGTCACTCAGCAGAGGTGACCAGAAGCACCAGGAGAGCAGCTGGGTCCCTGAGGCATGGGGAGCCCAGAGCCAGCCCTTCCACCCACTCAGCTCCAGAGAAGAGGGAGCCCATAGCCAGGCCCTCACTCTTCCCTCAGCTCCTGCAGGCCTCGAGGAGCTCAAATATAACCTTCGTGGGCTCCCTGTGTAGCTAGACCCCAACTTTTCCCTTCCACGTGCACATGCACATCCACCGTCACTAATGCAGTGGGATTTCAGCTGTGAAATCTGTCTTAAGAGAGGGAAGAATAAGAGATGAGTGAAGTCAAAATGCAGTTTGACTTAAGGGATTAGAACAAGACATTTCTATACTGGCTGAAAACTCACCTCATAAAATTATAGTCACTGGATGTGAGAGCTGAGTGGGGACTTACAAATCTTTTATTGAAAGGCAGTGGAATGCAGAGTTTAAAAGCGTGGCTTTGAACACCACCAGCAAGTTACTTAACCTCCTTCCATCTCAGCCTCCTGATCAGTGAGGCCAGGGGGAAGAGCATTACCTACCTCACAGGGTTGTCCTCATGATTAAACACGCGGCTATTTGTCATGTGCTTAGAACTATGACAGGCAGGAATCAAGAGCTATAGAAATATAGCTTATATTAACACACTTTTCCATCAGTCCTTCTACAAATGAGAAAATAGCAGAGGAGTGCAGTAAACTAGTTTCTTCACGTTGATTGCGCAAGCTAATGACCTGCCTGGTCCTGGAACCCTGGGCTCCAGATTCTTCCCCTGTAGGGGAGAACAGGCCCCCACAAAGCACCTGTAGATGAAGCCAGGGCCCCCACCCTATCCTACCTGGAGCCATCACTGCCTGGTCTCATGCTAATGTCTCTTTCTTAAGAAGTTCCAGCAGACAAACAGAGGAAGCTGCCCTGTCTCTAAGTCCAGCCTGCTGTGGCTGCTGATAGTACCTGTAGTCCGTATGCATCTTTTTTTTTTTTTTGGCAAAAGGTAAGAGACCAGAATGTCAAGTTATCTCTAACCTCTCATCCAAGGTAGAGAATATTCCCTAGGTAGTACCCTCTGACTGCACCATACTCCACCAAAGCCACGTATCACAGCTTACTTAACATTTCCCTATCGTTAAGCAATTTGCTTTATTCAAAATTTTGCTCTGGTAAGTAAGGCTGGGATAAATATTTTTGGTTTATTTACTTTTATTGCAGTTCTAAATATGTCTTTGGGGAGTACAATTTTGATGTCAAAAGGTAGATTTTTAAAATTCCTGATGTATTTTCCCAAGTGGTCTTCCATAAGATTTGTAACTTTTTACGTTCCCATGGCAGGGGTTGCTGTCTCACAGACTCTTCTCTGCAAGCAAAGGTCATGTTTGCTATAAACGTTTGTTAATTTTGATGAACGGAAAGTATATCCTGTTATTTTTAAGTCAGTAGAATTCCAGCAGTTTTCTTCCCATCAAATACCATTTAACTTTCCATCGAGGAAGGAAGGAAGGGAAGGAGGGAGGGAGGGAGGGAGGGAGGGAGGGAGGGAGGGAGGGAGGGAGGGAGGGAGGCAGGCAGTGAGGGAGGGAGGGAGGGAGGGAGGGAGGGAAAGGAAGGAGAGAGGTAGAAAAAACAGATAATATATCTCCCATTCAACTACTTCGTGGGCTTGTTGCTACAATAAAATGAGATAATATATTTTAAATGTTAAAGAGTGCTACATAAATGTCAAGTAGGAAAAAAAATGAATTCCACAGTACTGACTTTCAGTGAGCATTTGTGAATCCTATTAATTAAAAAGCCTTGGACAACTTCATGACATTTAACTGCACTATAGATAATTCACGTATATGGTCCCTGAGAATCTGAGCTGTTCTGGGAAATATGATAAAAATGTGCAGTATCTGCCAGGAAGATTGCAGTCTTTTAAGAGAAACTACTTTAAGCCAAAAGCATCTTGGTCTGGGTCTTCGAGAGCAGGCAGGGTGAGATTCGCGTTGCACAGCACACAGCAGCTCGGCCACTTCCTGATGCTCAGACAGGGCTTTTCTTCAAGGGATGGGGTTTACATTCATGCCATTGCACTTCCCTGTTCTCAGGGAACCAGCTGGATCTGCAGCAGCTAGCTCCTCACATTTAGGGTTCAGAATGGGCTCTTGAAATGCTTTGTTGACGCTGTGAATAATTGTGCCAATGTTGCTGCTTGAACTCTGCCAACCCCGGGGCTGGCTTTGTCACTTCCATCAGGTACCCAGACATCTCCAGCAAAGCAGCTTTCTCCCACCACCCAATAAAAAATCTCAACCCTGTCCCTCATATACTCCTGTCCCCTCACAAACCTGACTTGTCTGTGACATTTACACCACCTGATGTCTTATGTATTTTTTTTCAAGTAATTGTAACTTTATTGATTCTAAAAGCATGTAGATATCTCTGAATTTAAAAAAACAACAACTTTTACAATTTATATATATCTGTATATTTTGAGACAGAGTCTCACTCCATTGCCCAGGCTGGAGTTCCGTGGTGTGATCTCAGCTCACTGCAACCTCCACCTCCTGGGTTCAAGCAATTCTTCTGTCTCAGCCTTCCCAGTAGCTGGGATTACAAGCACCCACCACCATTCCTGGCTAATTTTTGTATTTTTAGTAAAGACAGAATTTCACCTTGTTGGCCAGGCTGGTCTTGAACTCCTGACCTCAAATAATCCACTGTCCACAGCCTCCCAAAGTGCTGAGATTACAGGCATGAACCACCTTGCCCAGCCTAAGATATGCTTTTGTTATAGCATTACAACTTCCTAGAGTTACCAAATGTACATTTAGACACATCAAATGAAGCATTTACGCGGCCAAAAACATTTTAAAAAGCTAATCATCAGTAGTCATTAGAGGAGTACAAATCAAACCCACAATGAGTACCATCTCATGCCATTCAGAATAGTGATTATTAAAAAGTCAGAAAACAACAGATGCTGGAGAGGAGGTGGAGAAATACAAACACTTTTACACTGTTGGTGGGAGTGAAAATTATTTCAACCAGTGTGGAAGACAATGTGGTGATTCCTCAATGATCTAGAACTAGAAATACCATTTGACCCAGCAATCCCATTACTGGGTATATACCCAAAGGATTATAAATCATTATACTATAAAGATACATTTATTCGTTTATCGTCTATCTCTTTTCCTGAGGATGAAAGCTGTGTGAGGACAGAAAGTCTGTCTGTGTTAGTTTAGGCCCTGTGTGTTCCCAGCAGCTGTTGGAGTGACTGGCTGTCAGAAGGTACTCAACAAATGCATAAGTAAGTCTGTAACTACGGAATGAAAGTTCTTCCAGAAAGGCCACAGAGAATGGTGGAAAGAACAAGGGTCTACCAGCAGAGGGAGGAATTCCGGTCTCTGCTCCTTACTAATTGGGACCTTTGGTAGAGTCATACGACTTGTGCTTCTCTGAAAAGTGATGTGAAATCTTGTGACTTTATACCCGGGGAAAACTGAAATGACTGATAAAGGACCCGTTAGTGAAAAACGAAGAGCTCCACTCTGTGTTTCTAACACTGCACATGCTTGGTGTTCTGTCTCTCCGTTTCTGTTTTTGTTTTGTTTTTTGATAGAACCATCAGTAGAGACGGACTCTATCACCTGAGGTATCACAGGGCAGTGACTGGGACTTTCCCTGGTTCCAGAGTCAAGTAGGAAAAAAGCGAATTCGAAAACATGGCTCCAGAGTCAGACAGACATGAGATGGATTCCAGGACCCACGGGTAATTAGCCACATGACCTGGGGCTGGTTACGCAGTGTCAAGGTAGCAGATGATGCTTGGTTTGGCGGGAACAGTATGCACAGTGGTGTGTATGAAACTCTTAGCAGATGCTTAGTGCCAATCTTTTCCTCCAGTAGAGTGGTTACTATTTCCAAGGGAGATGCATTCACCATTGGAAAAGTACTTGGTGTTTAACCACAAAAAGAAAGAAGCCTTCTTCAAAGTTTTAATTCATGACATAGTGTCACTTATGTCAGGTGACAGGGAAAATGCTTCAGCTGGTGCTATCTAGTGGCAAAATTGCAGTCCTTAACTCTCAATTTTTGTCTACTTCTAAAATTAAGTAATAAACCACCATTGCTTGCCATTTACCACCATCATGCTTAAAGTCGAGTAAATCCGCTCTGCACTGGGACAGTCCCTCCTGTGGAAAGCCATGTTTATGTTTATCTGATGTCATCTCCGGCAGCTGGGAAGTCTCAGTTTTCCGACTTTCAAAGTAACCAGCAGTGAATATTAATAGGTGTGCATCTCTTTGAAGCCAGAAAATGCATAAAAATCTGGGTGTTCTCAACAAGACAGCAGGAAGGAGAAGGAGATTGACCTTAACTTGGAGCTTTTTCTGGCCAGAGCTGAGATAGCTCTTTTTCATTACAATATCTAATTTTATTCTCACAGCAGAACTTTGAGATAGATGATGACATTTTTGTTTCGTAAATGAGCAAATGGAGTCTCGTGGCAATTAAATAACTTGTCCACAATCACACAGCTAAAAGAGCCCCAATCTGAATCCCAGCCAAGTCTGACTGACACTGTGCAACATTTGCAACTTCATTGAGAAATATTTACTGAGCTCCTATGCAAAAGTCATTGTGGTTTTGCCATTAAAAGTAACGACTAGGGGCCCAAAGTGGCTCCGGCCGGATGTCGTGGCGCTTGCGAAGGCGAGGCCAAGAGTTCAAGGCCAACCAACCTCAGCAACCTTACAAGCTCTCAATGATTGGCAAAAAAAAAATAATAAAAAAATAAAAGTAACGACTAATTGAGACCATCCTGGCCAACATGGTGAAACCCCGTCTCTACTAAAAATACAAAATTTAGCTGGGCATGGTGGCACGCACCTGTTGTCCCAGCTACTTGGGAGGCCGAGGCAGGAGAATTGCTTGGACCTGGGAGGCGGAGGTTGCCCGTGAGCCGAGGTCACGCCACTGCACTCCAGCCTGGTGCCTGGTGATGGAATGAGACTCTGTCTCAAAAAAAAAAAAAGAAGTAACGACTAAACACTGCAATGACTTTTGCACCAACCTAATATATACCAGGCATTTTTCCAAACACTGAGATGACTAATGAGCAAAACAAAGTCTCTGCCTTCATGGAGTACAAATCAACACACACATATTTCAGATATAGACATGGTTATAGATATGCACATGGGTACAGACAGAGCTGTGCACGTAGATACAGGTGTATTTAGAGACAGGGATGCAGTTATGATGATGGATGTGGCACAGACATAGGCATGGGCATGGACATAGACACAGCTAGAGGCAGGTATTAACAGTAAGGAGGTGGAGCCAAGGGGAAGAGAATGATGCAAGGCAGTATTTGAGACTGAGTAGTGCCCCTTGTAAGAGTAATGCAAATAGAGATCTGAACAAAGCCCTGAATGAAGCCCTAAGCATGATGAACAGGTGGGTGAGTCTGTCTTTGTTTGGTAGGGATGGTATTGGGTGCTGCTCAAAGGACAGACTGTAGGGGGCGGCAGAGCACTGTGTCAGCAGGAAGATAGGGAGGAAATGACTGCCGTTCATTCCCATAGGAAATGCAGGGCGCTGGACTGAGGGAGTGTTAGAAAATGGTCACTCCTTGGTCACCATACAAGTCACTTCAATTTCCCTAGGGAACGTAAAGTGGCCTCTTTTTACAAAAGACTGATTTACTTGAAGGTTTTGTGGGAACCAATGCATTATGGAACACATTATATACCAATACCATTCTTTCCCAAGTTATAAGAATAGTAACAGAATGGCATTAAAAACAGCATATCTTGTGTTACGATCCTGTTAAAAATGCTAAAGCATTTAGGACTATAAGTGACTTCTATTTATTATGCAATTGAAGTCCTGGCCCACTAACAAAGGGCTCTTGGTCCTCCTCAGGTTTGACCATATTTTGCAAATAAAAAAACTAAAGTCCAGAGATGAATAATTTATCAAAGGTCAGAAAGTCAGTTAGAAGTGATACCTACATCTGCTTGCAGCCAGAAATTCCTTCCTTCATTACTTCGCATTTATGCACATAGACGAGGAAGAATTAATGTTTTTGTAAATTAATAAAATGACCACAGTTCTGTCCAAATTTCACCTTACAAATGTATCTCCAAATTCCCTAACCCTAACCCTAATTTTTAATGCAAGTCATCTTCGGGAAGAAATAGTCTAGAGATACTAATCTACTGATGGAAGTTTTTTTAATTACAACTTCAGAATGAAGATCTTGAGTGTTTGTTTTCTTCAATTAAAACACAGAAAATAATCTTTTCAATCTCAAAGATGAGCATGAATGCATTAGGTTTGGAAAAGCTTCCAGACCAGGTTCAGCCAAAAGGGACATTTGATAGCTCCCTTGAATGTCTTATTTTAGAGAAATGGGACACACCCTCAATTATGGCAAAATAAGCACAACCATTAATGTCATGCATGTTAATAAAAATTTTGGAGACTCCACAGAAAAGTTTACGATGTGTTTTCTAAACCACAGTATTTTGGCGATTGCTCAATAATTACAAGAGCTTGGGCCTTGCGGAGCCCATTAGCTGTATCTAACATAAGCAGTGCATCCAGTTATACAATGACGAGGGGTAGGGAGGGTTTAAGAGCAAAGAAACAAGGACACATAAAATCCCCAGCATGTTGCATAATGCCAAATTTCAAATCATTGCCTCCCATGGAAGAAAACACACACATCCATATATATGTATCTTAAAAATGTGTGTGGATATGCATATCCTTTACTGCATCAGATATGCTAAGACTGTACTGCATTGTAAAGAGCGCTAGAAAAAGAGCTGCAGAGCTTCTCGCATGCATCTGCTGCTAACAAATTATATGACCCTAGGCAGGGCAGGCCTCTCCACGGGCCTCATTTTTCACAACTATTAAAGAAAGAGATGGCTTTCCATGATCACCAAGGTTTTCCTTTGAATATTTTTCTGACCCTGGGGCTGTATTTAGAATTCTTGAAGCAAGAAATTAGCCACTTTTAAAGATCTGCTACTTTGACCTAGAAATGTTCCCTGTTTTGTCCTTTGTTTTCCCATTAGAGCAGACATTTAAATAAAAATGAAAGGAACTACTGTTGTTTTTCCAGGCACAGTTTGTGTGTAATGAGGGAAGCGATTATCACGGCAAAGCACAGCTCCCTCTTAAAGGCTCAAAATTAGCACTTTTCCTCCCTCTAGTGGAAATGTAATGTATTTGCTCTAAATGGAATTGGTTTGAGTATTTATCAAATAAAAAAGAAAGAAAGAAAAAGAGCTGGCATATCTGAATCATAACTAGGGATTGAGCCAAATGCAATTTGTTACAGGTTGTCTACACAAATGTCTTCAACATTTTACTTGTTTAAAGAAATTCAAAATTAAGAACAAAAAGCTGCAAAGTAGATTTAGATCAATTGAGGGTCTCCAAATGAAATACACAAGTCCACATTAGAAGCTTTGTATTTATTTTATGCCCACATGCACCTGAAAATCAGTCCACTTATAAAAATTCCTAGGTCACAGCGTGTCACTGCATAGGACAAGTAACACAACACGAATAACATTCATAAGAAAGAAATGTTCACTCCACTGTAATTCGGTCTAACATGTATTATATCTATTTCACGTAAGGGTTTTCTGATTCCCCCCTCTCTAAAACGTTTGCTGACACCCTGAGGCAAAGTAACTCAGAACCGGACTCTGTTTGATGCACCTGTGCCAGGGTAGGCATGCTCATGCTGATGATCACCAGGTGTATATGTCTGCCTCTCCATTGAGGGAGGCTCTTCTTATTATTATTTTTCTCTCCTTACAGTTGTAGAGGAATAGAGAGATGTGAGGAATTGGAAAGATTCTGACTCCAAAGATATCTACATTCGATTGTCTAATAATCTGAACAGTTCTTTGTTTGTTGTAAGTAAAATCAAATACCACCATGCTGGCTGAATTCAGTTTGTGAGCCACACCAACAACAGCCCTGCTTAGCCCTGGAAGAGAGAGATTTTCCATGGAAGAGTTGTAACAAGATGTGTGCTTTAAAGAGTGAATAGGTTACAGCTGGGCAAGGTGGCTCACACCTATAGTCCCAGCACTTTGGGAGGCTGAGGCAGTGGATCATGAGGTCAGGGGTTCAAGGCCAGCCTGACCAACATGGCGAAACCCCCATCTCTACTAAAAATACGCAAAAAACTTAGCCAGGTGTGGTGGTGCATGCCTGTAATACCAGCTACTCAGGAGGCTGAGACAGGAGAAGCACTTGAACTAAGGAGGGGGAGGTTGCAGTGAGCTGAGGTTGCACCACTGCACTCCGGCCTGGGTGAGAGAGTGAAACTCCATCTCAAAAAAAAGAAAAAGAAAAGAGTGAATAGGTTACATAGACAGATAAGGGGGTTGGAGGCGTCTGCTGTAATAATCCAGAAGGTGGCTTCACTGGATGAGACAAGACGCTGGGCACAAAGTGCCCATGCATTGTGGGCAGTTGCCAAGGATCACCAAAATCCCATGTCACCTGGAGGATGCAAATAAAATAAACAAAACCCCACTTTAGAGAAGACCAAAACTTTTCAGGATGCACTGTAAATTAAGCAGTAACTAATAATGGCAGAAAAATAAGTACAGATATTGCATTCAAGAAAAAAAGTCTTAAAAGAACCTTAAATAATGAGAAAAGAAAGAAGGAAGGAAGGAGGAAAGGAAGAGAGGCAGGGAGAGAATGCAGAGGAGGAATAAATGGAGAAGAGAAGAAAAGAAAGAGTGAAGAAGAAAGGAAAAGAGAAGGGAAAGAAGAAAAATGAGGAGAGGAGAGGTTTTGGAATTTAGAAACTTGATAGCAGAAATGAAACTCTTAATAGAAGATTTAAACACAAAGTTAAAGAAATCTTACAAAGTCATATATGAAGAAAAGATATAAAAAGTAATATATCATGAAAAGATAAGATGGTTTTTCTTGTTTAAAATACCATACTAGGGACTTCTGCTTCTTGCCAAGATGGAGTAATGAGCTAATTTTATCCCCTCACATGAAGAAACCAAATAATCAGACAAGGTTATGAAACAATAGCAACAATTGAAAATGTCCCTGTGATCAGACAGAAATGAGGTGAGCCCTACAAGCGCCTGAGCATACTGACTTCTGTGAGTTTGTGGACTGAAAGAAAAAAAAACAGGAAGAAGCCAACAAAACCCCTGAGTCGAGGTGACAGAGCTGAGAGTCCCAGCAGAGCAAGGCACTTGGAACTAGATAAAGATGCACAGCGAGAATATTTGAGTTCTATAGAGAGTCCTTCTTAAGCACTGAACAATGAGAGTGAGAACTGCTACCCAAGGCCAGGTGGGGAACCACCCAAAAAGGTTAGAGAAACTAGAACCCAGGGTCAGGGTCACACACTGGTGACTGTCTGTTCTTACTAACCAGGACATAAAACTTTATAGTCCATTAGGTTGATCCATGGCAATTGAGCACCACCAAAGATTAGTGAACTTGAAGACACAGCAACAGAAACTACCCCGCAAAAAAAAACCACAGGGCAAAAAAAAGAATGTTAAAAAGAGAGAGAGAGAGAGCATCAGTGAGATGTGGGGTAACTTCAAGCAATCTAGTATACATGTAATTGGAATCCCCAAGGAGAAAAGACAGTAATGACAGAAAAGCTATTCAAGCTTTTTTTTTTTTTTTTTCAAAATGTAATGTAAACTATAAATCCACAGATCAAACAAAATCAACAAACTTCAGGAACATGAATAACTGTACAACAAAACACATCATAATCAAATGATTCAAAGCAGAGGTGAAGAAGAAAAGCAACCCAGACATGGTACAGGTTACATGCATAGGAACTACCAGAAGGGGGACAGCAGATTTCCCATCAGAGATGTGCAAGTGGGAAGACATTGGAGCCACATTGTTAAAGTAGTAAAAGAAGTAAGCAAACCCTGCAACCTGGAATGCTGCACCAACGGGAAAATCTCTCTCCAAACTAAGGTAAAATACAGGCTTTTTAACATATACAACAGCTGAAAGAATTCATCACCCGCTGGCAGACTCGACATAAGAAATCTTAAAGAAAGTCATTCAGAAGAAGAAAAATATTAGACGGAAATAGAGATTTACACAAAGACATGAAAAACAACAGAAAGTATTACACGCAATGCCCAAAGCAGCTTCATTTGCAAGAGTTAAAACCTAGGACCAACCCAGGTTAATGACGACATGTCCAGAAGATGGAATACTACTCTACAAGAGAGGATGAAATGAATTATTGATCCACAGATCAACGTGAATGAATCTCAAAATAATTATGCTGCTAAGTGAAAAAAAATTCTAATAAAAGGGGCACAAACTGTATGATTCCATTTATCCAAAATTCTAGAAAATAAACACTAATTTTCTATGCAGTCATACCTGTGTTTGCCTGGGAATGAAAAGGTCAGGGTGGGCAGAAGGGTGTGATTGCAAAAAGGCCCAAGGACATTTCTAGAGGTGATATTAGTTTCCTGTCTTTACTATGGTGATGGTTTCATGAGATTATACATATGTCAAAGTTAATTAACTTGTATATTTTAAATGTGTGCACCTTTCTGCATGCCATTTATACTTCAATAAAGCTGCTAAAAATGGCATTTCTAATTTTCCATGCTGTTGTAGAAAACAGGGAACATTTTTAAGGTGTTAAAAAATCACTGATTATCACTGAGAAAAAAATGTATTTTTGATAATTTACTTCTTTGGTAGCATTCTGCTTAGAATTATATCAAAAGGATTTATCCCAATGTATTTAACCAGTGTATATTATAAATAAACACATATTATACACATACATAATATATTCTGATTATTCAAAGATATCATACAGTTATAATATTTTTGTGTGTACCACTGATTACTTTCTTGGCATACATTCCAAAATGATCCAATAGTTCCATCACTTTTTGTTTGTTTGTTTGTTTGTTTTTGTTTATGAGATGGAGTTTCGCTCTTGTTACCCAGGCTGGAGTGCAATGGCGCGATCTCGGCTCACCGCAACCTCCGCCTCCTGGGTTCAGGCAATTCTCCTGCCTCAGCCTCCTGAGTAGCTGGGATTACAGGCACACGCCACCATGCCCAGCTAATTTTTTTATATATTTTTAATAGAGATGGGGTTTCACCATGTTGACCAGGATGGTCTCCATCTCTTGACCTCATGATCCACCTGCTTCAGCCCCCCAAAGTACTGGGATTACAGGCTTGAGCCACCGCGCCTGGCCTCAAACACTTTTAAGATACTATATAACTGCTCCTAGAAAAGAGATTTTACAGACAAGAATCAGCACAAAAGGAGATTAGTCTAGTCTGAGAAAAAAATTAACAGAACCAGGCATGTACCACTGAGGAGAAAAGACAATGGAGAAGTGCTGTGACTGCTTCCCAGCTATTTCCCTGAGTGGGCAGACACTTTGAGACAGAACACCAGGCACTTTCATACCCAGGCCTATTCTATTAATACTTTGGCAAACATAAAGACTGACTGAGACTCCCACTTACTAATAGAAATGCTTGCTGTGCTTAGGGAAAATTATTTTACATTAAAGGACATTGTATTAATCTGCTCAGGCTGCCATTGGAAAATACCTACCACAAGCTAGTGGCTTAAACAGAAATTTCTCACAAGCTGGGCATGGTGGCTTGCACCTGTAATCCCAGCAACTCAGCAGGCTGAGGTGGGAGGATTGCTTGAGCCCAGGATTTTGAGGCTACAGTGAGCTATTCCAGCCTGGGAAATAGAGAACAATCCCAATAAGAAGAAAGAAAAGAAAAAGAGATAAAGAGAAAGAAAGAGAGATAGAGAGGGAGAAGGAAACTGAAAGAAAGGGAAAGGAAGAAAGAAAAAAAGGAATGGAAAGGGGAAAGGAAAACAGAAAGGAAAGTGAAAGGGAAAGGGAAAGGGGAAGAGAAAGAGAAAGGGAAGGAATTTATTTCTCACAGTTCTGGATGCTAGAAAGTCCAAGATCAAGGTGGCAGCCAGGTAGGATTCATTTTAAGCCCTCTTTTCTTGGCTTGTAGGAGGCCACCATCTCACTATGTGTCCATATGACCTCTTCTTTATGCAGGCACAAGGAGGCAAGGGCAGGGAGGGGAAGAGAGAGAGAGCAGGCATACAAAGGAGAGAACACTCTGTGTCTGTTCTTACAAAGACACAAATCCTATTGGATCAGGACCTAACCCTTGTGACCTCACTAACCTTAATTACTTCCTTAGAGGTCCATCTCCAAATGCAACCACACTGGGGATTAGGGATTCATCAAAAGAATTTGAGTGGGAGGCACATTCAGCCCATAACGAACATTCAACTATATGAGTAATTCAGAGTGGAGCTCAAAATCTAACACATTCTGATGAATCACATTAATTGTCATGCTGATAACATGCCACAGCGCACATTTTAATGTAGCATTATTTGTGGTTAATTCTCTTGGCTTTCTTTTTATTTCTAAAACTGTCATTACTTCACCTTATTTTTGTACAATATTTTGTACTGTATATAGAATTCTATGTTGGCATATTTTTTTTCAGTATTTTAAAAATCGTATTGCACTCCCTTGCCCATAGTTTCTAATATAAAGTCAGCAATAATTTACATCTTTGTTTTCCTATAAACATTTATAATGTAATTTCTCTTCAGCTGCTTTCAGGATTTTATCTTTGGTTTAAGTATTTAGATGAGTGCATTAATTTTCTAGTTATGCTGGGACAGAAAACTCAAAACTTGGTAGCTTTTTTTTTTTTTTTTTTGAAACAGTTTTGTGCTGTCACCAGGCGCCAGGCTGGAGTGCAGTGACGTGATCTCAGCTCACTGAAACCTCCGCCTCCCAGGTTCCAGCAATTCTCCTGCCTCAGCCTCCAAAATTAGTAGCTTTAAAGAACAGAATTTTTTTAACAGTTCTGAAAACTAGAAGTCCAAAATCAAGGTGTCTTCCCTCTGAGATTCTGAATAGAATCCTTCCTTGCCTCTTCCATCTTCTGTTAGTGATGCTCATTTTTGGGTGTTCTTGGCTTTCAGCTGCATCAGTCCAATCTCTGCCTCTAATGGCATTGTGTCTCAGGTCTCTGTCTCATCTTCTCTTCTTATTATGAAGACACTAGTCATATTGGATTAGAGTGAAGCTTAATCCAATATGATGTCATCTTAACTTGATTACATCTGCAACAACCATATTTCCAAATAACGTCACATTCTGAGGTTCCAGAAAGGACATCAATTTTAGAAGGGCACTGTTCAATACAACTATGATATGCCTAGGTATGGTTTTCTTTGCACTTACAATGATGGGGGTTCACTGAGATGTTTTGAATCTGTAAATTTATGTTTCACTATATTGGAGAAACGTTTTGTGAAAACATTTCTCCACAAAAGGGGAAACATTTTTCCTTCACATTTAAAAAATATTTCACTCTCATTCTGTTTTCATTCTAGAATTCCAAATCCAGGTACAGTACATCTTTTCATATTGCATCACAAATCTCAAACGCTTTGTTCATATTTCGGAGTGAATAATTTCCATTAATATATCCTCATGTCTATGGACTCTTTCCTTTGTCAATTCTATTCCACCACTAAAGCCATCCAGCGATGGCTTTTAATTTCAGATGTTGTAATGTTCAGTTCTATAATTTCCATTTGATACTTTTTTAGAGTTTCTACTTCTACGTGAGTTTTCTTATCTTTTCATTTATGACACGAGTATCCTTTACATCCTTGAGCATAATTATAATAGCTGCTTTAAAATTCTTATTTACTAACTCCAACAACAGGAGTCACCTTGAGGTTATTCTCAATTGATCAATTTATTTCTCTTGATAATGTTGCATATTTTCTTGGTTCCATGTATGTTGCATAATATTGGATTGTATCTTGGATATTATGTAGATTACATTGTGAAGACTCTGGATTCTGTTATAGTCCTCTAAAAATAATTGACTTCTAGAGGGCAGTCAGCATCATTTGACAAGAACTACACATCGTCTTTTGGATGTCAGCTCAAATCTCATACAAATATTTTTTCTTTAGGTGAATTCTATCCTGCACATCTATGATCTGTGAATTAGCCAGAGATTTGGGCAGAGTATATACACAAAAAGTAGGGCTACCCCCTTTTGGCTATCTTTTTTTGCAAGCTTGTCCTTCATTTCCCAGTGGTCTCATTTCATAACAAAAAGACTCTTATGTCTTTTCTATCAGGGTTTAGTCACCAAGCTGGAGCTGACATGGGCCTATCAATAGAATAAAAACCCCAGACATTCCTTTCTTCCAAGTTTCAAGTCCACTCTAAAATTTTCCTTTTTTCTTCACTCTTCATTTCTCGTAGTACATTTCTTTTTCTCCAGAGTTGACAGTTGTTTTCCACAGGAAGTACAGCGATGATAAGAGCTCACTTTGTTACACCAGATGCAGAAACAACATGGCATTGAGCAGACGACACTTTAGCTGAGGAATAGCATCTGTTTCTAAATTATATAATGACATATTTGAACACAGAAAAAATAAGGGAAAAATACGACTCAAAGAATCAAAGAACAAATTGTCATGAGGTAAACTTTTCAATCCGAGTTTGTTTGTATCTTTTCTGCTTCTGTACAAGTGATTAGTGCATTCTATATTTCAAAATTCAATGGTGAAAATGCATACTGACCTAACATTGGCAAGAATTAAGAAACTCCATTTGGGTATCCCATCAGAAAAAGAAAGATGCATATTTCAGAGCCTTCTGAAGACCAAGTCTGTTTTCTAAGATAATTTAAACTGCCACATACATGATTGTGTAGAATGAAAGTAAATTTGAAGGATGTCTGCCCATTTCTCAAAGCCAAGCTCCATTCACTTTCCTATAAAGTTTTTTTCTAGTTTGTGCTTATATCAATATTAACTCATTTCACAACATCCTATGCCACACCCAATAGTCGTTTGTTATATATTTACTTTTACATTTGAAAATAAGAAAATTAGAAAGAAAGTAAGGGATCACTTATATAAACTCACCAAAAATAAGCATATTAAGTATATGTTAAGGTATAAGATTATTTTCTCTACAAGAAAAAGTGAGAGAGAGAGAGAGATTCCCAAATTGCAATGCCTTGAACAAGACAGATATAAATGTTCTTTTGCCATAACAGTTCAAGGTAAGCAGCAAAGGCAGGTAAGTTGACTCTACCATCTCAACCTATAACTTCGCTCTCACAGCCAAAGGGATTTTTCAATTCTTGTTGTCTTCCAATAAGCAGAAAGGCAGAAAAGGACTATGGGATCTGAGCACAAGCCTCTGTGAGAACAAAAACAGTCTTAAAGACGTATATATTTATCTGCTCACACCCCATTGGCTAGACCACACTTCAACGGCACATATAGCTGCAGGATAGTCCAAGAAATGCTGTCATCATCTAGGAAGACATGTATCCAGCTAAAATTCTGTCTCCAAGAATAAGCACTAAGTGGATAAACAAACAGCATTACGTCACTCTCTAAGTACACGAAATTCGTGAGGACTAAATCCTGATGCATTCTCGACCCTTTAAATTTGCAAATACCACTCTCCCACATAATATACATCTTAAAGTGCACATCAAACGATAGATAATCGCAGAGCTACATTGACATTGTGGTGCTGGGCTCAGATAGTCCAGCCCTCTCCATAGATGAGTAGTTGGCTATTTTCCATGTCTGCCGCACAGACTGTGATTTAACTTAATGGTTTGGAAAATGGTGAGTTAGTAGCTGGCCATGTGCTTTCAACTTGTGAAGGAATATTTGAAACTATGTAAGCTGATAAGTGCCTGATCCAAACTGCTTACCAGATCAAGTGGAAAACACACACACCCCCACACACACACGGATATATGCACCACTCCTGAACAGTCTGACTTAATGGATCTGTAGCGGGGGCATGGTGTCAGTTTTTATAAACCTTGCACAGGTGACTCGAATGCATAACCAGAGTTTGGAACCACTGAACTAAGACACTCAAACTCCATGTTGGCTGTAGGAGGTACCAACAAGCATCAGGCATGTCTCTTGGCTTCACAAATGCTTTAAATTGATTCATTGTTCATATCACATAATTCATACTTTATTATATATTCTAATCCTCTAGTGTAAGTCATGTCTAGAATATAACTTTGAGAATTAAACAAGAAACATGAATTGACTGTCAACTTTGTAGCTGGCACTTTCTGGGTACGACAACTTTTACATAGGAAAGTGTTACGGTTCCTTCTCTGGAAGTGCCCCAGTCTAGCAGACAGAAAGAAAAGCTCACAGGACCTAGTCTGCTAAGCGCTAAGTAGTCAATCAATAATTGAGTATAACTGATTTCAATAATTTTCTTCAATATACACAGTATTTGATATCTCATGGGTTCTTTTATTTTTTATTTTATTTTATTTCAGATGGAGTCTTGCTCTGTTGCCCAGGTTGGAGGGCAGTGGCACCATCTCAGCTCACTACAACATCCACCTCCCAGGTTCAAGGGATTCTCCTGTCTCAGTTTCCTGAGTAGCTGGGACTCAGGTCAAACTCCTGACCTCAAATGATCCACCCACCTCAGCTCCCCAAAGTGCTGGGATTACAGATGTGAGCCAACTGCAGATCCCTCCAGCAGTAAAACTTAATATTTGAGGAGGTGATTATCTGTTAGCCAGAGACTTGATTTAAAGGATAGCTGTCCTGCAACATTATAAGGGGTGTAAACAGTCAAGTCATTCCATGTCGTCAGCTTAGTGACTTTTGGCACCAGCAAAGCCACCGCTGCAACTGTTTAGAAGCAAGCTGGCCATTCTTTAGCCACCAAGTCAAGTTCCTTGCTTAGGTTACTGGATGGCTGTTAAGCTGGACCTCAGGCCTGAGTTAAAACTCCAAAGTTAAAATGTTCCCTTCCTTTCTGAGACATGCAGATTAAACGCCCTCCCTAGGGGAAGACTGAGGGTGGGTGCTTTAAGTAAGACTTGCTTTAGCTGATTAAAGGTCTTCTGAGCCTTAGGTTCCCAGGTCAGGAAGTGAGTTTTAGCTACTTGAGTTTCTTTTATAAGGTGATATAAAGGGTGAACTATTTCGCTGTACCCAGGTATCCACAATCTGCAAAAATCCCCAAATTCCTCTTAGCTGTTTGAGTGATTTGCGAAGGGGAAAGGAGGAAATAGGCTTAATCCTCTCCTCACCTAATGTTCTGGTCCCTACTGACAAGACTAGACCTATGTACCTTACTGAAGTTTGACAGAGCTGAGCTTTAGATTTGGAAATTTTTTATCCTCTACCTGCTAGAAAATTAAGAACAGCCTCAGTGCATTTTTGAGAAAGCCCCTCAGTTGCAGCACAGAAGAGATTATTATCTACGTACTGTAAAACTTGAATCTGAAGATGAGAGAATTCAGAGAGGTCTTTTGATAATGCTTGCCCAGACAAGTGGGGGCTGTCTCTAAACCCCTGAGGCAGTACTGTCCAGGTCAATTTGGTAGCCTGGTGGGAGGGATCCTCTAAAGCAAACAAGTATTGGGAGTGAGGGTGCAATAGCATGCAGAAAAAGACTTCCTTTAGGTCCCAAACTGTAAACCGCTTTGTTTCCTCAGGCATTTGAGTTAGCAAAGTATTAGGATGAGAAACCACTGGATGGATTGGAACTACAGCTTCATTAATGAAATGAAGGTCCTGAACTAGCATTCATTGCCCACTGGGTTTCTGTACCCCTAAGAATGGAGTGTTACAAGGTTGTTGCAAGGTCCAAGAAGGTCCTGTGCTTTTAAATTACTCATAATGGCTTCTAGTCCTTTTCTAGGTTCTGGCTTTAGGGGGTACTTCTTCTAGTTAGGGAAGGAGGTGGGATCCTTAAGGTGAATCTGGACCAGGATAGCAGCTGTAGCCTGGCCAATTTTCCCTTGACTTGCTTACACCTCTGGGTTAATATTGGTTTCTGCTAAGGGGAGACAAAGAGTCTGTCCTGGAACCATAAGGATGGTGGCTCCCAAATGGGCTAGAATATCTCAGGTAAAGGGTGGGACTCTCAGGCATGATTAAAAAGGCATGAGTAAGTACCAATTCCCCGCTACTACAACTGAGAAACTGTGAAAAATAATGGATTAAAGACTTTCCTGAGATGCTCACCATGATTGTGCTATGGGAAGAGAGAAGGCCTGGATTGGGGAGGAAAACAGAGAGGCTGGCTCTGGTGTTCAAAGGAAGTTTATCTTCCTCCTTTCTACCTACAGAATCACTCAGGGCTCCTGGATAGTGATGGAAGTTTGAGCTTCTGGAGCCAAGAAATTGAGCCCAATGCCCCATTAGTCCTGGTGGACTACCTGGGAGACTGGCTCTGGACTCAGCGACCTATGTCTCCATGGACAGTTGGATTCCAGTGGTCTCCACCACAGGCTGGACAGGGTTGAGGTGGCTTCTTCTTGCTCCTAGACAACCCCTTTTGAAGTGCCCCAGTTTGCCACATTAGTAGCAATTAGCAAATGTACACTGGGGATTCTGGATTTTACAGGCTTCTAATATGGCCACTAGAGCCTCTGTTTTTCTCATATTTCCTCTTTTTCTCCTGGGCTTCCTCCTGGACTCTATTTCAAAAATCAAAGTAGCCACTTTCAGGAGGTTCTCTAGAGTACTGTCTGGATCTATAGCCAGTTTCTGCAACTTCGTTTTGATATCAGGGGCTGCCTGGATAATAATCATGTCTTTTAGCCACCCCTCAGCTGAATCAGCAGGTAGGGAGGTGTGTTTCACTAATGCCTCTCTCAGCCTTTCTATAAAGGCTGAGGAATTTTCATCTTTTTTTTTGAATCTATGATGGATAACTTACAATAATTAGGTATTGGTACTGGTCCTTCTCAAGCTTCTCAGCATGCACATCAGAAAGTGTTTTCTATTCAACTCATCTATAGGATCATTGGGATTCCAACTGGGATTTTCAAGGAATACTGCCTCCCTCCCTATGGGAATGGAGATTTTGCTATTTGCTCACCTTCCTTTTCTCTTTTGCCCTCCCTTATTTTAGACTTATTCCCTTACAAACTTTTAGACTGCCTATAGGAGATATGTTGTTCATCTCTGAATGTTTCTACTTCCTGTAAGCCTGCCTGCTTTTCTGAAACAGTTAGGGTTTGGCTTAAAAGTAGTATAGCATCTCTCCATGTAAGATCAAAGACTTGGATTAAATTTTGGAAAGCCTCTATAAATCTATCAGGGTCACCAGAGGACCTGTCTATGTCCCCCTTTGTTTGTCAAAGGTCTTTCAATGAGAAAGGAACTTGAACTCTAGTAGCATTATGTCTACTGGGCATTTCCTGCAGGGGCAACAGCAAAGTTGGGAATTTCTTGAGTGGTACAACCAGAGGAGCTAATGATTTGGCCATTGGGAGCCCTGAATAAGTGGGGTAGGTAGGGCACCCAGAAGTAGCATTTGAAGATTTCCCAAGGGTTTGACTCTCTGACTTTGGGGAAGTATCTTTTGTAGGCTTGTCTGGCATGGCTGCCAAGAGTGTAGGGTCAATTGTACAATGCTTAAAAAGATTTGGGCTGTCTCACCGGGCAAAGAAAGGTTGTACATAGAAAACCTCAGACCATTTACTGTCCCACCTACAGAAAATATCTAGTTGTTAAATAGCATAGAAATCAAGACTTTCCTCAGAAGGCCAGGTTAGTTCATCCACAAGATGGTGAAAAGGCCATTCCCTTATATATAATATGAGCCATTTTATCTTAAGATTCTCAGGGTCAAAGGAATTCCAGTGATTCAGAATGCACTTGAGGGGAGTACGGACTGCAGAAGGTTTGTTACACAGCTAATATGAGAGGGGAGACAAGGCATCCCTCAGTCCTCTTCCTCATTTCTGTGATACCCAAGGTGGAGAGAAAGAGAGAAAGGGCATCCCTCTTTTCCTGCTTCCTTCTCTTCTCTGGGTGGGTCCCTGCAACCATCATAGATGCTGTCCTATGGATGCAAGCATAACTTTCACCCATGGATCCAGAGGAGACCAGTATGCAGGACTAGTCATGTTCACCTGCATGAGGCCCTGGCTTTCTGCCCTGTGGGATTCCTAGACCCACTCAGCCCAAAAGGCTCCCAAGGTCCCCCAAGAGGCCTAGGAGGAATTACGTAGTGGTTGGATTTGGGCAAGACTCTTTAATGGAGGGAGTGTCCCAATACCATCTCTGGCTTCCCTTGCTATGGCCCAAGTGAAAAATCAGAATCCCACAGAATGGGACTGATTAACTTCCAAACATAAAATTCCTTTTTAAAAAAAAAATCCCTATATAGTTGAATGCAGAACAGGTGTGTAAGAATTGAATGGCTGCCATTCCTTTGATAGGGATAATATCGAAGCCAAGATCTGTCTTATCAGGATGGCTACCTCCTGGCTGTCAAAACCAGGGATTTTTTTTTTTTTGGTCTACAAATAGGGCATGTGGCCTGATAACTGACCGAGGAAAGTAAAAGGGAAAAGAAATGGGAAACAAGAGTTTGGGGCAGAGAGATGACAAGGCTCCCCACAGAGAAAGATCCCATTCTACTAAGTGGTGCTGTAGGGTTAGAAATGTTAAATGAAAACTGACTCCAAATTCTTTTCAGGCAAAAGTTAGAAAGGGAGATTTGTGGTTTGATAGGTTATCCCCATAGTAAGCCCCCTACCATAAGAAGATTAACTTCCCTCATGAAAGATCTGTTTAAATCCAATGGACAATGCTGAACTCTTATATGGAGGGAAAAACAACCCAAATAGAGAGGAGGATATTCTTGGGCTGAAAGATCCTCCCATATGGTACCATGAATGTCTATTACTAAGAGACAGAAAGGCCCTTACTAGGTGAAAATTTAAACTGAAGTCATGAATTCCCAATTTATAGGAAATCACAAAACAACACTCTTTGAATTACATTCCTGATTACTAAGACACTAACTCACTCTACTCAGCAAGATTACATCCCTAGGTTGCAAAAACACCAACATATTGCCCACAAAGAAGAGACAGGAGACATGATAGCCACAAGAAGAAAGGACAAAAATGTGGTAAGAAAAGATTGGAACTCCCTGATGAGCTGTAGAGACTAGAGTTAGTCCAAGAGCCTTCAGAAAACACTGAGAGGTAGCCCCAAACAGAAAACTTCAGTTGCCCTGGGACCTTCCAATCCCATGTAAGAGCTAGGCCCTCTGTGAAACGATTAAAATAGACAAGAAGCCTCAGAAATGCAAGTAAAGGGTTGAAGTTAAAGGTCAACTCTTACCCTTCTGATGAATTCCTTTCTTCCTGGCCAATGCACCAAAATATGTTGTAGTCTTACCAATGCACCAAGATGTAACAAGTCTTCCATTGTGTGGAAGTTCTCTGTCCTACTTCCAAGAAGAGTAATGCATGCAGACACCAGGGTGAGGTTGGAGTGAAAGTTTAGTAAGCTCAAAAAGAAAACTCTCCTAACAAGGTGCCTACTATGAGGCCAGTTCTGGGGGTTTTACGAACTGGAAAGGGGAAGGAATGTGCTTAGTCTGCAGGCTGTCCTGGAGAAGGTGACTCAGCACAGCCAGGCACCTGGCCCAGGACAACTCCAAAAGCCTGGCATGGGACCTTGGCCTAGGACCAATCAGGGGCTGAAGTGATGATTCACAGAGACTGCTTAGCTTGGCCCTGGGACCTATCAGGAACTGGAGTGAAAGTTTGACCCAGAATGTTGGCCCAGGACCAATCAGAGGCTGAAGTGATTGATGATTCACAGAGGCCAAAATCAGTCCAAAACCAGGAAAGGAAAGTGTGCCACTGGAACCCACTGGAGCCTACTGTGCCCACTCCCACAAAAGGAAAAATAACTTTTTCCTGGGAGCCTGGTGACTATACAAAGGATGAAGTCATTTTTATGCCAGAACTAGTTCCCTCATCTGAGTGAGCCAGAGGTTTGTGCAAACTTTGATCTGAATGGGCCAGGGGTTCTCCTATCTGTGCAGCCGTGGGCATGTCTCCAGGCACAACACCCTTTGCTAGTTCCCTTCTCAGTCCCTGCAGCTTGGCTTTTTTCCCGGGATGCTTTTTACATTATGTGGGGGTGAGGCACTGACCAATGGGCTGAGGGCTCTCCAGGGACCCTTCCCGCTATTTACCTAAGGCAAGCTAACTAACTACTCCAGTGTCATCCTCATCTTTTGATCCTTAGATGGCTCACTGTCACCTCTGAATATAGCTGATATGAAGGGTTAAAGGGGAAACAGATAATATCCTTTTGACATTTCAGATAGTCCTTCTGCTCAAATACTATTGCCAAGAAACTAGCCAGCTGTCCACCTCTAGCTGTAAGGGAGCCTTGGAAATGCACTAGGAATTCTCAACACCACGTACCAGGCTAAACACTCTATTACCATGGAAGAAAGGAAGAAAAAATTTGGGGCAACTAATAGCCTGTCACAGGAACAAAAATGAAGCTCATCTTGCAATGAGCAGAGCCAAGCAAATAATAAGTTGCCAACAGTTTTAGGGTAGGTGGTGCTATTTTACTTGTAAGTCATATATACTTATCAGTGTATAAAAAGTCCAGGTGTACAAAGAATGGATTACAAAAAGTCTTTAATATTTTCAATGAGAAAATGATATTTAAAAGAAAACAATCACCCTCCCCTTTCTCTGAAAACACATTGACCACAAATTCCACTCAGCCTGCCAGCTCACACTTTCATCTTCTTTACTAAAACTTCCCTCCTTTATATCACAATATTAAAAGGGGAACTGAGAAAGCACTTTTCAGACAAATCAATATGTACCCAGGATGACAGCATAGATTAGTAAACCACAGCAAAGTTTATTCTTGTGCAAGGGACATAAAAATACATTAATTGTTTGTTTTTCTAGGCTCCAGTATAAGTCTTCAAAATGTTTAAAGTAAATACAACCAATGATACAGTTAGATACCACACTGCAATGAACCCTAATGCTGTTGATCAGCTTTAAAATACTTTCAACTGAAACCAATTACATTTTTGTATACATAGATATATTATATAGAAATTACCTATAGTTCTTTTTAAAAATTCTACCATGTTAACATGAAACTTTATTAGAATTTAAGATTCTGTAGGGTAAACCTGATAAAGCCTTAAATTTAATTATGTTGGAGTAATGTCTTCTTAAGAAATGGTAGATAGGATAAAATAATTTACAGATTTATCTGCCTTTGAACTGGAAGGAATTTTAGGTAATCACCTGGTTCAGCCTACTCCCTAAAGCCACATAGTTCTATGATTTCCCCTTCGCTCAGCTATTTTCTATCTAAAGAGATATCGAGGTGATTTCCTGTGTAATCACGAGACAGTCAAGTGCAAGTTAATTTCCTAAGAAATCCTACTCCAAGATCCACTGTATGTATTGAGCAAGATAAATTAAGTTTGCATAATGAAAATACACAACAAACATTGTATTTAGTGCTTTGGCTCCACTTTTAATTAGTGAATTATAGCTCCTATGCTGAGGAAACATATTATGTATAGATGCTGAGGAAACATATTATGTATAGATTAATATAAATAAATTAATGGATTGACTAAGTGAAATGCATCCAGTTCAATGGAAATGTGAATTCCATCCAGAGCCATACTTTAGAAAAAAGGAAAAGGAATATAAATAAGCAAAATATAATTCAGAGGAGGTTGGTATATTTGAAGTTGGAGCATCTTGGCTTGAATGTCTTTATATATGACTCAGAAGCCTATCAAAAGGGCTCTGAGCCTCAGACACAAGATCAATGCCTTCTTTGTAAGTGTTCCTTACCCAAAAATGGCTCTGCAGGAGTGTCCTTGGACAACCAGGACATATAGACGGCCTCTGCAGGAACTCTTGGCTCTAGAATTTGGGACTGAGGGAAATGCAGCGAGCCCATCATGATGAGTGCAACCAGATCTGGAAGAAGCCAATGCTGGGTACGTCACGATCTCATCAGCAAGCCAGCGTAGAAGGAGAGGCGGCAGGGGCCCCGCTGATCTGGAAGATCTCTGCTGCTTCCGTACACCTGGCGCTGTCTGAATAAGACAGGTCTTCCAGAGATTTGGTGGTGATGGAGTGAAACGTATGTTCCAAGGAAATGTTTACCATGTCAGGCAGAAAGCAATCACTGGTCTCTCACTGGAACATGATGAGAGGGTCCATTCCGATGACAGGTCCATCAGTCGGAAGAGGGTATGATGGCTGAAGTAAAATTAAGGTGACTGGTCTCCAGTTTTCTACCACACAACATGCTTGTACAACAGAAATTTGGTAACACTGTAGAACAAATGGTGCATGTAGATGTTCCAAACAACATCTGATCTAGTAAGACGTGGCACCTGATCAGAGTAGCTACAGTTAATTACATCTATTTTGTATTAGGCTTAAGACCATCTGCAGGACCTTTTCTCTGGAGGGGCTGGCATCAACCACATGGCAGCCAGGATTCTCCATCCGCTGGTAGGACATTTCTACCCTGGGGACAGGCAAAAACACAAAGAGTTGGTCTACTTTTACACACAGCTATTTCCACTAATGTTCTTTTCCTACCGTAGTATAAAAAGCTTGAAATAAGCTTCCCATCTCACTTATCTCACTGTAACCAGCTGTGCTCACAGAACACATTGATGCATTTTGTTTTATAAATAATAAATGAATAATAATGTTTAATAGTTAGCATTTGTTTTCTGCCAATTATTAGCATTTTACATGATTTTTCTCTTTTAATTCTCAAAGTAACCTTAGGAGGGAGACTACCAACATCCCTGTTTTGCAGAGAGAGCAACTGAAGCTCAAAGAATTTAGGTGATTTGCTTAGTGGCAAATTTCCCCCCAGTCTGTGCCCTGAATAATTTTCATACAAGCCAGAGCCCTTAACATATGCATGGTTTTCACTGATGACTCTTCTCATATTTTGCCAGAAATCTACACATCCTTTCCATGCCAGCTGGTCTCCATATGTATAGAGTGATTAGTGCCTATTTCTTGAAGGAATCATCATAGCACTGTGCTTAAAACAGAGGAGCCGAGGTATCGGCTGCACTCACAACTCTGGTTGACCACTTCCTAGCCAAGTGAATTGGTCAAATCTCTTATCCTCTCTGTACCTCAGTTTCCTCTTCTGCAAAATGAAGACTGAAACAATACCTTCCTTGCAAACATGTACTGAGGTTTAACGGAATTAATACAAGCAAATGGCATAATATAGTATCTTTACCCACAGCAGCCACCATTATTTACATTATAACATTACTATGTTATGATAACGGTGCTATCATTGTTTAGTTAGAGAAAATATTTCTGCTTCACTTTTTAAAGGCAGTGCTGTAGAACTGATTCATACTCACAAGTCAGGAGGCCTGGCCAGACTCTCTTTTGCCGTCACGTTTATAACTTTATAATTAAAACAAACACACTGGCTGCAAAATCAGAAAGATTTTAATCCCGGTTTTACTACTGAAGAGCTATGTACATTTAGAATAATCACTTAATCCTTTGGGATTTAATGTTGTAAACTGTAAAACACGGCTAATGTTTTCTTGCAAGGATGACATAACATCAGTAAAATGCCTGACACATGGGAAGCACCTAATAGGTAACTGTTACTATGAGCTCATTATCTAGTGCTCTGTGTGACTGTATTAAGACTGGGGAACCTGAGGCACAGAGTTGCTTACTGTCTTCTCCAGGTGCAGCTGCTCCTAGCACAGCCAGGACCAGCAGCAGGGTCTGATTCCCAGTCTGATGACTTTTGCTTTAAGATAACAATGCTAGGCCGGGCGCGGTGGCTCACGCCTGTAATCCCAGCACTTTGGGAGGCCGAGGTGGGTGGATCACAAGGCCAAGAGATCGAGACCATCTTAGTCAACATGGTGAAACCCCGTCTCTACTAAAAATACAAATATTAGCTGGGCATGGTGGCACATGCCTGTAGTACCAGCTACTTGGGAGGCTGAGGCAGGAGAATTGCCTGAACCCAGGAGGCGGAGGTTGCGGTGAGCCGAGATCGCACCATTGCACTCCAGCCTGGGTAACAAGAGCGAAACTCCGTCTCAAAAAAAAAAAAATAACAATGCTGCAGCCCTGTGGTGACAAGCCCACTGAAAGGTGCTAAAGTTACTTAGAGGAAGTTGCCTCTTGCATTTGAAAACTGGAAACAATATCACTTCCTCCCAATCCTAAAGCCAGTGCTAGTGTCTCCTCTCCCTTCAGGAACGCCTGCTGCTCGCATTGCATCAGGACACCTACTTTTGACGAAACACACTGTTGGCCTCGAGTTCTGCTTCTTCTCTGGTCTTCTCCATGCCCCGGCCCTGCAGCCTCTGCAGCCTCTCCTCAGGACTCACGGTGAGCAGCAGGACGAGGTCAGGTTTCAGCAGGTCCTCTGGCCACTGGTATACAGGGTGATGGGCTGGGGGCAGGTGCTGGAGACCTCCACTCACCTCAGTGGCTATGGCATAGGTGGCCGTGCTGTGCCAGTACCTCAGAAGGAAAGGAATAGTGAGTTCTCTGTCTGCAGAAGTCAATATAGCAACTGAAAATCAGCAGCTGGGAATGATAAAATCAGGTTGGCTGTACAGAAGTTTTCCCAGTATTGTATAAGTTAAATAAAATTAGGTTGTATAAACTAAAAAGAGTTATACAATATTGTTTAAAAAATAAAATCGACAACAGTAACAATGCAGTGTGATCTTCACACAGCTCCACTGACCCATCTCAAACTACCATTTAGTGTGGCCTCCTCCAGTGCATCTTTTTGGTCCTGCTGTATGCGTTCCTCTAAGAAAGAACAGAGGGTGACAGAGGACGATGAACCTGTTTGGCAGTTCATTTGTATTTAAGGGCTGTGTCTTGGCAGACTAAAAACCTGGAAAGGCCGTGTCAGTTCCTATACTGTTTTCACATTAAACTTGCCAATGAAATTCATATTCTGGGAACTGAGAAACTCTTCATTTCTCCCTACTATCCAGTCTGCTGATGGTGCCTCAGTAGGAGACACGGAGACAAATGTGCCCTGCACAGCTCCGTGAACGTCCCCCCAAGCCCAAACAAGTCAGTTGCTCTTTCTGCTGGCTGTTATAAAAAATGCTTTTTGGGGAGGAAAACAAAATCATTACCATAAACAAAACTCAAATCAGCCTCCATTTAAAAATGCCTAGTGGCTTCTTACAACCTACAGGAAATGCTTGGCCTCCAGATAAGACCCAGAACATCCCTCCTAGTCTGAACCTGCATACCTTTTCCTCTGGTGAGAGTGACATTGTCAGCCAACAAAATTCTCCTCTCCCTTCAGACTCCTAGGAAGCCCCCAAGCAGAACCGACTGTTTTCTCTTCTGTGCTCTCAAAACCTTTATGCCTGACTCTACTGAAAAACTCCTCAGTGCAAATTAGAGCTACTTGTTACAAGTCTATCTCTTGTCGCCTCCATTCGGTAATTTCTTGAGTGGGAAATCTGTTTTAGTAATGCATGTCTGGCACACAATAGATATGCAGTGAATGTTCTTTGGGTGTATAAATGAATAAATGAATTTAAATGATTTCCTATATTGGCATAGCTTATTAGACTCTTGCCCTGTTCATGCCATCTTCCAGTTTTAAGTGACTAAATGGACAATTCAGATCCAATGTAAAAGAACCATCACCCACAACAAATATTTATGATACAAAAATTCCAACGTAGAGGTGCCCAGGGGCCCCTCCTCATCTGTATTTTCAAATTACCATCTTCAATTATTTAAAGTCCTAAAATTTGATCATTTTAGAATTGAACTCCTCTCCACAGTGAAAAGTACACAGTGGTATCCACATAATATATTCCCTGTGTCACCTGAGCTGTGCCTCATTCTGCCTCTGCCCCCTACGTGTTTGTAGATGTAGATATATCTAAGCTGATATAGTCTCAATTTCCTTATCTGGAAAACAGAGATGATACAAGCTTTGTTTTCCTTCCATGATTGTTGCAAATATAGACAAGTGCTTACAAAAGAACTGTATCGTACTGTTATTATGAGATAAATATCTAATTCTTATCAGACACTGGTTATAACTAAAGCCGCATCATTGCAAATAATGATAACAGAACACGGAGAGCAGTGACAAGGACAAAAGTAAAAAATTCACTTGGGAGTTGATGATCCCAATGCCATCCATCTTCCAAAGCCCTTGTTCACCTCCAAAAGTGTGCTCTGAGAGCTTCAGGCCATTGCCAGTTCCCGTGAATTCTGCCTGGACACCTTCCTATGTGTTATACTCAACTCCTGTTACTCACAAACTAGTACTTTCACCCTCTCTAGCAGATGGAGTTTGTCCCCCATGCTCAAAAAAGCCAATAAGGGTCTCAGTTTTCCTTTTCTGGCACTTAAACTATAATTTACATCATGATCTGCACATGCTCCAGATTCACTGAATGAAATACCTACCTATGAATGCAGAATCTGATATCACCTGAATTTTCAAAGTCTTCTTTACTGTAGAAAAACCACCAGCAAGAATAGATTTCCAAAGGTAATAGGGATAATTAAGTCTCCAACCTTAACCAGAGTTCCCATCAAAAATTACCATCTCTCATATTTTTCAGACAGATGATGGTGTTGTCTAAAATGGATTTCATTAAAATCTTTAAACCTGAACAAAACCCACCAAAGACAACAAATAACTGCTCTTTTCTTTTCACCTGACAAGGTGATTGGGCATTTGTTTAAAGAACTAAATTGCAGACAATTCCCACACACAAAGAAGACAAATCAAGGGAAGGAATTAGGGACCTGTTTTCTATAGAGCTCTCCCACTGACAGCAGGGCTGCTTGTTTTAAATAACCACACCCTTAGGCCATCAATTTCAGATGCTTCCCACTATTTGGTATTCTCCAATCCTGCCATCAGGGAAGCCACATTAGTTCAAATCAAAAGCAATTTGCCAACACATTTTACACAGCTCCTATAATAATGCTTTATATTTTAATAGCAATTTTCCTGTCATCAGGGCATTTCCACACACGTTGATTCACTGGATCATCATCATAAGTCTTAACAGTAGGCAGGGAAGGGGGCATGAGTATCGCCACTTAACAGATCAGAAAACTGGACACAGAGCACAGAAATCCCTGCCTGCACACAGAGGCCAGCACTGCTTCAGGATCCGTAGGCGTCCTAGGAAATAATGTGCCTCAGAAAGTCATACCCGACCAGGAAAACCTTTGAAATAAAGAGGGCTATATCAAAAAATATATCGATATGGTTTGGTTCTTTGTCCCCACTGAAATCTCACCTCAAATAGTATCAGGTTGGTGCAAAAGTCATTGCAGTTTTTGCCATTAAGAGTAGTATCAAAAACCGCAATGACTTTTGCACTAACCTATTAATTCCCACTGTTGGAGATGAGGCCTGGTGGGAGTTGACTGGATCTTGGGGCAGACTCCCCCATTGCTCTTCTCATGATGGTGAGTTGTCACAAAATCTGGGTATTTAAAAGTGTGTAGCACCACCTGCTTCGCTCATTCTCTCTCTCTCTCCTGCTGCCATTGCTTTCCCTTTACCTTCCGCCATGATCCTGTTTCCTGATGCCTCCCCCACCATGCCTCCCATATAGCCATGCAGAAGTGTCAGTCAACTAAACCTCTTTTCTTTATAGATTATCCAGTCTCAGGATGTCTTTATAGCAGCGTAAGGATGAACTAATACAGATACCACATATGATAACATCAGGCATGTTAACAGCAGGACAAAAACATTTTCTAGGCAAAGCCTTCCCATAAAGGAACAAGATTTCTTATCCTCTTCAGTTCATTCTAAGATTCCACATAACTTGCCAACTTTGAAATTATTATTGTAGGCCGGGTGTGGTGGCTCATTCTTGTAATCTCAGCATTTTGGGAGACTGAGGCAGGCTGATCACCTGAGGTTGGGAGTTTGAGACCAGCCTGACCTACATGGAGAAACCCCATCTCTACTAAAAATACAAAATTAGCTGGGTGTGGAGCTGAGTGTGGTGGCACATGCCTGTAATCCCAGCTACTAGGGAGGGTGAGGCAGGAGAATTGCTTGAACCCCAGAGGCAGAGGTTGCTGTGAGCCGAGATTGCACCATTGCACTCTAGCCTGGGCAACGAGAACAAAACTCCGTCTCAAAAAAAAAAAAAAAAAAAAAGAAAAGAAAAGAAAAAGAAATAAATCATTATTGTGTTATCCCCATTGCCAACCTTATTGCCATCCCAGGGTTAAAACTACTCAGGGGCCATCACAGTCTAGACTGCAACTTCTAGCCGATTCTGTTTCCTTTCTTGCCCCTCCCCCACCACACACTTCATTCTCCACATACACTCAGGGTGGTCTCTTGATGGAATATTTCAGACATACAGAAAAGTGTACAGAGAAAGATATTGTTTCAAGAAAGGAGTAGTAGTTCTGTGTACAGAGATGACAAATCAGCTTTTAAGTGACAAACTTACCCATCAGGAACAAGTGGAAAAGCAAGAGGAGTCAAAATTAAAGCCTGGTAATACTAAATGTCAGCAGGGCTGTTAGTCACAGGGAATCGGCAAACACTGCTGTGGGGAGGGGAGGAGACTCAATATTCTTTCACCCTCTTTAGAATACTTTTGCAATACCTACCAAACCTGAGCAGCCACAAGACCCATGCCCCTGCAGTTCTGCTCCTGGGTATCTATGCAACAGAATTACATCCACATGTGCAGCAAAACTGTATAAAAGCTAGTTCACAACAACAGAGGCAAATCTTAAAAACACATGTGGTATGTGCCAGGCCTCCATACGCAAGCCTGGAGCCTGAAAGTCTGAAGTCCTGTTTGCCTCAGCTGATGTCTCCCACCCACTGCCTGCATTCGCCATGGTCCCTGACTGCTTCCCTGGACAAGCCCCTCACCCAACCCTGCCATCTTAACTGTTCTTATGATAACGTAAATACCTCTATCCAACCCCGCCATTGCAACTGAACTTGTGGCCATGTGTACTCCTTGCCCCATATCCCCCACCACTGTAACTGATCTTACTCTGCAACACCCCCCGACCCCCAAAAAACTACCCAAACCTATAAAACCAACTCCTATCCCACTGCCCTTTGCTAATGCCCTTTTTGGCCTTAGCCCACCTGCACCCAGGTGAATAAACAGCCATGTTGCTTACACAAAGCCTGTTTGGAAGGTGTCTTCTTTCAAAGCGTGTGTTTTTTCAACAGTATGAAAGAAGTCAGGTGCAAATAGAACTCAATACCTAACAAATAGTTGCATTTGTAGAGAGTTTAAGCACAGACAGAACTAACATATGGCTATGGCAGTTGGAACAGTTGCTACCCCTGGGGAGGAAATGGGTAGTGACTGGATGGGGCAGAACAGGGGTGTAGGAGCTGTGGCAGACTCTCATTCTTGATCTGAGTACAGGTGACTTGACTCTGTTCACTTCTTGAAATTCCTCAAGATTTACATTTATCATTAATGTTCTTTTCCAAATATGCCATACTTCAATGCAATTGCTTATCTTTACAAAAATAAGTAAATCTTCAGAGAGAGTAAAATGAATACTCAATAAATGTTAAGAAATAATCCAATTGCAATCAAAGCCCTTCTGAACACCTTATCAACAGGCATTTGTCTCTACTTCTCAGAGAACAACTTTCTTAAGTCTACTGTTCAGCATCCTTTCACCTCTCTACTCTGCAGCATGGATAACTGTGGGTGGATTCTACTGAACATCTTTCGGCAACTTGACATTTTCATTCAACATTATGGGTTTGTAGTGCGTGTGCCCTCATGCATTCCACAGCGTGTTTACACTGCTGGATGGTTCTTCGCTTTGTAAATATGCTGGTATTTATTTATGCTCTCTTCTGTTGCTGAGCTTTAGGTTTTTCAAATTCTGCAATGGTATAAAGGAAGCTGAAAGCAACTTTTGTTAGTTTCCCACAGCAGGCAGGAGCAATCTTCCACTTTGCTACATCTTCTCAAACTGCTCTCCAAGTGACTGTGCCAGTATCACATGATACGCTCTGACCAGCACCATATGAGAGTTTCTATTGATCCATATCATATGAGGAAACTTTTGGTTACAGTAGTTTTCACCAACCAGATGAGAGTGAAGTGGAATCTCACGGTGACTGTAATTTTCTTATTCCTGAGTCCTCATGATGTAAGTTCAGATGACCTGCTTATCATGTCCTTTCTCCTTTCTTACAGCATTTTTAAAGCTATTTATTTATTTTTTCTTTTTCTTTTTTGTGCTTTTTGTTTTATTGTTTTGGGGATTTTTTTTTGAGACAAGGCCCTCCCTTGCTCTGTCACCCTCTTGCTCTGTCACTGCAGCCTCAACCTCCTAGGCTCAAGGGATTCTCTTTCCTGAGTTTACTAAGTAGCTGGGACTACAGGTGGGTGCCACATGCCCAGTTACTTTTCATTATTTTTTGTAGAGATGAGGGTTCACTAGGTTACCAAGGCTGGTCTTGAACTCTTGGGCTCAAACATTATTCCCACCTTAGCCTTCCAAAATACTGGGATTACAGGTGTGAGCCACTGCACCTGACCTAAAGCTGTTTCTTACAGGTGAATTTTTAAGGTATAAATCCGTTTATGTCTCTCCTTCATCAGAAACATTCCAATGGCTTGCCAGTGTACTCAGAATAAAATCCACTCTATGCCACAGCCTACAAGCCTTACAGACCCGTCTCAACCTTCCTCTTCCCATTCATCTACAAATCACCTCCTCATCTACTATGTTTCCAGAACATAGAACATTTTCTAGTCATCAAATACATTAGCTTATTTCAGTCTTAGTTTCATTCTTGCAGATTCCTCTCTCCACACTGCTTTCCGTTACCTGGAATTTTCACTTTTTTTTTTTTTTTTTTTTTAATCAGGACTCTGACTAATGATACTGTCTCAGACAGGCCTTCCTAAACTATATCTAGTCGGGCTAGCCATTCTCTAGCACATTACTTTGATTTTTCCCCTTCCCTGCATTTATCATGCTTTGATATTATCTTACCTCATCTTATGTATTATCTTATGTATTTGTTCACTTAATAATTTTCTTCTCCTACAATGTTTTTTTTTTTTTTTGAGACGTAGTTTCGCTCTTGTTACCCAGGCTGGAGTGCAATGGCGCGATCTCAGCTCACCGCAACCTCTGCCTCCTGGGTTCAGGCAATTCTCCTGCCTCAGCCTCCTGAGTAGCTGGGATTACAGGCACGTGCCACCTCTACAATGTTAAGTTTGCTCCATGAAAGCAGGGAATTATCTATCTCATTGATATGATGTGGCTCTGTTCCCACCCAAATCTCATCTTGAATTCCCATGTGGGGTGGGAGGGACCTGGTGGGAAGCAATTAAATCAAGGAGGCCGGTCTCTCCCATGCTGTTTTCACGGTTGTGAAGAGGTCTCGTGAGATCTGATGGTTTTAAAAAGGGGAGTGTCTCTGCACATGCTCTCTACTCTTGTCTGCTGCCATGTGAGACGTGCCTTTTGCCTTCCGCCATGATTCTGAGGCCTCCCCAACTTACAAAAGAAAGAGGTTTAATGGACTCACCGTTCCACTGGACTGTAAGTCCATTAAACCTCTTTCTTTTGTAAATTGTCCAATCTTGGGTATGTCTTTATGAGCAACATGAAAATGGATTAATACACTCATTTATCATTGAATCCTCTAAACTGAGACTAGTTTTTGACACACAGGAGGTGTCCAATAAGCATTTGTTGAATAAACCAATGAACAAATAACTGAAAGTATAGACTCATTAATGTCCCCAATATGCTATTTCCAGCTACTCATTAATGTCCCCAATATGCTATTTCCAGCTTACCTTTTTGAGATCTATATTTCTCATCAGTAAACTGGGAAAAACATTTAATATTCACCTACCCAAATTATCATTCCAGTTACTAGTATTATATATGTAATTCTCTAGCAAATGCCAGGCACTGGGGTAGGTAATTAATAATTCATAAGCAGCATTCCTATTATCATAATACAGTTTTACTTAACCACAATTTTGTCATGGCATATACATGTACACACACACACACACACACACACACACACAAACATATATTAGGGAGAAAATACCTAATTCAAGGCATCTTATACCTACCTGTCTACAATCACAGGAGACTTGGCAGATTCTTTAGCTATTTCAGAGGCCACAATATAATTGCCCAAAGAGTAAAAAGCTCTTCTAATGATAGCTGGTTCATCATCAAAGATTTTCCTCCACTGGCCAATGCAAGAGGGTGGTGACTTTAAGAGGACAGCCTTAAGCGAGTCTGCAACTGACTGGGTCACTGTGGTTTTACCTGCAGTTCACACACAAAGTATACACATCTTAACCACAGCCCAGAAGTTAATATTGACTTAGAAAGAGCAAAGACATTCTCTCCACCTGCAGATCAAAGGAGGAGACTAAACAACAGGATTCTTTATAAAATGATATAGACCCACAGGGAGTTAGGATTCCTCTGCGTGCTGTTAGGAAATCTGGAGGAAGCAATTTTGGTCAGGAATCAAATCCAGTATTGGGAGTTCAGATACAAGAGGCCCTTTTATGTATGACTTTTATTCCTGGGAGCCCAGCTATTGCTTACCCTCTTGCCATGTTCCCCAATCTGAGGACATTCTCTCCTCTGACTCTGTCTGTAGTTGGCAAACCCAAGCTTGGCACCCACAGTGACTCTTCTCACCCCTCCTCTCTTTCTACCTTCTTCATATCCTGCTTCCACTTCTGTATAATCCCTTTTCAATTTCCAGCCCTGGTTCTACCACTCACTCCTGCGCTTGCCCCTTTGGGCTCGGCCTTTAGAGCTTTTGTGTCTGCTTTAGGCTTCAGCTTCCTCCTCAAAGGCACGGCTTAGGCCTCCCTGACTTTCTGAGTCCCCCTTGAACAGCCTTGGGTGACAGATTAGCCCCTTGTCAGAGCCAATCTCACAATTCTCAATTGCTGCGTACAGCTCAGGACAGGTGGCGATGAGAAGAGGATCTACTCCAGCACACCGTGCACTAGCTTCTCCAAGCTCCTGCTGTTTCAATTTATATGTTTCTCTATCACACACTTACCACTTTATTGCCAATTGTCTATTTTCTTTTTTTCTTGGATTGTCAGGATAGGCCCTAACAGTAGCTACCATTTCAGCGTCTGCTAGGATCCAAGTACTCAGCACATTATGCTCCTAATTTTCCCAGTGACCCTGCAAAACAGTTATTATTTAATCATCTTACAGATGAAGAAACTGAGCACTGGAGAAGTGAACAAATGTACCCAAACTCATCCTCCTGGCAGGCCTGGGTGCAGGATGCAAAGGCAGTGCAAAGAGAACCACTAGCCTGTGTTCTTTCTGCCACAGCACAGGATGCTGTGCTGAGGTTGAATTTTTATATCTCCTGCAACCAAATCTAAATTAGCTGTAGGCACAAAATAAATGATCAGCAAAACATATCGGCTAAGGACTGACGGTGTTCCAGTTCTCTCTGTGGCTGAAAGAAACTATGACTGGTTGTGGGCACAGCCAGTACACTTGCGTGATGACAGCTGGTCCCCTGAAGGCCAAGACATGGCCCAGTCATTCAAATGGAGCCAGGATTGTCAAGGTGGGCCATCACCTTGCTGCATCTGCTCAGTGGGTTACACAACAGCCTCTTTATGAAAGTTGTATTTTATTTATTAAAAGTGAAAGTCTGTACCCCTCAAGCTTATACAGGAAGAGAAACTCCTGTGCTGAACCACCAGATACTAGAGTTCTCCAAGACCAGCCCTCTCCTTGGTGTCTCCTCTGCCACAGGAGCAGTGCTGCTGCCCCTTTTGTGTTTTGGTCTAATGTGAGCACATCCATTGTATTATGAGCTCAGTTTGACAGCTCAGAAGACTTTTGTCCCTTCCATTTTCTAGTTCTTCCACATTTTGCTCCAAAAGAATCTCTGAATTTCCTGCAGTTCCTGGACATGCCACCCTGGTTCAAGCCCTTGCACCTTTGCCCATGCTGTTTCTTCTGTCTAGAGGACCTTTCCTGTTTTCATCACCTGACAACTCCTATCTGTACTTAAAATACAATCCAGGTATCACCCCTGACTATGCACTTCACGCCACAAAACCCCCCAGAGGCCAGATTCAGTGCCCTTCTTTTGTTCCGCCAGAGCATGGAGGCTCCGAAGCCACACCTCATGCTGCTTCACACTGAAGGTCTTATTCATATCTGCACCACAGGGCCTGCCACACAGTAGGGACACACATAAGGCTCCATATAAAGTTTGACTTCACAGAACGATTTCTGTTTCTGCAGCTAATCAGTTCATGTCATTGCCTATAACTAAAAGGTAATATTATCTTACCAGTGGCATCCAGTCCTTCGATGACAACAACCTGGAACTTTCCTTTCTGGACCTGTTTCGGGCACTGGTCGACCAGGTCAAGCACCGCCCGGGCTTCAGGAATAAAGGAGGTACACTGTAAAACAACGTCGATCCATCAGCAATGAAGCCAGGGGTTGTTGCAGAAATCGCACCTAAATTGCCGAGGACGAGCCTGCCGAATGCTAATAAGGTCTACGTGATACTGAGCACCCTGCCAGGCCATGGGAATTCAGAGTAGTTTGAAGCTAAGATGGGCTGCAGTGTTTTATTTTATATTGAATAGCTGAGGCTCGAAAAAGCTGTCCTTGTCTGGATTGCTCGGTAGCCTGCAGCCCTCGCTGAGCAGCTTTGAGACAGACCAGGCAAGGCACATCACAGTGTCCTGTGACACAGCAACCATGGAACTACAGGCCCGCTGGGAACATCGTGTCACGAGAATGGGTAATCAGCTACACAGTGGGCTGCATCTGCAGCATGTCCTCTCCTAGCCTCTCGGAGGGCTGAGAAAAAGAGCCAAGCACAGCAATCATGAAGCCAGCAGAGCAGCGGCCCCCTGGGAATTCCCAGTTCCTCAATGTGCATTATCTCACTGCACACTCACAGCATCTCACAGGGAGGCACAGACACTTATGTGCTCGCTCTGGAGCAAGGCAATCTTCTAAGTGCTTTACAAGTATTCAGTCAATCCCTGTGATCGCTCTGTGGAGGGGGAGAGGGGACTATTATTATTCCCATTGTAGAATTAAGGAAACTGAGGCAGAGAGTTGAAGAAACTCTTTCGAAGTGACACAGTTAATAAATGCCAGAGTTTGAATTTAAATACAAATGGCTGATCTTGCACTCTTAACTGCTCTACAACACTGTGCCATAAGGTTGGAAAATATTCCCAAGATCCATGGGGCATCCTCAGGGGTCATCCTTGTCACAGGAGGACATCTGCCTCTCCTGCAATCAGAAAGAATCTTCAGTCTCTTTCTTTGAGTACCTGCTGTGGGTCAGATGTTTTCTTAATCATCAGGTCAACACCCCTCAGAGGAAAACAGAGCAGTTGAGTACCCTGCACAGGCTCATGCCAGTCGGTAGGTAAACACTGTTTAAGTCTAAGTTTCTTAAACCTCCTAAACTCATGCATTTTCTTTTTCACCCCAACATCCTTGAATGGTGATCAAAAGCAAATAAATTACTTCCCAGCTGACATTATCTTCCCTCCCTCCGGGCAGCCCCTTTACCCCTCCTTAGTGCTGTCGATGCTTTTACAGAAAGCGTCGCACAGCTTGGCTTTGGACTCTGTCCCGCATCAGGTTGCAAGACTTGTAAACAAGAATCTTGAAAGAGCTGCCTGAGACACAGGCCACCTTCCCCACCTGATTTATGAACAGAAATAAACAAACCACCCAGGCAAGAACCGACTTTACAGGTCAGCCTCTTGGTCCAGTTCTCTGGTCTGAAGGGTTCCAAGGCCACGCTGGGCGCTGGAAAGGGACAGAACTCTTACCTCCTCCAACACGGCCCGGGCGACTTCCCTGTCCGGGAAGACAACGGAACTGGCCAGGTCTGGCACCACCGGGTGCAGCGGGGGCTCCGGAGTGGGCACGACGCGTGCGCAGCCCACCTGCAGGCGCCGGCCGTCCTGCATCTCCCAGAGGCGCTGCCACAGCTGACCGGGCGGGTCGGCCTCAAACTCCCCCAAGTGCGGTCGCGGGGCCTCCTGGCAGGCGCCCAGAAGCTCCAGCAGCGCGCGCCGGGTATTGGGGTCATCCTGGGGGTCCCGCAGCAAGAAGCCGTGCTGCGCGCCACCGGCCTGGCCACCCGGGCAGTAGCAGAGCAGCCTGAGCAGCTGGCACCACTGGAAGGGGCCGCGGCGCAGCTGGTGGAACAGGCGGTGGTGCAGCCGCGCCGCCCGGACCCGCGCCCCGCAGCCGGCGCCGGGGGTCACGGGCACGCACAGCGAGTAGCTGCGCACCGGAGGCCCCAGCAGCGCCACCAGGCGGGGGTCGGGGGCGTCCGCGTGGCCGGGGGCGTCGGCGCGCAGAGCGAAGTGCGCCAGGCTGCAGTCGGGGAGCTCCAGGACGAAGCAGCGCGGCGGAGCCATGGCCCCAGAGCAGACCTCGCGCCGCCCGACCCGCGGCCCCGAGAGTCGTCCGCGCAGGAGCCGGCGGGCGAAGGCCATGGGCGCGCCGGGCGGTCGACCCCGCCCTCGGCTGCGCCTCGGAAACGAAACCCGGGGACGAAGCGAGGTGACTGCGGGAAAAGGAAAGCGAAGCGCGGCGGGAAAAGGAAAGCAAAGCGCTGCGTGAAAACGAAACCCCGGCGGGGCAGGAACCCTGGTGCTAGGGCGCCCTTCCGGCTTCGCCTCTTCTCCGCGAGATCTGCGCAGTAAACAGCAGGCGCTCGGGAGTAAACGCTCGGCCCCGAGACCCCAGGTGCGCGGCGCACCGAATGAGGACCTGGGTTCTCGGCCCCAAGGTAGCTCCGTGTGCCTTCTGTGGGTGACTGGCGGCCCCGACCCTGATTTGACTTCCTCCTCTGCGGCTTCTGCCGGGTGCATGGAGTTGGGGCGGGGTGCACGCGCGCGAGGGACAGATGGACAGAGAAGTCCCTTCCCGGTGTAACTGGCTCTTCATCGCGCACGTGCAGGCGCACTACCGACCTTGGATGACTGACCAGGCCCTGCAGACCGTGGGCGCCTTCCCTGACCTCAGCTCCCAGTTCTGACAGCGCGTCCCCGCCCCTCCAATCCTGCAGAGCTGCTTTCCTGCGGGAACAGGACACTGGCTCTTCCCTCTCCAGTATCTTATGTCACCTGTGCACTGACACACCTGTGCACTGACTCACCTGTGCACTGACTCACCTCTGCACATGCATTTCCCTTTCTCAGAATTGCCCTCTCCCTTTTGGTGACTCTCCAACTGGGAAGTGTCGCCCAGACTAGCACCTCGAAATCGCTTTTCATTCACCAAATTGCCGTTTCCTGCACTAAGGTGAAGTGTATCAGGATAGCATCCTCTGCCTGCCACAGTCTAGCATCAGCACTGTTGCTACGAGATAGGGTAACTGCCTAATAGGATAACAGTGTTTGCCCAGTTACGTGGATATTTTATTCTGTGTTTACTCATTAACTGATGCCTTTTAAAAATGATATCAAGCAAAACAAAAGCAAAACAAAGGATAATAATCCCCAGGGAAAATAAAAAATTTAGAATTGAGACAAAGATTGAAAACATTCGATGAGCTGAAAGCAGTTATATTTTTTATGTCTTAATCAAGTTGGACTTAAACTTGGGGTTATGTTTAATTCTGAAGTCTTTTAACAAACATGAAATATAGATAGGTGGTTGGCATGTGAGTTAATAGGCCAAGAGGAATTAGAAGTTTAAAATTGTTTAGCTCTGAGAATAGAACCGTTTTTATACTCTATGAGGAATTTCAGTTTTGGACATTTAGCACGTGCGGATGGTTTCACATGTTTGTGGTAGATGAAAGCAAGTTTTCCTTTCACTCCTTTAAGTCGGTGCTGCATCTTCAAGCCTGCTGGCCGTTTCCCTATGCCATCCACCTCTCTGGATGTATTACAGTATCCTGGCTGCCATCACAAAATACCACGGCCTGGGCAGCTGAACAACAGAAAATGTGTTTTCATGAAGTTCAGGAGACCAGAGAAGTTGGAGATCAGAGTGCCAGCAGGGTTTGTTTTACTTGAGGCCACCTTCTCCCTGTGTTGTCACACCGTCTTTCCTCTGTGCTTGCATCCTTGGTGTCTCCTTAAAAGTCCGAGTTTCCTCATCTGGGAAGGACACCAGTCAGATTGAATTAGGTCCCACCATATTGTTCTGGTTTTAATGTAATCACCCATTGAAAGCCTTATTTTGAAATACAGTCCTACGGTGAGGAACTGGGAGCTAGGGCTGTAACATATAAATTTTGGGGAACATGCTATAGCCTATAACCCCACATATCCTGCATGCCCCACCAGGGCTATTCATATCCTCGGACTTTGACTCTCTACAGTCACTTACCAGTCTGTTTCCCGTCAGTGTGCGCCTTGAGGATAAGTAGGAAGTCTAGCTTATTCCTAACTTTTCCCTGAGCCTCCAACTGAAAGAAAACCTGACACACAGTTTGCTAAATGAACCATCCTATTTTTTTTTTAAGTTTTCCTCTATTTTTCACCTACCTTTGCCCTACAAAGGATGTAAACTTAATAACACTGCAGTGTCTGGACCCAGTCAATATTATAAAAGTGTTGAAGATATATCTTCATTCATAAAGAAAAAGCTTTGTTAGATTTTCAAGCCTTTCAAATTTGTAGGACAGAGACTCTGGCGGCCACAGCTGGAGGTTTATATTGACTCAACTTGCCTGTAGCAGCCCACTCTTGCAGGTGGGAAGGGGAGAAGCTGCAAGCTGGGAAGATACTTCACAGAGTTGTCTTTAAGTGAATGACTAGCACAGCTGTATTATAGGAAAAAACGTAATCTTCAGCACTTATAAACAAGAAAAAATGAAACTTTTCCAGCCATTCTGCTCCTAAGAAAAAAAGAAACAGAAAGGGAGAATTAACCAAATAAACAGCAATTAATAAATAATAAAATGAAAAAATAACATTTAGAAAAACAGCTTAGTTTTCGAAAACATGTTTGAACAGATATGAGTACTCAATTCATAAAAGAAAGAAAGAAAATGCAAATCAGAATAGGAAGAAATGAGATGGTAGAACCACAAGTTGAAAAGGATACCTAAAGGAGAATATTACGAACAATTCCACATTCATAAAAGCGAATATTACAAAATAAATGATGAGCTCAAAAAGCAAGAATTAATAAAATGACCCAAGGATGGAGTGATTACTCTATGACTGTGTAACCCAAATCCTAGGCAAGAAGTTAATGAAAGGGGGAAAAAGCACTGAGCAAGTTTCAGAGATCACTTATTTATCAAGGAAGAGTTCAGCCCTCTCCTACATAAGCCTTTGGTTTCTTTTTCAAATAAAAATTTATCCTAGCACATTTGTGGGTTTACCATTTGAAGAGTATTCTACTCTCTCATGGAGTTGGTTTTCTCACTAAGAAATGCTGTTGATATAGCTACCTTTTAGGGAAGAGTTACCATGACAGGTCCAGCTGCTGACCCCTTGCCTATCTCCATAGGATCCTGAAACCATGATTGCTCTTTGGCCAGACCTTGGAAATCTGGCCCTTATATTCATGGTTGGTGATTCTGTCGTGGACACCTGGAGCAATAGTCCATGACATGCCAACTTGAGATTATCTTGCACAAATGTCAAGATTGACGACATGCACCTCACTCATTGTTGGGGTCCTGAAATTTGGTTACCATAGCTGGACACATGGCAGGATGTGCCTACGTGTCTAGCCCTTCATATAGTGGCAGACCCCGAGACTCAAACAGGCTTTTTCTGGCCAGTGGTTTCAAACATGTCCTGGTAGTTCACCGCTGGAGAGAGCATACTCTGTGCAACCCAGGTGACGAAGGACTCAAAAGCTTATGACTACCCTCTCCAGACTGCTTGACTTACCCCTTTTTCCTGTTGCTCTTGCTCTACAACCTGTTAGAGGAATAAAGCCCAGATGGGAGTATAACATGCTCCTAAGTCCTATGTGTCCTGTTTGTGAATCATCAAGCATGAAGGTGGTCTTCAGATGTACACACACACACACACACACACACGCTCATGAAAAGAAAAAAAATAAAAATTTCTAAGGTTAGTACTCACTCTTATTTCAGAGCATGTTGATATTCCATTTCATGTATGTAAATACACAGACACACAAATACAATTACAACTTTGGGCCCATGAATGAGTGAAGGGGAAAGCCAAAGACAAAGAAGATGTTTGCAACCAACATGTAACCAACAAAGTGTACAATATGCAATGGATTTCTACAAATTAATGATAAAATGCAGGAAACCTAATAAGCAAAGGATTGGAACAAGCACGTCACACACACAAAATACTCAAATGACTAACAGAAGATACTTAATGTCGTTGGTCATAATGGAACTGAAAATTACAACCACAGCAGGTCTATTGTGACGTGAGCAAATGTGAAATGGAAAGAGTCAATCCTTCAAGATGGAACCCAAGTGGCTAACTAGGCCTGAATTTAAAATACAGCCAAGCAGCCATTTGCTGACTAGAGATCACACAAGTACTGTGACTTCCTGGAAAGCCCACCCTTTCTAACTTTGGGACTTTGAGAGTTCACCTAAATCAACCAGTCAAAACTCAATGGTAATGATTAATCAGAGCTCAGTTGTATCAACCAATCAGGATGCAGCTGTGTCACCCAGTCAAGACCAAGTGAGTTTCAATCCTTCATTTTCATAAATGTACCTGATTGAGACCCTAGGTGGGACTTTGCTATAAAACCCTAGACTTCCTTTTGTCCTCTGGAAAACACCTTTGTTTCACACTGAAGCCTGGTGCAAATTGTTCACTGGAATAAAATCTCTCTCTTCCATATTCCTTTTCAGAGAACATTTGTTCACATTTAGAGGGTCAGAAGTATAATTTGAAAAGAATCCTGATTTTTTTTTTCCCAGAACAGTCCTTAACCAACTCACTTGTGCCTCCAAGAGACCCTTGAGCTTGGTTGTCTTAAATAAATAATTTCAAGGAACAATACTCACTATTATTTTAGAGTATTTTGAGATTCCATTTTATGTGTGTAAATACACAGACCCAAAAACATGATAATAACTTTGAGCCCATGAGGTGGGGGGAAAGAAGGTGGGGAGGTCTTCAGGTAAGTCTTCCTGAATTCATACCTTCCATGCTTTGGATAAGGTCTCAGAGACTTTATAATTTCCCTCATAGGTCCCATCTATTGGGCCCCCAAAGAGAAACTTCTTTTAGCCATGGGCTTGGGTAAGGGAGTGATCTCAGCCAGTCTCTCCATCTAGACTGCAAAGGGGACATGTCCTCCTGACCCCAGGTTGAGGAGGGAGCCTTTCCAGACAGTTCCCCCCATCCAGACCCTGGAGGGTACTTTCCCTATTGGCCCGGGGTTTAGGAAGGGCCATCTTGGTCAGGCTCTGCCAGTCTGTAAGGTTTAGTGGGGATGCTCATGATAAGGGCACTGCAAAGAACAGCTTTGTGAGGTCAGCGCAATGAGTAGGCCATGTTTTCAGTTCTTCCCAGTGTTTAAATCTAACTGTCTTCTAAGCAAAGGGATTTTACCTGACTCATGGCTCAAGTTTTAAAATTAAAGCTATAAGATCATTATTTGTGCCTACCTATATTTTTGTGTGTATGTGTGTATATACATGTCTGCTAGAATATTGTCTACAGTACCAGATTGGCTTCTAAAAATGGGTACTCATAAATTAAGCAAATAAGTCAAAATGCTTTTCAAGTTCATATGACTTAATAATTTTTAGGTGAACAAGACTAGTCTAATATTGTTTGTTTGATGAGAATGGCTGTGTCTTTAAGTTATCAGAAAATATGCATACATTTAACATTAGGTTTTTTTATTTCATTATACTTGCCTGGCATGCAGTAATATAAAGTTCGTTGATAGAAAACAGCTTGAGAATATGCTAGATTTGTCTGAAGTATCATGAAATTTTCCAATTATAATTATTAAAAATGAAAAGATGGAGTAGATGTGGATGGGATAAAAGTTTTTAAATGAACTTTTGGTAATGGTTATGTTTTGTAATATGTTTACTTAGGAAGGGTTTTCCAAGTCTTTTTACTGACTACAGCTCTAGAATTTTCCTAAGCCAGATTAAATGATTAATGTTAATTACATATCTAGATCATTTAGAAATAAGACAATGCTAAGACATTATTGCTAAATATGAGTTTAGGCTTACATACTTTTGGCTTCTTAATTCAGAAGAACAAGAGTTATTTAGATCTCTTAGTAAAAATGTGCTGTTCCATATTAAAAAGTCTTGTGTTAGAAAGCCTATATCTCTTGAAATTGTAAAATGTGTATTATTGGATTGTTGGTATGGCATTGATGGTTAAAAATTGCTTACTTTCTAGATTTTTCATGGAAAATTAGGGTTGCTAAGAAATAGTATTATAATTAATGTGTTTGATTAAGCTATTAGAGCAGAGGGCATTCTGTTTGCAAATGTATGAGGAGGATATAATATATTTTTGATAAGGAAGGTTGAAAAGAAAAGAGAAATGAGAAACTTGTGTAGTAAATTTTTGTCTTACAAAAAATGACTGGTTATTTAGGAAAGAGGAATTTTGGAACAGCAGAAAGTCTAAGCATGTCATCAAAGGTCTAAGTAAATCATGAGCTGCATGAAAAGAAAGCTTATAAAAGCAATTTTCTGTTCAATCAGGTTGGCTACAATTGAAAAGAAATTGTATATGAGTCTTTCTAGGGATTCAATTTTGGTATTAAAAATACACTGATAGAGAAGATTAAAATTTGGTCCCCTGTGTTAAGATTTTCTTAAAATACTAATTTGCTCTTAGTCAAATTACAGGAGGTTTTAATTTTTAATTTGCAAATCTGTTCCCTTAATAGTCATCCTCTCAACTACAAACAGTTTCTATTTCTGGCACATTTTCTCCTGGGATCTATATGTTTTCCTGGTTTCAGGTTGTAAATGCAGCTCTCCTTCTCTTGGTCCTGGAAAAGCTAAATTCTTTTGCTTGGCCACAAATCTCCTTCAACCTTTTTGACACCTCCTGTAACTTTTTCTCTGGCTATAACACGGCTGTCATGGCCTGATGCTAAGATGTTTATCTTGAAGGTCTAGAAAACCAATGCTTTTCTTCAATATAGCTTCATTTTTACACTCTTGGCTTTTCTTGATGTGTCTGAATTGTTCCATGTAACCAGGAAGCTTCCTATGCTGTTCCTAAGAACCAAGGATTTCCCTGTTCAAGGAGCTAGTTTTCTTGTTTACATGTCTCTATATGTATACAACAGAATATGCTTAGAGTCCTGGATACATTCTTCTGTGCCTGATTAAATTCAAATACTCTTTGCATCAGATTTAACTCCCAGGTTATGCAAATGGGCTTTCAGTGAGGAGAAGCAATCACACTAAACGTTTGTTTTCCCTTTACCTATTAGGAAACTGGCCTAGTAAACTAGGAAAGAGTCTGTGTTTGCTTCATGTTTTTATCAGGCATTTGATTACTTAGGGAAACTGAACTTTAAAAAGGTTAGTGTTATCACATCCGTGTAAATCTGTATTCTTTTTGCAGTCTTCTAATTATCACTCTTTTTATTTAGCAGTGACATATGGTTCTGGTTCATCAAGTATTTTGAACCTTTAGATCTCTTTGGCAGGTTTCCCCAGCATCAGAATCCTAAATTAAGTCTTTTTGATCTTGTAGAGGTATTAAGTGATTAGGCTTATTTGGCAAATCATATGGGAAACATATCAAATAAGAAATGGTGTTTAACTTATTTTAAGTTATAGTTCTGTAAATATTTTACTAGTGTGTGCTCCAAATTGCATGAGATTCTTAAATTCTTAGATGCTATAGATATGGTTTAGATCTGTGTCTCCACCCAGATCTCATGTTGAAATTGTAAAGCTCAGGGTTGCTGGCGCAGCCTCGTGGGAAGTGATTGGATCATGGGAGCAGGTCCTCATGAATGGCTTGGTACCAACCACTTGGTACTGTCTGCAGGATAGTGAGTTCTTGTGAGATCTAATTGTTTAAAAGTGTGTGGCACCTCCTCTGCCCCAACATCTTTCTCTCTTGCTCCTGCTCTGGCCATGTGAGACACCTTCTCACACTTTGCCTTCTCTCATGATTTTAAGTTTCCTGAGGCCTCCCCAGAAGCCAAGCAGATACCAGCATCGTGCTTCCTGTACAGCCTGCATAACCATGAGCCAATTAAACCTCTTTTCCTTATAAATGACCCATTCTTTATAGCAATGAAAGAATTGACTAATATATAATAATAGGTATTATCAGTCCTGAGTATGATAATTGTGTTAAATGGTCGTATGCACAGAAATACCTATATCTACTTGCAATCATTTCTACATTCTTTCTTACAGTTTCCTTGTAAACTCTCATCAGAGTTTTGATCATGGCTGTTCTAGATTTTTCACATCCATAATTATTGTTTTAAATTCTTTTCTATTAGCATTTGCAATCAGCTATAGCCCAAAATTACTAATTAAGATTAAGAAAATCAAAATTAATTACTTGAAATTAAATAATTGATAAGGATAATTTTATGACTTTTATTTAAAATGTTTGTTCTCCACTTAAATGTTTTGTTTTTCAGATTCAAGGACATTTCCTTTCATAAGCTATAGTTTGCAACAATTTGGTGAAGAATACCTTTGTGAACACAAGTGGAAGCATTTGCCTTTCTCCCTACTTGAATCCTCCAGAATGACACTATTTGTCAGCATTCTTATTTTATTTCTGTAAGTTCAGTAAAAAAAATATGCTCTCTTTTATAAGCAGGTTACTGTTGGAAATACTGATTATATTACTAGGCTTGGGCTGAAAAGTCATATTTAAGAAGGTTCATAAAATGCCTGGCTTCAAGAGTTCCAAGCTTTAGAGTGAATGCATAAAACTTGTCACTTCCCAGTAGGCCCAAGGACCTTAAGACCCTAAGTAAAATCTCAATTCTACCTTCATTTGGCTTCCTAGTCTCTAGAGGTTCTAAAACCTGAAAGTTTCTGTATGATTAATGTGGAGAGAAAAAGTCATGTTCTTAAGGAAAACTAAAGTGCACCTATTAATAGGTTGAAGCCCTGTTCACTGTTTTCAAGCGCTGGTTTTCTACCTGTAGACGAGACTGGATCCTGAGTACTCCTGATTTCCTATAACATCTGGCTGCAATTAAATCCTGATAAAGTTTACCAGGCCTCTTCCCTCAAGCAAAACCATAGAGCCTCTTGAGACATTTCCCTACTCAAATTACTCAACTAGGGGAATCAGGTATTAAGATGGAAAAACTCAGCCGAGGCGGGTGGATCACGAGGTCAAGAGATCGAGACCACCCTGGTCAACATGGTGAAACCCCGTCTCTACTAAAAATACAAAAAATTAGCTGGGCCTGGTGGCGCGTGCCTGCAATCCCAGCTACTCAGGAGGCTGAGGCAGGAGAATTGCCTGAACCCAGTAGGTGGAGGTTGCGGTGAGCCGAGATCGCACCATTGCACTCCAGCCTGGGTAACAAGAGTGAAACGCTGTCTAAAAAAAAAAAGATGGAAAAACTCATCAGAGCTCTGGTCAACACTGCAGCTACTCTGTCTGTCCTTGACCACAGCATGCTTTTCATGGAGCCTCCTTGGAGTTCTGAATTCATCCCGATGGTTGGGGCAGCCAGCCCACCTATGATACTTCCTAATCTTTATCTGTTATTTTCCAACATTGGCAGTTGTTTTTCCTTTGGGCTTTCACATACTTCCTAGGACGGAAGTTCTTAAAAACATGCCAGGCCCATATTTTATTATCCTAGAAAGAAGAAATGATGCTTGAGTTATCCTCACCAGGATATTTTGCCACAGAAATACCTTTTATCCAAATCCCCATCTATTCAGTTAGCTCCACCAACACTACCTACCCTGGTCTCTAAGAGCTGCAGTCCAACACTCATGATAACCCCTCAGATTATAAAGACAATAGTTGTGGATACTCTCAAGGCTATCATTCATCTAGAAGGGTTAACCGTAATGAAGGAGCTAGATTAGGAAGGTTTCTTGGATCCCAATTTAAACTAGATTCTGCTCCGAATTAATAAATGATCAGAAAATCTTTCTCAACTGTTCGCAGATTGAGAAACAGTTGAGTGGTGCCTGCTCCACCACCCAAGCTATTAGGGTGCAGTAGAGGTCCATAGACTCCCTTGCTCATGTAGCCCTAGACAAACACATTGCTTTAGACTATCTCATCCCTGCACAGAGTGAAGTTTGTGCTGTTGCTACCACTTTCTGCAGGGCAAATACTTCCAGGCAGGTTGAATTGGAAACATCTAAGATCTTAAGGCTAGCCAAATCTCTCGAGGAAAAAAAAAAACCTTCAAAAAGACTCCTGACTGGACTTACCAGGTCGAGTTTCTGATTTCCAGATATTTCCACCTCGCTTTCCCTGCAGTAGGGTTCCTTCTGCGTGCCACCCTACAATTCTTGATACTCCTCATGTTTGAGCTAAGTATTTGGCTCCTCTTTAAGATTTTCCCAGCCTGTTTTAACATATGCCTGCAATAGACCCCCATTAGGATCATGCTGACCTAACCCTTGAGACTTCAAAATTGCTCCAGCCAGAAAGGAGAACCAACTTAACCCAAAAGAGTTTGATTCAAATTTAATAGGTACCTGTATGCCTCTCCTAAGTAAATGGCTGTAGTTGCTCAGTTGGCCACTGCCCTGCCACTAGGGTCCCTGGGCAGGACTAGACACACCCGGAGAAGACAGCCAACCAATCTAGCACCGTGACAGACCAAAACCAGCCTAACCTGTCATCAACACTATCTGCCTAAAGGTTTTGATCCAGATGGGGGAAATGTGAACAAATGTGAACCAGAATGAACCAATTCTTCAAAATGAATCTGAGTGACTAACTGAGCTGGTATTTACAATAGAGCCAAACAGCTGTTTGCTGACTAGAGGTTACACATGGACTCTAAATTCCCCCAAAACCTGCAACCTTTGAACTTTGGAGTATTCAGACCTCACCTAAATCAACCAGTCAGGGCTAGGCTGTATCTAGCAATGAGGATATGTCTGTGTTGGCCAATCAGAACTCAGCTGCATTGAGCAAGCAGAACTAAACAACTTGTTAACATAAACATAAACATACCTGACTGGGAAATTTCGCTGTAAAACTGCAATCTTCCCTTTATTTTCTGGAAGGCACCTTCATTTTATATCAAAAGGCTGTGTCTCCCCAGTTTGCAAACTGTTCATTGGAATAAAGTCTCTTTCCTCCTAATTCATTTTTAAAGAACTTTTATTCACAGTCTGAAGAACAAATGCATAGGTTTTAGTTGTCTGTGGAGGCCCTCAGTTGGCATTTATGGCTATAAAATCTGTACCTGTGGCATGAAGTCATCTCCCTTATATAGTTCAGTATGTTGCAAAGAAAGTCTACCACTCCTGAATGCTCCACTTAGATGGGGGTGGGGGGAAAGAGAACCAATCAAGGAAAAAGCATATGTTAAAAGAATACCAACATAACTGTTGAGTATTATGACCTCATTGGCAGCAGGGACTTTGACTTATTTATTTCCTCTATATTTTGGTTATATTTATTGCTTTTATCTGATACATAGGAGACTCTCGATAAATATGTGGAAGGAAGGGAAGAAAAGAAGTAAAGAAAGCATGTCTGAATAAATAAATGAATGAATGAAATAATAAGTGAATTTAAAAAAACTGGACTAAATAGTATAGATCTAGGAAACAGTAGTGAATTCGTGTGATGATAATAAGCAATGACTGAGCAGTGTTGCAAGTGCTTAAATCCCAGCTCATCTTTTCTCCTGTGTGACGTAAGTGCCGTCCTCTGTAAACTAAGGTAGTACATGCAAAGTATAAGACAATGCCTGACACACAATAATATAGTCATGCAAGACATTTCTTATATGAGGCAAGCACTACTCTCGCTACTTACTATGCATTATATTACTTACTCTTTAACAGGCCTAGTGTAAGTTAGAGATTCTTGTCTGGATTTTCCAGATGTACTTGCAAGATCAAGTGAGTAAAGACATTTATCCAAAATTATAGGAACCTGCCTGGTTGAACCAGGTAGGATTCAACCCTTACAATATTTTGCTTCAAAAAGCCTGTGTGGGTACCCTCTGAGCTACCTAACATTGATTTGAAATATAAACTGACTTAGTTCTCACTTCTTCATAAACATGTGATCATGACCTAGCAAAAAGTATTTTTTCAATTGGGTAAGGCCATGGTATGAGAGTTTACGAAATTTGGGGCTGAGATTTCAAGGACCTGAGACATACCTACTGTTGCATATTTAGTAATCATTAAGCATGCAGTTTTGCAGATGTTAAATTAAATATGCTTAAAATTTTCTTTTAAGTAAAATAAGTCATTTCTGTTTCTATTCAGAATACGATAGTATCCGAATAACAAGAATAATCTGTTTCTATTCAGAATATGACACTATCAGAATAACAAATTAGGGTTAGAATAGCTGAACACTTAAAGTTTGCAAGACATTATTTGGTGAATTCTTCACAAAAATAAGCATTTTCACTCTGCACAAAAATCACATGAGATACATGGTTTTGCTGATAAAGAAATGGAAATCCAGAGACATAAAGTCGCTTATTCAAAGTCACCCAGCTACATTGTGGCTCTAGCAGTTCAGCTACTGGGACTCTTCCAACTTTCTACAGGTGTCACGAAAGCACAAGATCACATGTTTACACACAATTCTTATGAAAGAGCACTAAAAGGAAGGTTTTAGTGAAAAGGTAAACAAGGTTTTTAAGAAAATGGTAAAAATAAATAAATGATGAGCCACAGTAATTCTCACCAATTAGGAAGCATCTTAGAAAAGTATTGGATTTCCTCTAACTAAAAACATCTATCAAAAGTGATATTGAAATACAGGAAGATGTAAATATCTAAAGTTTAACACTGTCACCTTGCATAAATGAGGCTGAATAGCTAATGAAGTAGTAAGACCTAACTTCAATTTGGGTCCATGCCTTTCACTGACATCTGAAACGGGTCTTGAGGTGAGTGATCATGGACTCATCCTCCACCAGCCAATCAGTGTGTTTATTATCTGGCTTTAAAAAGAAACTTCTCCAGCGAGGTGCCATGGCTCATGCCTGTAATCCCAGCACGTGGGAGGCCGAGGCGGGCAGATCACAAGGTCAGGAGTTCAACACCAGCCTGGCCAACATGGTGAAACCCCAACTCTACTAAAAAAAAAAAAATACAAAATTTAGGTGGGTGTGGTGGCACACACCTGTAATCCCAGCTACTCAGGAGGTTGAGGCTGAGTGGGAAATTTCTCTAGTGGGAGAATTGCTTGAACCCAGGAGGCAGAGGTTGCAGTGAGCCAAGATCATGCCATTGCACTCCAGCCTGGGCGACAGAGCAAGACTCTGTCTTGAGAAAAATTTAAAAAGACACTTTTTTTGAGGGCCCACCCATGATGGAGCAAAAACTGTTACTTGGCTATGTCAAGAGAAAAGAATGCAACAAGTACAAAGCCTGTTGATCTGTTGGACAGAGAATTAGATATTCATAGAGACTGCTGTCCTCATATGTAACTACATCAAGCTAGAAAGACTGTCATAATACAAGTGGACTGAGGCAGCTGTGAGTAGAGAAAGCAGGAACACTGGTCCCCATCTCTACTCTTCAGTCTTGGCCCTGTTTCAACTTTCACTTTCATATATGGCAAAATCGAAACTAACTCAGCTGAGTGTTAGTCGAAGTAGGTGTGTCCTGCTCCCCGATGACAGGTTGCTCAGAGACTGCTGATTTCCACCCCTATATAAAGCAAGTCCCTGGCATGCAGGGACCACTCTGCTCCAGGCATCTGCCACCATGTGGGTGGTCACGCCTGCTGCTTTTGCTGGGAAGCTACTGAGTGTGTTTGGCCTCCCTTTGAACTCTCTGTGGAGGAGCCTGGTCCTGCTGTCCTGTTGGTTGAGGGCAACGTTCTGGCTGCCAGGGACCAAGAGGACAAAGAAGCAGCTGGTACTGAGAGAGCCAGACAAGACCAAAGAGGAAGAAGAGGACCCCCCTCTGCCCACCACCCCTACCAGCGTCAACTACCACTTCACTCGCCAGTGCAACTACAGATGCGGCTTCTGTTTCCACACGGCCAAAACATCCTTTGTGCTGCCCCTTGAGGAGGCAAAGAGAGGATTGCTCTTGCTCAAGGAAGCTGGTGAGTCCCTGGTCCCAGGCAGAAATCAGGATTCTCAACCACTGGACAGTGGGGTAAGGTGAGGAGGGGCTGAGGGCACACAAGCTGGAGAGCTTCTCCAGAACTCAAGCTCAACATTTGCCATTGCAAGGTCAGTATGTTGTCCTGTGAGAAAATAATTCAGTGAATTTTGGAGTGGGCATCTAAAAATAATTCAGTGAATTTTGGAGTGGGTCCTTCCTAAATCACAGAGTTGGCCTGGAGTGGGGGATTGGTGGAGCAAACCTGTCCCTCTTATCTCTTGGAAGCAAGCAGAGGTCTATGCAAAGGGCAGGTCCCTGTCACACTCAGTGTTTGGAAAGAGGCAGTTTGGGAAGACTGTATCACTTTCTGAGTTCACCCACAACACTAACAAATTTGGGTTTTCCAGAAACAGTTATTAGTAATTAGGAAAGTTGGAAACAAAAACAAAAACTTTGACATAAAAACAACAATAGTTGGACCTTATATTTGAGTTTGTATATGTTCTTTTAATAGGAAACCTTAAAATTGTTTTAGCAAATATGTCAAAGACTTAACTCTAAAGAATGCTTACTGAGCATCACCATATTAATAACTTGCAGCCTCTTGGAGATAACTCAGTATGTGACCTTCAAATGCAACATCTTCCACTCCAGATCTGTTCTTCCTTCCGTCCTTGTTTTTCTGTCTTTCCTCGAGTACCTTCTCAGCTAGTACCTTCAGCAGCATCTCTAGCTTATTTCCCTCCTTGTTTAACTTTTTAATGAAAGCATAGCATGCATGCATCAGATTACACATATTCAGGGCATACATCCTGATGAATTTCACAAAGCAATCACAGCGAGGTAAATAGTCTGCAGATCCAGAGAGAAAGCATCACCGGCCCCCAGAAGTTCATGCTGCATTCTAGCCACTACCCTGGTCCTCAAAGGTAGGCACTTGCTGGACTTCTAACTCACAGATTCATTTTGCCTGTCCTGTTCTTTGTATAAATGGAATCATACAGTGTGTAGTATGTTGAATCCCACTTCTTTCCTCCTCGTTACATTGGCTTAGTCCCCCAAAGCTGATTGTTCAAGTGAGAACCTGACTTCCCATTCTCACTGTGACTTAATCCAAATTCCTGTCATTTTTCACCATGATTATTATAATTCAACTCACTGTCTCTGCTCACCCCACTGAAAACTCCTGGTCTTACTTTAAAATGCAGTTTTGGTGATTTAACTCCCCACTTAACTCTCCTACTTATGAGCATCATTGTCAAGGCCCATGGCAAGCTCAGTGAGGCTCTCAGCACCCACTACCCTGATGGCTTGGGTTCTCTCTGCTATAGACACAGCCTTTCACACTCATTTTCTTCAAACACCAAAATCATTAAGAGTGGTCATATTGTTGTCTCTTCCTAGAATGTCGGTTCTCAAATCTATGTTGGTGAACTTTCAAAGCTCCTTTGAATTCTTGGTCCTCTGTGGCCATAATTATGCCCTTTCCTTTTCATTTGTGAACTCGTAGTACTTGCTACAAAGGTGTCTTGCAGTTTCTATAAATGTATTATTTTGTTCAGTTTTGTTTTTAATGTCTGGGTCCTCAAAGAAATTATGCTCCGAGGTTGAATTTGACCCTTCTATGTATCTTCATGCCAGGCAGAGTGTCTAGAATGTTATAGAGCTTTAAGAAATGTTTTTAGATAAATGAATGAGTATAAGGAGATATGTTAAATGAAATTACAGCTTTCATTCAGAAGGCCAGAGTTTGAGTTTCTGCTCTAATATTTACTAGGCTTGTCAAGACATATAACTTTTCTGAGTATCAGTTCCATGATCTTAAAATTAGCATTAGATAAAAATGATAACTAATAAACCAATCTCAAAAGTTGGTGCAAGGCAGAAATCAGTGAATGTTCATGTATTTTTGTCATAAATAATAACCTATTAATAATTATAATTAATACTTTTATATAATAACCTCTTGGTTTAAGTAAGTAAAAGCAAAGTTAATTGAAATGCTTACAGGATACTGTAGGTTGTATTTTCCTGTAAGAGAGATTTCTAGATAATGGAGGAAAAGATATTTTTGTGGTTGTAAGCCTTAAAGAAAGAGGAAAGAAACACAAAAGGTGGCTCTGCAGTCAAGGACAGGTTTATTTTAGATAAAACAAACATGAGAGGGGCTTCTGGCCAAGTTAGGTCAGAGCCCACACTCTTACAGACTAAGAGTTTTTAAAGATTTAGAGTGGGAGAGTTTATTAGAAGGTTACACTGCTCCTGTGTTTCTTTGTTGTGCTTATCTGGGAGAGGGATTTGTGTGTCTGTTTCCATACATCTTCCTGCAGCTGCTGGCATAGCCACCCTGAGTCTGCTTGCAGCTTCCCTATCAGTCCACCTGAAGGGAAAGGAATGTCCTTATTAAGGCCCACTGCTTCACTGGGACCCATTATATGAGGGTGAAGTTTGGCAGTTACCCAAGGGACCTCCCCCCCAACCTCCCTCCATGCCTAAGCTGTCTTATCTGTGTTTTACTGCCTGTTTTTTCTGGCTTCTTGCAGTTAGAAGTGATTTTCTTGAAATGTGTGAGGCTAGAAAGGGTGCTGGAATTTAAAGTGGTAGTGTTTGTCACGAGATGACAGTGCTCCTGCTCTGTCAGTGGTAATTAAATGTTTGAAATTACATTAAAATTTGAATTTTAATATATATATTGTACATTATATTTAAAATTAAAATTTACTGTTCTGGCTAAAGATACTTCTAAAATATATTATTTACTTTCCTGGCTTTTAAACTGCTTTGAAATTCCGTTCAGAAAGACTGAATAGAATTTAAAACAATGAGCATCAGATCTGGGCTGTAATGTGATCACTCGTGTATGTTAACACCATTGTCAATCAATTCCTCTTTGTCTAAGATCTTAACTGTGCCTCTAAATTCTATTCCTTCCATTTTCTTCTTCTTCCGTCCCTTTTAAATATACTCCTCAAAATTGTTAGCAGTTCTTTGCCACTGGCCAGTTCCCTGTCTTACTTTCTCCAGTTTATCTGCTGCTACATCACCACACTTATTAGGTAACTATGTTTGGTTTTCAAATTACAATGAATGTCACTCAAGCAGCCTCCCAGCATGATGGATTATAAATAGGGAGGTGATATAATGTCTCACTGTCCAATCATTGACATATCTGAGAGTGTAAGGGGGCACTAAAACTAACTCACAGACACTGTTTTGTCTACCATAAACAAAAATTGTTCCAGGCACACCAGGATGGAGGCTTCTCTACTTATAAAGACTCAAGGCTTTGGAGCCTAGTCATGTACCCTGGCTTCACTTTTCTCTAGCTTTATGATCTTGACCAAGTTGTTGAACCTTTCTCAGCTTCAATTCTTGCACCAAATACCAGATAATAATTCCTTCCCATGGGTTATTTAAGGATTGAAAGTTTTAACCATATTACCTTGGGTGGTGTATGGTGAGGCCAGACACAGAATAAGAGAGACCAGAAAGAGCTTTGCAGCTTTGTGACTCCTAATACCTTGGGGAGTGCACCATGGGCCCTCCAGGACCACGCAGGAAGCACCAGGTTAGTCATCAGGCAGGGGAAGACGGGGATTGTAGAATAAGCCAATAGGATACTTGCCATAGGAGCAAACGGGTGAGGCAGGGCCAGCAGGCTTGGCATGGGCTGGTTTGGATAATTGCAACAAGCCCTGAAGCATAGGTCCTGTCCCTGGTTTTCTGGTACCAGGCCCTGGGATGATTAGAGTGGTGAAGAGTGGCCCAGGGTGTTAGTCTAGACAAAGTAGTCAGAGGGTCAACTTAATTGGCTGCTCAAGAAGAGGAACTGACTGGCTTCTAGCCAGGGCCTCAACACTAAGTCAAGATGGCATTTCAAAAGATATATGGCAGTGAGACTGTACACGTTAAACTGCCAAGCATGGTATTCAGCACTTAGTAGGAGCAAAGTTTGAATGGATAGGCTCATGAATAATGTTCTTGTGGTTCTGCTGCTCTAGCTGGTATTCCTAGTTATTTTATTCCCATGACCAAATCTGTTTGAGATATTTCCTGGGTCTAACACTTACTTCTTTGGTTTCTGATTCTAATGTCTGCTTTTTTTTTTTTTTTTTTGGAGATGGACTCTCACTTTGTCTCCCAGGCTGGAGTGCAGTGGCAGGATTTTGCTTCACTGCAACCTCCGCCTCCCAGGTTCAAACAATTATTCCACTTCAGCCTTCCAAGTAGCTGGGTTTACAGGCACCCACCACCATACTGGGCTAACTTTTTTGCATTTTTAGTAGAGATGGGTTAGGCTGGTCTAGAACTCCGGTCCTCAGCTGATCCTCTCATCTCGGCCTCCCAAAGTGCTGGGATTACAGGCATGAGCCACCGTGCCTGACCTGCTTCCACTTCTGTGACTTGTCACCTTCTTCCTTTTCTTCTCCATGTTTTAAACCAACAGCTGCTCTCCTCTAACCTAAGCACACTGTTTTACAACTGGTTTCAACACAGCCAGAGTTCTGTGAAGTGGACATTGAAAACTTCATCTGGTGGGAAAAGTTGCTCACTCATGAAAGGCTCATTCTGGAAATCACCTACTATGATGTGGCCATAACACAGATCAGCTAACAAGTATTCAGTGAACTGGATTGAATGGAATAGAATTAGAAATGAACCTCATCATGATAATATCACTGTATAAACATCTGAATTTCAAGATATTCTGGGCCTTGTAGTTGATTGTGGCATATTTATCTTCATTTCCTTCAACTTCTCCTCCACTGCATTAAAATTACAGTAAAAGAATTAAAAGAAGGAGAATAAAGCCACAAAGAAATCAACACATAGTTGTAACCAATTCATGGCATGAAGCAGTTTATGCATGTGTCTTCAGGGAGATGGCAATAGGAAACTCACCAGATTGCTGCAGAGAACACAGAGGGTTTCAGAAACTGGTCCCGTCATTTGATACGGAAAGTTGGTGTGAGGCAGGAATTAGGTACTTTTTACTACTTTATACTTTCCACATGGCCCCTCCCCAATTCCTGCAGATGACAGAGGTTTTTCTTTAAAGGATCTGGTTTCCAAGGGCTGAGCACTCAGGGATACTAGCTGCAGTGAAGAATAGAAACCACCCACTGAAAACAGCAGAAGTAAGAGCAAGTCCGCCCAGCAGGTAGGGAGGCCCCATCTTCCTAGAATGCAGACAGGCAGGTAAATGACGCAAAGGCCTATCCTCCTAGGATGCAGGCAGACAGGTGTGTAAATCACAGGCCCATCCTCCTAGAATGTAGACAGACAGGTGTATGACGCACAGACCTATCCTCCTAGAACGCAGGCAGGTGGGTGTATAATGCATAGACCCCATCCTCCTAGAATGCAGGCAGGTGGGTGTGTAACGAATACACCCATCCTCCTAGAATGCAGGCAGGCAGGTGTGTAATGCATAGACCCCATCCTCCTAGAAGGCAGGCAGGCAGGTGTATAATGCATACACCCATCCTCCTAGAATGCAGGCAGGTGGGTGTGTAACGCATACACCCATCCTCCTAGAATGCAGGCAGGTGGGTGTGTAACGCATACACCCATCCTCCTAGAATGCAGGCAGGTGGGTGTGTAACGAATACACCCATCCTCCTAGAATGCAGGCAGGTGGGTGTGTAACGAATACACCCATCCTTCTAGAATGCAGGCAGGCAGGTGTGTAATGCATAGACCCCGTCCTCCTAGAATGAAGGCAGGCAGGTGTGTAATGCATAGACCCCGTCCTCCTAGAATGCAGGCAGGCAGGTGTATAATGCATACACCCATCCTCCTAGAATGCAGGCAGGCAGGTGTGTAATGCATAGACCCCATCCTCCTAGAAGGCAGGCAGGCAGGTGTATAATGCATACACCCATCCTCCTAGAATGCAGGCAGGTGGGTGTGTAACGCATACACCCATCCTCCTAGAATGCAGGCAGGTGGGTGTGTAACGCATACACCCATCCTCCTAGAATGCAGGCAGGTGGGTGTGTAACGAATACACCCATCCTCCTAGAATGCAGGCAGGTGGGTGTGTAACGAATACACCCATCCTTCTAGAATGCAGGCAGGCAGGTGTGTAATGCATAGACCCCGTCCTCCTAGAATGAAGGCAGGCAGGTGTGTAATGCATAGACCCCGTCCTCCTAGAATGCAGGCAGGCAGGTGTATAATGCATACACCCATCCTCCTAGAATGAAGGCAGGCAGGTGTGTAAAGCATAGACCCATCCTCCTAGAATTCAGGAAGGCAGGTGTATAACACATGCAAGAGACAGATATGTTTCTCTGAGAAAACAAGATGACTCCAGAGTAAAGAGCAAGGATATTAGTGTTCGGAGGTTTTCCAATGAATAAGCCAGATTATCTCTCTGTCTCTCATAGTAAAACCCTCCTTTGGACCAGCCCCTTCCTTCATCACAAAATTCCATTCAGCTATTTTGCACCACACTGAAATTTGAATGAATGAACAAAAACATCAAAAGAAAAGACGGACACCAAAACAAATGCACAGAGAGGATGTAGAAAGAAGAAAACTGCCAAAAAATCTATAGCTGGTAATTACAGAGAGATAAAAGAAAGAATTGCATATGTGAAACAAGAATAGAATGCCAAGAAAAGAATAGTCAAAATATGGAAGCATATCGGGACCTGAAAGTGGGGTTTCTAAAATTACAATTTTAATAGACAAAAAGGTAAAGTCTTACCAAAATAAGACCAAAAAACAGGATAGACTAGGAAGGAAAATGGTAAGAAAATAGTGGTTCAATTTAGACACTCCAATATTCCAGTAATAGAAGGAAAAAGTAAAAATTGAGACAAGGTGCAAACAATCAAATAATATGAGATTTTTTTCATAACATAAAGAGCTCTGATTTTAGATTGAGGCCTTCCAGGTGCCCAGATGGTGACTAAAGACAGATTTTTAGGACACCCTGTCTTGAAATTTCAGAACGTTAGGAAGAAAGCTTCTGGAGAGTAGAGCAAGCCATGCACTTACAAAGGATTCCAATGAGGGTGTTATCAGGCCTCTGAACAAGAACACTTAAAACTGAGCAAGTTTGCTGAGAATGACGGTTTCCAGATTCATCCATTTCCCTGCAAAGGACACAAACCCATCATTTTTTATTGCTGCATAGTATTCTATTCCACATTTTCCTTGTCCAGTCTATCATCGATGGGCATTTGGGTTGGTCCCAGCTCTTTGCTATTGTAAACAGTGCTTCAATGAACATACGTGTGCATGTGTCTTTATAATAGAATGATTTATAGTCTTTTGGATATATAGCCAGTAATGGGATTGCTGGGTCAAGTGGAATTTCTATTCCTAGGTCCTTGAGGAATTGCCACACTGTCTTCCACAATGGTTGAACTAATTTACACTCCCACCAACAGTGTAAAAGTGTTCCGATTTTTCCACATCCTCTCCAGCATCTGTTGTCTCCAGATTTTTTTATTGCATTTTAGGTTTTGGGGTGCATGTGAAGAACATGCAAGATTGTTGCATAGGTACACACATGTGGCAATGTGATTTGCTGCCTTCCTCCCCTTCACCTATATCTGGCATTTCTCCCCATGCCATCTCTCCCCAACTCCCCACCACCCGCTGTCCCTCCCCTATTTCCCCCCGACAGACCCCAGTGTGTGACACAAGAAGAGAAAATCAAACCACATGTTCTCACTCATAGGCTGGTGTTGAACAATGAGAACACATGGACACAGGGAGGGGAGCATCACACACTGGGGTCTGTTGAATGTGAACAGGGGAGGAACAGTGGAGGGTAGGGAGGTTGGGAGGGATAACACGGGGAGAAATGCCAGATGTAGGTGATGGGAGGGATGGAGTCAGCAAACCACGTTGCCATGTATGTACCTATGCAATAATTCTGAACATTCTGCACATGTACCGCAGAACCTAAAGTGCAATAAAATGTATAAAACAAATTTTAAAAACTGAGTAAAAATGATTTCACCTAGAATGTGACACCTGGCCAAACAATTGGTCACCAATGCATTTTGAGGTATACAAGTCTCCACTTTAATTCCTATTTTACATTTTTTCCAGGAAGCTTGTAAAGGAATTTTCCAAAATAAGGGAGTAACCCCAAGAGAGAGGGGGATGCAGAGTCCAGGACAAGGAGTAGGGTGGGAAACGCCGAGTGAGGAGGAGTGTCATTCTCAGGCTGGCAGCTGGCCCATGGACAGGCCACATGGAAGGCGGGTGGGGGGCATGTGGCTTTCTGCTTTGCAAAACCCTGTGTTGCCTCATTGTACCCTTTGGTGTCTGAGCAATTCTATTCATCTGTGTAACCAATTCCCTGCATCCCTGTTTACACCCTGAATTAAACACATGCTATTCCCATTGGGTAGGATTGGTGTTGGGAACTAGGGTTAGGGGAGGGAAGATAATGAGAAAGTTTTATTTCATCTTTTTTACATTGAGAAAATATTATTTTTACTATATATATGTGTGTATATATATATGTGTATATATATGTGTATATATATGTATATATATATGTATATATATGTATATATATATGTGTGTATATATATATATGTATGTATGTATGTATATTTGTTAAGTGGTAAAATTGATGTATCACCTCGCACAGGTATGGAGAAGATCAACTTTTCAGGCGGAGAGCCATTTATTCATGACCGGGGAGAATACCTGGGCAAGCTGGTGAAGTTCTGCAAAACAGAGCTGCAGCTGCCCAGCGTGAGCATCGTGAGCAACGGAAGCCTGATCCGGGAGAAGTGGTTCCAGAATTACGGTGCGCTTCATGGGATGGCCCTCTCCTTATTGCTATTGTTATTGTCGGTTCTTGTATTTCTTTCCATCCTGGGCCTTCAGCCAGACCAGCTGAGGAACTGGAAGGGAAGAAAAACTAATCTTGCTTACTCTAATCGCTTTTCAAGCTGTGCATGGCATTATGGAAGTTTTAGTTCCATAGGGCTCTCAGTACACAAGTTTGGCAAGTTAGATAATAGACCTTATTACTGAGATGACTATCTTGTACATGCAATTTAGCAAATATAAGACCTCTGGCCACAGTTTAGACACTAGCAGGGAAAATTGACACATTTGACAACTTTGTAATAAAATCTCTGTTGGGACTGGGCTGGATCCGTGACTGATTGTATCAGAACCTCGTGGTATATGGATTGACCAATGTGGGGGGCTCAAAGGGATTTCACCGTGTAGCCAGGATTAAGAGCTCTGAGTTCTAAGGCTGCTGAGGTTCCTCGCAGTTCAGTTTTCTGCAGATGTCATGTCCATATAGCAGTACTTGAAACTTAGGAAGGACTTGGAAAACATTAGCTCTTCTTATATGTACTGTCATGTTGGGGAATAGGTGTAGCCTGTTATGGTACAATTCTCTGTTCTTTTTTGTATGAGCTGTTCGAGCCTTGAAATCATTCAAAGAGAAGCTGCATTTATAATCTCTTGAGGATGTTGCTGAGACATCTTTGATACCTCATCTGAGATGGTGCAGACATGGACTGTGGGGGAGGAACACTGTGGATGTGGGTTGAAGGGTCCATCTGATAAGGGTGAATCAGGAAGAGAAGAGCAAAGGTGTCAGGTGCAGGTGAATTAGGAAGGGCTTCCAAGGCAGTGTGTAAAACCAAAACGGTAGTGAAGGGCAGCACTTTGTCACACAGCGGGTATGAGGTTCAAGAGTTAACTTTGGGAACCATCCTTAGACAGATACAAAAGAAACTGAGAAAGCAGTGTGATGGAGACTAACAGGCGGGGTTTTCATGGGGGGGATACCCATCCTGGACAGCCAAGATCAGCTGTCCAGGATGTCCTTGTGGTGTGCTTAGCAGGGACAGCACTGTGCATCCAAGTCAAAGCTCTCAGACTTGTGGGAGAAAGTGGTATACATTAGTGAATTGAGAAGCATGTAAGGAAAGCCACTGTCGGCAGCATGGAGACAATAAGAAAGCATGAAGACTGTGGAGAACGGGAAGCCTCATGCCGTATTCCTATAGAGCATGAGTAGACAGCCAACTAGGAGCTTTCTTTGATTTTTATGCAACATGAGAATTTGGATGATCCTCAAATTATTCAACACAGATCAAAAATCTACAATAATAAGTATTTGCAAATAATTAGAAATATTTGTAGACATTGTGAGGACCAAATGTATATAGATGTCTGTCTGGTCCACCTTTGTCTAATGGGTCAGGAATGGGTCTATGTGCTTGAGTGAATGAGAGGAGCTGTTTCAGAGCCCACTACTTCTCCAGTTTGGTAATTTGCAAGAAGGACTTCCAACACTCAATAGCTAGTTATACTTATGACTAGGGTTTCTCTTTTCTTTGAGTCCGAGTCTCGCTGTGTCACCCAGGCTGGCATGCAATGGATCTATCTCAGCTCACTGCAACCTCTGCTTCTGGGTTCCAGGTTCAAGCAGTTTTCCTGCCTCAGCCTCCCAAGTAGCAGGGATTACAGGGACCTGCCACCACACCCAGCTAATTTTTGTATTTTTAATAGAGATGGGAGTTTCACCATTTTGGCCAGGCTGGCCTCAAACTCCTGATCTCATGATCCTCCTGACTCAGCCTTCCAAAGTGCATGAGCCACTGCACCTGGCCACGGCTGGGGTTTCTTAGAGTAAAAGAAACAAAACAGAAATTTCAGGGTAAACACGTATATCACCAGAGTCCAGAGAAGCCAGATATAGGCTTCTGAGTCCTTCTCCATCCCAGGCCTCACAGGTTGTACTTTCTCTCTAGCAGTGAACTACAGGGACATACTTGAATGTCTTTGCACAGAAAGGTCCATTTGAGTACTAGGATGTGAGGCTTTATACAGGGCTGGTCATTTACGCCCATGCTGCTATAGAACCAGCTATTGAAACAAACTCAGGACCCCAACGATGCAAACAAGGAAATCGTGGATCTTGTTAAACAGTCCTGACAAGTCTTGACAAGCTGATCCAACAGGCCCCATTGCTCCAGGTTTATACACCTCACCAATTAGTGATATATCGAATATTGTGTTGGTCATATATGCAGGGGTTGGCCAAGATTCCACCATGGTTCCAGGTTCTCCTGGAAAAATGTAGGGGCTGAGCAAACAGATCTGCTCCATTAAATCTGTCTTCCCAAGAGCTTTGTAAAGGAAACGCTGAGAACAGGAGGAGAGTTATCATGGAGATAGAGCAAAAGTTGGAAAGGGGGCAGAATATAGCAATTGACTTACAGATCCTCAGATGACTTGGAAATCAACTAGTATAGTATACAACCAGTCTTTAGTATAACTGGTAAGTCTCTATGTTTTTGGTTTTGAACTTGATTTCTGGTCTGTCTGCAGATCAGGTGCTCAGTTACTTGCCTTTTCACAACGTGATATGCCATTAGGAATTTATTTCAGATCAATTTTAGAATGTTTTGAGTTGTTTTTTTTTTTTTTTTGAGACAGAGTTTCACTCTTGTTACCCAGGCTGGAGTGCAATGGCGCCATCTTGGCTCACCGCAAACCTCTGCCTCCTGGGTTCAGGCAATTCTCCTGCCTCAGCCTCCTGAGTAGCTGGGATTACAGGCACATGCCACCATGTCCAGCTAATTTTTTGTATTTTTAGTAGAGACGGGGTTTCACCATGTTGACCAGGATGGTCTCGATCTCTTGACCTCGTGATCCACGCGCCTCAGCCTCCCAGTGAGTTGTTTTAAATAATGGACAGTTGCTTTATTCTGGCTCCAGTTTCTGCTAGATGTTTTGAGGGCTTATGTTACTTATGGGCAAAATAAAATTAGCCCCAAAATAGGAATTAAAATGCCTCTTTTCATAACTTTAGAGGATAGTTGCTTAAAGAGTTTGGGGACTTTCTAGCTTCTATAATTTGAAAGTAATTCTAAGAAAAATAGTCAACTCTTAACTCACAAAACTAGGAAAACTCAGACTTAATCAACTGCAAGGAATGACTCAGCCATTGAGAATGCCTGTACTTAAGAGATAAGGGGATGGCATGAAGGAGCAGAGGAAACTGAAGTGGTAGTAAGAGAGATGGAGTAGGAACTAGTGTTACAGAATCCAAAATGAAGGTAATTGTGAACACTTTCTGTGCTCCTGAAACAACCCACTGTTGCAGCTCTTCCCATAAGCATGTTGCATGGAGGGGCCTGTTTACACTTTATTCCCACACCAGGATTCCCTTTCTCTTGGTTTTCTCCACACCTAGCACAGCTGTCCCTGACATCACGTAGAGTGTCTCTAAATATTTAGATGAGTAATCACCTGTCAAGGAGATGTCAAGAAGAAACTAATGAACTAGGCAAAAATACTAGGGATCTTCAATAGAGCAGTTTTATCTGTGTGTTGGAAAGAAAAAGAAGTAAATTTATAATTGTTCATAAATAGGTATGGAGGCATCCAAATATATCTACCTGCCTCAGAAATTACATACTTTCTGTGCAGGAATAAATGAAAAACCTCATTTAAACACATCAACAAGTGTTCACACATGTACACGTGCAGAATTTTCAAATAATCAGCTGTAAGTATTTGCATCATTATTTTACATGCATATTTTCAAGTTTATTTGACACCAGAAGAAAGTATAAATCATATCTCAATGAGTTTTGTGGGTATAAGGAAAAGTGCCTTTTAAAAAATTAAAACAAGATATATTTTATCACAAGAGATATAAATACCCTGAGGGGTTTGGTCCTTGGAAAGAAAAGTTTAAAGATGACATTTTCCTTCAGGTGAATATTTGGACATTCTCGCTATCTCCTGTGACAGCTTTGATGAGCAAGTCAATGTCCTTATTGGCCGTGGCCAAGGAAAGAAGAACCACGTGGAAAACCTTCAAAAGCTGAGGACATGGTGTAGGAATTATAGAGTCGCTTTCAAGATAAATTCTGTCATTAATCGTTTCAACGTGGAAGAGGATATGACTGAACAGATCAAGGCGTTAAACCCTGTCCGCTGGAAAGTAAGTACACAAGGTTGCTTTTGCTGATTTCCTGCAAGAAAACGTTCAGGAATGACTTTTTTCAATGAAACTGAAAACAACACTTATACAAGAGAACTCTGGACCTTACAAGCCATTCCAGAAGTCAGGTCCTTGGTTATTCAGCTGTGTTAGACTTAAACTATACTTTTATTTGCCTTATTTCCCTTTTCTGAAAACTTGAAATGATTTCCTTTGGAACTATTGTGAGGATAAACATCAAAAGATATGCTCAGTGCTTGGAAATATTTGAAAGAATATGTTCATAGAAAGTCAAAATTTCTTTCTGAAACTCTTGGCTTATGGATGGACAGATACAGGTTCCTCGTAAATTCTGATGCAGTGAATTTCTGGAAGTCATTAGGGTAAAGTCATCCCCAAGTTGTAGCAAAGTGGGACTTTTACTCCCAGATTCATGATTTAGGGCTGACCCCCTACCCGCTACTAAAAGCCTAAAGGCCACACACACAAGCCAGCTCCACATATACAGCACCCACTACATGCAGACACGATGACTAAAATCCTTGTTTTCTACCTTTGACTGCTCATCAGCATCGAATCAGGAGGCTCTTTAAAAAGCAGGCTCTTGGGCCTCATATCTGCTGTCCTGAAACAGGGCCTGTGGTCAAGGCACATATAGTTGGGAGGGTTTGCAAAACATGTATTTCTTTTTTCTTTCTTTCTTTTTTTTTTTTTTTTTTTTTTTTGAGGTGAAGTTTCGCTCTTGTTACCCAGGCTGGAGTGCAATGGTGCAATCTCGGCTCACCGCAACCTCTGCCTCCTGGGTTCAGGCAATTCTCCTGCCTCAGCTTCCTGGGATTACAGGCACGCACCACCACGCCCAGTTAATTTTTTTGTATTTTTATTAGAGACGGGTTTTCACCATGTTGACCAGGATGGTCTCGATCTCTTGACCTCATGATCCACCCGCCTCAGCCTCCCAAAGTGCTGGGATTACAGGCGTGAGCCACCACGTCTGGCCAAAACATGTATTTCTAACGAGCAGTTCTGGGGATTGTTGTATAGCTCTGCAGCACCTGTGTCTGGAGCCCAGCGTGGATGCAATGAAAGATCAGATGCAGAGCTCAGTGCTGAAACAAACACACAGAGACGTGGGAAAACTCACACAGTAGCAAGCTATGTGGGCTTCCGTTAGGTGAAGTGGCAAAGCAGGCCAGGCTTAAATGGAAGGCTTCATATAGGAGGAGGCATTTGGCTATGAAAATGGGAAGAATGGGAAGAATGAAAAATGGGAAGAATTTTCATAGGCAGCAAAGACCTGAAGCAGAAAGTCACGTCCAGACTAGAGGGCTTGCCTGCACAAAGAAAGCTTTTCCTTCAAAGCAGCCTTGGAGGTTTCTTTCAATCCCATGTCAGCATTCCAAATAGAGCTAGGGAGGAGGGAAAGGGGTATTCTGTCATTTTCCTGAAGCTGTCCTGTAATATGAGGAAATGGGTTAGGGGAAGCTGTAGATGGTACTTTTAACATTTTTTGATAGGTATGTTGAACATGAACTTTTGGTTACGTATATAAGGACGTGAAATATCAGCCACATTCCCGGGTCTAGAAGGAACTGGAGGAAAGCTCAAGAGAGAGGTATGATAGGAAAAGCGGGGACTATGATCCACTAGGAAGGCAGGGGCTCCAGGCGGGGGCTAAGCTGCCTTTGAGATGGTGACATTCCTGTCAGACCCTGCTCCTATCCCCACCTCTCCTCTGCCCCATGTTTCCTGTTCCTACTGTCTTCCTCACAGTTCTCTTTTGGCATCGTTTTTTCAGACATGTAAGTATTTTTTCCCCACAGCTTGGTTTTCTCCTATCTCACAGGCTTCCTCTCAGATATTTTGACTCCTGTGCTGGCTTCCATTCATCTGATTCATTCTAGATTTGCCATTTCAAGATCCTGACTCTTTTGGTGAGAGCAGCTCCTGCCTGTTTGGAAAACCAGATTGTTGATGCTTTCAGGCTTCCAATTGATGTAGGTTGATGCCCCTGGATCAGGTGCTTGTTCTCAGTCTAATTGTACATGGCACTTGGAACCTGGTTTCCTGAGGCTACCTCCTCCACCACGAGGCTGTGGGCTGGAAGGTGCCACCAGCTGCGTGCCTGGGACAACAGCACTGAGCATGTGGACTGTTCACTGGGGGGCTGTGTTGTGACCTGTGGGCTTGGGAGGAGGGGGCTCCTTCTACTCCCCCATGCCCAGTCCCACACCCTCAGTATTGTTCCCCTTACAGCTCCTATGACTTGGTTTTCTCCTGCAGAGTCCCTTCCATTCTGGCTGGCTGATTCTGCAGTCAAAGACCCTGGAAAAAAATGCCAGTGATGTATGTCTTCTTTGGTAGTCAAGTCTGCTCATTATTCAAACCTGTATGGAAGGACAGTCCCTCCTTGCCAGACCTCTTCTTACCTGAGCATGGATGGGGCATGGGGGTGGGTGACGATCCCTCCCAAGATGCTCACAGTCTGTTAAGGAAGACACCATGAAAGCAAATAGGAAAATTATCCTGTGGCCAGGGGCCAGTGGAGGCAGATAGCAAAAAATCGAGGACGAAAACAGAAAGGGAAAAATAAAGAGTGAGCAAAAAAGGCAACGCTGAAGTGTTAACGGTTTCTTCTCATCTGGTTTCAATGGGATCTGAGTGGTTCAGGCAATGACTTTAGTGGAGTTCTGTGTAGAACAATCGTTTCCATGGAAACCCTTTAGATCTGGGCTTGTCCTGGCTCTGTCTTGGGTTAGCTGTCACCTTTTGTCACCTTGGGCAAGTCTCTTCTTTGCTTGCCTTCCCTAGGACTGACTTCTATTTTCAAATGATGGTAGTAAGTATAGAATCATACACTGTACACACTCATACAGACACATTTGTATACTTAAAACACTGTTGAAAGATAATAGTGATGATTTTGAAAAACAGTTCTTAGATATTAAATGAAAAACAGATATACTAGAGGCCTTCAGAAGGATATATTAAAAATCAGCAGAGAAAACAATGTTTTTAAAACACGTTTTTTCTTGGTTATGGGATTACACATAATTTATTTTTCTTGCTCTTTTATAGTTTATGCTTTTTCAATACGTATCCGTTATTTTGTTGCCCGAAAATACTGGATTATAAGACTAAATCAAACGTAATCTAGACCAGTTTTTGAAAGTTTATATTTTAAGAATGTGCTTCTAACATCGTATTCCTAAATTTCAGGGCAAGCTTTCCTTTCACCAAAGTCATATCCTTATAGAATGTTCCTCAGCTTGTAGAGTATTCTTTGCTCAGAAGAGATGAAGCTTGAACAGGGGAAGTGAGGTTTGGGGGAAAACCTCAGAGAGCTTTGGGGGAAAACCATGGAGAGCTCTCTGGAAAGCCTATGCTACCATTGCCTTTCAGGTGTTCCAGTGCCTCTTAATTGAGGGTGAAAATACTGGAGAAGATGCTCTAAGAGAAGCAGAAAGATTTGTTATTAGTGATGAAGAATTTGAAAGATTCCTGGAGCGCCACAAAGAAGTTTCCTGTTTGGTGCCTGAATCTAACCAGAAGGTTGTATAAAGCAAAGTTGTTTTCTTTATCATTATATATTCAGATAGATTCCCAAAAGGGAAATCTCTCAGCCAAGGGCATATTGTTCCTTTAGAGAGTTCAGTGGTGAGAGATGGGGGGAGTGCCATGTCAGGGCAGATAAGGTTGCCATTGGCTCTGCCACCTCCTGGCTGTGGGGTCTTTAGAGAGCTTCAGCTTCTCTGTCTGCAATGGATAGAGCAGTATTTTGCAAATGATACAACTGTATGTAGATTCATGTAGATATTCTTGATATACGATTCATATATGTATAATGTTTCTATGTGTCATACATGTATGACACAGTCCCTAAACATTGAAAGAACTAACAAAGATACTCACAAGAACTAACGAGATACTCAATTGATATCAACATTACCACATTATTTAGTTGAATAATCTCTATGTATAATTTTGTTGCATAGAATGTAAAAGAAATGTTTCACCAACTGTTTAGTTTTCTAATGTAATGGCCATTGCATCCATCCTATTAGCACAAATTTCATAAACAGATAAAAGACGGTTGATCAAACAGGTGCACACTGTGGAGATCCCAGGTAATACTAGAGTCAGGGTGTCTAAAGGTGTATTCTCAGAAGCGACAGAAAAAAATATCCTTCTTCTTCCTGCCACAGTAGAGGAAACTCCTTATTAATGAAAGATACAAATGTAAAAAAAATTATGATAGTATAATTGAATGCATAAAATTAAAACTATATATCACTTATATCATAAAATTAAAAGTGAAATATGTTAATGTGATATACTGAATTGTATCAAACAAAGTCTTATATATAAAAAGTTCTTCAAATCAATAAAAATCTATTAACACCAAAAAAGCAAAACAGGAATGGGCATAGATAGATAATTTACAGAAGGAAAACAAATGGTGAATAAACATTTTAAGAGCATTTGATATTGTATTTAGTTCATATTGTTAGCAAGAGTATAAATCATTGCAACTTTCCTAGAAAACAAATTGCTAACTTTATAACTTGGAAATAGTCACATATTCGAATTCAGAAATTGTACCTTAAAACATGAGAAATATTCACAGATGTAGAGAAACATTTATGTAAAGATCTGTTACTGCAGTGTTAAGAATAATACCCCCAAATTAAAGATAGCCTGTCATGTAGCATACAGAGAGAATGGGTGAATCTGTAGGTTCACAGAATGAAATGTTACACAGACTAACATGCCTATTCCAAAAATTTTTAAGTGACAAGGAGAAATTCTGATAGTACAATACTAGATACAGATAAAAAACAGTATGCAAAATTAATTTGAAATTTACGTGTTAAAAAATGCATCTCTACATATTCCTATGGTTATCTTGGAGTAGTGGAATTATTGGTAGTTTTTTTTAATCTTTATAACTTTTTGAACTTCAAAATTCTGTAACATAAGAATTAGTGTTATTATTTTACAAGCAGCTTCTCCATCTGCCATCCAAAAATATACATACAGGAAAATCTTTACCCCGTATGGTTATATAATGCTAGGAACTCACATAGCAGACATTCATTCCTTATGCTTTAGAATTCCGAGGCTCTAGGTAAATAGTTCAAGGTTAAAAGGTAATATTGAAGTGACCACGAATAAGAGACTTTTAGAATGCAGGACAGGATGACCATCAAAAAGAAGAGAAAAGGGGTAGAGGAGGTTTTCTTCTATGCACTATTTTATTACATTTTTAAAACCTCCATTTTAATTAAATAGTTAATATGAGATGAAAGAAAGTCTGATTGAGTGCCTCCTTTGTAACTGTTAACCCTTTGGCCTGTTGCCATTTCACAAATGCTTCATGAGCCAGGATTTATTATCCTCATTGTATGTATACATCAAGAGGCCAAGTGGTAGGTGCTCATTTACCTCATTTGTATCAGGGGCAAAATCTGAATTTTGATGACCCCAAAGCCCACCAACCTTTTAGCCAGTTTGTTTCAAACTTCAAAAAAATCACCTGAGATCTTGTGAAAAGGCAGACCCTTATTCAGTGGGTCTGAGGTGGGCCCACCACTCTGCACCTTGAACTGGTTCCCAGGTGACGCTGATGCTGCTGGTCCCCCACTAGACATTGAACAGTGGGTCTGCTCCCATCCCTGCATGGGAGTCGGCACATGCTGGCCCGAGGGGTGGGTCTGGCCTGCCACCTGTTGTAGTACAGGATGCAGGTTGAGAGTTGATGAGGGAAAATATCAAAGCAAGAATTGTACTTGTGACCAGTGACCATTATGTAAAAGTTGGCTTTCTGGGCCCATAAATGAAGTTTCGGTGGAGCTCAGCCGAGCTCTTTTCCTTATGTATTGCTTATGTTGTCTTTTGGGCTGCGATGCACAGTTGATTAGTTGTGACAGACTGTGTGGCCTCCCAAGTCGAAAATATTTACTATCTGGCCCTTCACAGAAACATTTTGCAGACCCCCATCTATGGGTAGGTATGGAAGAAATACCTTCTGATTGACAGTACAGGTACACCTTCTTTGTACCTATAGAAGGCATAACTATTTATGAGTAATGTTAGGGTAATATTAAAATCCTCAGGTAAAGCTACCCTTTAGCTCCAAAAAAATACCATTCAAGACAGTTCTGCTTTATAAGTTGTGAAGGGGGATATTAGATACATGGTGGACACAGCCGTTGGAAATATCAAGTAAAGAAGAAAAGGGCTCTCCCAGAGTGTGAAGGGATGGGGAAATTGCCGTGGAGCTCACTGTCAGGGAAGCCTTCAGGATGGAGGTTCTGATGTTTGACCTTTGCAGCAAAGAGCAGAGAGTACAGGCCTGCTGCGATCTGTTGGAAACCGAATGCACACAAACAGAGCCTCTTCTTGCAAGGGCCACGACAAAGGCAACTCAAGGGAAATGAGAAACGCTGGATCCAAAATAACACAATGCAAACACTAACCGTGGACAGTTGAGCTCGCATACTGAAAAATATATCTGAAACTAAATTTGTATTAACTTCTTCTTTGCAGATGAAAGACTCCTACCTTATTCTGGATGAATATGTGAGTATTTCTAATGAGTTGTAAAATGATCACTGAATTAATTAGCAGCAATGCCGGAGTTGAGTTCCATGAGCATAACTACCTAGTACCTATTTGTCCTTAATTAGCACTTCACAGTTTTATGGTCAGTGATTACGATTGTGCCAGAGCCCTCACTTCACAGGGTCAAAATGCAGAGCTGAACACTGGAACAGCACAAGCTTGAACCCAGGTCCTGGCATTGATTCGCACTGAGCACCCTGTGATATTTTCTCCCATATGGCTGTACATCGTGGATGTCACGTTGAACCCATTATCACGCATAACAGAGTCAGCTGTTAGGTAGTCCTGGGCTGGAGGTTCTCCTGAGATAGGGCATCCAGCCTGCTTTGGAGGAAGGTCATATCACTCTTCACATTATCTTGGACAAACCAGACACAGCTAGCTTTTCCTCTGATTGATAAACCTTGGCTTTGGTGAGGAGAGGCTTATGGTTCTGCTCCAAACACCATTAATCTTATTCCTACCCCACTGCCTTCCAAAGGCAGAGGGAAACCCGCCCTTCTGAAAATTGAAAAACAAATCACTTTCCCCTTTCCTCTTTTTTTCCTATATCTGTAAACTTTGCCATTCTTCCTAGCAAAGGACAAAAAATTCCATTTGAAGATGTTTTAAAGAAATTAGCTCAACAACCTTGAGTTCAACATTTAAATTGGATTTGTTTTTTGGAGAAATGCTTACTGTCACTTTTGATATCTGCTTTTCTTTCTTTCCGGTTTTTTTTTTTTTTTTTTTTTTTTAGATAAGGTTTCCTCTGTCATCCAGGCTAGAGTGCAGTGGCACAATGTAGGCTCAGTTGATCCTCCTGCCTCTGCCTTCTGAGTAGCTAGCTGCGTGCACTACCACACCCAGCTAGATTTTTATGTATTTTTTTGTAGAGATGGGATTTTGGCATATTGCCTATGCTGGTCTTGAACTCTCGGGCCTCCCCAAATGCTGAGATTTCAGGCATGGGCCCCCATGTCCAGCTAATATTTTGTTATTTTTCAAGTTAATCAATCATTGTTTATAGCCATTCCATTTCTTAACAATATAACCTTTCTTAATAGAGCATAAGGGACAAGTTGACAAGGAAAACATTCAGTTTCTGAGAAACATTCAAACAATTAATTTTTGGAAAGGAAATGATTATGATTGACTAGGGATTTTGACCAGCATCCCTCAGCAAACTAGCTGCTAGTCTCCACATATTTGGAAAACACATAGTCAAAGCAAAATATATTTTACCAATTGAATAACATTTTGCTTTGACAAATATTACTTGAGCTCCTATGAAACAGTCAGTGTAGGTCATACGGAATGTGAAGAAATCATTTCTGCCTACGGAGTAGAATAGGACAGAATAAAACAAATGAAAATGGATGGAATAAGATTAAAACAAAGACCCTTAGCAGGTCATAGAAAACTCTTTGTGATTCAGCACCCGTCCCCCTCAGCAGCACGTTTCTTTTCTTTCTTTCTTTTTTTTTTTTTGGTAGAGTTTTCGCTTTTGTTACCCAGGCTGGAGTGCAATGGCGCGATCTCGGCTCACCGCAACCTCCGCCTCCTGGGTTCAGGCAATTCTCCTGCCTCAGCCTCCTCGGTAGCTGGGATTACAGGCACGCGCCACCATGCTCAGCTAATTTTTTGTATTTTTAGTAGAGACGGGGTTTCACCATGTTGACCAGGATGATCTCGATCTCTTGACCTTGTGATCCACCCGCTTCAGCCTCCCAAAGTGCTGGGATTACAGGCGTGAGCCACCGCGCCCAGCTGTTTTCATCCTCTCTCTTTCTCAAAACAAGTCTTCATTAATATTTACGCTAATACTTGCATGTACTTATACAGGCACATTGTTTCTATTCCAGAAACATCGTCTACCTCTAATTTCCCCAATATACCATGCTATATCCCACTTCCATGCCTTTATGATACCATTCCCTCCCATTTAAAATCTCAACACATAATTTGGATGTCAGCATTTGGGGGAAGCCTCTCCTGATCACCCCTTCCCCCAGTGGAGCAACGCCTGCCCATGTGGGAGGCATATAATTCTGTTTTTTGTGCGCTTCGTTAATCTGCTATGTTTAGGCCAGCCTCTTCCACCAGAACATGAGCTGGTTGAGTAGAGAGATGGGTACAATGGGTTCAACATCAGCCACAGATTTCAAAAGTATCTGTTGATGTGATTGGAATATCCAAAGCTATTTGAGATTAATACTCTAGATTGAGTTTTACAGGATTCACTGCATGGAAATATACCAGTTTCTGTTATGAATTTTCTAGATGCGCTTTCTGAACTGTAGAAAGGGACGGAAGGACCCTTCCAAGTCCATCCTGGATGTTGGTGTAGAAGAAGCTATAAAATTCAGTGGATTTGATGAAAAGATGTTTCTGAAGCGAGGCGGAAAATACATGTGGAGTAAGGCTGATCTGAAGCTGGACTGGTAGATCAGAAAGTGGAACGAGACTTCAGCATACCAGTGGGGAAACTCCCAGAGTGCCTGCCATTGTGTACAGTACTATCCCGTTGGTATTTCCCAATGGCTGAAAACCTGTTTCTGCTGCACATGACATCTGATTACCTGTGGTCATTGAACTCATAAATAACTTGGGTAGCAAATCCTGAGACAATGTAAAACCATTAACTTTACTTGACTGGCTTATAACCTTGTTATTGAAACAGCACTTCTGGTTTCGAGTTTGATTTATGTAAAAAGAGAGAATACACACTGGAATAATGACCCCCCAAAAAGCTTAGATAAACCCCCTGTACACAGGATCTAAAATTTAGCTCAATGATGCACTTGGAAGAAATAAGCTGTAGTGATATCTGTGGGGGCAATACTGAATTTGGATTTGATTTTTTAAGCAGTGTTTACTGTGACTTCTGTATTTCCATTTTGAAGCTGTTTCCTGTTCTGGTTTTGTTCATTTGAGAGAGTCAATATTTTTTGCTAAATATCCAGATACCAATTTTCACATCTGAGACATTACAAAGTGTCTGCCCCAATTATTTCCGCTGATTGTAGTGCGTTTTCCCTTTCGCCTTTACACCATTGCAGTCTTGTACTTTCACTGTGAAGTGCAGAAATGGGCAACAGATGTTTCCAAGAACATATGATATGATAATCCTACCAATTTTCAGGAAGTCCCTAGAAGGAGACAACACACGGAAAGACGGTGTGGTGCAGCCAGCACACAGTGACTGTTCCGCGAATACTGGCTACCTATGTATATGGCACCTGTGTCCCTTTCTCTTCAAAGGTTCTGACCAAAAACAAGATACGCTTTCCATTTGATGATGCAATTGACATGGGGGCAGTGCTTTCACTGCTTCACCTGTCATTTAGTTCACATGAGGCTGTCAAGCAAAGGAATCGGAGTGAAGTTGGATAGCTGGTTGTCCCTACGTCTCTGAGAAGTGACAGCACACTGGCTTGGCATAAGATATCCTAAAATCATGCTGGAACCTTGGACAAGGAAGAATGTGAGCAAGAGTCGGGAGAGTGCCTGGATTTCATGTCAGTGAAGCCACGGAACCATCTCAGATTTTTGAATGAACTTTGAATCAATTTAAATAAAGTACCATTTACATCAGCTTAAGAAGAATCAGCTCAGAGAAAGCAAGTATGAGGGAAAATGTCATGTAAACTGGTCAGGGAACAAAACCCTCTCCCTGTGGAAGTATCCTATGCAGTTTGTCTGTGTAACTTAGTATGTTGTTGCCTAAAAAATAATTTCTTATCACTGTTTCAAAATCATGGAAATTTTTTGTTGCCCAAAAGGTCATTTTAATTCAGCTGCAATTTCAGTGATCCTCACTAGGTGGCATTTAAATGTTGCCTGATATCATTACGCACCATCCAGAAATTCTGCTTCATAATCTATTTTCAAGACTTGATGATTGTTGAAAGTTTTGTTCCCTTGCTGGTGAGGAGTTGTGATCCTTTGGAGGAAGAGAAGATGCATTCTGGTTTTTGGAATTTTCAGCATTTTTTGTGCTGGTTTTTCCTCATCTTCGTGGATTTATTTACCTTTCATCTTTGATGTTGGTGACCTTCAGATGGGGTTTTTGTGTGGGTGCCCTTTCTGTTTATGTTGATGTTATTCATTTCTGTTTCTCAATTTTCCTTCTAACAGTCAGGCCCCTCTACTGCGGGTCTGCTGGATGTGCTGGAGATCCACTCCAGACCCTGTTTGCCTGAGTATCACCAGCAGAGGCTGCAGAATAGCAAAGATTGCTGCCTGCTCCTTCCTCTGGAAGCTTCATCCCAGAGGGGCACGTGCCAGATGCCAGCTGGAGTTCTCCTATACGAGGCTTCTCCCAGTCAGAAGGCATGGGGGTCAGGGACCCACTTGAGGAGGCAGTCCATCCCTTAGCAGAGCTCCAGTGCTCTGCTGGGAGACCCACTGCTCTCCTCAGAGCCGGCAGGAAGGAACTTTTAAGTCTGCTGAAGCTGTGCCAACAGCCAGCAGGTGCTCTGTCCCAGGGAGATGGGAGTTTTATCTATAAGCTGGTGATGTGGCTGCTGCCTTTCTTTCAGAGATGCCCTGCCCAGAGAGGAGAAACCTAGAGAGGAAGCCTGGCTATAGTGGCTTTGCTATGTTGTGGTGGGCTCTGACCAGTTCCAACTTCCCAGTGGCTTTGTTTAAACTGCCTACTCAAGCCTCAGTAATGGTGGAGGCCCCTCCCCGTACCAAGCTCCAGCATCCCAGGTCAACTCCAGACTGCTGTGCTGGCAGCGAGAATTTCAAGTCAGTGAATCTTAGCCTGCGGGGTGCTATGTGGGTGGAATCTGCTGAGCAAGGTAACTTGGCTCCCTGGCTTCAGCCCCTTTTCCAGGGGAGTGAATGATTCTGTCTCACTGGCATTCCAGGTGCCACTGGAGTATGAAAAAAAAAAAAAAAAAAACTCCTGCAGCTAGCTCAGTATCTACCCAAAGGGCTACCCAGTTTTGTGCTTGAAACCCAGTCTCTGGTGGTTTCAACCCAAGGGAATCTCCTGGTCTGTGGGTTGTGAAGACCATGGGAAAAGCATAGTATCTGGGCTGGAAAGCACTGTTCCTCACAGCACAGTCCTCACGGCTTCCCTTGGCTAGGGGAGGGAGTTCCCCGACCCCTTGTGCTTCCCGGGCAAGGCGATGCCTGCCACCCGCCCTGCGCCCCCCGCCGCTTCTGTTTGCCCTCCGTGGGCTGCACCGACTGTCTGAGCAGTCTCAGTGAGATGAGCCAGGTACCTCAGTGGGAAATGCAGAAACCACTCGCCTTCTGCATGGGTCTTGCTGGGAGCTGCAGACGGGAGCTGTTCCTATTTGGCCATCTTGCCAGCCCTGCAGGTCAGGTTTAATTACATGAAAATGCCCCCTGTATGCTTAGGATAACTACAGCAAGCCCACCTCAGATGCCACTAAAATGGACTTAAAAGATCAGAAAGATTGTTACAATATTTATTTTATAATTCTTAAAAACATACACATTTTGAGGATATTTGAAAACAGAGTAAAACAAAATGAAGACAATTTAAATTACCCATAATTGTATCACATAGAGGTAACCCCTAATTTAGCTCATGTCTGTCCAGTCATATATATTGCTTAATAGAATTGCATTCATACACAATAATTTTATTTTTCACATATTATCTTCTGAAGGTTCTTAAAGTCAGTTAGCCTTTTATACTTTAATGAAAACAGCCATTCTTAACAATTCACACTAATAGATGAGAAAACATTCAATGACAATAAAAACCAGAGTTCATTTCAGAAAAACCATTGGATTTGGTTTTTGAGTTGTTTACATGTTTGTTTATGTATGTGAGTGGTATTCTATATTAATAGATCTTTTGGTAATATTCTCTCTGCACACACACACACACACACACACACAAACACAAAGCTTCTCTGTGCAAGTTCATTACTGCAGAATCTGGAAAACTGCCCAAGAGTTGTTTATTTTTTAAATTCAAGGCTGCCTCAACTTGTTCCTGACACCCTCTCGGCAACACATCTGACTAGACTGACCTTTATCAGTTCTCTTCCTGGATTATACTCAGCTTGCGGAGAACTCGCCCACACGAGTAGATGTCAGAAAACCTGTGTGTGTGTGTAGTTGGTGCTCTCTGCTTTTGTGAAGAATACCTCATGTTTCATTAAATCATCACTCAGACACCACTTTTTCCAGGAAGCCTAGCAGACAGCAGGTATTCGAATGCTGGTTGAGTCAAACTGACCTGAATTAGTCAGCTCAGGCTGCCGTAAGAAAATAGCATATACCACATGGCAAAGACAACAGACATGCATTTCTCTGGAGGCTGGAAGTCCAAGATCAAGGTGCCATCTGGTTCAGTTCCTGCTGAGGCTTCTCTCCCTGGCCTGCAGATGGCTGCCTTGTCTCTGTGTTCTCACATTATGGAGAGAGAGCTCTCTCTCCTTTTATAAGGCCACCATCCTTTTGCATAAGGACTTCATTTGAACTTAACTACCTGCTAAAGACCTTGTGTCCAGATATAGTCACATTGGGGATCAGAGCTTCGAGATGTGAATTTTGGAAGGAGACAATTCAGTCCATAGCATGATCCCTTATTGAAACAGTAAGATGCAATATACCTGATAGATTTCACTTGACTTTGATGCCATTTAATAAGGTCACTTCTATTGAAACGGGCAATGCTGTGAGCAGTATGACTTGGTGACAACTGGAAGTTTCTAGTACTTTAAATATTGCCCCCATCATCTATGAAAGGGCCTGAAATATCTTTGTTATGATTAAACATGGAGTTTCTCCACTGATTTTCTCTAAAACTGAGGGAGTTTGGGAAAGTGGCAAACATTAATCTTGTTCTTATCAAGTTGTTGTGGGGATGTGTCAGCCCCACCCTTTCTCCCAGGTATAGGCCAGGAGAGGGAAAAGAAGGGGACAGAGAGTAAAACCTAAGCTATTTCTTACCTATTTGGCTACCATAACCTGGTAACGCCTGGAAAGATCCTTGCAGTTGAAAGGTTTAATTCAGGAACAGCTTGGTGCATATCTACCATGTGGTCAGACCCGTGCCAGATGCTATGGGGAATATCTAAGAAGAGGAGTTAGGGTTTTCACCTTTGAGAAACTTACAAATGTTAGGACAAGAGTTAGACACACAAGAGAGTTAAACAACTGAGTAAGAGGGCAAAGCAGTGATCGAAAAGGCACAGGTTGTGGAGACAGCCTGGCTTGAGCTGTAGTACGGTGTTTGATTAAGGGTGGGATACGTAGGTTCACAGAGGCTCAGTTTCCTCATCAGCAAAATGAAGGATCAGTGAAAAGATTACAGTAAGGACTTGGGTTAATTATGCAAACAGCCCCTGGCAGCCTCTGATAACTAATAACAGTTACCAATGAGTTCACATTGTGTGAAAGCTATCCTTCCTAATCTGATCTAACTTAGGACAAAATAGATAAAACCTCGTGTCACAGTTTGAAGTCCTGATGATTATCATGAGCAAGAAGAGACGATATTTGGGGTTTGGGGAAGAACACCTGAGAGAACAGGAAGCTTAAGATGACTGGCCTTTGGTTAACTTACTCCTTATGCACCTATGATGTATCAGGTTTTATAGCACCCACTAAAAACACAAAAATCAACATGACACTGTTTTGTTGCTAAGGTGCTCAAAGCGTGTGGAAAAGGCAATCTTGTGAACGAATAGGTAAAATAAATGTTGAAGGTTAGCAGAAGTAGCAACAAAGTTTTCACACTCCAGAAAAACATGGCAGACTCCAGTCTCCCATTCTACATCCTAATGGGAATAGTGAGATGAGCGCCTCCCAGTGCTCAGATCTGACCAGTTTGGTAGAACGTAACCTAAAAATGCTGACTGCTCAGACACAAAAGAGAATGAATTAATGGCGTTCGCAGCAACTTGAATGAGATTGGAGACTATCATTCTAAGGAAAGTAACTCAGAAATGGAAACCAAACGTTGTATATATCACACTGAAGTAGGAGCTAAGTTATGAGGACGTAAAAGCATAAGAATGACAGAGTGGACTTGGGAGCTCAGCAGGGAACGGTGGGATGTGGGTGAGGGATAAAAGACTAGACATTGGGTGCAGTGTATACTGCTCAGATGATAAGTGCACCAAAGTTTCACAAATGACTACTAAATAATTTACTCATGTGGCCAGGAGCTGTGGCTCACACCTATAATCCCACCACTGTGGGAGGCCGAGGCAGGTGGATCATGAGGTCAGGAGACGGAGACCATCCTGGCCAACATGATGAAACCCTGTCTCTACTAAAAATACAAAAATTAGGCAGGTGTGATGGTGGGCACCTGTAATCCCAGCTACTCTGGAGGCTGAGGCAGGAGAATCACTTGAACCTGGGGGACAGAGGTTGCAGTGAGCTGAGATCACACGACTACACTTTGGCCTGGAGACAGATTGAGACTCTTTAAAAAAAAAAAAAAAAAGAATTTACTCATGTAACCAAACACCACCACCTGTTCCCAATAACTTATGGAAACAAAAACACAGCAAAATAACCCTGCTTTGTTTTATGAAGAGGCCAATGTAGGCCTTCAAATGGCCTCAAAAATCAGAGACACAGAAACGTGTGAAGTAACTGGATATAAGACAGCACAGGGTGTTGGGAGCTGGGCGAGCTAGGAAACATAGCCCTCTTAGGGGCATTCAAGTTGTATAAAACACGACACTCCCCAAATGAAAGACCTCTGAAGATCTGACTGGTCTTATCAGATGCCTGTCTTCAAATTCAAGTCTCGATGCTGCCATGACTATCCCTAATTTGTTCAATGGTATGTCAGGCATTGGCTGTTCACTGAGAACTTGTAACCTTAATCATTGTTCCTTGAAAGAAATTTTTTGACTCCGTGTTGTAAAGACTTTGAGTAGTCATTCATAACCCCTTCTGTGAACATGAGAAAATTATGCTTCCTCACTCTTTCAGTTAAACAAAGCTACTGATTCCAGCCAATGATGAGTGCATTTAGCTGCTGGTACAGGGCTCTACAACATTTGCTTTTGGGTCCACACTGATTACAGAGGAGGCCTCAGGTTGAGATGGTGGAGTCCGAAAACAGGCAACCTTGATCTTGCATGCTTCTAGGGAGGATAGTGTCAGGGAGACAAATATGGTCACAGCAAACTGTGTATGTGGGACAGTCCAGCTTTTGAGATTACTTGTTACTGTAACAGATTAGTCTGCCCTGACCAAAAAGATCTGGTAACAAATAACTCTCAGATTGTCTAAGGCTGATGCTGGAGATACAATTTCAATAGGGGTTAAGGCATTGGGACTTCATAGTCCCATTTTACAAGATTTCCATTCTCCGTGGGGGTGGCTCTACAACTGATGGAATCACAGTAATCTTAGACTCAGGGAAATGTGCCATTGCCTTCTACCAGTGGACACACAATTCTTCTCTTAACTTAAATTATATGGTCCTTAAGGGGAGAGAGCATATTTTGGCAGCTAACAATGTTTGAACCCTGGAGCATGTGGCAAGTGTGGTGTTAAGTGCTCTGATAATTTTTATTTTAACTGCTCACAGAAACCATGTAGGAGAAGTGTTATCATCCCCCATTTTATTGTTAAGGAAACGAACTGAGGGAGTCAACTGACATGACCACATGCACAGCTAGATCTTGATGAAACGCAGACTGAGTTTAGCAGCAAAGCCCGAGCCAAGCTCAGGGAGAGGAGGACTTGGTCCTTCCTTCCAAACCGTCTGGGACTCAGCTTCCAGCTTTCCGGGTTTTATATGTTGTTGTTATTTGTTTTAATCCGTGAAGGCTGCTCCTCTCTTGACGACTGGAAACTGTGAATGCATGTCTTCTTTAGAGGAAGTGGGTTGTGGCTTTGCTCAGTGATCCTCTGATAAGACTAAGTTCTCAGAAATACAGCCCAATTGACCCAACTTTCACACAAAGATATAAAATGAGAGAAGAAGGAAGGAGAAGACAGATGGATAGAGATCTTCATACACATGCAAGATGGGGAAAGGAGAAAGAGGATTTGCGTTCTTTCATTCTAATATTACATTCTTTCATGTCTAATGCCAGACATACAGATATAATAATATAATAAGAGTAACAAAAGTGACGTGAACACAGCTCGGCAGAAAGATTGGCTAACCCAGGGGAGTGACAGAAACATTACCAGAGGTGTCAGTGCTGCACTGAAGTTTAAAATAGTGGGAGAAATTTTTCAGGCTGTCAAGGAGTGGGGGTTCTCTGAGAGTGTTTGTGTTTGTTACTATTGTGATGGTGGTGGCAATGGTGTGTGTGTGTGTGTGTGTGTGTGTGTGTGTGTAGAGACAGAGAGAGGGTTTTTTAAATACTGTATATATTTTTAAGTACTGTATATATTAAGTACTGTATATATTTTAAGGCTAGGAGCATTTAAAATCATAGCAGAATAAAAGTTAAATACTTAGAAACATACAACAATGAAACAAAATAATCTCTAAAGGGCCTTTTAACTATGTTTCAGCCCAGAAAGGGTCTCCAGAGCTCTGATTCCTATTCCCACCATCCCCAAGAACTTTCCATTCTTAGGTGGCATCCAAGGCTCTGTCTATCCCTGCTCAAGCCAACCTGCCATCTCCATCTCTAACAGGTGAACCTGCTGGTCCTACCAAGTCAGACAATCTATAGTCAGGAAAATGTTTTATGATTCTCTTCTGCAATCTTGTTGGAGCTCACTTTCCCCATCTTCTTGTCTCAGGTCAGGTTCCCTGGGAAACAGACTCTGAGGTGGAAGCTGGCTGTTAGGAGGTGTTTAAGAAGGGTTCGTATAGAAGAATGAGGAAGCAGAGGAGCTGGGAAGCATTTACTGGGGAACTCTGAGGATGGGGAGCCCTTCAGTGCTGTCCCATAGTATGGTAAGCGGGGTAGGCATTAGCCTTGCCTGGATCAGGCAAGCTGTTTTTGGAAGCAGCTTTGCAGGAAGCAGCTACCTTTGGCCAAGGGTTGATTCCTGGGATGAGAGCCTTCCACATCTGACACTCCAGCTCAAAGGATCATGACTACCTTGGTTCTCTAGGGAATCTGCATGAAGCACTGAAGCATCCACTACGCCTTGCAATACATCACCAAAGCCCTGTTCAGTAGGTGGAGTGGCAAGTCCTGGCTTTTCCCTGTAGCTCTTTATTTTAAATGTCACATACTACCATGTGGCACACCAACTAGGAATGAGCTGCGGGCACCTGAGCTGTTGTCCAGGACACAGACCTGGAATCTGTACTGTGTTCCCCTTCTGCCGACTTGCTACCTCAGTTTCTTCCAGGTTCCCATCTTTTCCTAGCTCTTGGCTACCTGCCTCAAGTGTACTCTCACATCTAAGACTGAATGACTTACTCTGCTTACCAGTACTGTACTGGGTCTCTCCTTAAAGACTCACATACCTATGAATTACTGCTACTCAAAACCGGTTTACAGTGAATGTGTTAGCTTTAGTTGTTAGTTTAGACAAGACCATGCCACAGTAACGAATACACCCTAAAATTTCAATAGCTTAACACATGCAAGTTCATGTTCTCCTGAGAATCATCCTAGTGGTGGGCAACCCACAGAACCAGCTGACTCCGTTTGGTGGTCCCACCACCTCAATGTGTGGCTCTGTTATCACTGGGACGGGGATGGGCAAGTTCAGTGTCATGAAGGTCTTCTCATTGCCTTGGCCCAAAAGTGAGGCTTCTGTCCATAGTCTATGGAACAAAATGAGTCACATGCCCAGGCCTGACAGTGAGGGGACTGAGAAATCTGGGAAAGTGCATGACTATCTAGTGAGCATTAAATATTCACCCAAAATGAAGTCAGCCTGGAGTTAAATATAATTTAATCATTCTTGGAGATTTGAGAACGTCCTTAAAAATTTTGTGGAGCCCAAAGGGCAGTATTCAATTGATTACTATAGAAAAGCAGTTTAATAAAAAGTTAAAAGCCCTGTGAATCCATAGTATTACCATGTGTGACATGAGCTAGCAGGAATCTTGGACCTGGCACAGCCTTTGTAAAACCTCGGTGTTCCCACAAGTGAAATGAAAAGATCGGACAAAACTTTCTCTTGGGTCTTTTTCAGTTCTGAGTAGAATCTATGGAGCTTGCATTTGAGCCATGCGTAGAAAATCTGGTTAATAGAGAACCGTGGAAGATTTATTTCATTCAACGAACTTTTATTAAGTGCCTGGAACTCATCTTGCCAGTGCTGAATATGATGGCAAACAAGACAGACACATCTCTACGTTCTGGGAGAATGCTTACTTTTCAGTTCACATGTTAATCTTTTCATTTATTGTCATCTACTTTGCCACCTTTGTAAAGCACTTTTATTTTTGTCATGACACTTCTTATCTAAAGTGTAGGCATGAGTGGACACCTTCCACGTGCCGTGCCTGTGTTAGTTTGCTAGGCCTGGTGAAACACAGTACCACCTTCTGGGTGGATTAAACCACAGAAATTTATTGCCTCACAGTTCTGGAGGTGTACTAGGGTTCTTCAGAGACACAGAATCAATAGGATAGAGATAGATAGATAATTAGATAGATAGACAGATAGATAGATAGGAAATTTATTAGCATTGGATCACCATGATTATGGAGGCCAAGAAGTCCCATGATCTGCTTTCTGAAAGCTGGAGACCCTGAAAAGCTGGTAGTAGAAATCGGTCTGAGGCTAAAGGGCTGAGAACCTAGGGATTGGGTGGGGAGGGGGAAGTGTACTCTCATGTAAGGCCGGAATCCTGAGGAATCCTGAGGCCCAACCAGGGGGCAGGAGAAGATGAATGTACCAGAGGGAACAGAGGAACATATGTGCCCTTCCTCCTCTTCGTTCGGGCTCTCCAGAGATTGGATGATGCACATGGTTGAGGGCAGATCTTCTCTACTCTGTCTAAGGATGCAAATGCTGATCTTGCCCAGAAACACTCTGAGACCCACACAGAAATACTGCCTTATTAGCTATCTGGGCATCCTTTAACCAAGTCAAGTTGACACTTAACATCGACCATCACAGGGGGCTAGAAGTCCAGGGCAAAGCTTCGGCAGGATTGCTTCCTTTTGAAGGCTGTGAGGGAGACTCTGGTCCAGGCTCCTCCTCCAGCTGCTGGTGCTTTGCTGGTCGTCTTTGGTGTTTCTTGGCTTGTAGAAGCATCACCCTGGTCTTTGACTTCAGGTTCACGTGGTGTCCTCCTTGTGCGTGTCTGTGTCCAAGTCTCCCCTTAAATAGGGACACCAGTCATATTGGATTAGAGCCCACTCAGTATGACCTCATCCTAACTAATCCTATCTGCGATGACCCTAGTTCCAAAGAAGGTCACATTCTGGGGTACTGGGACTTAGAACTTCAATATATGAATTTTAGGGGGACGCAGTAAGTCCATGACAGTGCAGTGTTAAGTGGCTGGATGAATTTTCTTTCTCACTTGCACTTTCTTTCTTGAGGTTTTGTTTGAAGCTGTTTGAAGACACCTCTGCATCCTGTCTTAGGTGGGTGCTATACCCGTTGCAGAGATTACTTGAGATTTCAAGGTTGGAAAATAGAGGATGCTTTTGAGGAGAGGAGGGAAAGAGTGCAGACAAGGGAAGCTGTATTAGTCTGTTCTCATGTTGCCAATAAGGACAAACCCGAGACTGGGTAATTTATAAAGAAAAAGAGGTTTAATGGACTCACAGTTTCACATGACTGGGGAGGCCTCACAATCACGGCGGAAGGTGAGGAGGAGCAAAGTCACGGCAGGCAAGAGAGAGCGTGTGCAGGGAACACCCCTTTATAAAACCATCAGCTCTCATGAGACTTATTCACTGTCACGAGAACAGCACAGGAAAGCCCCACCCCACGAGTCAGTTATCTCCCACCGGGTCCTTCCCATGACACGTCAGAATGGTGAGAGCTGCAATTCAAGATGAAATTCAGGTGGAGACACAGCCCAACCGTATCAGAGGCTTTCCCAAGAAGACCTGGAGAGTAGCGGGAACTCTCCCCTGTTCTTGGCATTACCCGGGGAAGGCTGTGTGGCTAACCGGGGACTGTGCCTTGGCAGGGAAGCCTTGTGCAGTCTGCTCCTGAGAGAAGACATGGCGTCCAGGATGGGACGGTCAGTAGCGCAGATGGGCTGAAGATGAGAGGTTGCATCCCACATTTGCAGAACCATAACATCCCCCAGATTCCCGTGTGTCTCTAAAAACAGAGAGAACACAAACTGACATTTAATTTCCTGCTATTCTGGAGAACAAGATATTGAATTTGTTAATTTAAAAGATAAAAAAAATTGAATTTGAATACTTATGGAATGTGTGATTACAAATTCACACAAACTGCATTGTCTAATTAAAAAAAAAATTCAAGTGTGGGTCTTGAGCATCCCTTGATTTTGTGTCAAGAAGAGAAGCGTCAGAATGGCTGTCTGCTTTCCCAGCCTCTGGCTGGTTGGCTGCAGCGTTCAGCCTGCTTCCCATGAGCAGAGAATTTTGCCCATCTAGGTAATCAGGAAGCGAGTGTTCAATGAGTGAAGGGTGAGTCACACGGCACTGGCACAAATACTTGGCAACAATGAGTGTCCTTTACAATAGGCTTTATGGGGCAGCCTTCTGGGGGAGATGGGCAAGCCAGACCTGAGTAGGGGGCTGGACTGAAAACTGACAGTGACAGGTGGAAGTGAACTTGAGAGACCCAACTAACTTGTTGTCGGAGAGAACTAGGGACGCTGCTCACAGGCACAGCTCAGAGGAAAGGATTTTATTCAGTGTTTATTGAGTGCTTATTGTGTTCAAGGCCCTAAGAGGGAATATGTAGAAAAATACTGTTCTCGGCTGCGCATGGTAGCTCACATCTGTAATCCTAGCACTTTGGGAGGCCGAGGCGGGTGGATCATGAGGTCAGGAGTTTGAGACCAGCCTGGCCAATATGGTGAAACCCCATCTCTACTAAAAATACCAAAATTAGCCGGGCGTGGTGGCGCACACCTGTAGTCGCAGCTACTCAAGAGGCTGAGGTAGAAGAATTGCTTGAACCTAGGAGGCAGAGGTTGCAGTGAGCTGAGATCGTGACACTGCTCTCCAGCCTGGGCAACAGAGCAAGAAGGCTCTGTCTAAAAAACAAACAAACAAACAAAAAAACCCAAAAAAGGAAAAATGTTGTTCTCTAGAATCTTAAGATCTAAGAATCAGAGAGTGAAGGCCACAGATGTGAAGTGTGACAGATAATCAACATAGACAAAGACCAAGTATTACATCAGCTCAGAGATCAGAGATCCGGGGATGGGGCATGCCATGATAAGCTGGGAAGTCTTCGCAGAGAAAACTGCCTCTGAGTGCCCTTTGAGGCCTCCTGCAAACTGTACTTTCAACGCCTGTGTCCCCTCTCATTATCTCCCCAACAATGACGGCATTCACAAAGACAGAGCATGGGAATGAAGTCACATGTGTTACCACATGAGCACTTACAAGTCTCAGTTGGGTCAGGGTGGTTTTGCACCTTAACTCTCTTCCTGCAGCCCCAGATGCTCCTATGCATCCCCCAACTTGACTGCTAGGCCTCTGCGTGTCACAGGAATGCCTGCATCTTAATCCGGACCACTTTATTGTGGGGTACATGGCCCACATCTTGTGCATTTGCAGTCACCCACCCGTACATTCCCTGAATCCTTCATTCATAAGTAGTACTCAACCAGGAGCTTCTCTGGTATCCCAACCCGGACATGGGAGGTGTGAATAAATTTTTCATAAAGCTCAGGCCTTTATGCAGAACTAATTTCATCTTCCAGTGAGAGGCTGGATAACAAAGTGCTGTTGTTAAGATTCTTCCCATTGTGCATTTTTCTTGAATAATGACATTTCTAAAAAGAATCTGAAACTAAGGCATTAGAAGGCAAGTGCTCGTTCATATCTTTGGAGAGGGCAAATATTTACCAGAATAACTTCTCAATCAGAGGAGGCAGATGTATTTTATTTTACTACAAAGATGTATGTGTAGCAGAATACAAATCATGCAGAGCTTTGAGTTAGTTAAGAATCACCTGATTTAATTCTTTGGAGAAATGGGACAAATTGTAGCTAAGGACTACAGAGTTCTTTTAGTTTGCCAGTTATATTTAATTTGACTATCTATTTATCTATTTATTTAGGGACAAAGTCTCACTCAGTTGCCCAGGCTGGAGTGCAGTGATGCAAACACAGCTCACTGCAGCCTTGATCTGCTGGGCTCAAGGCAGTCCTCATGCCTTGGCCTCCCAAAGTGCTGGGCTTACAGGTGTAAGCCATGGTGCCCGGCCTATTTGATTTCTTTAATCCCTCCCAAGAACTCATCATACTATTGCCACCTCATTTTCCACATAAGGAAATGGAAGCACAAAGGCGTTAAGTAACTTGCTTGATGGCTAGTAGGTGGTAGAGCTTGAATTGAGACCACGCAGTGCGGAGGGTATGCCATTAAGGAAAAACGATGATCCGGTGGGGTTTCCATTTCATACTGCAGAAAAGAGAATCTACATATTGAAGACGGTGTTATTTCATGCACAGTCGTAGCTTTTGTTCATATATGCACATCTGACATGTAATTTAACAGTTGTGTGACTTGAAGCTTCTACGAAGAGTGGCAGAAGATACAGGAATTCTATGAGTACCTTCGCAGATAGCTCTTAGATTCCAACAAGCTAGACAGCTTAAGGAAGAGAAAGAAATTGCTATGCTTGCATCCCAGATGTCCATCCACCTTTGGGGACCACCCGGGGTGCCCTCGCTTCTACATTCTTCAAGACAAGCAGGCAGTGGGATGAACAAACAGACTTTCCTTGGGAGGGCTGGCTCAGGAAGGCTCTGGGCTCATCCCACAGCCGCCCCAGCGAGGGACTGCCTGGGAGGCAGGTGCTGGCTCCGGCAGGGTCTGCAACCGAGCGGGAAGGGAGCCCAGGGCGCAGCTGCACAGCTCAACGCCGGTTCGCGCCCCGGTTTGCCCCGATTTACAGCGTTGGATTGGGTCACCCTTTCTTTCCTAGCTCGCTGATGTGTGTTCCCTCGGTGTGGGAATCAGGGGAGTGTCTTCTGGAGGCCACTGAAGCAGGAGTGGCGTTTCACGTTCGCGTGCCCGGGCGGTCCCCGCAGCCTCGCGTGGTCCCGGAGCCTGGCCTGAGGGCTGCGGGGCGGCTCCCGGCTTCGGGCGGGCGCGGGCGCGGGTGCGGGCGGGCGGCAGGGGGCGCTGTGTGGTGCGGCGCGGGCGAGGGCGGGGCCGAGCCTCCAGCGGGCCCAGCCTCTGTGCGCGCTCGCGCCCCGCCCGCGCCGCCGCCTCTCCCCGCGCGGGCTCTCGGCAGGCGGGAGGCGGCAGGGCCGGCGCTGCCGTGCGGGCCGTGCGGGCTGCGCGGGCGCGGGGAGGCGCGGGCGGCAAACGGCGGGCACCCGGCACCCCGCAGCCGGCACCGGGCGGAGCCGTCGGAGCCGCGCGTCGCGGCCGAGCGGGAGCCCCGGCTGCGCGGGCCCAGGTAGGGTGACGCGCGTCCCCTTTGTGTCGGCAGCGCCCGGGCCGGCCGCGGCGCGGGGAGGGAGGGCGGGACGCGGCGCTGCGGGGCTAGCCTCGGGGCTCGGCGATCGCGGCCGCGCCTGCCCTGCTGGGTCCTACCGGGGCGCCTGGGTGGCAGCGGGCGAGGGAGGAGCGTCCCGGGCGGGCACCCGCGGGCTCTGTGCAGAGGACGCCCGCCCTGCCCTGCCCCTGCCCCTGCCCCTGCTTCGGTCCCTGCCCTGCCTCTCGCCCCAGCTGTCCGCGCCCCAGCGCGGTGGCCACTTTGGGACCTGGCGTCCCTGCCTGCCTTGCCAGCTCGCGGGTCTGCGCTGTGGCGCGGGATCAGGGCGCCCGAGGCCAGGGTCCGGCGGGGGAGCTGGCGGCTGGGGCTTTCTGGATTTGGGGCCCCGCCCGCAGTCCCCGAGGCTGAAGTCTCGGCCCCAGACGAGATCTGGGAAAGGAAGGGGGCCCGGGCCGGCCACCGGCGGGGAAGGTCGGAACTAGCCGAGGAGGACGCCCCCGTACATCCCCTGCGCGCTGGTCCTCGGCCGCCACTGCCCATTACCGGGGAATCAGCCGTCGCCCGAGCCCCGGAGTTCCCCGCTGGTCTTACCCACCCCAATCCCCCGCTGCCGCCCCCTGGGCCCCTGCACCTTGCGTGGCGCCCATCTGTTTTGTCGCCTATGTCAGCCTGGAGGCTTCCTGGTCCCGGGGTGTAGGGGTGACTTCTTTACCCTAGTGGTCTTCGTAGGCAAGTCTCAGGATGACCACTCCGAAAGTTCCTTGTCTTTTTTTCTAGCGAATCATAATTTTGACAATCCGTTGAACAAATATCTTGTGCTTGCCTCGTGCGGGGTCAAGGCTGGGTAACAGAGGAGTGATACAAGGCCCCAGAGAACTATCCAGTGGGTCCCGGCTGCCCTGCGGTGAGAGGGTTCTGGCTCCTGCACTAGGAGGAGACCTGGAAGAAAGCACTTCCGTAGTGGGGCCTGGGAGGTGGAACCGGGACATGTCCCAGTGAATGGGCCTGGGGTTGAGAGCTGAGCCTGGCAGATGGGATGCATTTGTAAATGAAATGCTGGGAAGAAAGGAAGTTAGTATAGATGCCTGTGGAGCTGTGGGAGTCCCCACGAGAGAAGGGAGGGAGTCAGGGTGGCTTTGCAAGGGAGGGGTTGTCTGAGTCAAAGCTTGCAGGTGGGGCAGGTCCCAGGTGGCAGGAAGGGCCTCTGTCCAGAGACAGCTGCCCAAGCAAAGGAAGGGGGAGTAACAAGGTATGTGACACGGTGAACTTTCCCAAGGGATTCACCCCAGTGGCTCCAAAGGAGACAGCAGCTTTTTTGATTGTATTCTCTTCTCCAGTACTGAGATTAGGGAACCTCGTTTTTTGCATGTTTCTAGTGCCTTTTACATTTTTGTTTTTATTTTTAAAGCCAGCAAAGGAAATGTGACTAGAGAGGTCAGATGAGGATACATGGTGAACTCTGAGTTCTAGACCAAGATTTTGGATTTGACTCTGTGTCAGTGGGAGCCATTGATGGTTTTGGAGAAGGAGAGGTCTGAGCCCTGCTTAGAGTGATTGCCGCAGTGTTAAGTGGAAGGGAAGGTGTGGTGCAGGGTGCCTACTGCGGCCTTCAGAGTCAGACCCCTGCTGGCTGTGGGGTTCCACCTGCATCAGGCATCAAAGGTTGTGCATGGATTGAGGACCTCATGAGAAAATGGGTGCAAATAACCCAATTTTAATGGGATGGAAATTTTCCAGACCCAGCGCAATTTGAGTTTTGCAAGAGGCCCCAATTCTAATGTCAGCAACTCTGGAAGGGGAGCTAATGAAGGGCAAACTCAAATGCATGACGAGGGCACCCCCAGGTCATCTGCGCAGTGAGGATTTGGGAACTCAAAGAGCATTGTAAAATGTATATATTTTATAAATAGATACCAGTGCCCTCAGCTTGCTAGTTGGTAATCCCTGTAACCAGACTTACTAGAGTAAGTCACGTCTCCTGGGGATTCAGTGTGGTTTGGGACTTTGAAGGGACCTCACACTGCTCATCTAAAGCGGCTGAGGTTTAGAGGCAGACGTGCCGCTCTGGCATGCAGCAGCAGGGCCAGGAGCTACAAGCCACGTTGTGTGCCTCAGAACATTTTCCCCTGTGGTCCAGCATGTGACCCCACTGCCTGCTTTTGTTCATATTTCTCTGCCCCCGCTGGAAGCCTTTCCCTCTGGGGCTAGAGATGGGTGGAGAGTCTGCCCTTGGAGACTGAGAATCACAGAAGCAGGTGGGCCAGCACCCATCTGCCAGTACGACCCCCTCGTCATAACCATGGGAACCTTGTAGCTTGGAGAGTAGGAGTCAGGTAGCCCAGGCCACAGGAAGGGCTATGGCTGGTCCAGCCCTGGCATCAGCTTTTCTGGTTCTGTCTGCTGTCCCCTTTTCCCACACCTCACTGGCAATGGAGGATGGAGCTGTGCTCACTGCCTGCGTGTTGGGTGGTCTGGAACCACTCAAGATGGTATTGAGCCCTCAGGCGCTCCTGGGGCAGGCCAAACAAGGAACCCCTGGCTTCCCAGGATGTGGGATCTCAGAGGCAGCCCAGAGGTGGGGAATGGAATGGAATGCTGCTAAGGAAGAGGGACTCTCCCTATTTTCTCTGGGGAATTTCTTAACTTTGAGATCCAAAAATGAAGTTGATCGTGCCTTTCTTTTCTTTAAGAAATAATAATTTCCAAGACCAGCTTCCTTTCTCCATTGTTTCTGCATTACTGAAACACATGAATACCCTTTCTTAATTAGATGAAGGTTTCTTAATTACCTGCTGGGTAGTGGGGCTGAAGGATAAAGCTTTTTACCATTTCCTGACCCAGCCGTTTGGCCCTGAGCCAGCATGTTAACCTCCCTGGATAGCCTCAGTTTTTTGAGGATAAAACTGAGACATTGGCCTAAATGTTTTACAAGATCCAGACATAAAAATGTACTGTTTGATCATATTTTCTTTTTTCTAGGAGAATCAATATTGCAGGGCAACTCACCAAGTACAAACATTTGTAAGGGTTTCTTTTTTTTTAAGAGAAAATGTTTTAACTTTCAGAAGAGTGGCTTTTTTTCCCAAGGTGAAATGTTGAGAAATGAAGCTTTGAGAAGGGTGGCTCATTGCTGATAAGAGCCTTCACCTTGCTCTGCTCCACAAATAATCCAAGACCTGAATTTAAAAATGCTTGCTTTCTGGATATTCTGCAGAACTGGAAGACGGGCTTTCTCTAAGGAGCAGGCATATAAGCTGGATGCCATGTTCCAGACAATAAAGTTGCTCGATGGCACGAAATGTGCCCGCGGGTATCTTATCATGTCAGGTGTGCTTGGCACTAGAGTAGTTAGTACTCACTATGCATTTGCCTGATCTTCAGGGCTTTGCTTGGATCGTGGATGCAGTTCTCACACAGCCCCGCAGCACAGACATATGTGGCTGTCCCCAGCTGACAGAGGAGGAGAGTGAAGCAGGCAGCAGGGATGTTGTCCAAGGTCGCACACACGTCAATTTTGAAGCCTGACTTTGAACCCAGAGGCCTGCAGATAATGATGGATCCCATGACCTTGAGGAGGCTACAGTCTAGGGAGTGGAAAGCTCAAACATTAACAGACAGTTTGAACAGTAGGGTCAGGGCAGCAGGGGACGTCCGGGCAGAGTGCAGTGGGACCCATGGGAAGGCGCCGGGATCAGCCCCCGTGTCAGGGAGTCTGCTGCTTGCTTGGGGCGATGATGCTGGTCTGGGATGGGAGGGATGAGTCAGAGTTAGCCAGGCAAATTAGAGGGTCAAGGTCACATTTGGGGCCTGGGAACAGTCAGAAACAGCCTGGGGTGGACAGGAATCTCAGGACCAGCACATGGGCCTGAGCTCCCCAGCTGCCTTACTAACTGGCCTGTTTGGGGTGGCTGGTGCTCTCTGAGCTGTGTAGACGCAGATTTCCATGTGTGTTGTCGCCGCTTTCATTACTGACATCTCCTGGAGGGCCCTGTTGGCGCATTTTCATTTTCACTGTTTTGTTTTGGAGCCTCTCCTGCAGTTCTACCTACTGGGAGAGGGAGTTCAGGGAAAGATCAGGGGAACCACCCATCGCAACCATTGTTTTCACAGTCAGCCACCTTACTCTCATGACTTCCCGGTGACCCAGAGTCACCTGGGGCCAGCGACTGGGAACCTCCGAACTAGACATGAGCCCCGCACAGGTGCTGGATATAGCAGTGCAGGCTCCGGGGGCTTCTGCCTATGGGAGCTATGGGAGCAAAGGGGTGGGATTCCAAGTCCTGAAAATGGGTATTGGCAGAGTCTCTTTCTTGATTAAATGGGCTTTTGTGTCTGTCCTAGGACTGTGCACTTATCTTACAACTGTGTGTTGCTGGGAATACTTTCTAGGTCTCCACAGAACTGCTTTTCGGGTAGTCCTTTGGGCCAGGCATGTTTATTGTTGGATGTGTGGTGTGGTAAGGTCCTCTGGAGGTTGAGGGAGTGCAGAATGCTGCCAGCGAGACCACCTCCACTGGCCATGCAGAGGGCACCCGCTTTGTCACAGTGCGTCTCGGAATCCAGGGTGTGCCACCTGGCTGGCGACCTGGTGGGTTGCAGGAGCCCTCTGTGCACCCTCCATCACGGAGCAGTCCGCACCTTGTCTGTAAGCTTTCCAGCATTCTAGAGTGAACTCTCAGATGTCTGCACCCCCTGCTGGCCCCTGCTGCTGCCTCTCCAGTGAAGGCTGCCCATATCCTCTGAAGGAAAGGGGGACTGCCAGGGAGACAGCAGCCCTTCCCCCATCCCTATTCTGCTTCTGGGTGGTAGGTAGTATTCCCCTTCACAGAAATACTCAGATGTCTGCCTTGGGGGACTTTCTCCTTAAGTTCAAACATTCACTGAAACAGACATGTGCTGGAATCAATGCACACATTTTTTTAACTTTCTTTGGCAGCTTGTGTTAACACTTCTCTATTCAGAGACCTCCAGCAACTCTAGTTGCTTAAGTCACCTCTCAGCCCACGGTTGAGAGTTCAAGCCTCTTCCTGCCTTAGCTCCAGCCTGTCTTTCCAGGGCAGATCTCAGCAGCTGCTGACTTGTGCCCTGGGGTGCTCTCCCACCATCCATGTGCCAGCTTCCTAATCATCCTCAAAGGCTCATTGCAAATGCTGCCTTTCCTTCTGGCTGTCAAATTACCTATGTGGGTGACTGTGGAGATGCTCTCCTCTGACACTGGTGTTAGATGGAGCCACATGGAGCAAAAGGGGACAGAGTTCAAGCCCCAGGGCCCAGCGAGGTCCTGCAGGCCAGGTGCCTGTGTTCTCTCTCCTCTTCCCAGGCAGAAATGTTTTCCCCACCAGGTGCTTCCATAGCAACTTTTTTTTTCAGAACCTATAGTTGCATTTAAAACTGTCTAAACTAATTTTAGTGACTTATGTAACTTTAGCGACTTATGTAATTTTAGTGACTTCCTCTGCTAAATTATAAGCTCCGCACGGGTAGCAACTTACTCATTGTTACATTCTCTCAGAGCCTATCGTGCTCTTTCTGAATGGATTTTTGTTAAGTCATCGACTACAAGAGAGAGAAACCTGGTTCAAGAAGGAAGCCTGCAACAGATTATGAATGAAGAAATGGAATTAGAGTTTAAATTCTGTACTCCGCCACGATCTGAGCAAATCAGGTTCTCTCTTTAGATCAGGTCACCGAACAGTACATCGCAGGACTGTGAGAGGTTGGGTGGAATATTTGCTTGTGTTTAAGAGTGAGGGTGGCGGAATGTAGCCCGGTGGCCTGGAATGCAGAGAGAGAATCCTGGGTACTGTGGTTGTGTAGACAACACGTATGTGAGATCCAGTGCAACAGCTGGCGAGCCTTCCATGGCCGTGTTGCTGGGGTCCTGGGGCCCAAGGCCCTCCGTGATGCATAGGAAGGGTGTGACATGGCCCTTGCCTGGGATGTTCCTCTTCCAGCAAAGCGAGATGCATAATGCAGGACAGTTAGGACCAAGTGCCAGAATGTGCTCATCTGAGCGCGTGTCCTGTGAGTCTGGTGAGGAGGCGATTGTGGAAACTGGAGTGAGCATAGCTGGGCTTTGGAGATCTGGGGCGATTAGTGAAGGGGGCACTCTGAGCTGGCACAGAGAGGGGCAAATACCCAGGTGGGGCAGGGTTTGCTCTGGAGGATGTTGAGGAGACACGGCTGTAGAGGAGGGCCCTCTGTCTCCCTTCTGAGCACGGGACTGTCATGGAAGACTGGGATGCTTTCACTAGTGCCTTGGAAGAGCTTGCCAGGTAGGGCCGAAGGGCCAGAGATGCATGTGGTTCTTCCCGTATCGGAGTTGAACTGCAACTGCGAAGTGTGCTGTGCTGTGTGAGGAGCCATTCTTCGTGTTCGCTGTGTTCTCTGTCTCTGAGGAACCCGTTTTCTGTACCTTCCGTGCCCTTGGTCTGTGGTGCCAGTTGTGCACTCACAAGCGTGACACAGGTGCTGTGCTCCGAGGGAGCCTTTGCTTTGGGAAGGGTGCGGGCTTGCAGAGACCTTGGGCCGGCTCTTTGTTATGTGATGGATGGAGAATGTTGGGAAGCACTTGGGTCCACCTGTGGGTTTTCTGGAGGTCCTGATTGTCACGCGGTGCATGCACTTGGGTCCACCTGTGGGTTTTCTGGAGGTCCTGATTGTCACGCGGCGCATGCACTTGGGTCCACCTGTGGGTTTTCTGGAGGTCCTGATTGTCACGCGGTGCATGCACTTGGGTCCACCTGTGGGTTTTCTGGAGGTCCTGATTGCCTCGCGGTGCATGCACTTGGGTCCACCTGTGGGTTTTCTGGAGGTCCTGATTGTCACGCGGCGCATGCACTTGGGTCCACCTGTGGGTTTTCTGGAGGTCCTGATTGTCACGCGGTGCATGCACTTGGGTCCACCTGTGGGTTTTCTGGAGGTCCTGATTGCTGCGCGGCGCATCTTGGTAGAATATGTACTGGAGCATTGTCGTCTAGGGCAGCGGCATCCAGAGAGCTTCCAGGAGACGTTCTGAGTTGGCACCTTAGATCTGAACTCTCTTGACTAAAACATGTGCATTTCCTTCTGATCATTTGGCAGAAGGTGGAAGGTTGTAATCCCTAGTGTGGACGGGATAGGGCTGGATCTGTGCTCATAGGTCTCACTCACAGATCACAGTTCTTTCTCTCTTCTTCTTGTTTCAGTGAAGCACCAGCCAAGACCCTGAAAATGGAGCCAGTCTGGTCGTTGGTGGCCAGCAGAGCAGTGGGTGGCACCAGGGGTACTGGGGAAAAGGAAAAACAACCTCTTTATTTAATCTATTGTGAGACCCTAAGAAACCGCCTGTGTTTCAGCTTCTGCCTCCTCCTTCCTCCCCAGTTGCTCTCCTTTCTTTCCCCTTGCCACCACGTGCAGGGGTGAAAGTGGCCAGATAGGAGAATAGGATTTCCCATTTATCCAGAAACCGAAGCAGGCAGGAACTTCAGAATCTGATGTGGGCAAGCTGCAGGTAAAGGGCAGGTTCGAGGCCTGGAATCAAGATAGATGATTCTCTGTAATAGCTGCCTGCATCTGTATGTGGCTGTCTTCTCTCTCTGTCTCTGCGCTGGGGGTGCATCTCTTCCCATAAGGCCATCAGTCATGTTGGCTCAGCGCCAACTCTGTTGATCTCATCTTCCGTTGATTGCATCTGCGAAGACCCTAAGAAGGTCACATTCATAAGCATCAGGGGATAGGAGTTCAGTATATGATTAAACGTATATGCACACACACACACACGCACATACACACACATACACACAACACATATATGTGTACCAGCAGCAGGTACGATGTGTGTTTGTGTTTGGACATGTTAGCATATGTTTGGCCAGTAACTTAGCACTTACTAACAAGGACTTAAACAGCTTTCTGTTTCCCTGAGAGCAAGGCACTGAAGGTAGGCGCTTCCAGGCGCTGGTGCAGCTGCTTGGGGTGTTACTAAGGGCCCAGGTTCTCTCTTCTTTCTGCTCTGCCATCCTTAGCATGTTTTCCTTTGCCCCATGGTGCAAACATGCTGGCCATAGCTGCAGCATATCCGTGTTTAAAGCAGTGAGAGAGGTGGGGGAGTTGATGTCAGCTGCATCCGTCCCTTTTTGTCAGGAAGTGACAAGCTTTTCCAAAAGTCCGGCAGCCGACTCTTCAGGGCCCAGTGCTAGAGCTGGGCTGCATGGCCACCTCCTGGAGAAAGGGAAGGAGAGAAAATGAGGGTCTGCTGGGAGGAGGTCCTGGAGGACTGGACAGAACAACGCATGTGAGATCCTGCCCATGCAGGGGTTGGCCATGCTAGGCCTTGGTAAACTGCCTTTTCCTCTTACCTGCTCTTCCTGGCAAAGCAGGAGCCATATGGATTAGGCCTAGAGCCATGTGCATGCAGCTTCAAGGATACAGGTGTGGTGTAAGAACACCTGTGCATTCATCGGTAGGCTCAGTGCGGGTGCAGTGTGGGCTGGGAATCCCAGTCTTGTCCTGGTCATCATGTACACCTCTGGCACCCCACACACAGGCTTCTTATAGGAGGCGCTCAGTACATATTTGTTGAATCTGCATCTTTTCCCTCCAGAGACATTTGAGTCCAGAAACAACCACATGCATTCACTATGATATTCATGGATGTCTTACTCTTCATTTCTATCGTTGTTGTTGTTATTTATTTACTTTTGTTTCTTCATCCATTGTTTGGCAAAAACTACTTGGTACTGGGGATTCGGAGACACACTGGGACTGTATACTGAAGGTGAGGGCTTGCAGAGAGGAAGGAATGGGGAGGGGGTACCTTTTCTGGAATAAAGGGGCGTTTACCGTTCTGGAGTCCACATGGCAGGGATTCATCACTTAAACCTGCGGCATTTTATTGAGTCCAGTTTCACTCTAGTAAGAACAACCAGCTGGAACACATAGGAAACCCTGTTGGTCCAGCGAGATTGCTTGCTCTTCACTTCTCCTGTTCGTGAAATAGCACAGGATTGGAGGTGCAGGGTTTTTCATATGCTGAATAAATATTTGTGTAGCCTCTGCTCTAGGCCAGGTACTGTGCTGTCAACTGTAAAAACCTCAGCAAGACTCGGAAGGACGTGTGTGCAACTCCTCCTGAAAGGAAAGCACAGTTTCTGCCTGCAGATTGGCCGAGGGAAGCATTTCTTACCCGTTAATACTCTAATCACTCCTGGACTCTCTCCCTTTGGCCTGCAGCTCTGCTTCCTTGGCAGTGACCTTGTTTTTTTTTTTTTTTTTCCTCTGTCCCTGGCCACGTGCAGTGGATCCAGCCTTTCCTCGTGAGGACCAGCTTGATTGTGCCTGCCTAGGCGAGTGATCAGAGCCTTGAGCTGTGTCCTGCTGGCCTGGCAGATAAGGGCTGCTTTTTGGAGGCAGGCAGAATTTCTTCCTGTGGAGCAGGAAAAACAGAATGCAGACAGGCAGAGGCGAAGCGCGGACCTGGAGCCGGGCTGTACTGTGTGGTAGCCTCTGGCCCTGCGGGACCCCAGAGCCATTAAACTCTGGCCGGTCCTGATCGAGCTGTGTTGTCAGTGGGTTTTGAGTGTGAAAAATAGAATGTAAAGTACCCAGTCATAATCGTTGATAGATTACATGTTGAGATGATTAAATTTTGGCTCTATTGGGTCAAATCAAATATATTACTGAAACTGATTTCCCATGCTTTTGAATAAAATGTGGCTACCAGAAAATTTAAAATGATGCCTGTGGCTTTTGTCAGACCGAAATGGTGCTGATCTGGAAGGCCTTGGAGAAGTGTGTCTCTTTGCCAGCCTTTGGACCAGCTCTTCTAGAGAGCTTATGTGCCCTGGAGTCTGGGGTCTTAGCATGGACAGGGCCCCTCATCTGCATCTGGGGCCTGGTTTGTGCTATTTCACTGTCACCAGGCATGTCCTGCATGCCTTGAGTTTAGCTGTGGATGCTTTAGACTCTTGCCCCACTTGGCCAATTTGGAGACGTCCTTCTCTGTAGCCTGTATTATTCAGACTCAACTGCCCAACCAACTCATCTCTGTCAGTCTCAATTCAGATTCCAACATGTTGGGGCCTTTTCAAAAAATGTGTAAAATGGAGAGTTTGGGTCAGGCAAATTTAACATTTTACTTAAAAAACTACTGTTGCCGAGCGCGGTGGCTCACACCTGTAATCCCAGCACTTTGGGAGGCCGAGGCGGGTAGATCACGAGGTCAAGAGATTGAGACCATCCTGGTCAACAAGGTGAAACCCCGTCTCTACTAAAAATACAAAAAAATAGCTGGGCATGGTGGCGTGTGCCTGTAATACCAGCTACTCAGGAGGCTGAGGCAGGAGAATTGCCTGAAATCAGGAGGTGGAGGTTGCGGTGGGCGGAGATCGCGCCATTGCATTCCAGCCTGGGTGACAAGAGCGAAACTCCGTCTCAAAAAAAAAAAAAAAAAAAAAAAACCTGTCAAAATCCACCCTGATATCCATCATCTTTGCATGAAGTTCACTGCCGCAGGCCCCCTCATTTCTCCGCTGGGTCCACCACCTGCCTGTGTGTTTTTCACTGGCATCATCCTGGCCTTCAGTGGTCAAGGCAAATGGCACCCAATGGATCTTGCACATATATTTGATTCCCAGTGAAGACTGGTTGAGAGAAACCTCTCCCATACGTGTCTCTTCTCTGCACATCCTACATCTGCTCCCCAGACCAAGCCCGCATGTCTAGAATACTGTGTGCTCCCAAGGCCACCAGCACCTTGCCTGGGTACTGCTCTTCTCCACTGGCTTCTGCATGCCCTGGCCTCCGTGCTCCTCCCTTTCTGGCAACCACGCATTCCTCATTTGAGCCCTTGCTTTCAGAGTTGCCCCAGATTTTTTTCTGCATCTTTGAAACCTGTGGCTTTCCCTGGCCTTTTTTCCACGACTGGCTCCAAGGCCTCCTGTCACCTGATGCTCTCTGTGGTCCTGGGTTTCCCTGTGGACTTCCTCCTCACCTGCTTATTCCTGAATCCTCTCCTGCCCTGGTGTCTCCTGCTGTGGCACCCTGCCTTTGGTGATGGTCAGAAACTGGCCCATCCTCTTCCTGCCACTTCTGGGCGTTCTGCGTGGCCCCTTCAGGCCTCATCAGTTCCCTGAGCAGCTCTGGCATTTCGCGAGTGACATGGAATGAAGTCAGCATCCTTTTGCTCCCTAGGCACAGCAGACTTGGTGCCGAGGGCCCATGAGATTTGCTCAATGAAATATTTTTAAAAATTGGAAACAATTATTAGCTCTAGAGTATTAAAAAAAAAATTGGCCGGGCGCGGTGGCTCACGCCTGTAATCCCAGCACTTTGGGAGGCCGAGGTGGGTGGATCACGAGGTCAAGAGATCGAGACCGTCCTGGTCAACATGGTGAAACCCCGTCTCTACTAAAAATACAAAAAATTAGCTGGGCATGGTGGCGCGTGCCTGTAATCCCAGCTACTCAGGAGGCTGAGGCAGGAGAATTGCCTGAACCCAGGAGGCGGAGGTTGTGGTGAGCTGAGATCGCGCCATTGCACTCCAGCCTGGGTGACAAGAGCGAAACTCCATCTCAAAAAAAAAAAAAATTGTTGTTAACACATATGACATGTTATATCAGCAAAATTTAACTGTGATTGAGTTGACTGAAACTCCATGCATAGTTACATTTGAATTGTATTTAACCTGATGTGAAGGTGCTTTTCAATTTTTGATGTAGAGAGAGATGCGACCTATGAAAGTCACATGTCCCCGAGTTAAATACTGCCCTTGCCGCCAGAGCTTATCTCTTCCCAGCTGTCCCTGATGGTGGAGTTGAGACTCCGAGTTTGACATTTATTTGTTGCACTTCCATAGGTTGAATGTACAGTGAGCTTGGCTCCTGGAGCTAAGCCATGTGTGTTACTCATTTTGAATTTCCAGCACAGGGCGTGGCATGCTGAACTTCAGTCTGTGAAACTTTTCACTGAACTCAAGACTTATTTTTTTTAATAAGAGACATTCAGATCCTGCCTGAGGGTCTGGGTTTTCTTTTTACTGAAACACCACAATATGGTGGTTTTCAAAACCACGCGTGTCTGTAAGCTGACCCCATATGGCAAAACCCTTAGCTGAGATGCTAATAAAAATAATTATTGGGAAGCTCATACAATCATAGTTTGGAAGACTTTAGTTTAAATTATATTTGAATATTTCCTGGTATTGACTTATATGTGTTATCCACACCTACTATTTATGTAGAAATCCATTTAGCTACAATATAACTACATTATGTGATAACAAATCGCTTTGGAGATAGGATAAAGTTTTTCTTGTTAAGCATGGAACCGTTATTTTTCTTAAAAAACATTTTTCTAAGAGAAAGTAGCTAAAAAGGGCATTTTCTAGTATGATAAAGTGGGGCCTGCTGCAGGAAGGAAATAAATATAAATCATGTTGGCTCAGCAGAAAGAATGAATTTCTAGGCCTAAACTGGGTGGAAGGATGGCTTAAGGAAAAATGCATTATTTTTATTTGCAGTGGCATGATTACTTTAGACAGTTGCACGTTGGGGAATCCAGCTCAAAGAAATGATACTAAATGTGGAGAAAAATAAGTGCCTGATGCACAAATGTATTTCTTCATGGTTTTTAAAGAATAACAGCCCCAAATGGAAAACATCTAAATATGGCTAAGTAAATACCATGCTCTAATTAGATAAGATTTTTGGAGATAGTGGGCATGGGAAATGTTTATAATAGATTATTAAATGAAAACAATTTTGAGACAGACTTGTATCATTTGATGTACAAACATGAAAAATGTACTGAGGAAAGGAATCAGAACTCTAAGGATTGTGACATTTTCTCTAGCTTTAATTTTTCAATTATGATTTCATTTTTAGTGCAGTAAATTATTTTAGTTTTATAAAAAATTAATTATAAATCTGTCACCCCTTCAGTATACACATACAAATTTCATTACTTTGTGTACCACAAATACACACACACACCACACACATACACACATATGTTTATATATATACACACACATATCATTTAATTTTTTGAGATAGAATCTTGCTGTTGCTTGGCTGGGGTGCAGTGGTACAATCTCAACTCACTATAGCTTCAATCTCTGGTGCTCAAGCAGTCCTCCCACCTCAGCCTCCTGAATAGCTGGGACCACAGGTGTGTGCCACCACATCCAGCTAATTTTTAGATATTTTTAAAAATAGAGATGGGGATTTGCCATGTTCCCCAGGCTGGTCTTGAACTCTTGAGGTCAAGCAATCCTCCCACCTTGGCCTCCTAAAGTGCTTAGATGACAGGCATGAGCAACTCTGCCTGGCTAATTATATATATTTCAACCAATAAATCTACCTTATACCTTCAGTGGACATTTTGCTGCTGTGGGGTTGAAGTGAAACAAGGGAGGAACCCTCCTGTTATTAATAAATTGGACAAAGCCATGCAAGCTTCCACGTTGCCCCGGAAGGGCTGCCCTGCCAGGCTGACCTGATCCCATCCCCTGCAGGTGTGGCTGAGTGCCATTCATGTCAGAACTGGGACAGTGTGCCTTGCAGAGTCAAGAAGCATCTCCTAGTGCAGCGGCTGTGGTCAGTGCTCGAGCAGAGAAGGCAAGACTGTGGGGACAGAGACAGGATCCTGCTCAAGACTTCAGGTGCTAACCTCTCTGTAAATGTTCCTGTTTTATTCACCTCCAAAGTGAAAATAGTACTAGGGTTACTTCTTCTGTGAGGATCCCCTGGGGATTAAAGAAATCATGCCTATGAAACATTGAAGGAAAACCATGAAGTCCTATCCAAAATGCACATCCACAAATCACCCTTGGAATTCCACAGGTTGGAAGCTGGGTTTTGGGAATGGGAAGGAACAGGCCCTGCTGAGCCGCCGGTTCCTCACTGTGGAAAACTTCATTGGCTTAATAAAAGACTGTCCTCTGGTCCACAAAAATGGAAAGTATTTGAGCCATCAGCTTTTCCCCCCCTAGTTTTCAGGTAAAGTTAGCCTAGGAAATAATGCCATGTTTTCATTTTTTTTGAATTATCTGTTTTGGTGGTTATTTTGTTGTAAATTTATGGTGAGAATGCCGGAGGCTCTTATATTATTTAGAAGTGTGCAGTTTAACCTCCAGATATTTGGAGACTTCTAATCTATCTTTCTCTTACTGATTTCTAGTTTAATTCCATTGTGATATGAGGGCATACTTTATGTGATTTTTGTTTTTTCCTTTGTTTGTTTTTACATTTAAGGTGTGTTTTGTGGCCTGGAATGTTTCCTTTGGACTAAAGGAATGTGTATTCTGCTATTGTTGGATGGAATATTCTTTATCAAGTAGATCAAGTTGATTGTTAGTGCTATTCAGTTCAACTATGTTCTTACTGATTTTCTGCCTGCTGAATTTGTCCATTTCTGATAAAGGGGTGTTAACGTCTACAGCTGTTAGTAGGGGATTTGTCTGTTTCTACCTGCAGTTCTGTCGGTTTGCTCTGTTGTACAGTATTACATGGTTAGCATTGTTATGTCTTGGAGATTTGATCCCTTAATTATTTTGTGACAGCCCTCTTTGTTGTGATGATTTTTCTTGCTTTGAACTCTGCTTTGTCTGAAATTAACATAGCTAGTCCAGCTTTATTTTGATAAATGTTAGCATGGTATATCTTTCTCCATCCCTTTCCTTTTAACCTGAATCTTCCTACTTGAAGTGGGTTTCCTGTGGCCAACACAACATGTAGTTGGTGTTTGCTATTTTACCCACCCTGAATATCTGTACCTTTTAACTGGTATATTTAGACCATTCACAATTACACACACATTTAAAATAGAAAATACTGTGTATTGCTATTTGAAGATCTTTTTCCTTAGCATATTAAGTTACCTTATTCCTTTACAAAATTAAACAGTCAAAGGAATTGCTTTGTAAGCTCTTTAACATTGGTATGTGTTTTATCTCACCATTCTAAATAAACTATTTTTCCCTGTGGTAATGCCTCTACTATAACAAGCTCCTTATTTTGTGCCTACTTTGGTATCCGGTCAGGTAAATCAATTGGTTCTTTGTGAGCAGTTTAAGCCCAAGACTCAGCTTCATTTTTATGAGTGATATCTTAGAATCAGGAACGATAGTAGAATTAGCCAAATGCCTTTTTATCACAATGAGAGAATTTTAAACAATACTCTTTAATTAATTTATAACCAATGAACCAACGAGTTTGTTCCATAGCTATAATTTGACAAATGCCTCCACTACTGAAGAGTGTGTTTCATTTTCCCCCAGAGAAGACAAGTGCAAAATAACTCACTGCAGGGCAACTCTGAAGGGATCCCTGTGTTTCCCAGCATACAGACTATTAGTATACGATGCATGCAAACAGAGAGGTGCTTTATCAACGCGGGACAAGGCGTCTATTCACAGTAAAGTCAAACAAACCACACACGTGAAAACCTCCACTTACAGTGGCTGCTTAAGCTTAACTGCGCAGAGCTATACTGCTTTTTGAAATATTAACTTGCAAGTTCAGCAGCCGCAAAAAAAGAAAAAAAAAACACCACCACCACCACCACCAAACAACAAAAAAAAAAAACAGTCCTAACTTGGAAATTGAAAGACTGGAAGAGTAGAGGGATTCCTTTGGAACCCCTTTGTGTACGTGTGTGTAAGGAATTGTAGGTAAGTTGGAGGGTCTCTCGTTAGCAGTATTTTGCTGTGGTAAGCAGTGGGCACAGAGTCTACAACACTCGTTCCTTATGGAGAAGAGAGAAAGGACACGGAGAAGGAAGAGCCTCCACTAACTAGGATTTCTATGTGGTTTTCAGAGCCAACCTTACTCTAAGGATTTGCTTCAGGGAGCCTGCAATGCATAGAAATGCTGTCTTTTTGAGGGATTTTAATTTAGAGTTTACAATTTGTTATACATATGAGATACAATCCTTGGTGAGGCAAAATAAAAATAATTGTTTTTTCTCAGTGTGTAGTATCTCACGGGTACTGTATCTAAAGTCTTTAGCCTCTAAAAATTTAAAGTTATAAATGCAGAGAGCAAAAAAAAAAAAAAAAAAACTTTGAAGGAATATAACGGAGAATAAAATTTCCTTTATTTTAAAGCAATTGTCTACATTTTAAAATTTTCATTCTAGAAAAATTGTATTTTGAGTATATAACTTAAACGTATATTCACAAATGGGATCATAGTGTATAAATATTTTTGTACTGTGTCTTTTTATTTGCTGATGTGCTGTAGACATCTTTTCATGCCAAGACGTGCAGGTTCAGCTTATTCTTCACTCGTATAGCTGTATTATTTATTCAGCTTCTCTTCTGTTGATAGGTATGTAAGTAGATTGTCAGAATGCTTCCAGAGTTTTTTGTTTTGTTTTGTTATACACATCAAATTTGTTTTTGCCATTGTATCTCTAGAGTAAATACATAGAGCAGTACATGTGTGTCAGAGTTACGTGTGTTTTGTATTTTGATCTGTTTCCAAGTCATTTTCCAAAATGACATCTATCCTTATACTGCTAAAAAATGAATGAAAATTCCTTTCACCACATTCAACAGTATTGGGGTTTTATTCAGCAGTATCAAGGTTTTTGATCATTGCTGATTTGACAAGTGAAATATGGTATCTTTTTACTTCACGTCTTTAATTAGGAGTAAGTTTCAGTGTCTTTTCAAATGTTTATCAGTCACTGCTATTTCTCTTTCTGTTAACCTATTCACATTCTTTACCTGCTTTTCTATTGCAGTGTTTCCTACTGATATTTTTTGTAATAAATTAGAAGTTTTAATTTTTCATTACATGAAGTAAGAGTAATTATTCCCAGTTTTGTTATTTACTTTTTACTTATGTTATTTTTCTCCAAATAGAAATATAATTTTCATGTAGTTAGAACTTTACGACTTCCTTATTTTCGAAGTTTGCTTTAAAGGCCTTTCTCTGTGCTGAGTTATACGTATTTTAGTTATTTCTTTTTCCTCTCATAAAATTATAGTTTTACTTTAACATTGTTAGGAAACCAGCCTAATCTTTATTCCCAGCCTATTTTCTCCCCACCTATAGCATCTGAAAACTGTTTAGTGAATGACCCATCTCTATTATTCTGAGATACTACCTAGAAGTATTTAAAGATATTTGCATAGAAGACTGTGGAGTCCTGAATAAGAGCAGGTGCTCTGCAGCTGGATGTGGGTTGCTACTGACTAGCTATTTGATCTGGAAAAGGATTTTAACCTGTTTCCTCTTATGTAAAATGCAGCTCTTTTGCAGTAGCTGTACTTTCCCAGTATTGTGCTTATCACAGCCAAGTTCAGTGACTATCACCAGGTCAAGGTGGAGTAGATTCCCTCTGTGTTTCTGATTGTCACCAGGTCAAGGTGGAGTAGATTCCCTCTGTGTTTCTGATTGCCAACTAGGCCATTGTGCCCTCTTCCTCCTGAAAAATCCCCTGCTCCCTTGAGACATGTGCCATCCGGCTTTACCATCCCTTTTCCTTCTTCTTTGAGCCTTCTACAGATACGCCCTTCTCTTGTCCTCCTCCGCATTCATAGACAAGTTTAGCAGCTAATTCACCATCCTCGTCTTCCTTCCTGTCAGTACTTCAGCCAGTTCAGCATCTGCATAGCAGGCCATTCCAAAACCAGATCCCTCATTTTCTTCCTTGGCCTCCTCCTCCTTTTGATCACCCTCTTCGGTCCTACATTAACTACCCATTCCTGCAGTAACACGCAGTTCTTCTAAAACCTGGACATGCAGCGTCTCATTCTGAGGGCACCACCCTTAGTGCAGCTCCCCTGTTACTCCTTCCATGCTGGTCAGTCTTCATCCCTGAGCTGCATCTCCGTGTCTGGACATCCGAGAGCCCCGCGGCTCCATCCTCAGGCCTCTTCTGCTGTCTTTCCCTTCTACATCCCTGCCCACATGAGCTCATTTAGCCTCCCGTGTTAATGTTAACAGCAGGGAGTTGGCTTCTCACTTTGTGTCCCCAGACCACCCCCATGAGCCCATGCATGTTCTCGGCACGGCAATCTGCACACCTACCCTAGGGCTTCTGAGGGACACCTGAGTCATGGACGATGTCGCTCACATGACTGTTCAGGACAAAAGTCTGGAAGCATCTTTGACTTCTTTCTTGCCCTCCTTGCTTCCCTACCTCCCTTCCTTTCTCCCATCAAATGCTTTGGGAGGTATCTTCAGAATCTGTCGGATTTCTGCTTGTCACGGCTTTTCACTGTTCCTTTAGGCTGAGTCACCTAAGGGAACACTTCTCTTAGGAACTGGGGCGGTGTGGCCTAGGGGAGCAGTGAAAGCTGGGAGAGCTTTGCTCTCACTTCTTGTCTGGGGCAGTGAGCATGTTTTTGGAGCATGTTCTTCTTCATATGTTCTCATGCCCTGCTTGCTCATTTCATGCAGGAGTCACTTAAAATATTGCATCTTTAGAGGGGCCCTGAAGACTAAGGAAGTGGCACCTCTTTTCTTTACCTGGCTGTATTTTATTGTAGCTCTTATCACTAACTGATGGCATGTATGTATACACACACACACACACACAACACACACATAGATGCATATGTGTACATGTGTGCATATGTAGATGCATATATACACATATGTATACATGCTTGTGTGTGCATGTAGATAAATTCTCAGACTGCAAAGTTCTATTGGTTTTGAGTGGTTATCACTGTTTTTCTCATGAGCCTTTTTATTGTAGTGATTTCAGCTGCTGCTATTTTGGTGCCTTTATTTAACAAGGAGTCGTCTTATATAATCTTAAAAAATCACCAAGAGGGGGGCCCAAAGTGGCTCCGGCCGGATGTCGTGGCGCTTGCGAAGGCGAGGCCAAGAGTTCAAGGCCAACCAACCTCAGCAACCTTACAAGCTCTCATTGATTGGCAAAAAAAAAAAAAAAAAAAAAAAAAAAATCACCAAGAGGATCCTTTTCTATACTGATATACACACACTTGGTGAAAGAAAGAAATGAATAAAATAATTTCTTTACTGTGTCTTTTTGCATCAGGTTGACTTTCTCAGGTTATTCTGAACCATTGAGTCTTTTGTTCGTAATTTGAAGTAGCGTCTGAACCTAGAAAGGTGTAAATTAATTACTTGTATGGAAATTACCAGAAAACCACACTGCTAGGAATGAGAAGCCCTATCGTATCCTTTAGTATATCGGATTTTCTCTGAGTGACACACAGTTGAGAGTGTGTGTGTGTGTGTGTGTGTGTGTGTGTGTGTGTCACTGAGGGCCGGGGTGGTCTTATAGGTTCCTACATTGTCTGAGTTCCTTGAGAGCAGGTACCACGTCTTCTTCACCTTGTTATCACTCCTACTGGGTGACGCAGCACACGGTCGGGGTGCAAGAAAAGGTTGAGGAGTGCATGAACATCTGCTCCACGTGTTTCTGCTGAAACCCAATACGTGCACTCCTGGTGTTCGGCAAACCAGGTACTAAAAACGTGAGACCTTCATGAGAAACGTAAGGACAGGGACTGACCACTCAATACCTGTGTGACTTTGTAACGGGAGTAGTATGAAGAACAATTCTTGATTCCTAGGTACGCATGCAGCCTGGCTGGAGGCTGTGTATTACAAATACGGATGACAAATGACCAAGTGAAATGCTGTGGCACTTCATTAGCGCCCATTTGCTGGTGCTAGGAAAATGCGCATCCAAGTCAGTTGTGTGACGGTGGGCTGCTGTCCAAGTGGGGACAGGAGGCTTTGCAACCTACCAACAGCCCGGGAGCCACACTGGGCTCGCAGCACACCCTCTGGGCAGAGGGCTCTGTGGCCAGGCTCTCTTTATAAATCTTTTTATAGTGGAGCTGGAAAAGGCTTCGTTTGTCAGTGCACCAGCTGAGCAGAGAGTTTTCTTCCTGCTGGAGGTTATAATTCTGTTTACAGGCTCTTCTTACCTGGAGAAAATGGCAGAAGCTGTAGTAAAAAAGACTGTATTGTCTTTTGTTTGAAGGCTCAGAATTTATTGCCAAATAAAGGCAGAGAATAGATTTGCAACAACATGGATTCCATTTTCTGGAATGGGTATCTTGATGCTGCTCAGGACTGAGGAGGAACAGCTTTCTGGAGGTGAGAGGCTTGCTCTGTGCAGGGCCACGTGATGATTGATTGGAGGCTGTGTCAGGGTTCTTGGCTGGGGAGACATTAGCATTAAAGGCTTTAGCTTGAACAGCCTGATCCTGAGTGTTGCAAGAAAATTAGCATCCTTAGGCTGCATGGGGGCAACGTTCCTTATTTTAGTTAAGGGGCAGTAGGGTGGGAATATCTGCCAAAAAGATATGTGTGCCTGTCCACCAGCCTGTGTCTTCTGCTGCTCTGATTCTCTCCTTTGAGAAAACCCGGACAGCCCTGCAGAGGCAGAGTGGGAGAGAGAAAGTTGCAGTTGAATTTGTTCTTTGCTTCCTGAACAGAAATGCCTCAAATTAAGCACAGTTTACATGTAGTGTTGCAGTCCTGATGAACGAAAGCTATACTGAGAAAAGAGAACATTTGGGAAATCCTGAAGTAATCTTGCCATCGTCTTTTAAAATTTTTTCCACTTAGCGTGTTGCTTTCTTTTTAAATAATAGTTTTATTAAAATGCAGTTCACACAGCGTAAAAGTCGTCATTCTGAAGTACGCCATTCTGTGGTTTTTAGTATCGTTAGAGTTTTGTAACTAACATCTCTCTCTCTAAGTCCAGAGCGTTTTTGGCACTTACTCCTTATCCTCAGTTCCAAGCCTCTGGAAGCCTGTGATCTACTCTCGGTCTCCTCTATGGATTTCTGTCCTCAACCTTGCATGCGAATGGTTCCATAAAGTACATGTTCTACATGTTCTTTTGTGTCTGGCTTCCCCCACCTGGCACAATGTTTTCAAGATTTACCCATGTTGTGGCATGAATGAGTACTACATCTCTTTATATGGCTAAGTCCACTGCATGGATTCACCTCATTTTTTTTTTATACATTCACCAGTTGATGGACATATGGGTTGTTTTCACTTTTTGGCTATTATGAATAATGCTGCTGTGAACATTTCTTTATAGGTTTTTGTGTGGACATGTATTTTCATTTGTCTTGAGTACTTACCTAGGTGTGGAATTGCCGGACCGTATGACGACTCCATGTTCAACACCTTGAGGAGCTATCAAACTACTTCCTAAAGCAGCTGCCCCACTTTACTTTCTCCCCAGCAATGTGTAAGAGTTCAAATTTCTCCACATCTACACTTGCTATTAGCTGTCTTTTGATTCTAGCCATCCCAGAGAGTGTGAAGTAGTATCTCATTGACGTTTTGATTTGCATTTCCCTAGTTGATTGGTCATGTAGAGCATCTTTTCATGTGCTTCTTCTGAATATCTTCTTTGGAGAAATGTCTATTTCAATCCTTTGCCCATATTTATATTTGTCTCTTTATTGTTAAATATTCTTTATATATTCTGAATCTGAGGCCTTTATCAGATATATGATTTGCAAATGCTGTTTTGCATTTTGTGGGTTGTCTTTTTACTCTCTTGGTGGCATTTTTGACATACAAACAACTTTAACTGTGATGAATTGCAATTTATCTATTTTTTTTTTTCTTTTTTGAGCTTTTAGTGCCATATTTAAGAAACTATTTCTTCATCTGTGGTCATAAAGATTTTCTTTTATGTTTTATTCTTAGAGTTTTATAAATTTAGCTATTATATTTAGGTCTATGATTTATTTGCTGTTAATTTTTGCAAAAGGTTTAAAGTCTGTGTCTAGATTCAGTTTTTCAGCACTATTTGCTTAAAAACAAAGCACTATCATTTACCTATTGAAATGTCATGACACTCTTGTCAAGAATCAATTAACCATAAATGTAGGGACTTACTTTTGGACTGTCACTTCTAATCCATTAATCCATATGTCCGTCCTTATGTCACTGTTACACTATGTTGATTAATATAACTTTATAGTAAGTTTTGACATTAAGAAGTGTAACTCCTCCAATTTTTTTTTAAAAGATTCTTTTGACTGTTAAGTGTGTCTTGGATTTCTTGTTGAATTTTAGGATTAGCTTGTCAATTTTTATTTAAAAAGGCAGCTGTGATTTTAATAGAGATTACATGTAATCTATTCACCAATTAATCAGTCTGTTAATATATTAGTTTGGAAAGTGTTGCTGTCTTAACAACATTGTCCTTCATCCATGAACATGGGATGTCAGTCTTTTTAGGGCTTCTTTAATTTCTTTTAACGTTGTTTTAGTAGTTGTTAATATACAGATCTTACACATCTTTTTAAGTATGTGTTTTTAAGTATTCTTTCTGGTGCTATTCTAAAGTATGTCTCTTGTAATAACATAGAGTTGTTACTCATTCAGCCAATTCCTGCCACGTGAATGGAGTGTTTAAACCATTTAGTGTAATTACTGATAATGTTGAATTTATGTTTGCCATTTTACTATTTGTTTTCCATGGATCTTAATGTCATTTGTGTTTGTCTCCTCTTCTGTTTTTCCTCCTTTTTTATTAGTTTATTTTATTCTCTTTTAATTCTATTTTTATTTTATTATGTACTTTTGAGTTAGTTTTTTTCATTGTTGCCCTGAGGAGCAAGTTTTCTGTGGATATGTACCTCTCTCTATAGGAGACTCACGGGGCAAAGCTGAACGGCTGCGATTGAAAAGGAGGGGACAGAGTGAAGATTGAGGGACAGTTTGTTATCTCAGAATTGTTTGTGTTGATGGATTTATTCCTTAACTTCTTGGCAGATATTTTTAACATAGTAAACCTCAGTTTTTTTCTCCAATGTACTATTATGCTTCACAAATCTCTGACTGGATAAGATTTCTAATGATGTCAGTAGCCTTTCCTCTGGGCTTGAAGATGAGAAAGGCTTTGTATCCTTCTCCTCTCTTCCCTGCTCCTCTAACTTCCTATGTCCTTCTGTTGTTTCTTAGGCATCCAGCACCCTGTGGACTCTGACATGCCCCAGCCTCCCCCGGCTCTGCAGGGAGCCCTGGTGCCAGAGACGTTCTCTCGCTTCTCTCTATGTGCGCCTGACCTGAAGGCAGAGCCGTCTGAGTGTGCATAAGCACAGCAGGACACCAGGACCTGGCCTGAAGATATTTCCTCTCCTCCCCTCTGGACTTCTCAGAGGTAGCTTTGAATTTGGAAGATGAGGCTTGCAAACCTTCATTGATCTCTTCTTAGTGGAATCTCAGGCCATTGTTGGTAGGCCTGCCTGGGTGGATTTTTCTATACCTCTTCAGCCATGCCGTATAGGCAGTTTTCTAGTAGGTTTCCCTGGAATGAATTTTAAGATAGTGTTCAACACATTATTTTGTGCTGTTGTAGTTATTTATACTTTGGAAAGATTTCCGGGTTTGTTCATTTGCTGCTTATAGCAGCCTTTGGTGTCTCCTGTTTTAGATCTCCCTGATTCACTAGTGCATTGAGAACACATGGATTGAGCTGCTGCACATGCCAGGCACAGCTCTAACGCAGAACACAGTGGAGCAGCACCAGTGCCTGCTCTCATGGAGATTCTGTGTTTTGGGGAGTACAAGTGGAGGATGGGGTGGGCACAGGCAGGAAGATACAGACAATTTCCATTTGACAGTAGCGGAAGCAAATTATATGCTATGCAACAAGATCTAGATATTGTAGAGAAAAGAAAAAGTAGACCATGTTTAGTGGGATGGGGCAGGTTGTAGTTTTAAGTGGGGGGTCAGGGAGGTCTCTAAAGGTGAAATTGAACATGGACTTGAAGGGGGTACAGGAACTAGCCATTTAGCATCTGGGCCAGAGCACTGTAGAGAGAAGGACTGGTAGCTGCAGCGTACTGACAGCTGGAGGAGCACCCAGGCCAGGGTGGCTGGAAGGATGCAGCACAGAGCCGTGAGTTGGGGCTGGCTGGGAAGTAGCAGGATCTGGCTGTGCCTGGCATTGCAGGCTGTTGGGAATTCTAGGTTCATTATGGGAAATCAGTGTAGGGTTTTAAGCAGAGAAGCAGGGTCTGTTTCATTTTAATAGGCTTATTCTGGCCTCCACATTGACAGTAAACTCTAGAGGGTGGAGGACAAAGGTTTAAGGTGGAGACCGTCTTGAAGGAGATGTAGAAGGTGGAAGACAAGGCCAGAGTCTAGGAGCCCATCCCAGAGGACATTGGAGAAGGTGGAGGACAAGGCTAAAATCCAGGAGACCATCTCAGAGGCCATTGGAGAAATCCACTGTAGTAATCCAGACAAGAGGCAGTGGGCACACTGGTGATAGCAGCAGCAGCAGGGAAGAGTGGCCAAATTCTGGATACACTTGAAGACAGAGCCCTTACCATGTCCTTACAGCGTGGTTGTGAGTATGAGGAAAAGGGGAACGCCTGTATTGATTCCAGGGACTTTAGTTTGAGTCACTAGATGGTGTTGTCACCATGGAAATGGAGTAGTTTGCAGCTAGAGGAGGTTTGGGTGCAAAAAGGGATTCAGAGGTGGGTGGATCACCTGAGGTCAGGAGTTTAAGACTAGCCTGGCCAACATGGCAAGACCCCATCTACTAAAAATATGAAAATAAGTGGGGCATGATGGCAGATGCCTGTAATCACAGTTACTCGGAAGGCTGAGTCAGGAGAATTGCTTGAAACCTGGGAGTCGGAGGTTGCAGTGAGCCAAGATTGTGGCATTGCACTCCAGCCTGGGTGACAAGAGCAAAACTCTGTCTCCAAAAAAAAAAAAAAAAAAAAAGAGAGAGAAAGGGAGAGACAGATTCAGAGTTCAGTTTTGAACTTCCTGAGTGCGAGAAGATTATAAAACACCCACATGGAGTTGCCTAGTGGATGGTCCTATCTAGATCTGATCCTTTAAGAGGGCAGTCTGTGCTGGAGAGGTGACAGGAGTCTTTGGCCTTTGGTTGGTATTTCAAGGAATGAGATCAGATGAGACCCCCAGTGAAAGAAGAGAGGAGCTGCAAGGACTGGGCCCTGGGCCATTCCAGTTTCATGAGGAGCAGAAGATGTCAAGCCAGGAAAGGAGACCAAGAGAGAACAACCAGTGGGATGCGGGGAAACCAAGAGCCTGGGGAGGAGGACTGTGAATGGAGGCTCGGGTCAGCCGGGGTCAGTGGTCTGTGCCTGTGGCAACACAAGCTGGATTGGAGAGAAGGGCTCAGGGGACGATGTGGAGACACGGACTGTAGACAACTCACTTGAGCTGCTGCAAAAGGGAGCAGAGTCTGAGGTGATATCTGGTGGGGTAAAAAAGCTTAGAATTAGTTTTCAATTGGAAGCATTATCAGCATGTTGATATGGGGTGATTCAGTAGAGAGGAAAATATGGATTACATGGGATGGAGGTTGCTGAAAACACTTCTTGAGTAGGAGAGAGAGATGGGTTTGTAGACACGTGGAGTTACTGGCTTTAGGAGGCACATGGATAGTTATCAGTGGGGATGGATCAAATGACAGATACATGTGTGGGTGGTGCTAGGAGGACACTCTGCAGTTCTCTTCTGATGCCGACCTTTCTTTGTGAAGTGGGGAGTCAAAGCCAGCATCTGAGCATGCCACGTGGAGGAGGGATTGGAAGTTTGTGGAGACCAGCAGGCAGCAGGAAGTCCTCTAGAGAGGAGGTGCAGAGCGGCCATCTGATGGCCTTCAGAGCCCACTTGAAGCTCTGGCCTCAGATTCAAAGAGCCACTCTGGGTGATTGAGTGCTTCTCCAGATAGCCCTGCGGGGGAACTGATACATGCAGGAGGTCAAGAACTCAGAGATCTTTTGGCCAAGCTGAGAGGGACACAGTGAAAGTGTGGCCAGAGTTGGTAGTGTGTGCCCGGGAGACAGGAGCCTAATCTCAGAGAGCTCGGAGACAGGGAGGTGAGGAGAAAGGACAGCGGGGCTGAGGGAGGAAGGAGCAGAGGAGGAGCCATTGGAGATGCGGGAGGGTGCTGGGCGCTGTGGGACCTGCAGTGGCACAGGCAGTGATCTGAGGTGGTGCGAGGGACCAGCTTATGGGGTGTCTGCGGGAGCCCCAAGTTCCAGCGTTCCTGTCTGCAAGCCTGGCTCCTCAGTCATCCTGCCTCCCATTTTCATTGTCTGTACTTTAAAAGGGCTACTGGGGAGATCTTCCCTTCCACCTGCTCGATTGCCTACTTACCTCTTTGGTGATCCTGGGAGGGCATTGTTAAGGTGTCACTGTTGCATTTCCTGGCTGGGACACTGTGACCCAGATGTGGCCACCGTGAAGGTTGACATTTGGAGCTTCCCTCCCACCTCCTCTTCCATTCCTTGGAAAATAAGTGTATTCAGATGTATGTTTATTTCTTAATCTTAACTTGAGCATATTAGGATTATTGCATCTTTCCTTGCAGTACACTTACTGGTCCCGATGCAGACTCCTCCGGGGTGAGGGAGACATTAAAGTACCCTGGAGAAAACTCATCATGTGGCCAAGTAGAATTCTGTGTTCTCTCTGTTGGCCATGCCCACCTCCCAGGACGCTCTGTTTGGGAATCTGTCTCAAAGTCCAAGAGCTGTGAAGTGGCTTCATATTCACAAAAGAGTCATGGTGAAGTGGCCTAAATACTAGAAAATGACATTCCGGCACATGCAAAGATGTTTCTTAATGGTTAGGATTTATAAAGAGAGGTGGTTTTCGTGGACTATAAACCAGCCTCAATTCAGCCCCCTATGACTGAAGTAGTTAAATCTGAAATACAAGTTTTTGTTCTGTTCTGTTTTGTTTTGTTTTTCCCAAGTGGAAAATATCAGTAGTTTAAAAAGAAAAGAAATCTTTGGTTAAGAAACTTGGCCTTGGCCTTGGCCCTGACCATCACTCAGCCTTGAGACCAGCCACGTCTGGGGACCTACAGCTTTGTGTGGCTGGCTCACTGCTGGTCTGGCTAGTCAGCCTTTAGGGCAAAGGTCATTTTTAAAGCATGAACCAGAAGCAAAAATATCGATACCTGGCTCTAGTTTCTCAAGGTTTCAGAGTTGCTGATATGGATAAATGAGCAGTATTTTTAGAAATGGAAACAGAGATGCTGTTCTGAGATGCAGCGGCTGATGGTGTGAAAATCCATCCTAACAACCACATTTTCCACATTCAGCTCAGTTTCAGCTTTCTGGGGTTTGTTTATTTTTGTGTTTAAGTGCTTCGGGCCATGTTCCTCCATGTACTGTGCTCTAGGCTACTATGTGAAGTCAGTCTGCTGCTGGGTCAGTCATGTTTGAGCCTTCCCTGTGTTTACACATGCCGTATTGGAGGGGCAGAGAGAACGCCAAGTGCCTGTTTTCTATGATAAGACAGATGTCTCCAGAAAGATCAAGTCGGCATTTAATGAGCATCCACTATGTGCAAGGTCTTATGCTTGAGGCCCCGAGGATCAATGAGAAGACACAGGCTGACTTCTGTTTGGAAGAATGTGGTTCCTTTTGTTGATTTTTTTTTTTTTTTTTTTTTTTTTGAGTAATGTTGACAAGCTGAGGATGTGGAATCCAGTTCCCAAAACTTGAGCATAGGCCGGAGTAAAAATAAGACAGTGAGAAATGGATGCTGATTGTTAGAAGAATTCTCACAACCAAGACAGTTTTGAGTCTGCTGTGAGGAAAGGAGAGGAGGAGAACTTGGACCCTCGGACAGCAGGACTTGGGGGGGCCCCTTAGAGCCTGGAGTCTGAAGATTTCCAGTTGGGAAGAGGTTGAATCTGTCTCCTGGGCAGGGAGAGCCATTCAGATGTGTCAAGGATAGTGATGGGATTCAAAACAAAAGGGTTCTGGATGGTTGATTGAGTGGTGTTGTGCTTCTGGAATAAAGGGAAGAAGATTCAGTAGGAAATGTTGGCTCATGAGGCTTAACAAAAACGAATGTATTTTTGTCCTGATTTTAAACATACAGTTTCTTTTGATCGTTCCCCAGAATTTAACAACAGTTTCATAGACACATGCATATACAATAATGAAAGAAATATCATGCCTGACTTCAGACTTATAGCTTCATAAATAACTTCTAATTTTGGCTCCATTTAACACTGCTTTATTAAGTATTAATCAGAGCACCATTAGTATCTTGCCTTTGTAATTTGTTATAAAATGTGCAACATAATTCAGTCACCTCAATCTTGTTTTAAGCCTGACCTTACTGATTTTAATAATCTGTTTTATGAGAGTTTCATAATTTCTCTCTCAGAACTTTAACAATTATTTTTCCTTCTTTCTCTCTCTCTAAATATATATGGTATAAATATAATACATATAATTGTGTGTACATAAATATATGGTCATTGTAAAAACATTTGTTTGAATTTAAAGATAAGGGGAAACCTCTTCTGGTAGAACATAGGTCTGATCGATTTGACAGTGAGAACCTCTGTTGTTTCTCAGGTTATTAGAATGAGCTAAACATACAAATAAATTGACAAACATGTAACTGAAGCATTTTTAATAAAATCATATATTAAGATATTTTTCAAGCTCATTCTGAGTATATTAACTTAAACAAGGTGCCTCTAAGTGAAGAAGTAATGAGTACAGTTATTCATAAAGTCTTAGTATAGTTTCTTGGTGTATTTCCCAGAAATTGGGACCTGAATGACTAATGTCTTGGTTGCACATTCTTTTGCATATCTAGTGGTTCCCAGATGTTTACTTTTGCGGGAAGATCTGCTGATTAAGTTGTCAGCTGATCACTTAAAGTTAGTTTTTCTTTTATTACTATGTTATTTTTGGCATATACATAGAAGTTCAAAGACTTGGGTTTCATTTTTACAATATATCTTCTAGTCCATCTGTGCATGTATGTGAACAAATTAGTGAAGTTATTATAGCTACAAAAATGGAAAATTGGAACAAAATTGATCTTGAATTGAGTCTTATTACACATATAAATAATATTTATCTGTAGATATACAAACTTTAAGAGAAAAAAATCCAAATCCTTCTATTTTCAATAGAAGTTTATTTTTTAGATTTAAGAAATATACATTAATTTTATATTTATCCTGTTTCTATTAATTGTAGAATCATTACAATTGCAGTAATTTTTAATAGTAGGAACCTTATGGTAAAAAGCTATTTCAAAAATTAATACTTTTCTTAATTTTTAAAATCAGTAAAATATTTCTGCTAATAAAATACAGACAAAGAATCCTAGATTACATTACATGAAGTAAAAATTATGTCAGGAGAATAACAATGGTAATATAGTTTCAGAGAAATAAAGGAATGCTTTAAAATTTCTACCCAAGAAGAAAGTTTCTACATACATAAAATAATGATAGGCCAAAAACTAAGTCTTTTTTGACTGACATTGACTTATGTGAGAATTAGAAAAGTTCCTCTTCAAAGTTTCCTTTCTTTTTTAAGAAAAATTCATAAGTGTTAGACGTAATAGTTTGTTTTAAACACTTTCTTCAAAAGCCTTCTTGCTTTCTGCTAGAAGCCCTATCCTACGTAGCTGTTAGACATGCTTACAGACATGGACGGCATGCTATGTCTTTTTACTTGAACCAAGATGTCTGCTGGACGTGCTCACAGGCATGTCCCAGATCGCAGCCTATGTTTCTTCCTTATTTGGACTTCCTTTTTTTTTTTTTTTTTTGCTCTCCATTGCTTTTACCTGTTTAGAAAAAAAGTTTCAAGATATTAGCCAATCAGGTTTTAGTTTAGATTGTGAGGTCTGGCTCCAGCCAGTGGAGATCAGACACAGCAGTAAGGACAACCCCAAATGCATAAGAAATAAATATATCTGCTTTCCTTTGTTCATTGTACTCTAGTGGCAAGATCGCTAACGGATCTTCCCTTTCTACAGGAAGTAAAAAGAATTGCTTTACTGAGAGATCCCTTGTCCCAGTACTAATTTTTCTTTGTGGCACCAAAAAGAAAAAATTTATGCATAACAACTTAGTTTTTAAAAGGCAATGTGCCAGAAGTTATATCATTTTCAGCAATTTGTAGTTCTTATGAAGTTTTCTGATGGCAACTGGGGGACATGCAAAGGGCCTGAGTAGTTTAAAAAAATTATTTTAAGCCATATTTAAGCCAAGAAAGGGGGCAGCCTCCACTTCAGGCCACACAGAGCAGATGAGAGGGTCAGTGGGAAGAGGTGGAGCTGGAGAGTCGGAGAGGCCTGGCTCTTTGCCGTCCTGTCCACATGATCTGGAGAAGCCATTTCCTCTCGGAGCCTGGATTTCTTAATTGTGCAATGGGAATGGCAGAGGCTCTCTCTCAGGATCAGATGTGTTGAAAGGTGGGGAAATTGTTCATAACGTGTAATCAATATTCAGCTATTAGTCACTCACAGGTTAGCTATAGACTAAGAACTAAAAGCACATGAAATGACCATGTGTAAGCCAATCTAGGTCCTGAGGGAAGAGGGAAGGAGGTCAGTGTGTGTACCTGGTGCAGCTATGCTAAACCATGGAAACTCAGCAGATACAAACAAGATACCAGAGAGCTCTGTTGCTCCCAGCTGCAAGGAAGACTAGGTGTTGAGATGGTCTACATGTTTTGTTCTCTCAGGGGAGAATACTCTGATGGTGCTGCTGGGCTGCAGGAATTTGGGATATTCAGATCCGGCTGAGGGATGTCTTTTGTTCTTAGCACAGAAAGAAGGGACAGCCTTAGAGGAGGTTGATTTTTATTCTCAAGCTCCTGGAGCCATGCAAGTTTGGATCCTGCCCAGAGGTCTAGGGATGCATGAAATGACACATGGTTGCTGCTGACAGCTATCATTTGTTTATCACTTTGCTGTTTATAAATGAACTTCCATTTGCATGGTTATTTTGCCAGCTTACACAATGCCCCTGTGAGCCACAGTGCTTCCTGTCATCCAACTGAGAAAACAAAGGCTGAACAAAGCTTGCTCAAGATGAGGCAACAGGCCATTGGTGGAGTTGGAACAAGCCCAGGATGCTCCATTTTCAAGTCTTGCTTTACCTTTCTGCCTGATAAAAGTTTTGGAGGGACCCTTAAGAGGTGACTTTTAGCACCAGGAAAGCAAGGGAGATTAGAACATCTTGGAAAAATCTTGATTCCAAATGGAAGTGATTTAGGATTTTAAGATCTGGCAGGATCCAGATGGGCTTGGGTGTGGTGAGAGCAGAGTGGATCATTTCTGAACATTGGTGTTTTGGAGGAGCCATTTTAAGGACTATCAGCTGGTATTTTATATGTTTCGGAAGAGAACTTGAGTACCAGAAATAATGGTGTCCAGCCAGCTGTAGGAGTAAGCACATACTGAAATCAGATGAATTATTTTGCAGAGATTAGGAATGCCACTGTGAAGTCCATTGGTGGATGAGGTCACTGGGGCAGAGGAGAGGCACCACTGGGCTCTGGGGTATCTGTCCATCCCTGAAAGTGTAGGCCATGCAAGATGACCACATGGTGCTTTTGATCCTTGTTTGGGTCCTCCGGGTCCACTTTGTCCAATTCAAGTTGAAACTTTGGTGCAGGCTAAAGTCAGCTCCAGAGAGTATAATATTATCATCGACACCTCCCAGAAAGCAAGTCTAATGCAATTTGAGGTTTGGAAGAATCCGAATGAAGAGCCTGCTATTTCTCTATTATCTGAGTAAGTCAACTGAACGTGAGCATTAACTACAAACAGGAGGTTTATACATAAATTGTTCCAGGATGCAGGAAAAAAATCATATTTCAGAATCTCTGAAGAGAGGGTTAGCCTGGGGAAGGCATTTCACAGTCCTTTTTCTTTCTTTCTTTCTTTCTTTCTTTCTTTCTTTCTTTTTTTTTTTTTTAAAGAAATCAATAAACTTCTGGTAGACTAGAGAATGCATTGAAAGACATGGTCCAAGGAAGGTTCTCATATAGGACAGGAATTAAAGGATAGCCTCCTTATTAAAAGGATCATGAAATCCATGGACTTTGAGAGCTGGCCCTGGAGGCAGTCTAGCCTTTTTAGCACAGAGCTGAGTCTCTGACAAAAGAGACAGTGAAGTGAGGAGGGTGTGAACAAAATCCAGGACTTCCATTTCAGAGACCTGCACTCAGTCAGGGTAGTTATGTGTCCTTTAAATTCATTGACACATCAACATTGGATTTTCAGGATTCATTCAGGATCTGTCTTTGCTCTTAATCTTAACTTTTGTATTTGAGTTCTGAAAGTTTTCTAAGGAATTACTTAGTTAAATAAGTACAGATAATTTATTTTAAAAATAAATATATATATACACAGTAAAATTATTAAACTACAGAGAGTATATTAACTAAAAATTTAAGTTCTCTACCTTCTTCCCCAGAGAAAAACTATGATCATTATCATCATTATTATTAATTTTTATTTTTGATTTACCCCTCTAGAAAATTTAGGAGGGATAAAAAGATACCCACCTTTTAATGAAAACAGGATTCTGCCATATTATTGTTCTAAGCAGTGCATTTAAAGAGCTGTATTCAGTAGAAGTTGACCTGTGGAAAACTTCACTATGTAAGTTTTGAAGCATAATTAATGAATATCCATTAGCCTATCTTTCAAACAAAAGCATTGTGGATGTGAATGGTGCTCCTGTATCTTGCTGCCCTGGCACCCCACCTGCCCCCTGAACTACCTACTAATCTTCCTTTGCTATTTCAAGCACTCTTGATTGCTGAACCGTGTATCCTGTAGATCAGTTTAGAAAGAATTGATATATTCTGTGATACTGACTTTTCTCATCCGTGAACTGTGTATCACTATCCATGTATTTATGTCATAAACTTCTTCTATATTTTGCACTTTTCTCTAGATATACGCCTTACTTATCTTTTGTTGAATTTGCTCCTAGTACCTTAGTTTCTTTTATACCTTTGGAAATGGAATCTTTGCTGGAGTGCATAAATGTAATTACCTTTTTGATATTGATCTTGCATCCAGTCACTTTACTAAACCTTTGGTATTCTTAATATTTTGTCTATAGATTCTTGTGCATATAATGTATTTTATAGATAATGAAAGTATTGTTTATTCATTTTCAGTTCTTATACTTTTGATTTCTTTTTATTGTTTTCACTTTTGCATTACAGCCCAAGGTACATTGCCGAATTGAAGTAATAGCAGATATTCTTTCCTCTAGCCTGAGTTTTATAGGGAACTAAGAATATGTTTGCTATCATATTTTTCTAAATGTCCTTTGTTAGGCTAAGGAAATTACCTTGTGTTTCTAATTTGTAGAGTTGTATTCTGTGTTTTTAATCATAAATACATGTTGACTTTCATCAAAGACTTGTTCTGCATCTATTAAGAGGACCATGTGGTGCTCACTGTTTTTATTATGTTCTATTACACTTACAGTATGTTCAAATGTTAAATTCTCTTACACTGCTCAGATAAATCTAGCTTGTTTAAATACACATCTGACACACATCTGGATTCTATTTGTTCATATTCTGTTTTAAATTTTTGCTTCTTTACGCGTGAGAGAGTTTGGCTTGTATTTTTTCTTTCCTTAACTGTTTTTGTCTGATTTAAGAGGGAGGTTTTTGTATTTTTTTTTCCTATTTTTCCTAATTCATCAGACGATTTTGTGTATGATTTGTATTATCTGCTGTTGAAATTTTGGTAGTACTCAACTGAAAACAAGACCTAGTGATTTCATTGTAGGAAGATTTCTAATCAATTTTTTTTTAAAGTTTGTAAGATTATTTATACTTGTGTCTTCTTCAGTCAATTTTCTTAAGCTATATATTTATAAATACATATATATATATATAAACTAAGATATATATTTGCATATATTTATATATATAACAAGAAAAAAAATAAAAAAATGAACAAATAGTATCCAAATGTATAGGATAGAATCCAGATGGAATCTCACTATGCCTCCCAGGTTAGGTTGTATTTCTTTAGGAGTGTGTTCATAATTCCCCACTTTTCAATTTGATTAGCATAAAACTATTCACAGATTTTAAAATCTCTTAGATTATTTGTTACAATTGTGATTTTTTTCTTCCTCAGCCAACCTGCCAGATTGTTCATTTATTATAATTTTCATTCTTGACTTTGTCGACCCCTCTGTATTGTAACTTAACCTTGTGTTTTATTTATTTTTGTTTTTGTTTGTAATAGGTCTTCTTTTGCTCTGAGTTTGGGCTGTAGTTGCTTTTCTAACTTGTTCAGCTAAAAACAGCTCAATAATTTTTAGCCCTGTTGTTAAAATATAATCATTTAAGATTATACATTTTCTTCTCAGGGCCAGGTGCAGTGGCTCACACCTGTAATCCCAGCACGTGGGGAGGACAAAGCAGGTGTATCACCTGAGGTCAGGAGTTTGAGACCAGCCTGGCCAGATGAAACCCCATCTCCCATCTCTACTAAAAATATAAACAATTAGCCAGGCATGGTGGTGGGTGCCTATAATTGCAGCTCTTTCGAAGGCTGAGACAGGAGAATCACTTGAACCAGGGAGGCAGAGGTTGCAGCGAGCTGAGATCGTGCCATTGCACTCCAGCCTGGGCAACAAGAGCAAAACTCTGTCTCAAAAAAATTTTCTTCTCAGTACTGCTTTAATGGCATCTCATAAGTTTTCTTTAATAATATTTTCATTAATATTTACTTCCACATGTTTTTTAAGTTGCATATTTTTCTGCAACCCATTATTTAATTAATTTATTTATTTTGAGACAGAGTCTCACTCTTGTTGCCCAGGCTGGAGTGTAGTGGCACAATCTCGGTTCACTGCAACATTCGCCTCCCGGGTTCAAGCATTCTCCTGCCTGAGCCTCTCAAGTAGCTGGGATTGCAGGCACCCACCATCATGCCCAGCTAATTTTGTATTTTCAGTAAAGACGAGATTTCTCCATGTTGGTTAGACTGTTCTTGAACTCCTGACTTCAGGTGATCCACCCGCCTCAGCCTCCCAAAGTGTTGGGATTACGTGTGTGAGCCATTGTGCCCAGCCAACCCATGAGTTATTGATGAGTCTTTCACAATTTTCAAATGTGGGGAATCTTTACATTATTAATATCTATCTTAACTGCATTGAGGTCAGAGCACATGGTCCATGTGATACCATTTTGAAATTCGCTGACTTGTTCTTTATGTCCCAGAATAATGTCAATTTTTGTGAATCTTCTGTGTATTTTTGAGAAAACTGTGAATTCCCAGTTTATTGCTTCTGGGTTTTACAATCTATCACATCAGGATTGTTTACAGTGCTTTTCATATTTTCTACCTTTTTACTGGTTTTGCATGTTTGCCGTTTTAAAGCAATGTATGGTGAGTTTTCTCAGTGCAGTGGTGTGCTTGGCATTTTTCTCAGGAAGTCTGTTCTTTTTGCTTTGTATATTTTGAAGTTATTTGATGGATACAAATTTAGAATTTTCTGGCTTCCTAATGAATTGAGCCTTTGATAATATATTACCTTCTTTTTCTCTAGTTATGCTTTCTTCTTCTTCTTCTTTTTTTTTTTTTTTTTTTTGAGACAGAGTCTTGCTCTGTCGTCCAGGCTGGAGTGCAATGGCGCAATCTCGACTCACTGCAACCTCCACCTCCTGGGTTCAAGCCGTTCTTCTACTTCAGCCTCCTGAGTAGCTGGGACTACAGGCACGCACCACCCTGCCCTGCTAATTTTTTGTATTTTTAGTAGAGATGGGTTTTACTATATTGTCCAGGCTGGTCTCGAACTTAAAGCCTGTTTTGTCTGATTGCTTTCTTTCGGTTGGCATTTTTCTTGATCACTTTTTTCCATTCTTTGACCTCTGATTTCTCCAATTTCTTATGGTTTTAGGTATATTTATCTGTTTTGAAGATTTAGGTTTACCATTTCTTTCTTTTGGGTATCAAGTTTCATCCATTTATTTCCTATGATGCTTAAAATATTTGGATTTTTTCTCCAGATGATTTTATGCTGTTTTCTGTTTTTTTAAATGCGTATTTGTTTCTTTATATTTTACTCCTTTTTTTCTTTGATAATTTGGAAGTTATACATTCTGTTTCTCTTCTCTCAGTAGTCACCACTGTTATTTTTCTGTGTTCACAAAAAAGTTAAAAAAAAGTCTTAACTTCTCAGTTCCTAAAAACTCTAAAAGCCTTAGAATTCTGTAGTTGACTTACAGGTTTATAAGCTAGGATGCTTATTTATTTTTTAGTTGGATCTGTTGTAACTGGGTTTTATTTATTTCCTGGTGGAAAGGGGCTTTGTAGACTCTAATTCATCATAATGAGGGAAATGGATGTCTGCAATTTGATTTTTATTGCTACAGAAGACCTGGGTGGCCCTTTTGTTCAAACCTGTTTCATCATTTGGATGGAGTATCAAAGATGGGACCTCTTCACGGACAGGTTTTTCATGACACTTAGATTTTCAGTTAAGTAGGCACAACAGATTTTCAGTGCAGAAAAAATATTTTTAAATTCATGCATGTAAGTCTAGGGCTATGTGACACACTTTGCAAACATAGAAGGAGCACAGCACTGGTAAACTTAGCTGTTATCAAGTTGATAGTCTAGATTATTTTCATTCTATAATTTTTTAACCTTATTTCCTATAGTAAACATATATCAACATTTATGAGATGACCCATGCACAACCTTATCCAAGAAGATAAGTGTTATTCTTAAAAATAGACACCTCTTTGCCCTATTTTTTTCTGTGTGACTTGAAATCTGGGGACAAATCAGGATTTCATTATCAGACATGTTTATTAGGGTGTCTGCAGCACAATGAGAGAGCTTGTTAGGGTAAGATTGGAGACGTTTTTTCTTTTGATTGTTTTACTGTAAGGCAGCACTGTTGTGTCCAAATATGAACGCTTAAAAGAAATCATAGGGATCATGCAGTACAGAGTTTTCAAAATTTGGGGAGTAGTTTTGTGGTGATCCATTTTTCAATGGAAGTCTTATGGAAGCCCAGTGTCTTAAAAATAAATAAAAATAAAATTCAGCTCAGGCCCACATAGGAATAAGTTTAGGGCACCTGTGACCCCCATCAACTAAGGCTTCCCTCCATGGTTCTCCTCCACGAAACCCACAAGACCATCCCTTACATTTAAGGCTTTTGTGTTAAAGAGGAGTGATCAGAGGCCTGCGGGGTCCCAGGGCTGGCCAGTGGCTAGACGAGTCTGTTCTTCTCAGCCCGTTCCAGTCGCTCCTGCCACCCATGGTTCACCTCCACAGCCAAATAGAGTTGCTCCTTCATGCAAAGCCAATTAGGAAGTGTCTGGTGCTTTTTCTTTCTTAATTATTTCTTTTAAAATCAGCACTGTGTCTAGATGTTTTGCTTGGATGATCCCCGATTTTCCAACCAGACTTGCCCTGTCTGTTGTGCCCCAGCTCCATGCCTGCAGCTGGCTTCGTTGGTGTCTCCTAGACTGGAAACGCCTCTCCAGTGTCCCAAAATGGATATGGTGACAAGAAGTCCCATTTTAATGGCTGTCTCTTGTTTGCTTCAGGCCCTTTGCTGGTCTTCTAGCTGTTGTCACAGAGGGATTGATTCTTTTCAAGGAGACAGACCACATGCTATTTCTGTGCTGTAAATTTCCAAAGCTGCTTCTCTGTCCACCTCTCCAACCACACACTGGAACGAGAAGTGTGTTTGCAGCTATAATCAGCACACTTAAGTACTAGTTAAATTCAGGGTGAGTACAAAATCCGTACAGCTCCTGACTCTGAAAGAGGCTATAAAAATATTATAACATGGCTTCAAGCCCTCTGGGACCTTTAAAAATAAGGTAATCCCTCCTCACCCATTTAAAGCTTATTGGGGGTTCTAAAATAGCCCAGATTACATGTTAAGGGACTTGTCTGATTCATAGAGGACTGTGTCAGACACTCAGGAGTCCTGGCTGCCGACTGGCAAATTCTTTTCTTGTTTCTGTTTTTTTTTTTTTTTTTTTTTTTTTGGTGGGGTGTTGGGGATAGGACACACAGTTATAGCTGCTTACTTTTCCATAAACTCCTTGAGGCTAGTCACCTTTCTCTGTATCCAGTACACGGTGTGTACCTGAAATGGTTGTGAAATAGTCAAACTAGAGAGTCAGTGGTGCCTACAGAAGAAGCAGCTTTCAGCTCCCTAATCCCATGTGTACACCACACATCTTTGTGGATGTCATTTCTGTCAGTCATTGCATAGATCCCCATGGCAGCCCCATGAGAAGTAGGGCAATTCTCACTAAGCCAAATCACAGATGATGATAGTGAGGCTTTCTGGCACCATGGAATGGTCCAAGGTCTCATGAATTTAATATGCAGTTGGGTCTTGAGTCTGGGTCTCTTGTATCTTAGACTGAGATTTTTTGTTTGCTTGGCTTATGGTTCATCTCGAGTCTGGCTTTAGGATGCTCTGTTGTAATCTAGTGGCATCCTGGGACACTACTCAGCTTCCGTGGAAGAACAACCTGCATGCTTCTGGGAGGCTCGGCGGCTTATAATTCACCCCCTCATACATTATCTGATAAGCTTTCAGCACATACGTATGCTCCGAAAGATATGCAGGGCGCTTGCAAATTATTACTTACCTGCAGCAAAGTTCTGACTGCTTTCCTTGCCTCAGACTGTAGAAAATCATGCCGAAACGACATGCATATGAAAATGCTCTCTGTGGAAAACTCCCACAGTAGTTCTTGGGGCATCAAAAGCAAAGTGTGGACTCTTCTCCTGAACCTGTGAGGAGGCCTCTGGCCTGGCTGCAGCCTCATTTACTCTCAGGCCCCCAGCACACTCCAGCTGGAACGGAAAGAAGAATTGGTGGCCCTAGATCACCCATTGATGGCGTGGTTTCTCACTGGACGTTCCCTGCCCTTGGTCGAGTGTCTGCAGGAAGCTGTTCCTGAGAGCCCTTCTGGCTGAGAAACCCCTCCTCTGACCCGCATGCTTGCCTCTGTTGAATCCTGCGTCCCTCTGCCCTGCCTGTAGGGATTTACCAGCTGCATCTGGGCTCTGAGCTCAGCGTAGAAGGCCTTACCTCTGCTCTGGTGTTGAGAGTGCTCAGAGGTCAGAAGGCAGTGGCAAATATTTGCTGAATGAAGGAACTGCATTTTTAAAAGTTTCCTTTTGCATTGTACATGTGTGCAAAGTGTGACTGGGGGAATGTGATTGTGTGCAGGTAAGTGCTGGATGTTGTGTTTACTCAGAGGGAACGGGTCGACCTGATGTCCATCTTGACACTGACCACACCAGGTACAGAGAGCCCACTGCATAGAGGCTGCTGTGGGATTGGCAGGGGGACGGGTACCCGCGTGGTTTATGTCTGCATCTCCTCCAAGCAACTCTGTACACTTTTGCATCGAGCTGACCCTCAGCAGGTGCTTCTGGGATTGAATGACACTGTAGTCTCTCTGAACACTTGGACTTTAGGAGCCCTCTGGTCTAGACCTCTGCTGAGATCCTAGAGGACACTGAAAGGCATTTCTGAGACCCATCTCTTTGCAAATGTTTTTATTTTAAGTAAAAGAAAATGTCCTTGTTTCCTCCTACCCTTTTCCAATCTTAGCTTCTATATTGCCTTGCAGGGACTGTGGGCCATCACTAGCTCCCCGCCTCTCACCACTCAATCTCACCATGTCTGTTTTTTAGCAGCTTGATGTGAGGTTCTTAGCTTTCCTTCTGGGGGCTGCAGCTGAGGCTGCCTAATCTTGGATGTGCCCAGTTAGGCAACGACAGAGTGGGGTGGGGGAGTCGGGATGGAACTCCAGGGAAGCAGATGGATCTCCGGAGGGCTGCTGTCACATTGCACTGGAAGGTGACAGATGGAAGCACACAGTCGTCTGCAGCCAGGCTGTCATGCGCAGCCACCACGGGGCCCCGGGCGTGTTGTCTCCTCCTGGAAGGTGGAACTTGATCTCTGCTCTTCCTGGTCTCAGCAGCCCCTTTGCAGGGCTCTGCTCTGCGCTGGTGAAGGAACAGAAAACAAAATGCACTGATTGGAGGATACAGCACAGTAACTCAGCCACCTGCCATGCCAGACACAGAACAAACACAGACAAGGTCAAGCCTTCCTTGCTTTCCTCCCCCGCCCCCAGGTGACCACCCAGTTTGGGAGAAAAAATGTATGTTGCATTTTAGGTAGAGCAGCTGATGAAAGTTCTCAGGCCAGATATCTTAGTGATTCATAGCCCTCTCAGCATAGACCTTGAGCAATAACCCATGTGGCCCACTTCTGTCATTCTGGGTGGAGCTCTGGCTCCCTCTGGGAGTTAAAAACGTTGGACTGTCACCAGCACGCTGAGCTAACGCGCAGCTTCTCTCCTGTGTCATGGTGGGGAGTGTGTGGGATGTTGATGTACAAAGCTGAAGAGGGTTCAGTATCCGTGATTCTGAGGGACTGTCCACGTGACTGTAATGGATTTCCTGGAGGGTCCCAGGCTGGCTGCCTTCCCAATCAGACAGTTGCTCCTGTGGATCCCACAGGAGGAAGCAGAGGAGGCCCAGCCCGGCTGTGCTCACGGGGCGGCTCCCTCACGTCCGCTGGCACCATGTGTAGACACAGAGAGCAACATGTGTGCCACTTTCCTCTTGTATGTCCTGTGACCCTCAGGGTAAGTGGCCTTACTGTGTTTACAGAATACTAGACACAGTGACAGGGTTAAGCCATAGAACGTCAATCCCTATGGGGACTTTAACTACTAGTAGGCCAGGTGTTTACAAGATGCTTTTGTTTCCGCAGCAGAACTGTCCTTCTCCCAAATCAAATACCATGTGTGACTGAGCTGGGATGGAGGTCTCAGAGTCCCTTTGCTTCTACCCTGAATCTCTGTGTGGTAACTGAAGTGCTTCCTGGTCCCATGCGGGCCTGCTTGCTGCCTCCAAGGGCGGTCAGTCCAGGTGCACAGGCGTATCTAGCAGGAAGGCCAGCTGCTGCATGTCCCTTGCCTCGGTCCCCATGCAGGGTTCACTGTGGACATTTCTACTGCCTTATTTAGTTTCGTGGGAATTAACTCAGATGTCACAGGAGCCCCATGGGCCCCATGGCTATCAAGAAGCCAAAGCCTCCCCTTCCTGCCTCCTCATTGTGGTTGCTGCCTGTGTGCCAAGAAGGATTAATTTTGTCACACAGAGGACACTGGAGGATAACCCACACCACTGGCCACTTCTTTGAAATAGTTGGAATTATGTTGTGATGTGTTTCTGTTAAACATGAGGGAGCTTTAGTTGTGTTTTTTTTTTTCCTTTAAGCAAATGTTTGAGAGCCATTTTGCTCATGAGTTTCATGTTGACTTTCAATAATGAACGACATTATTTAGAGAACTGTTGTTTATGGAGAACCCCCTTCGACAGGCAGGGATGGGCATTGTACACAGGTGACCTGGTTCACTTCTCACAGCACCTCCTGAAGAAGGCGGCATCCTCGGCTTATTTTGTTCAAGAGAGATGGGAGTTAAAAACAGAGACGGAGAGCTGAAGCTCAGCACTGCCAGGCTGCTCCGTGGCCGGGGTAGACTTAGAATCCAGGTTTGCTTGACGACGCATCCCACCTGGTCTCCGGTGCACAATTACTTCCACTTGTAGCAGGCAGAGTGGGTTGTCTTTTCCTGGGCAGTTTTGTACATCGAAGAGATTTTGTACTCTCTCTAGGCCAGTTCAGCCATAAGCTCCCATATAGCAAAAAGCAAATATGAGGCGCCCTCCAGCGTGCCGTTATTAAGAAGCTGCCATCTTCCTCACAAACCCACCAGGGGGAGTTGAGGAGAGGATGTGGGTTTGGTGTCTCACCTGCAAGGTGCCAGTGGGGTGGGCTGTGCAGAGATCAGGGTTGAGAGTAGGCCGTGCTGAAAGGTGCTTGGACACCATTCCAAAGCGTCTCTTACCCAGGTCATCTTGCGGGTGCAGCGTGAGGTCCAGTTGCTGCTCTCCCGTGTTGGCTCCCTGACTGTCCTTGGAGCAGAGAACATGTGACGCACCTGGTGAAGCACCCCATTGACTCATTCCAAATAACGTCCTCAGTGAGAGGACAAGGCCTCCGCATCTGTGTGGCCAAGTCACAGCTCTGGGTGTGAGGCTGGTGATCTGATGCGTCAGAAACGCGCCAGCCTGTCTGCAACCCCAGGGAGCTCCGATCGCAGGGTCTCAGGAGGCCTTGTAACTTTCACAGCTTGTTCTCTCAGTGGGCACCGGGGCGTGGCCGGGAGTCAGAGACCATAAAAAGGAAGCAGAGAGATTGAAAGGGGGGATGGAAGTGAAAGTGGAACATGGCACATTGGCATGATTATTTAAAAGTTTATTAAGAAAACAGGGATCGTGATGTACGTGTGTGTGCACTTCCAGATAGGAGAGCTCCTGCCGGATGTCTTAGTTCATTTTCTGTTGCTGTAATTGAGTACCTGAGACTGGGTAATTTATAAAGAAAAGAAATGTATTTCTTGCAGTCCTGGAGGCTGCAGTCCCAGATCAGGTGACCTCGTGGGTGGGCTGCTGGTGGGGGCCTCATGCAGCATCACAGCACAGCAGAAGGCACCACGGGACGAGGGGCACAAAACAAAAGCGAAGCGGCTTCTGTAACAGAAGAAGTAGTGCTACCACTCATGGTAGCTGCTCCACTCCTGTGATAGCCCATTAACCTGTGAATGGATTAACCCAGTTATGAGGACAGACCCTTTATAACCCAGTCACTTCTTAAAGATCACCACCCCCTGATACTGTTACATTGAGGATTAAGTTTCAACATGATCCAGAGGGAACAAACATTCAAACCATCGCACTGGAGCAGCAAGTGAAGTTCCCAAGTCCTCTGGATTCCCTGGGACTTGTCTATACCAAATAGGCATTTTGAGCTCAATCAAGGGGTTACCTGTACCTGCCCTCGAGGAGATCATACAATGTTGCTCTATGTTACTTCTTCTCTGTGGCCCGTTTTCGTAAGATCCTCCCAGCCCTCACATTCTGTGATTCTAAGAGTGAGAAATGCATGTCTCGCCCCTAGTATCTGCGAGGATATTTCTTGGCAACGAAGACCATTGGAAAACTGAAGGAAACATGGGTAGAGGAAAGTAAACTGTGTGTTTTGCCCTTTTGCTCAGCGAAGCCCTAAAATCCTCTTCTTTTTCCTTTTTTTCCTTGGAGTAGACTAGGGATAATATCCACATAGACCCTTGTGCCTTTGGCATGGATTCTCTGCAACAGAGTGAAAACCTTCGAGGTTCCCAGATCAACTCTTAGAATCTGCCTTCCTCTCCTGTTTTTTTTTTTTAAAATAGCCTAGCCGAAGGTGGCTTCTGATACTCAGAAGGCATACCACGAAGGGACTTGAGCTTTTCTTTTGTTAGAGAACTTGAGTCAGAGTGAGTCCACCTGAGCCCCTGGATGATACTCTTTTGTAAAGGCAGTGAGAGTGACCGAGGATGTGTTCTGGAAAGTGATGGTCACAACACACAACCGGGAAAGTATAACGCCATCTTTAATTGAGGGAGAAATTAATCACGACTCGGGAGTATTGGTGTGTAGAGAGAAGGAAATTGAAGTAGAAGAGCACTGACTTGCTCCCTGTGTGTAGATCAGGCATGTATTTCATTCCACCGTGAAGGTCATGCCAGGTAAATCTCGAGGCCCTTCCACACTTAAAATGTTCCTGGCAAATACGTGGGTTCCCTGGTGTGGAGGTGTGAGAGTTCTTTTCTCCTTCGCTGCTGACGGGCAGGTCTGCTGCATTCAGGCTCACAAGTGGTTTGTTTACTTCCTTCAACATGAAGGAATAACTGAAGAAAGTGCTGGCGGGTGCTTACTTTTGAAATTGGCAGTGAAGTGATTGTATGAAGTCATTAGTGAGTATAATGCCAGTTTAAATTGTGTGTGTGTATGTGTGTGTTTGGTACTGAAGAAAGCTTTCAGAAAAATCTGCTTTGCTATTTGAAATACACCTTGGCCCTCTGGATGTCTTTCTTGGAGTTAGATGGTTTTTCTTCTTTATGACTTTTAGTGTAATTTCTCTTTAAAACATGTAATAATTTAGCAATTAGAAAAGGAATAATTAATGGTTGTCTATTTTTAAGCCTGATGTTAAATCAGTCCATGAGTTTTCAGTTACCTCTTCCTACATCACAGAAAGGTCTGTTGCTTCATAGCGATTCAACACATTGTGATTATACTTCCTGTCTTCAGCTCTACTCACATGCTATGGTGATAAGGATTACATGCAGCGCAGTATGACCAGGAAAAACAAATTATTATCTGAGGGGTGGAGGCATCTTATTTTCCAGATTGAATTCCTATAAAGGTACACTTTTTTTTTTCTTAGAATGTGAACTGCTCTTTTGCAGACCTGCACTGAGTGCCTGCTGTGCCCAGGGCACAGTGGGTGGAGTCCCTGGGATCCAGAGTATTCGATACAGATCCAGCCTTAGGAGATAGTAACGTGTTTGGAGAGATGAGACATGCATGCATCCTAATGAGGCCATTCATGTTTTATTTCGAGAGCAAGAGGATGCTCAGAGAGGAAAGCTCTGATGAAGGATCTCGCTGTGGATGATATCCTTGAGGTCATGCATTCATGTCTGGCATATGAGGTTGAATATCCATTTCTCTTTGGTCCTTCTGCCTAGAATTTCTTTCACTCACATAACATCACTCCAACCTTATAGCCCAACATAAATAGCACTTCTTCTACGAAGCATTCCTGACTTGGCCACCTGGAAATGCTGTGTTTTCTTGGAACTCCTAGGCAGTATGTGGTATTGTGGAAATAATCTTAGCTACGGTGTTTGATTGGCATTTGAACATCTGTCTCTCATTTACTAAATACATGTGAAATCGAAACAGCCTCCTTGTCTGGGGTAATACCTGAGGTTTGTTGTTTCAACAGGGAGAAGGACATGGACACATGAAGGGTGAGGTTGAGAGTGGAAGTTTAATAGGCAAAAGAAAGAGAATAGCTCTCTGCTACAGAGAGGGTGCTGGAAAAGTGGGTTGCCGGATCCATGGTGAATGCAGCGGTTTTATAAACAAACTGATGGGGAGGCAATATCTGATGTAAATAGGGAGCGAAAGGTTGGTTAGTACAGGTGCGCCATTTGCATAGGGCTCAAATCTCTGGTAGCTCCTGCCCTAATCTTTTATTATGCAGGTGGGTTCTCTGCCTGAGCAGCACCGTGTTGCTCTTTTATTTATTACTGTATATGTGGTAATAAAAAAGGGAAGATGGAGCCTCCGTGTTCGGCATGCCTGGTCCCCAGGTAACCGTTTTCTGTTGGTGCAGCTGCTGGCATTCCCCACCCAGATGCAGGCTTCTAGCTTCCTTATTTATGTTTGCAGCTCGATTTTTCAGGCTGTTCTTTGTTAGAAGAGAAATTATTTGGGGGCGTTGATTTTTGTTAGAAGGGAAGCTCTGCTGAGGACTCTTTTGCCCTCACTATCTGCCTAAATAATTTCTTTCTACCTCCTGTTTCAAAACTTGGTGCTGTTTATTCTTCTGACTAAACACTTATTACCTAATAATCTGTGAAGTCACATACCTCATCAGATTATGGATATTTAAATTCACTCAAATAGGGATAACTTCTAACACTTAGACTAGAAAATTGGAAAACCATTTGGTTTTCCCCCATTCTGTTTTGCTTAGATATTTATGTACTTGTCTTATTTTGTTAACCAGAGCATAAACCTCCAGAGGCAGGGTAATGCCTTTTCCGTTACTGAGCATAGGCACTTATGCACAGAAGGTCTTCAGTTAATGACTGGCCCAGCCTTGCTGGTCTCCACGGTTTATGCCATCATGATGCCAGTGTTGAATTTTTGGTGGTGTTTAAACTGTGACTGATCACTGAAGGGAGAAGACAAGATCATTTTGATCATTTTAAAAGATGGATGAGGCCGGGCGCGCTGGCTCAAGCCTGTAATCCCAGCACTTTGGGAGGCTGAGGCGGGTGGATCACGAGGTCAAGAGATCGAGACCATCTTGGTCAACATGGTGAAACCCCATCTCTACTAAAAATACAAAAAATTAGCTGGACATGGTGGCGCATGCCTGTAATCCCAGCTACTCAGGAGGCTGAGGCAGGAGAATTGCCTGAACCCAGGAGGCGGAGGTTGCAGTGAGCCGAGATCGCGCCATTGCACTCCAGCCTGGGTAACAGGAGCGAAACTCCATCTCAAAAAATAATAATAATAAATAAAAGATGGATGAATAAGGGGACTGTCCTCAGCACTGAGAAGCGGAGGTCAAGGATGAAGTTGTACTTGGACTAGAAGTAGGCTAAGTTGTAAGTGGTGATTTGATGCATGAAATCCACCTATCTGTGTTTGAGATACTGGAGGACATCTTTTCTGAATCTTGCTTTGTTCCACAAAGAGATACTGAGGCCTGAACAGACAGGATCATAGGTAATCTCACGAGTCCTCAGGTAACATGAACACTAAATATCTGAAAATGTATGTTTGATTTTTACCCTTACTGGCCAAGCAAGGAGTTTCTGGTTTGAAATATTTGTGGGCACTTAGAGGTAAGTGAATTTCCCACCATTTTAGGGGCTTGAAAATTAATATACGACACATTCAGATCTGATACGCCTTCTGTGTTGGCTTCATCCTGTTCCTTAACGGGTTGGTGAACCCCTCTCCGTATCATTTCACTTTCTGGGTTCGTAGGCATTTCTTGTCACGCAGTTAAATTCTTTGTGACTTGTTTCTCTAAGTTAAAGCACCTTTTCTTACTCCTTCCCCTTCTCAGAATGAATCTGTGTAATTGGCTGTGTAAGGTCTGCTTAGTTGCCATCTATCTGAGCCGCTTTCTACAAAATGACAGAACAAAAGACGATTATAAGAGGCCCAAACAAACGGTGCAGTTTAGCTAATCTCCTTCTCTCCCCTCTTCTTCCCTTTCTTGCTCTCTCTTTTCCCCTTTCTTCTTTCCTTTAATTGATGAGCAAAAGTCTTTAGCTTGTTAATAACATATCTAGAGTTAAAACGCAGAGGTTCTGAGTCATGTGTCCTTGGTGTGCAGTCATTGGATGAGGAACTGGAGTTGTTAAAAATGAATTTAATATAGTCCCTCCCCTCAAGCAGCCACACATTAGAGGCAGGTGTGGGACGCACTGTATGCACAGGAGTGTCTTTGAATTTGAACACCATCTTTCTGGCAGTTGTGCGGGGAATGGGTTGGTCTAGTCTTGCATTTTCCTCACCCCGCTCCTGCCCCACTCCAGCAGCTAGTAGGCAGAGCTGTAAAGAAACTAATGACATGGCTCAGAAAAGAGGCACGAGGTTAAAGAAAAACCGTGGCAAGGGTAGCAGAGATGGAAAGAAGAAACAAAGCATCATAGCAAGAGAACACGTTGGCTTTCAATGTGAATTTTCATTCTTTGAAATAGGGAGTATAGTTTTGCACTCCACACAGGAGCAAGGAGTTTAGGTATAAAAGTAGGATTTCTCCACATGGAAGAGTTCTGTCTGTGTGTGTGTGGCGGGTGCCCCATTTGGAATTGTTCACAGTTGTACTCAACAGTGTCAGATGCTTGCCTCACACTGTAGGTGCCAGGCCTGTTGTGATGATATTTACAAGAAATGTGAAACAACCTTGTAGACCCATGCATAGCTTTTCTGGGCCTGGAGGGAAAATAGGACATGTTCTCAGTTCATGAGGAGGGTGTGTCGGAGGCCATGATAGGAGGCAGTGGTGCCCCTGCGAGGCAGGGAGCAGCCCCCACCAGACATGCTAAGGCAGGTGGAAGCTCTTAGGTGAGTGGGTCGTAGCACCAGACTCTTCCCATCTAGCGAGAGCAACTTTCTGTCAATTACTCAGTTATAGAAAGGTTTGTATATTCAGGGCCTTCATGGAGGTTAGGGGACCAGTGCCTTCTAGAGGGAGAAGCTTTTCTCTCCTCTCCCTCTTCCCTGCCCCCTCCTCCCCCTCTACCCTGTCCCTTCCTCTTTTCAGATGGAGTTTCGCTCTTGTTGCCCAGGCTAGAGTACAATGGTGCGATCTCAGCTCACTGCAACCTCACCCTCCTGGGTTCAAGTGATTCTCCTGCCTTGGCCTCCGGAATAGCTGAGATTACAGGCGTCGGCCACTGCATCTGCCTGATTTTTTATATTTTTAGTAGAGACAGGGTTTCACCATGTAATCTCAGCACTTTGGGAGGCCGAGGCATGAAGACGCTTTTCTAGGCCTCAGGCATAATGCAGAACCTATAGCAGGAAGGTGGGAAGGTGGCTCCTGGCAAGTGTGGAGCCGCAGGCCGGTGCGGTGGTGCAGAGTTTGGGGAAATGGGACAGAATTGCATCTTTAGGATGGCATTCATGAAGCTGTTTCCCCATCCTTTCCAGGTAAATAAGGAAATAAGCACAACATTTACAAAAATTGCTTTTGGCAAGTAGGTGTGTTACAATCTTAAAAGGAAATCTCTATTTTACCTGCCAGATTGCTACACTGTCTGTATTTGGTGGACAGACAGAAAACTTGCCTGTGTTTATCAGGGTTTTCACTTACTAAGCTTTCAGTTTTTAAACAGGGTGTGCATTTTAGGTTTGAAGGAGATAAATGTTTAGTATTATTAAAAAAGAAAGAAAGAAAGGAGAAAAGAGTCCCCCCCCGAAACACACAAATACCAAAATTGCACATTCTGCCTTAGAGAAGTCATTTACTCAGCAACAGTTGTTACCGCCTGACTTTTGCAGGCACTTCAGTCTTAGCCCATGTATTTCATAGTCAGAAGAAATGGTGGTTTACATTGACTGTGTGAGTATGATCCTGATAAGACTGGCCAGAGAAACAATGGAATATTTTAAAATCTGAGCTATTCTCCAAACGTTGGATGCTTTCTTCGCCTTCTGGCTAGGATGCAGAAACAACAGCAATGCTGAGACGGAGCGGCCGTGGTCAGTCAGCCCACTCTGGTCTTCCCAGAACCTGAAAAGTCTGTGCTCTGACGTTTGTTTGGGGAAAAGGATAAATTGCCCCGGGAGAAATCCCCAGTCACCAAATGTCTAAAGCAGCTCACTATAAAAAGAGTATTTTAAGAGGTTAATGGCAGCCAGGCTCCTTTTCCATGACAACCTCCTCTCTTGAGTTCTGAAGTAGAGTAAATATTGGCATGAGAAGGGGAGTGGTTTAGGGGCTGTTTTCAGGAGGCATGAAGCATTTCAACTATAGTAGAGTAATAACTGAGCAGAGTGTTCCATCAACAGGGTAGTTAGGAAGTCAGTGGTTAGGGCATTAGCACAAGCTTGTGCATGGAAGGTGATTCTTGAGGTGGTGTAAACCTGGTGGGGATTTTCTATTGCTAGGTCTCTCCTGGGCGCTTCCACCTGGAAGCCCTCCTGATCCTTGAAGATCCACGCTTCTCCCCTGCACAGACTTATTTTCCCGACCGACCTTCCTCTCTTGGCTTTAGTGCTTTGGTTCATGGTGTCAGGAGTTCTTATAGCCATCCGACCAAGATATTTTGGAGACAACTTTGTCTCCTCCTCCTTCCCACATACCATCCCCCATGCCTGTATGACGTTCCGTTGGTGTGACTCTCCCTGCAAGCCTTTGCTCCTCCAGTTTCCCATGGTCACTCTTGAGTAAGGGTTCTTATCAGTTCGAATGTGTGTGATAATGAACTTTAATGCATCACTATGCATGTAGGTCGTTCTTCCTCCAATGAGAGTTTATTCTGACAAATTACTACAAATCAAATGTTGAAAATGTTATATGAAACATGTAATTCCTCATATACAAAAGACACAGTTGGTTTGTCATCTGCTATAGAAAACTTCCCTTGGGGTGTGTGGGTACCAGTGGTTATGGGGGAAGGAGGATGAGAGTGAATGGAACCGGCCCAGGATCTGTTAGTGCCCCATTGTGCCCCACCCTTGCCCCTTTTTGCATGGGGACTTTAAGGAGTCCCTCAGCCTGGTCCTGTGACCCCCTGCTCTGGAGCAGCCCCCAGTCCTGGGAGACAGAGTTGGTAGATCTCAGTCCCTCCTCCCTGTTTCTGGATAACTGTGAGGCAGGGGTGTGGCAGTGACTGTCTGAGTCCTCCCTAGGATTAAGCATCCATTAACCTCAGTAGTGACTGGGGTGGTGAATCCTTCAGTTTTGATTCATTCACCTCTTCACATCTACAACTGTTTCCTTGGCTCAAGGAACTCACTTACCAAATACATCAGTTGCCCAGGAATCATTGTCTCAGGGTCTGCTCTTGTAGAAGCCAAATTAAGATATCCCCATGGATGACTTCTTCTTTCTTTCATTTTTTTTAAATGTGCAAAATGAGGGAAAACTCAAAAGCTCACTGGAAATATCATAAGAATTAAAAGTTCATGAACATCCTTGCAAACCCAAAGCACTAAGCTACTTGATTTTGGACCTCATGTTTCAGTGGACCTTCTATTAGCATTTTAAGGAGCAGTGTTATTTTCAGAAACAGGTCACTGCATGTGATGAATTGTTGATAACTATGGAGTGGGGGAACTGGAGTCCTCTTTAAAGGATTCTCAATTCTGTGGGATTCGGCTTCAGTCGCCTTTGAATGGTGTATCTCTTCTGCTCATTACTCCCGGACGGTATCATGTAAGACAGCCTGGTGTGGGCAGCCGCCCTGTCCTTGCCGATCCTTCCTCAAGGGCTTTCTTTCCTCTGGGCCACCCTTGAGAAGGCTAGAGGAGATATGTTCTAAACTCTTCTGGTGTTCCTTATTTGCATTCGAAAATACAGAAAGAGGATATCCTACAGGATGAGTTGCAAGTTAAAATACGTGGGCACCATTCTGTCTTATATTATTTTAGTTGAAGGAGGGGAACAGTGAACACTTTGGGCCCAGGGCAGACAAGGTTGGAACAGACTCCTGGTGGGTGCAGCTGGCTTTGCCGATGGTTCTTCACCTCCTCAGCTGGGACAAACCACTGATTTATTCTGGGAACAGAGAACAGTGCTCCAGTAATTGAAATGTGTTATTGTGGCTGTGGCATTCATGGGGGCCCCTGGCCGAGTCTTGAAGACAAGAGCTTTGCTCCACCTACTGGGATCAGTCTGTTCTCATCGCAAGAAACAAACACATTTGACCAAACATTCCTTTTCTCCAACCGTAGAAAGTAATACCCACAATTACCTGTCAATATGTTTTTTACAAATTTGGCCACAGTTTCTGGAAAAATGCATCAACTCTTCTTCAGGGCAGAGCAGGCACTGTGGGCACTGTGAACCTGGTGAGGGCGTGGATGTCTCTTCGTGTCATCCTCCTCAAGCATGACTGGTGGTCAGAGCCACGGTGTTCCCCAGGTGTTGTGTGTTCAGGCTGTCCCATTAATTCCCTGCAGTGGCAGTGAGTGGCTGGTGAGATGTGGGGGTTCCTGCTCATCAGATGAGGTCTCAGGCTCAGGGCCACCATGGTGATAGCACAGAGCCATACCTCGAGAGCACAGCATCTAGATTCAGGGTGTGCCCAGCTGTGCCGCCTCATGGTCCAGGGCTATAGCCAATAGGGTAGGTAACACCCCGTCCTCGGGGCTGCGTAACGGTAGTGATGACGGTAATGATGATTCCAGTCATTACTGTGGTGATTCCAATCTTTGTCAGTATATCGGAAGCCATTCCTGCAGTGCATCGATGCCATTACAGGCTTTGTTAGTAGGGTGCCACATCTGTTAACTTATTTAATCCTCGTGATTCTAAATGCCGTTATGGGATTAACCATGTCCCCTTAAAATTCGTGTGTTGGAATCCTAACCCCCAGTACATCAGAGTGTGACCCTATTTGGAGAGAGGGCCTTTACGATGGTAATCAAGTTGAAATTAGGTTATTGGGGTAGCAGCATCCCTCATCCGGGAAGACTGGTGTTCATATAAGAAGGGGAGACTGGGAGACAGAGATGCACATAGAAGGAGGACGATATGAAAAGACACGGGGAGAAGACGGCCACCTGCAGAGCCAGGGAGAGGGGCCTGGAGGAGATCCTTACTCACAGCCTCAGAAGGAGCCAACCCTTCCCACAGCCTGCTCGTGCTCCTGCATCTTCCAGAAGTGCGAGAAAAGACATTTCTGCTGTTTGAGCCACTCAGCCTGTGGTGTTTGTCACTGTAGCCCCAGGAAACGAATGAAAGTACAGGCTGAGCATTCCTAATTCAAAAATTCAAAAATCTGAAATGCTGCAGGGTGTGAAACTGAATGCTGACAGTGCCACAGATGGAAACGCCCATATCTGACCTCACGTGATGGTTTGCAGGCAAAATGCAGCCAGTCATTCTTTCATGCACAGAATTGTTACAAATCTTTTAAAAATTATGTCTTCAGGCTATGTGTGTATAAGGTGTACATGGAGCAAAAGTGAATTTCATTTTAAACTTGGGTCCTGATGTGGTTTGGCTCTGTGTACCCCCGCAGTCTCATCTTGTAGTTCCCATAATTCTCATGTGTTGTGGGAGGGGCCCAGTGGGAGATGATTGAATCATGGGGGCGGGTCCTTCCCATGCTGTTCTCATGATAGTGAATGGGTCTCATGAGATCCAGTAGCTTTAAAACTGGGATTTTCCCTGCACAGACTCTCTCTTTGCTTGCTGCCATCCACGTATGATGTGACTTGCTCCTCCTTGCCTTCTGCCATGATTGTGAAGCCTCCCCAGCCATGTGGAACTGCAAGTCCAATAAACCTCTTTCTTTTGTAAATTGCCCAGTTTCAGGTATATCTTTATCAGCAGCATGAAAATAGATGAATACAGGTCCCACCCCCAAGACATCTCATCAGGGATATGCAAATATTTCAAAATCCAAAACACTTCTGTCCCAAGCATTCTGGATAAGGGATATTCAGCTGGTACCATTTTCCTCATGTTATACAGGAGGAAACTGAGGCCTGGAGAGGGAGGAACCTGCCCAAGTTTCCTCAGAGAGCAGAGCCTGAGGTAGACAATGAGTCCCGGGACTGTCCCAGTGTCCACACCCTTGGCCACTGGCTTTACCAGGCAGTGACTTGCACCTGCTTTCTCCACGGGCCACAGGACTGCATTGTTCTCACCATGCGGTGGCTTCCCCAGCAGCCTGGTTCTTCTTCCTGCAGCCCTCGTTCCTGTTTAGAGTCTTGAAACACATTTATTTCCCCCAAAGTGTGGCCCGCACAAAGTCATGTGTAAAACTGAACTTTGAGAATGTGAATTTTTCTTTTCTTGACCTTGCTTTCCTTGTTTGACACGTTCTTGTTTTCCTTGCTGCAGAGTATAACATACACTGTAAAATAGCTGCGATTATAGAAAAACAGAAATACCTGGTGACCCTGTCGTTTTACTTCGTGGTGTGTGGTCACCGGGTTTCCCGTTGTTCTTTGGCCTTGTCCTTGTTGCAGGAGCTCCAGCTGGTTGGAGCGTAGCTTCTGGCGGGGAAGTCATGCCCAGGCCTCTCGGGAGGGGTGTGCAATTTGCCATCTTCTCCTGAGTCCCCTTCTGTTTCCACATCTGTGAACCATTGCCGGCTTTGATACTCCTTCAGTTGCCTGGTTCCTTGAGTGGGCCTGACTTCTCTGCACTGTGAGCCCTGGTAGGGGTGGTAGGGACAGCCAGGGTGTGGGGTCCCAGTGATGGGGCTGTCTAGCACACGTGGTGATTCCAATCTTCTTCAGCATATCTGCCAGGTGGATAATAAATACTGCAAAACTAAAATATGGAGCAAACCAGGCCGTGGGTGAATTAGGACTGAATAACATTGTGAGGTGGGGTCTGGCAGAGGGCATGCTGCAGTTTCAGGATTAATGAGAGATTTTTCCTGGACCCTGCCCTTGTGCAGTCTTCAGCTGTGTGGAACAGCTTGCTAACACGGGCAGTCAGTTATTCCAGACACAGCCCTGGCACCTGCGTGGGGAGCAGCAGCACTGCTCATCCGGGCCTTCGAATCCTGTCCTCTGATTTGCTCTGCCATTCGTGCCGTGGATCTGAGTGATGTCAGATGAAGCCTTGGACTAAAGGACTCCCTGGGCTCCTGCTAGTTCTGACCTTCCCTGTTTTGGGGGCTTGGATTCCACTCCCGGTTTCCAGTTGTCTAACTAAGCCTGCTTCTCTACTTTTCAGTGGGACCTGGGATATTGCTGAACTGCGGTGTCTATTGCTCTGCTACTTACCACTTAACCAATCTGCATCCCCCCCTTTTTGCACAGTGTTTATTTCTAGATTCCTAATTTCATTCTTTTGAACTTAATGCAGTTTGCTTTCTAGTCTTTTCTTAATGGATCGCAAAAAGGGGGGATTGAAGATTGGTTCATGAATGGAGAGCCTTGGAAGGGGAGTCTCATTTGTTCCTGCACAGGCCCCTGGGGAGGAATTACGGTCTCCCCCACGGTTCCGATCCAGCCCATAACGTTACACAAGTAACTTCAAATCAAGCCGAAGCCACCTAAACCCACCCCCATTTCCCTTGAAGCCAGAGCAACAGCAAACAGCAGAGTGGATTCTAATTTTAACTGGTCTGCCTCCTCTTCTTTCCCGCCTCCTCATTGCAGGCCCGGGTTGTGGGTACAGGCTCAGTCATTTGCCTGGCAGTTCTGCAGCGAGATTGAGTGACAGTCTGAAATGCTGTCGTACTTCTTTGTTCAGCTGTCAAACTTCGAGAGGTAACTTTCCTCCTCGCTACAAAAGGGAGATTATATAACTTCTTATGTTAACCGACACTCACCCTCTTAAACTGAACGTGGCTTCATAAGTTTATAACTTATTTTTTCCTTTTTAGAAGACTTTTTCAGGTGGGTTGGGTGGAATGGAAATAGCCTTGGGGGGTTTGCTCCTCGGGCTAATTGCTGTTTCTTGGAGTGGGGCTGTGGGATTGGAAGACTCCCCTAGGCAACCCTTTTCCTTTTCTGGTTCCCTCCCTTCCTGGCCTCTAGCCAGAAACCATCTTACCTTAGAGATTACAGATTGGTGCGTGTGTTTTGTAGGACCATAGCTAACAAGGCAGTCAGCTGTGTACCAGAGTTGTGTTCTGCCCTGGGGGTGCGGTGTGTCCCAATGAGGCCAAGGACTGTGGTTGTGTTCCTGGGCCGCATGCACGCCCAAGCTCCCAGAGAAAAGGTCCTACAGATGCTTGCATCTGGCAAAGCAGAAGATCCAAGGGAAAGAGTTGATTAAGTTAGTTCTTGACTAGAAAGGTGCACGAACTCTAACAGAGGGGGATACTAATTATAATAATGGTAGACACCAGCACCAGTGAGGCCTAAGAGGAGATAACATTTACGGTTTGAAGAGTAGGGTTCTGGAGCCAGATTGCCTCTGTTTGAAGCTGGGCTCCGACAGTTACTAATTTTGTGACACTGGACAAATTGTGGAACTTCAGAGCCTGTATTTTCTTATCTGTGAAATGCGGATGAACACGCCTCCTTCATAGTTTACTGAAAGGATTAAATGAGGCGATATACAATGAAAGCAGCTTCGGATGGTGCCTTAGTAACTGGAGCTAGTGTTAAGTGAAGGCGATTTGCCACAGTCACGTGGTTGGGTGTCTGAGCTTGGGTTCAAACTCAGTGGCTGCTGATCCCAGAAGATGGCATACTTATCAGTATAGGGTGTTGTGTCTAATATTAGGCTCATGTGGTGTCTTAGGATCCTTGGATAAAGAGACCTAGCCTCTTATCCTAAAATTGTCATTAACTGTTTAACCGCAGACGAATTGGCTTAGTTTTATTGTACTTCCTCCATTTCTCCTGTATATATTGGCATGTAAGGGCCTCCCATCAAACACACAGATTAAATGCCAATGGAGGGTGGCCTGGGTAGAAGGTCCCCCTGGTCACTTCACAGTACAGGGTGGGCATCCCCGCAGGAGACCACCTGGCGGCATAGTGCACACTGGCTGCAGGAAGATGGTGGGTGCGGATGAGGTTGGAAAAGGGCTTCACATCAGGCCTGTCTTTGGAGTGGAAATGGAGGTTTAGGAAAATTAACTCTGTTCTAATATTTACTAGAGAAAGGAGAAGACTGGAATGGTGAGACGGATTTTCACCACCCCTAGAAAATTGTCAGTACCCACCGCAGGGGTCAGCACAGGATCCTTGGGCCAAATCCGGCCTGCTGCCTGTTTTCATAAATATGGCTTCACAGACACACAGCCATGCCCGTTGCCTTATGTGTTATCTCTGGATGCTCCAGCATCAGAGTGGTCTTTTCTACAGAGACCCCATGGCCCACCACACCTGAAATATTTACCTTAGCAGGTAGACTTTACCAACGTCTGATCCACACTTTTACTGGCCCTCAGGGTAGCACGTTGTTCACACATAAGGAAGAATGTGGAAATTCAGAGGGACTGAGACTGCCATGGCTCATGCTCGTTAATTGATCTTAGATTAGTCATTTACCAGCTCCGCTAGTTCGCAGCCTGTAAAGTGTGAGGTGGAAAGTTACAGACGTGTACATGCTCCTAGGAGTTCTGAATAGTGTAGAATTCTTAAGAAGGGAGAATAGAAGTTGTAGCATGATTCTGCACGTTGTCGAGATTATGGCTGCCCTATGACCATCAGTGCCACCTGCATTCTAATTTTACTTCAGGAAATAATTAAATACAGCATTGGGGTTCAGAGCCTGGGACTGGCTGCAGACCGCTGAGATCCATGTGCTGTTTCCATGTCTGTGGCAGTGTGATACTCAACAAGCTTCTTAACCTCGCTGTGCCCCAGTCTCCTTGTACCAAATGAGAGGTAATAATGCCACTGCCCTAAGCTGTTGTAAGATTAAGTGGCTTATGATTTGGCACACCTAGTAAGATCTTAATACATGTTAGCTATTATTAGTGCATAATTCTTGTTTGAATTAACACTGCTTTTTTCTTTTTCTTATGGGGAAAAGAAAAAGTCTCCCTGAAAGGCTGGCACTGTGATAATAAGTCTGACCTTCACAGTGCCATGAGCTGACCAACCCTATCTAACCCTTAGCTCTTGACAGGCAGATGCCTCAAGAATGCTGCACCTTTTGACAATAAAATACATTTCAGATTTTAAATTAAGAAGAGACATGTAGGGGAGCAGACATACGCTGACAGTTTTGGAACTTCGAGTTAGCTCAGAGACAAAAACTTTATTAAATTATTATTTGGAATTTTTTGGGTAATTTATACAATACCAAAATACATTTCCTAACTTTGAATAGCCAAATAGAGGTATAGAATGAGTAGGCATGATTACTTGATTAAGACTAGAAAAGAAGTTAGAGACTGTCTGTTTATTCTAAATGATTATAATGGCTTTTATTTTTATCTTATTATAATCTTTGTGATTTTTAAATATGCATATGTATTAGTACATTTTCATGCTGCCAGTAATGATATACCTGAGACTGGGAAATATACAAAAGAAAGGTTTAATTGGACTGACATTTCCATGTGTCCTAGGGAGGCCTCACAATCATGGTGGAAGGCAAAAGGCACATCTCACATGGTGACAGATGAGAGAAAAGAGTTTGTGTGGAGAAATTCCCATTTTTAAAACCATTATATATCGTGAGAACCATTCACTATCACAAGAATAGCACGGGAAACATCTGCCGCCATGATTCAGTCATCTCCCACTGGGTCCCTCCCACAACACATGGCATTATGGGAGCTACAAGATGAGATTTGGGTAGGGACACAGAGCCAAACCATATAAGCATGTGATTCACAATCAAACTTCTTTAAAGGTGTCTATTGAGAATCTAACTGGCATCTGTGCCTGCTTATTCTCTCCACTGTCCAGCCCTCCTTGCCATGTTAAGTAACTCTTTAAATTAGAATCTTGGATATTTGGCCAGATGCAGTGGCTTGCACCTGTAATCCCAGCACTTTGGGAGGCTAAGGCAGGCAGATTGTTTGAGCTCCAGAGTTTAAGACCAGCCTGGGCAACAAGATGAAAGCCTGTCTTTACAAAAAGTACAAAAAGTAGCCAGATGTGCTTGTGACACAGGCCTGTGGTTCCAGCTACTTGGGAGGCTAAGGTGGGAGGATCACCTGAGCTTAGGAGGGCAGTGCTGCAGTGAGCCAAGATTGCACCATAGCACTCTAGCCTGGGTGACAGAGCCAGACTCTGTCTCAAAAAATAAAAGAACTTTAGATATCCGTCCAGTGTATTTATGCAAATACAAATAAGTACAAATATACATGAAGTTTGTCATAGAATATATGCTGTTCTATGCTTTACTCTTTTTTACTTGACACATTTTGCAGATCTTTCCATTTGAATGCATAGAAGGCTTTTTCATCCTTTCTTCAGTGACTTAGTATTCCACTGGGCAAACCTTCCATGGTTTAGTCCACAGCCTTTTACTTGGGTTGTTCTCAGTCTTCTGGTATTACAGATAAGACCCCAGTGACTAACTTCCTCCACTGGGCACATGCCTGGAAGTGGGATTACTGGGTCAGTGGGTACATGTACTAAACCTTTGGTAGATACATAGATATATTCCCCATTTCATGTGTTATATCATTTCAAACTCCAACCAGTATGGTGTGCGAGTGAGGGTTGACCCACAGCTTCCCGAACAGAGAGTTTTGACAAATATTTGAATTTTTGCTAACTTGATAGTTGGGGAATGGCATCTTGATATTGTAAGAGTGACTTTCTCTTCTTATCATTGTGTTTGTTTGGGGGCCGTTTTTCTTTCCCTGTGAATTGTATTTTGTTACTTGATAATTTTTTATTCAATTGTTGCTCTTTTACTTCTCAATTTATAAAGTTATATATATATTAAGGAGAATAACTCTTTGGGATACATTTTGCAGTGTTTTTTATTTTGTTATTTATTTTAACTTTCCTTGGTTTGCAGAAGTTTTTGAAATTTAACTTCCCTTGTGTTGCAGAAGTTTTTGAAATGTATATATATACACATTTCATATGCATAACTATATATGTTAATTTCATATATATAGCTATATATTTCATATGAATTATATATAACTATATATAAATTTACATATATACATTTCATATATAAACTTTGTATATATATGAATGTTACACAAATAAAAATAGTTACTCCTCACTCTCATAAGAAGTGATTTTGTGTGAGTATGTGTTCTCCTTTTCTTTGTCTGTAGTACCGTCATAACGAACAGATGGCTCTAATGCTTACTTTCCACCTACCAGAATTATACCAAAAGGCCATTGGTTAATCCTGCAAAATGTCATTCTACAGCACATAGTCGTCTTTCGTTTTTTTTTTAACTGGTCTGATATGCCTTTGAAAATATTACACTCATGCACTTACAGCTTTTTAATATTATTGACAGTGCTGTAATGCACGTTTTCATGCCTGGAATTATTCGTTCTATGATAAAATTTCCAGAAATTGGGCTTCTTGATCAAAGGATTAAAAAAATTTTAAGTTCTTTGATAAATATTGCACGCTGCCCCTCAAAAGTGTTATTTCAATGATGTTACCATTAGCCATGTTTATTGGATTCTCTAAGGCTGTAACCAAGTTGTTACAATTTTTTAAATGTTGAGCTGATTTTATAGGCGGAAAATGAGCCCTATCATTCTCCACATGAGTAAAGCAGGATGCAGAGAGCTTAGGACATGTGCCAGGATCTCAGGGTGGGCAGAAGGCAGGCCCGGGGCTGGAAGCCAGGCCTCCTCGTTCCCAGAGAGAGACAGCTGCACGTGCCTTTTGAGTTCACCACATGCAAGCACAGGCAACTGGACATGGTTCTCTTGAACATTTTAACATCAGTTCATTGGGACCAAATCAACACTGAGCCTCTGTATTCAGTGCTTAATGCACATTTTAATTTCACTGCAGAGAGGATCACACCTCATTACGAGCAGTTATTGAGTCACCCCTCTGTAAATATTTACTTTCTACATGTAGTACATTATGCCAAATAGTTGATATTATATGAGCATAAAATGATCCCTGTTACTAGGAAGCTTCTGGTGCAGGAGAAGTGGTAAACCTTTTATTGCTGTTACAGGAGCTTTCTCCCAGGCAGTGAGCTTTAGAGTGTCCATTAAACTTTACTGACCAATTTTTATGGAGCACCTCCTCTATGCTTGCACTGTTATAAATTCTTGGGATACAATAGTGAACCAAACAAATAAAAACTACAGCCCTCATGGGGTGTCTATTCCAGAAAGACCAAAAGAACATAAACAAGAGAAATGAGCGATATAATAGACAGTACTAAGCTTATTGTTTTAAGGAGAAAATGAAAGCAGAGATGCTAGTGAGTGTCAGTGGGGAGCTGCTGGGGAGTTTGCATTTAATATACATCACCCTGGAGTCACTGGAAATTTCCATCTGGGAGGCAGCTGATGAAATAGTGTCCTTTGTGGGTAAGTGGTCAGCTGGGGAACCCACAGAACTGTATCATAGCCCTACTCCTCATCCTCAGCAGGGATGAGTAGACCAGGAGAGGAGAGGAGGGGTAGGTACTCTCGGGACAAAGGTGCCTGTGGTCCTGCGTAGCCCTGGAGGACTTGGACTTACTTCTTTCTGGAATGTCAGGAAGTGCCTAACAGGACTTTATGTGTCAGAGGCCTGCGATAGCCTGATTGTGGAAAACATGATTGGATTTGGTGGGTTCTATTGTTTTTGGTGCTGTAATTCTATATTAATGATGCTTAAGTGACCAAAGACTTGTACTCTCTTAAGAGGACATAGTCTCATTAGCCCATTATCATTTCAACAAGATCTTTCCTGGGAACAGACTTCTAGACAGCCCATGTCTGTTCTTCATGACTGGTGCCTCGAAGCCCAGGGATGCCTTAGAAAAGTTTCGGGGTAAAAACCCACGTTTGAATGTGGGGCTGGAAATAATTACTCCATATAGACTTGTGTTATTATGGGTATTCCCAGCAGGAATGTTTCCTGCCTTGAAGACTGTTCCTAGGTTGCTGGGGTTTTCTTGGGAATAATTTGAAGTTGGCATCTCTGTTTCCCTCCAAGAAAGGTTGCATCAGTTTATGTGATGACATTCAAGTCCCTCGAGGTTGGGCTCAGAACCAGGCTGAATGCTCAGGAAACAAGTAGGCTGGTTCTGCAGTCTGAGTCTGGACCCTGTCTGTGCGGAGGCTTTCTTCCTTGTGAATATTCTCTTTAGAGGAAAACTCTCTTTCTGCACCTGTGGGGATCATCACCACCATGTCAGAACTAATTCTGAGTAAGTTATGTGGTTTGTTTTTATAGCTAACAGTGTTTCCCAGTGTTGTCCAGCAAAGGGACAGAGCTTTGGATGGGTGAGGATTGGCTTCCAGGAGAAAGGGTGGCATGAAGGGTCCACAGTCCTGCAGTGACGACATATCTCTGCCCAACTTCCGGGCTGCCTCTCTGTCTCATGAACTCATCTGCACTTGGGGGTCTCTGCAGCCAGGGTCAGAAAGTAGAGAGGGACAGCCATGTGTGTTTCCCAAGTGCCTGTTAGAGTCTGAGGTCTAGAACAGTGGGTGAGGGTTGGGACAGGGTCTGAACTTTGTGGATCTGATGGAAGTTGGACAGAGAGGTTTCTTCTGAATGGGCGGGAGGCACTGCTGTGGGTTGGCCCTGAACCTGTGGTCTTCAGTCTTGGCCAGGGCTGTGGGGATCACATGGACTTCCTCACAGGGAGGCTAGGAGGCTATGAGATTCAGATGAGATGAGATATTTTTTTCCTGGTTATTAGGACAGGCAGTCTCCAGCATTGGCTGTGAGGGAAGCAGAGGTGCTTACTGTGTGATTATGATTGGGGAAGTTGACCACTGGATTTATCTCTGCATCCTAGCTAGCTAAATGGTCTGTCATTCCCATTGTTAAACCAGAGGCTTTGTTTAATACCCAGAAGACTCTGTGATGAAACAGACATTCCTCTTAGGTATGAAAAGGTAAAAGAAATCATTGGTGGGCTGGGCACGGTGGCTCAAGCCTGTAATCCCAGCACTTTGGGAGGCCGAGGCGGGTGGATCACGAGGTCAAGAGATCGAGACCATCCTGGTCAACATGGTGAAACCCCGCCTCTACTAAAAATACAAAAAATTAGCTGGGCATGGTGGTGCGTGCCTGTAATCCCAGCTACTCAGGAGACTGAGGCAGGAGAATTGCCTGAACCCAGGAGGCGGAGGTTGCGGTGAGCCGAGATCGCGCCATTGCACTCCAGCCTGGGTAACAAGAGTGAAACTCCATCTCAAAAAAAAAAAAAAAAAAAAGAAATCATTGGCTTTTTTTTCTCAGAGGGTAGTCTCTTTAGTGTTTTTAAAGGTGAAACAATCAGATTAGCAATTACATCTTTGGTGGGGCACCAGAAGTTATTGTTCATCAAGGAGTCTTCTAGTCTCCACAGAAGCCTCCAGAATGATATGTCCATGAAAAGAATGTGGGCTTCATAAGCCAAAAGACTTAGGCTTAAATTCTGGATTTGCCACTTATTACCCAGGAGCTTTGGGCAAATTGTGTATCCCTCATAAACCTCAGTTCTTAATCTGCTACATGGAGATAATTGAGTATTAGTATTAATGTATTAGTTCATTTTCACACTGTTATAATGATGCTACCTGAGACGGAGTAATTTATAACAAAAGAGGTTTAATTGAATCAGTTCTGCATGGCTGGGGAGGCCTCAGGAAACTCACAATTATGGCTGAAGGCAAAGGAGAAGCGGGTACCTTCTTCACAAGGTGGCAGGAGAGAGTGCACACAAGGGAAACTGTCACTTTTAAACCATCAGATCTCATGAGAATTCCCTCTTTGATGAGAACAGCCTGGGGGAAAGTGCCCCCATGATTCAGTCATCTTCCACCAGGTCCGTCATCCCTCAACATGTGGGGATTACAATTCGACATGAGGATTTGGTTGGGGACACAGAGCTAACCCATATCGTTTCAGCCCAGCTTCCCAAATATTACATCCTTTCCACATTTCAAAACCAATCATGTATTTTCAACAGTCCCACAGAGTCTTAACTCATTTCAGCATTAACCCAAAAGTCCAAGTCCAAAGTCTCATCTGAGACAAGGCAAGTCCCTTCCACTTATGAGCCTGTAAAATCACACCAAGTTAGTTACTTTAAAGTTATAATGGGGGCACAGACATTGAGTAAATGTTTCCATTCCAAATGGGGAACTTGGTCGAAACAAGGGGGCCAGAGGGCCCTTGCAAGTCTGAAACCTGGCCAGGCAGTCGGGCTCCCAAATCTCCTTTGATTCCGTGTTTTAAATCCTGGGCATGAAGATGCAGGGAGTAGGCTTTCATGGCCTTGGGCAGATCTGCCCCTGCGGCTCTGCAGGGTATAGCCTTCACAGGCTGGCATTGAGTGCCTGTGGCTTTTCCAGGTGCCTGGGGCAAGCTGTTGGTGGGTCTCTCTTTCTGCAGTCTGGAGGACAGTGGGCCTCTTCTCACAGCTCCACTAGAAAGTGCTCCAGTGGGCACTCTGTGTGGGGGCTCCAACCCCACATTTCCCTTCCACATTACCCTAGCAGAGGTTTTTCATGAAGACTCCGGCCTGCAGCACACTTCTGCCTGGACATCCAGGCATTTCTACACATCCTCTGAAATCTAGGTGGAGGCTCCCTAAGCCCAACTCTCATCTTCTGCTCACCCACAGGGCCAACACCACGTGGAAGCTGCCAAGGCTTAGGGCTTGACCCTCTGAAGCAATAACCTGAGCTGTATCTTGGCCACTTTTAGCCGCAGCTGTAGCAGCTGGAACCCAGGGTGCCATGTCGTGACGCTCCACAAAACAACTGAAGCCTGGCCCACAAAACCATTTTTTCCTTCTACACCTCCAGGCCTGTGATGGGAATGGCTGCCTTGAAGATCTCTGAAATGCCCTGGAGACATTTTCCCCCATTGTCTTAGTGACTATCATTCAACTCCTCATTACTTGTGCAAATTTCTGCAGCTGGCTTGAATTTCTCCCCAGAAAATGGGTTTTACTTTTCTACTGCATAGTCAGGTTGCAAATTTTCCAAACATTTATAGTTGCTTTTTAAAAAAAAAAAAAAAAAATATAAGTTCTAATTCAAATAATCTCCTTGTGAATGCATATAACCATATGCCTTCAAGAAAAGCCAGGTCATCTTGATGTTTTGCTGCTTAGAAATTTCTTCTGCCAGATACCTTAAATTATCTCTCTCAAGTTCAAAGTTCCACAGATTTCTAGGGCAGAGGGAAAATTCCACCAGCCTCTTAGCTAAAGCATAGCAAGAGTGACCTTTGCTCCAGTTACTATTAAGTTTCTCATTTCCCTCTGAGACCACCTCAGCCTGGACATCATTTTCTATGTCACTATCAGCATTTTGGTCAAAATCATTCAACAAGTCTCTAGGAAGTTTCAGACTTTCCCATATCTTCCTGTCTTATTCTGAGCCCTCCAAACTATCCCAACTCTGCCTGCTACCCAGTTCTAAAGTTGCTTCCACATTTTCAGGTTATCTTTGTGGCAGTATGCTACTCCTGTTACCAATTCTCGGCATTAGTCTGTTTTCACACTGCTGTAAAGCTACTACCTGAGATGGGGTAATTTACAAACACAAAAGCTTTCATTGACTCACATTTCCCCATGAGGTGGGAAGGTCTCAGGAAACTTACAATCATGGCAGAAGGCAAAGGGGAAGCAGACACCTTCTTCACAAGGGGGCAGGAGAGAAAGAGCCTACAGGGGAGACGGCCACTTTTAAAGCTATCGGATCGCGAGAACTCCCTCACTATCACCATGACAGCATGTGGGAAACATGCTGTTACCCGTGATCCAATCACCTCCTGCCAGGTCTGCTCATGGATATGAGGATTACGATTTGAGAGAAGGTTTTGGTGGGGACACAGAACCAAATCTTATCAGTTGACTTCATGTGAGTGGTAGAATAGAAAGTAGAATACAGAATACAGATATTAGTAAACCCTGCAGCTACTTGTGTGTTGCAATGTGCTATTTGTCATTATTTGATCAGAAGATGGATACATTAGGTACATGGGAACTTCTTTATTTTATCAATGGAGGGAGAGCATACATTACATTTACTTGGCTCCATGATTGTTGAAGAGGAATTGCCCTCTTCATACCAAGTAAGGAGGCATCGCCTGATTCATGCTAGTATCTACTCCTTCCTAGGTAACTAGGCAATAAAGAAAATAACAAACTATAGCAATTATTTTTATTTGAATAGATTTTTTAAACAGTTGGATGATAATACTGACTCTCTGATAAAGCTTACATTTTTCCATCAGGAAAAAGCAACAAATACCTAAGTCTGTGCCAAGTATGTCAGAGTATGGCTGTGGAGTAAAATGAAGAGGAACACAGGAGAGAATGGTCAGAGCCCCAGCCACGTCTGTAGCAATCAGACGATGATTGAGAAAGGGGGCAACTTCATGGGTCCTCGGCTTTGGAGAACATCAAGCTTGGTGACATTGTTACCACAGTCATCATCCTTCTGCAGTAACGTAGGGATTCTTTGCATTTTTGTGCCTGTTTTCTAAAAAGAGGGATCTTTTCATCATTCTCACGCCTTTAGTACTTGGAAAATAGCTGAGGCCCCATGAAATGGAATGCCATAGCTTCTGCATAGTGGCTTATGATTTACTGGTGATTCCTAGTGAGCTCTGGCTGTATCTACAGGTAGAAATGAGTAAGGCTTTTGTCCTAGAGGTGCTACAGTTCCCAGGTCCCTGAATACCCCACGTGTTTTTCAATGGCATTTGCTGGCCTCTCCCATGCTTGTGCTGCTGGCTGTCAGATGTTACTGCTTCCTTTGCTAAAGATATCATCTCAATTACCAGGCGGACACAGTGTTTACCAGTCTCCTTCCTAGCGTGAGCTGTTTGGCATGCTTCAAGTGGTAGAAGGGGAATTTAAAGCCTCCAGTGTTCTTTTCTATAAGAAGTCTTTTGGAAGCTGTGTGTGTTCCCTGGGCCCTCTCCCTGGCTCCACGCTGTTGTCTTTCTAGGACAATCTCTGGAGACCTGTGGATCTCTATGAGCTCAGGTGCTAAGAGGGGACAGTGCTGACTTGTTCTACAGCCTTTATATCTGGCAGTGGGGTTTACGGTCAACATCAGACCTCTGGATATCCCGAGTCACTAGATGGAGCCCAAATTGTGAGTCCTGTCTCTCTCTTTCTGATGGCCGAGGATGCTAGAGTGCTGCTTACTCTTATGCAGATCTTAAGTGACCTTTTAATGATGTAGGTAGCTGCCGTCCTTTGCTTTGGTCCTGGCCTCTTACCCACTCTCCTGGAGGATTTCTGGCAGGAGTTTCCTGACTGTTTGTGAGGCTTATTCCAGAATCCTCCTGTGTGAGCCCCCACTGGATATGTCTACCTTACAGCAAAGGAGAGGCTGAGGCTCAGAAGGACTCTGTATTCCCAAAGCCATGCCTGCAAATGGGGGTGACACTCCTGATAGCTCCACAGACATGCTGTTCCGCAGATGGCTTGAGTTGGCAGCTTCGTCCTGCTGCCTGCGTAGGGCAGAGGCCCTGGAGCCATACTTGATTCCTCTTTCTCCCACACCCATTTTGAAACTCCACATTCTGAGCAGCTTCTTTTTCAGAGCAGCTTCTTTTTCAAAGTATATCCGGAATGTGATTACTTGCCGTGAGCCCTGTTTGTCATTGGGCTGTGTTGGACATTCCGTGTCTTGTCCCTGGATGGTTGCAGTCGCCTCCCAGTGGGCCACTGTGTTCTGCATTTTCCCTTGTGCATCCGGGGTGCTCACTACACAATCTCAGCCCCAGCTCCCACTCCCTGCCTCATTTTTCCACCGAGCCTGCATAGCTAACAGGCTGTGTATCTTACTGGTTTATCTACTTATTTTCTGTCTCTACTAGAGTGTAAGTTTCTTGAGGGTGAGAACGTCTGTCTATTCTGTTCACTGTTCACATTTCCAGCAAGGAGAGCACCACCTAGAAACAAGTTTCTTCTTCTTTTTTTTTTTCCCCAAGAGATAGTCTTGCTCTATCACCCAGGCTGGAGTGCAGTGGCACGATACCGGCTCACTGCAACCTCCACCTCCCAGGTTCGAGCAATTTTCCTGCCTCAGCCTCCAGGATAGCTGGGATTACAGGTACCCGCCACAACACCCAATTAATTTTTGTATTTTTAGTGGAGACGAGGTTTTACTGTGTTGGCTGGGTCACGGCATTGACCTCTCGAGTTGGAATTGCAGTGAGTTCTTAGGAAGGTGGACGTGGAAGGTTAAATGATTTAATAGACGCAACGCAACTTGGGCCACAGGTGTAGCATGTGCTCCTGACCTCGTGATCCACCCGCCTCGACCTCCCAAAGTGCTGGGATTACAGGAGTAAGCCACCATGCCCGGTCCCGAGTTTCTTGAATGATTGGAAGGATGTCTCTGTCTTTCATTGTAGTGTGTCGGAATATATTAACTCTTTAATTTGTGTTTTACTCATCTTAACAACATTGGTACACATTGGGAAAATTGGAGTGCATACATGTGTATATGTTTTCTAGATTGTGCAGACCCTGAAGATTCCCAGCCTTTAGGACTCAGTGTGGTCCTGACATGCAAGGGTGACTCCAGCACCCGAGGCCAGGATCATTTTCCTCTCATTGTTATTTCAGACCATGCATGGGGGCCACTCACTCATCCCACTGGGTTCTGTCTCCAGAGTCTGCAGATGTGTGTGCCTCCCTCACCGGAAGTGCGAAGCAGCTGTTACCACCCCGCAGAGTTCATTGCATTAGTTTATTCCTCTCTTTCAGTGTTTCCCATGCTCTTTTCTGTCTACTGACCAGTTATTAGAAAGCAAAGCAAAATCCTGCTGGGCCTGGTGGCTCAAACCTGTAATCCCAGAACTTTGGGAGGCCGAGGCGGGCAGATCATGAGGTCCAGAGATCAAGACCATCCTGGCCAACATGGTGAAACCCCATCTCTACTAAAAATCCAAAAAAATTAGCTGGGCATGGTAATGGTGTGCACCTGTAGTCCCAGCTACTCGGGAGGCTGAGGCAGGAGAATCACTTGAACCCGGGAGGTGGAGGTTGCAGTGAACTGAGATCGTGCCACTGCACTCCAGCCTAGCGACAAAGTGAGACTCTGCCTCAAAAAAAAAAAAAAAAAAGGAAAGCAAAATCCAAGTAAACTTTACATAAGAAGTATCAAACTTGGTGCAAAGGAAATCTGCTGTATGTATTTGAAATACATAATTATCTGGGCAAATGGTCAAATAGAGCTGTGGCCTAATACTGATAAATGGAAATAAATGGAAGGTGATTCTGTGGGACTCCCCCGGTTTCTTTGAACAGATTTAGTGTCATTTTGCATATTTTATTTCATTCCCGCCCCCCCCCCTTTTTTTTTCAACAAGATAATCTGCAATGGCAGCTGCTTTATGGAAAAAGAAGGCTTTGATTATTATTGTTAGACAGTGCTTCACTCATTCTGCCCTGTTGACTTTTACAATTGCTTGTCTAAAATGGTATCTGAAGCTTTCTAGAAACCTAATTCTGGTTTCCTCAATAACTGATAATGAGTAAGTGGAAGCATTAGGGGCTTGTAAATGTTGGAATAAGAGATGGAGGGACCTTTGGGGTTGGAATTGCAGTGAGTTCTTAGGAAGGTGGATGTGGAAGGTTTAGATAATTTAATAGACAGAACACAGCTCCTGCCACAGGTGATGCATGGGCCCTGAAATTGATCTGTGTCGATGGGGTTTTAAAATCTGATAGCAGGTTTTATCTTAATCACTCTCACTTTGAGATCTGTTCTCCTCCCTGTGTGGAAGAGGCCTCTCACTGATGAGCAGAGTCACACGTTTTCACGTGGGCAGAAGGAGTGAAGGCTGCACAGGTTTAGAGAAAGGATGCCTTAGAGGACACCTGGAAGCCAACTCTCCCTGCCAGCATCCTCAGGTTGCAGATGAGGCCACTGGTCCATGAAGGTACAGTGACAGCCTCAGGATCACATGGTCAGTCATCCCCAAAGCTTGCAATAAAACCCAGGTTTTGTAAAGCTTACAGAGGCCAATTTCCACCCAATTTCCTCCTCCCTACTCCGTTACCTCCATTATGTCTTCTTCCATTTACTCAAGGGATTGACAAGCTCCAAACCCAGAAATTTCCCAGGCTTGTTGCTTAGCAACAAGGTTTCTGTTTGGTGGCTTGAAGGAAACAGCCATTGTGCCCAGCCGGCCCCCGTGCTGAGCTGGCCAGAGGCCTGTTCCTAAGCCACCCTTAAGATCAGCAAGTACTGACCTGAAAGGAACTGAAGAAACTGCAGATGACCAAACAGACCAGTCTCCCCACCCTACAAGTGGCTCTTTGTTTAACAGTGTATGATTAAGATCAGTTCAGAACAGGGAACTGGGTACCCACTGCTATTGAAGGGTTATCATAGATGTCCACATGTATACCTCCTGCTGCTTTTTCGTGTGTTTTGTCTGACAGAGAAAAAGAGGGAGAAGGAGAGGGAGAGGGAGGGGGAGGGGGAAGGGGAGAGTATGTCCCTAGCAAGGTTTTACAATAAAACGTTAGGGGTAATTCATTATCTGATAGAAGGAGGCAGAGGGAAGTGGGGTTGGGGGAAGGAGCAGGGTTGCTATGAATTCTTAGCCAATCCCTAAACAGCTCGGAGTGAGAGAATTCTCTCTAAAAAGAGGGAGGGGTGATCCAAACATCACCCCTTCAACTTTAAAATTTAACGAGTTGTTGTTCGATTTTGACAGCGTTGCTCTCTGATAGTCAAAGTGTAATGTTTATCTGGGCAAATGCATTGGTGTTGAAATAATAGGCCCTTTGTGTCTTCCTCTGCATCTCATTCCCGGGTGGGGGTCAGAACACGTGGCTGTGTCCGGCCCTCTGTGGGAAACCAGCCATAATGTTGAAGGCAACAAAAAATGTTTAAGTTTGTGTGTGGAGTGTTTTATCAGCACTCTGGGGAATGGTTGAATCAACTGTTTTGGTCTTAGGAATGAAAGAACGAGCTTCCTGCCATGAATGGCAATTGTTTTCCAGGCCAGGTGGCCTGCAAGAGAGGCTGCTTCCAGAAGCTGGTCTGCAGGTCTACCAGGGCCAGGAAGGACGTGTCTCGGAGTCACACGTGGACAGTGTTAGATGCTTCTCTAAGGTCATTTTCAGCAGGGTTTCTAGGGTGTGTGTGTGTGTGTGTGTGTGTGTGTCCCTGTCAGATCACAATCCTGTCCTCTCTGTGGCCCTGATGTGGGAGGTGCAGATTTAAGAACACTCTGATGGGGTGGAGGGAGAAGCACAGGACTCGGCATGGAGTTGCCTGGACTATGGAAGAAAGCAGTTCCATGTGAGTAGACTCCTTGCTCACCTACCCTGTATGTTTTATTGTCCAATTATGGATTCTGTCCTCTGCAGTTGAGGTGCTCCCACGGCTGACACTTAACTCTCACCTGCAGAGGTAGGTGACGATAGAAAGTAGAAAGCACCCATGACCTCCACTTAGTGCCAGTCTGTGGCTGTTTCTCTAGTGAATCTGTCACCATCTGGCCCTGTGCTCAACAGGTGGGCGCCCTTCCTCTGATCCCTGGGTTCTTCCTTGCTGATTTTGTCTGCTCTTCTCTGCACTCCTGCAAAATCTTCGTTTAGGGAAATCAGTTGTATTGAAATGACTAAGAGCAGCTTTCTTTCTTTTTTGTGTTTCTGACGAAGCTTTAATGGTATGCAGTGGTGCTGGAGAAAGAGTTTTATGGGCTCCTTAGGCCCTTCTGCATACCCTTCTTGGACTGTGATGGTATTCATTAGCATACCAAGACCATGAGAATTTTAAAATGCGGAAAAAATAAGCAAACAAATCTGTTTAACTATATTTAATTTAGTGTTTCTCAGATTTTTAATGTCCAAGTGTTTCATTTTAAAATAAACTTTTATTTTAGGGCAGTTTAGATTTAGATTTACAGATTCAGATTTAGAAAATGACACAGGTAGTACAGAGAGTTCCCACAAACCTCATGCCCGGCTTCCTCTGTGAACGTCTTGCATTAGTTTAGTACATCTGTCACAATATTGAACTAAGGCTGTTACATGCTCATCAACTCAAGTACCCACTTCAGTCCTGTTTCTTGAGTTTTTACCCAATGTCCTTTTTCTGTTCCAAGTTCTCTCATTGCATTTAAGAGTCTTGTCCCCTTAGATTCCTCTCCCACTGGGACAGTTTCTCAGGCTTCCATTGAAGACTTTAACAGTTTTTGGTTAGGGATTTTATAGAATATGCTTGAATCGGGATTTATTTGATGCTCTTCTCATAAGAAGACAGGTTTACTGATTTTGAGAGGAGGAGGACCCCAGAGGTGAAGCCTTACTCTCATCACATCCTGGTGGGGGTGGGGGGAGTGGCCACTGTCAACACCATCCACGTGCACAGCCATCCCTGATGCTGTCAGGGTCACCTCACAGAGGCAGCATTTGTCCTTTCAACACTTGTAAGCTCCTTTTTCCACCCTTTCCAAACCACACGCTTTGGAAAGAAGTCATTCTGTACAGCCCACTCCAGAATCAGGAGTTACACTCCACTTCCTTGAGGGCGGAGCATCTACAAAAAGTATGTGGAATTTTCTGCATGAGAGATGTGTCTTTTCTGTCATTTATCTGAGCATGGGCTCATGCGGATATATTTTCTACTCTGGGCTATAACTCATGCTATTTTGTTGCTCTGTTTTTTTAGCTACAGCCATTGGGAGCTTTTCAGTTGGCTCCTGTATTATTTGGCCATCCTCCAGCTCAACTTGAATGCCCTGCCCCAGTCCTAGAATCTGCTGTTTGTCCAGTGAAACCTAGTTTCAGTAAGTGGAACTCTGTGTTAGAATCAAGATCTGGGCACTAGATGTGCTTGTTGCAAGCTAGGATGTCAGCCCTTCTGTGCCCTGTCACCTGGTTGACACACCTGGTGTGTGCCCACGAATCTATACATATTACTGTATGTACCCAACTGAATCTATATGAAGCCGAACATGAGTTCCTACTGATGAGGCCAACTCTATTCCATGAGCACCTTTGCTTATCAGAGACCTTCCACACCAACAGTGAGAAACCTGGATCCCACCATCTACCATCCCTTTACTTATATCCCTTCCAGTGTAAAGGGATAGTGTTTCAGAATTGTTAACCCATGCCCTGCGGCAGGCAGCTTCGTCCCCTAGAGAGCAGTGCATATATGAACTTGGCTATTGTTATTACAGGTTCACCCCATTCCTGAGATCACCTCAGTCAGCACCTTTCCCCAGCCGCTTCTAATACCGGTGGAACCTTGGTCACAGTCTGCGTCCCATCCTGCCATGCCCCTGACCTCTTCAATGATTCTTTAAGAATTGCATGCATTTAAGGCTCACTCTTTGTACTGTGAAGTTCTTTTTCATGGGTTTTGGTAAGTGCAGAGTGTCCTGTGTCTATTGTTGCAGTATCATACAGAATAGTTTTATTGCCCTGAAAACCCCCTGCACTCAGCCATTCAAGCCTCCTCTGCTCTCCCAGCCCTCTCCAAGCCAGCAGTAACCACTGATCTGTTTGCTGACTAGGGTTTTGCCTTTAACTGAATGTCATATAATTAGAATCACACAGTAGTACCCTTTTCTTTAAAAAAAAAAAAGAAACCTTATGTTTTACAGCAGTTTTAGGTTCAAACCAGATTGAATGGATAATACAGAGTTTCCATACACCCCATCCCCACATACACACAACTAGCTATCATCCCATACCACAGTGGCACATTTGTTACAATTAGTGAATATCCATTGATCAGCATTCTCTCCCAAGGTTCATAGTTTCCTATGGTACTCAGTTGGGGCTACTGTAACAAAATACCATTGACCACAGGGCTGAAACAACAGAAATTTATTTTCTTGCAGTTCTGGAGGCTGGAGGTCCGAGAGGAGGGTGCCAGCGTGCTTGGGTTCTGGTGAGGACATCCCCCTGGCTTGCAGATGCTGCCTTCTTACTGTGTCCTCACATGGCCAAGAAGGAGAATGGGAGCTCTCTTTTCTTCTTGTAACTCCACAATCCTATTGGATTAGGGTCCCACCCTTATGATCTCATTTAACCTTCATTCCTTCCTAAAGACCATATATATAAAATCACACACACACACACACACACACACACACACACACACACGTATATATATATAGATTGCTATGTACACACACACACACACACACACACACACACACACACACAGACTTCTAGATGTGCTAAATCTCCAGATATAGTCACAATGGGGGTTAGGGTTTCAACATACAAATTTGCTGAGAGGTACAGTTTAGTCCATAGTTTGCATCAGGTTTCACTCACCCTTAGTGTTGCAGATTCTGTGGGTTTTGACAGATGGATAATGACACGTAATCACATTACGCTTCATACTGAATAGTCGCACTCTCCTAAATACTCTCAGTGCTCTGCCCAAGTAGCCCTCCCTCTCCATGATCCCTGGTAACCACTGACCTTTTCATTGTCCTCGTAGTTTTGCCTTTTGCAGAACGTCCTAGAGTTGGAATCATACGTGTGCAGCCTTTTCAGATTCGCTTCTTTCTTGTAGCAATGTGCATTTAAATTTCTCCCATGGCTTTTCTTGGCTTGATGGCTTATTTTTTGAGAGCCAAATAATATTCCACTGTCTGGATATACCATGGTTTGTCCATTCACCTGCTGAAAGACAGCCTGGTTGTTTCCACGTTTTGGCAGTTACAGTTGAGCTGCTATAAGCATGCATGTGCAAGTTTTCATGTGAACGTAAGTGTTCACATTAGCTGGGAAACTAGGAGTGTGATTGCTGGAAATGGTTACGTTTTTATCATTGAGGTAGGCGTCATCTGCTTGGGAGGAGACAGCGCCCGAGCCCTTTCCTAAACATCACGAAACCATACACTTGAATAAGCCAACTCTTTTACAGCCAGCTTTCTACTCAGCCACAATTCTCCAATTTCTGCTGCAGCTGACAGCTCCAGATTATGAAGATGTTGCTTTTCCCAGCCACCGCCGGTCGGAATGTGCTCAAGTTAAGCCCAGGAAGCTCAGAAGCAAAACTGAAGTTGTTTTATCTTATATCTCTACGATTCCAAAAGGCTCCGTCTCACTCAGCTGATGAGGACACACAGAGGAGGTTTGGCACAGTAAATGCCTGTGTCTGAGGCCCACACAGACTGTGACTGACTAGCCCCGTATGTTTGCACAGGTGACCCTCATCCTCTCTGAACCTTGGTTTACTCGTTGGCAAGATTTGAATAATAGCAAACTATCAAAGTCTCAAAGTCATTGTGCAGAGAAATGAAGTCGTGTATGAAAATGGTAAACACAATGTCTGATGCACATTTAGCAGGTCGCTCTCATACACACACACACACACACACACACACACACATATAATTTTTGTTATAATTATGGAATGTCTGCTGTGACCACTGTCCAGAAGGCTAGAACATAGTTCCTACCCTGAATAATGTAACATCAAGTTGGGGAGATAAATTCATACATATGTCACACTTTGAAGGCCACACTTACCCAGAAAGACTGGTGACATGGTGGACTTCCAAAGCCACACTTACCCAGAAGAAATGAGAGTTACTATGAGAGTCTGGCCCAGTGCCTTGTAGACACGACAGCTGAGTTTTGGTATTGTTGAAGAACTGCGCATTAGATGGGCTTCAGCCCACACAGACTTGAGTCAGATGGACCTGGGTGGAAATGCTGTGGAGTGGAAGGATACACAACAGCGGTTCTCAGGCTTTGTCGTACATCAGAATTCCTGCCAGCCTCATGGAAACAGATCACTGTGCCTGCCCACCCACCTCCCCAGAGTTTCTGTTTTAATGAGTCTGGGTTGGAGCCCAACCAGTTACACTCCAGCAAGTTCTCAGGTGATGCTGATGCTGATGTTGCTGCTCAGAGAGCACAGCTCAAGAATCCAGGTGGACCACACACAGCAGAGACCCAGGGACAGGAGAGACAGCTGAGAGATGTGAGAGTCAGAGGAGATGCCACACAGCGCTGGGACTGACACTGGGTGTGCAGGCTTTGTGGGCTGTGGAGAAGTGGTGGGTAAGGAGAAGGGAGTTAGGCTGGGGAGGAAATGTGAGTGTGTCCCAGGCAGATGGAGGAGAGCAGGGACCTGCTGGAGGAAGTCGTGAGAGTAACAGGTGGATGATGACTGGATGGCAGCTGCCTGCCCTTTCCCAGGTTTGCTTGGAAGGAGAAAAGGTGGGAAGAATAGGGGCCCACAGAGGTCTGTAGCCCTGGGGCTCAGAGGTGGGATAGTTCTGGCCAAATAATCACATTGGACCTCACATCAATCTGCCAAATCTCTCCCTCGATGGACTATTTTCTCTTCAGCTCTCTCTTCCTTGTATCTATACCTCTTTCATCACAAGGCACAATCCTTTGCACAGCCTCAGTCATGCTTAATAAGTAAATTGCCTCATACACTTTTTGAATTGCTTAAATCGAATAATACTTATAATGGACCAGATGTTCTTGAAACAGTTTGCCATTTCATATGACTTGACATTCACATTAGGAAAACAAAGACTGCGCTTTCTTTTATTGTGCATTGTGATTCTCGTAGCACAATCTGATTGCAAGTTCGCAGCTGTTGACTGTTTGCAAAATCATATTAAGGCCATCCTGTGTGTAGGGAAGGTCCGTGATGGGTTTGGACAATATAGACCTTTTTTTTTCTGTAAAATATATCCTGTTGTCACCGTTTGAATCATAATTTTTAGCACAGCTCAGAGGCTGTGTATTCTGTTGGGGAAAGAATAGTGATATGATTCCTGGAAATAGGAATGTGACCTGCTTCAAATCCAGCTTATGCGGCTTGGTGGGGGAGTGGGAGGTGAGGGCCACAGGCCGACCTGTGCCCAGGGCAGGGGAAGCCACTGGGGGCTGAATAAGAAATCATGGTCCAGACAGAAAGGAAGTCAGACAGATGGAGCCCTGTACACCGTGCCAGGGGTCACGACAGAGAGGCTGTAAACAGGAAAAGGAGCCCAGATCTGAAGATGGAAAGAGAGAATTGTCTTAGGAACAAGCACGATGGGGCAGGGCAGTGGTCCAGGACAGAGGCTGTAGCTGGCTTGTGGGCAGGGAGCTGTTCCCGTGGGATGGAGGCAGGGATTCAGGGGCCCCATGTGGGGCGGTTAGGCTCTGCCATTTGGTAATGCGTTCTCGGGTGGCGTCCAGGCTGGGAGCCTTACTGTGTGGCTGACAATAGGGGAGGAGGCTTTAGGAGGTTTTGATGTTTGATTCTTCTAAAAATTTTCTCCACTGGATTGAGCTTCCTAAACGACGAATTTTACCATATGATGTCTGCCCAAGAGCTTGTTTTATCCATTTCATCTATGTAGGTTAAAGTCTAAGCTTGTTAACCTGACATATCGTCATGACTTCCACTTACCAAGCTCATAGTATCTCTCAGAAACTTGTAAATATATTACAGAGGGGAAAAAAAAAAACAAAAGTGAAGTTCACAGAAGTTAAGTAAGTTATGCAATTTCTTCAATATCAAATAACCAAGTGGCCAAAGAAAGGAATCTGAAGCCCAGTCTGCTTGATTGCAAAGCGCGAACTGTTTACCCCACAACTTCCCCTGCAGCTCGGCATGGTCGGCAGAACCCGTACCCTGTGCTTTTTCAGCATGGTCAACAGCAAGCTCTCCCTAGGTCTCCAGGCCAGAGGAGCCAATTGGCAGCCCCAGCCCTATTGAAACATTTCCAGTCTTGACTGATTTCTGCAGCCTGCCTCAAGCCTCAGTGCCCAGGGCTGAGGTTTGTGATCCAATCTAGGGCCAGCTAGCATTTTAAAACATAAGTATCAGGTCGTCCAGTGAACTTTAAGAGATGCTACTTAAAAAAATTGTTAAGTATTAAAACAGAAAAAGATACAAAGAAATATAAAGAACAATGTCAAGGCCCATCAGCTGAGAACCCAGAAAAACCCATGTAGAGATTTAAAGCGATGACAAGCATAAGTATTAGCATAAGCATAATCATAAAATTCAAGGTGTAGAGAAACGATCCAAATGAAAATGACCTTGGGGAGGAGAGACGCCTTGATATCTGAACCCCCTGCAGCCCCAGAGAGCTGCGTGATGCCTCCAATTATCTGACTCCTCAGGACCCACCAGCTTGAGGTCAAATCAGGATGCTTATTTACATTATCTTGAAAGTGCTAGCCTGCCCAAAGCTACTGGAATTTGCGTCAAGGAGTCCTTTTGTAACAAGGAAGAGACACATATTTTAGACTGAGTGACTCACAGGCATCAGCTGCCCTTGGAAGAGGCCCCTCCGACTGCTGCCCACTCCCGCCCCCAACGCCAAAGCCTGCACGGATTCCCAGTGCAGATCCCAGGCCGCCTTCAGCCGCCCCCTCAGTGGCCTGAGCTTGGATAGCAGGGTCTCCTCCCGAATCTGGCTCATTTCCGCCTCTCACGTCCTTTGTCCTGTGTCACTGGGTCCCATCTGCTGGGTGAGCTTTCAGGACCCTGCCGGCACTTCCTTCAGGGCCACACGTGTCTTCTCCCTCCTGGTGCCATGTAGAACTCAGCAGGTGGGTTTTCCTAACCAAATGTTCGCTCAGTGGCACTCAGGGAGCTGTGAGTCACAAAAATTGAGAAAGAGATGTTGTGATTTTTTTTTTTTAAGTCAGGACAGCTCCTTGACCCTGGGAATCCACTACTCAAGTGACAGTAAGTCCCACACTTACCTGTGCGCAAAGCGGCATCACCACGTTCTCTGCCTGCTAAGCTATGGCTGAAGGAGGCATCACTGGGGATGGGGAGTGATTTACTTGGGGCCCTATAGAGGGACAGAACTAATAAGATAGATGTTTAGATAAAGGGGAGTTTATTATGTAGTATTGACTCACACGATCACAAGGTGAGGTCCCACAATAGGATGTCTGCAAGCTGAGGAGCAAGGAAGCCAATCCAAGCCCCCAGACCTCAAAAGTAGGGAACCAAGAGTGCAGCCTTCAGGCTGTGGTCGAAGGTCCAAGAGTCCCAGAGCTTAGGAACTTGGAGTTTGATATTCGAGGGCAGAAAGCCCAGCATGAGAGAACAGTGGAGGACAGAAGATTCAGCCAGTCTAGTCTTCCCACGTTTTTCTGCCTGATTTTTATTCTGACTGTGCTGGCAGCTGATTAGATGGTGCCCACCCTGGCTGAGGGCGGGTCTGCCTCCCCCAGTCCACTGACTCAAATGGCAACACCCTCACAGACACACCCAGGAACAGTACTTTGCATCCTTCAATCCAATCAAGTTGACACTCAGTATTAACCATCACAGGGAGGAAGGGATTTTCCTGAGCACTCGCTGTGTGGCCAACCCTTTATATGATGTCACCTCACCCTCAGGACACCTCTGTGAGAGGGGATTGTCACCCAATGGCAGGGCTGAGCCAACTGAGGCTGAGAGTGGTTAGGGAAGTGTCTGTTTATGGGCAGAGGGAGTTTTAGAAATGGAGTTCTGTCCGATCACAGAGCATAGTGCTGGTCCTGCCCCTCCATGTGACCCTTGTACCCTGTCTTCTGGTGAAAGATGTTGTGACCTTTCTTCCTTCTGTTCAATATCTACCTCCTTTCCAGCTGCCCAGAAAACTCAAGCCTCGCTGCCCTCACTGAGGCTTTCTGCTCTGACCCTTCCACACAGGCTTGTCCTCATATGTGCCACGTCTTTAACACTGGAGAACAGTTAAATCCAAGCAATAAGTATTTTAGCAAAAGCTTCTCTTCCGAGATGGCGAAGGTTTCGCCCTCCTGGGTTAGGAGCCAGGTTGGCAGGGTGTTACTACAATGCACATCAGTGGGAGGGAGGGAAGGACGGGTGTATGGGTGAGTCCTTTGGCATTTTGAGGGTAGACATGAAGGTTACTATTAGAATGGTAAGGAAGCCACTCACAGACCCAAGCCAGGCACCCCTGGTTAAAATTTCTCAGAGCTTGGGAGGCCGAGGTGGGCGGATCACGAGGTCAGGAGATTGAGACCACCTTGGCTAACATGGTGAAACCCTGTCTCTCCTGAAAATACAAAAAGCCGGGTGTGGTGGCCTGTGCCTGAAGTCCCAGCTACTTGGGAGGCTGAGGCAGGAGAATCACTTGAACCCGGGAGGCGGAGGTTGCAGTGAGCTGAGATCGCACCACTGCACAACAGCCTGGGCTACAGAGTGAGACTCTGCTTAAAAAAAAACAAAACAAAACTGCTCAGAGCATCCAGATGCTCTGGGCCCATCAACAGTCAGTTGGCCGCCTCCCTGGGCCCCAGCAACAGCCAGGAGCCGTGACTCCTGCCACAGAGCAGGTGGATGCCAGGGGTGTGGAGGTCTGACCTTCCATGCTTCTCTCATTTCAGACTGTTCTGCGATGACCACAGCAAGGTACCGGCCCACCTGGGACCTGGCCCTCGACCCGCTGGTGTCTTGCAAGCTCTGTCTCGGGGAGTACCCAGTGGAGCAGATGACAACCATCGCCCAGTGCCAATGCATCTTCTGTACCCTGGTTGGTCTTTTTGGATACAATATATGTTACAGTGATTTTAGGATGAGCGTTTTGCTTTCGTTTTCAGAGACACTAGGCAAACGTCTGAACTACATTTTGCCTGACAGTGGAGTCTTCTTGTTGAGGCCTTCACACAGTTCTGGGAAGAATTCTTCTGTTAAGTCAGGCAGGCTCCCAAAGTCGAAGATTTCCATTACAGTCGCTTGTGGTGCAAAAGCAATGGCTTGTACAGAATTTGAGAAGCTAACAATTCACAAAATGCATCGTGGCACATGTTCTCCTTGCTGCACGGCAAAAGCTTCCACGCCTTATATCAAGTGTATTTCAATAATCAACATGCCTGGGGTTGCAGCAGCGCCAGTGATTGCGTGTAGCTAATCAGTCATCAGCGTCATCTTTCACTGGTTTTGTGCTAAACTAGAAAGTAGATATTTTTAAATCACATTTGATGTTTGTTATGATGTAGCCAACATTCTTTTGGGGCCAGATGATCCTTTGGGGCTTAATGAATATAGGGACTTCCAAGTCAAGAAGTTTGGGGTTTGGGTCAAACTCAGACCTTAAATTTTATCTATCAGAAAAGATACATGAATGTGTGAGGTTTACTTTTGGTTAATCTCATTGAATTGTGCTTATTGTTTCTGTCCATTCAAGGAATGAAAAAATAAAGTGAATGCATAGAAGCAGGAAGTAGAATGGGAGTTGCCAGGAGTTCGCAGGGAGTGAGGAGATGTAGGTCAGAGGGTCTGGAGTTGCAGGTTGAACACATTCTAGAGACCTAACGTACAGCATGATAACTGGAGTTGATCATACTGTTTTGTATACTTGAAATTTTCACACACACACAAATTGGTAACTATGTGAGATGATGGATATTTAATTAGTTGATGGTTTTATGGTATATACATGTATATAAAAATATATATATATCAAAGCATCACACTGTTCATTCTAAGTATAAAATGGACACTTTATTACTTATAAGTGAATAAAGCTGAAAAACAAAACACAACATTTATCATTTTAAAAAGTACAGAAAAGAAAAATGAAAAACTGTCTTTCAAAAAAAATTGCTTCTGAATTAACCGCTGTTAGAGGTGGATGGTGTAGACAGCTTCCCTGTGAGTTTTTCAAATGCCTGCATTATAGTCTGTCCCTTGGACAGTCTGTCCCACCGTGTGCACTGTTGCCTTCATCCTTCTTGCATAGCTTTCAGACTTTATTTCATTTGTGTCTCATTGTGCCCTTGGTATGTAGGCACAGCAAATATTTTTATCTTTTCTAGATAAGGAGAGGGAGCTTTACAGACATGTAAGTCTGTGTCTTCTGCTTCACGTTTATGCTGGATCCAGACTTTCTTAAGGGCAGAAGAGTTTCTGGCCCATTCTCTGCCCATTCAGCACCTAGTTTAGTGCAGGACCCAGGAGAGCTCATCTGGCTCGTGGATTGAAGTGCATTGATCTCAATAACTGTAGTTGCTGTCTAAGAAATGTGCCTCATTAAAGCACTGGGAATATAGCTCCAACCTGAAGGAAAGGGAGTTGCTTTTGACATTTTTCTGAGGTGGAGAAGGATGGGAGGGAGATCTATCTCCATCCTATTAACACAGTGAATGGGGCTCGTTGTCATTTCTAGGTGAGTTAGGATGGTAGATCCTGTCAAGGTGGATTCAGTAATTAGCTTTGTGTAAAATCACCTCCTCTTGCCTGAAAGGACATATTTTGAACTGATTGAATGGATCCCCCTCAGCCAAAAATGCCTGGGGGACATTCACGGTCTCTGCAGTCAGTCACCTGCCTGCTGTTAGAGGCCATAGCTTGTGTGCTTACCCTTGAGATAGTTCATTCTCCCTGGCCTTTTTGCTGAGGCTTTCATTTTTGTTACTGTTGTTTTAGTTTTCTATTTCTAGGAAATTGTAGTAAAAACAAATAAGCCGCTCAAATTGAGACCAAAAGCCTAATTGAAGTCAATGGATGTGAAAGGAAGAAGCTACCATTGTGTTCTCCTAAGAGGTTGCTGAGAATACCCAAAAGCAGGGACACGGCTGTGATTTTTTTCACAAGTATTTACTAAAAATGGAAATGTTGCAAATATTTCAGCCTCTGTCCGTAGCTCACTGTGGTGTGAAGAGAAGGAAGCACCTGTGTTGCTGCAGATTGAGAAGGGAGGAGGTGTCCGGGTTCCCTGATGGCTTCAGTGGCACGCCTTCCCCTCTGTGTGTGCTGTAGGTCACCTCAAGCTGGGGGCAGGCCGTGGGGAGGAGCCTGGAGTCCGTGGCCAATTGTCCTTTATCTCAAGGAGGCCCAGGCTGGAGGGAAAAGCAAGGCATTTGGAGTCAGGCATCTGGAGCTGAAATGTCAGCTCTATTTCTGACCTGAGCAGGCCTCATTTACCCCATCTGTATAATGGAGATAAAAATAGTTTATCTCCAAGTTCAAGTGGAAGAACATATGTGAAGTACCTGTCATGTGGTAGGCAGTCAGCAGGCCTAGTTCTTTCTCAGAAGTTTTTGCTTCTAAGTTTGGGTTTGGAATGGCAGGAATAAAAACAGAGTTTGGGCAGTTTTCCCTAAGTGTCTTCTGAGGAACATTTATCTCAAGAGAGGCACTCAGAAATGATTTGTATGGTTCATCGGGTTTGCTAATGACTGATGCTGCGTCCCCGTCCACATCCCACACCATCAAGGTGTTCCGGGTGCCCAAGAGCAGGAGGAACATGCTGAGACATCCACAGCCAGAGACATACTGTCCACTCACCTGCATTCCTTAGATGTATTTTAGCGTGAAAGGGATCTGCCTGGCAATTGCTAATATGGCCCTCCCCTGAAGCAGGTGTGTCAATCAGAGAATGCTCATGTGGCATTATTGCTGTCAGAGTTGTTTCCATTCCGACAGCTGCTATAACTAGACATGATGCTCTCATCCCGAAGGTGGAAACATGAAGCTCGAAATGGGAGGTGCTGTGGTCCCATCCCAAGACACAGGCCCCTAGTTATCTGGGAAGGTAGAAATGTCCACATTTCAATTACTTCTTAATAAAATAGCCCAGTGAAAGTTATTTTTTTAACCATGACAAGATTGAATAAGCCAAATAAAACATATATAGACATATATTATATATATATATATAACTTATATATTATGTATATATGAATTATATATATGTGTGTGTGTTACATCTATTCTGATACCAGCTATTTATTTGCATTTAGGAATTTTGCCATTAGAACCCAGATGACAGGATTTTGATATATAACCATAGAAAGTTGTTACTTAAAAATGTAACTTTTGGCCGGGCACAGTAACTCAAGCCTGTAATCCCAGCGCTCTGGGAGGCTGAGGCAGGTGGATCACCTGAGGTCAGGAGTTCAAGACCAGCCTGGCAAACATGATGAAACCCCATCTCTACTAAAAATACAAAAATTAGCTAGGCGTGGTGACACATGCCTGTAATTCCAGCTACTCAGAAGGCTGAGGCAGGAGAATCACTTGAACCTGGGAGAATCACTTGAACCTGAGCCAAGACTGCACCATTGCACTTCAGCCCGGGCAACAAAAGTGAAACTCAGTCTCCAATAATAATAATAATAATAATAATAAATAAAATAAATATAAAGAAAAATAAAAATTAAAATGTAGCTTTTTGCCCAGGCACAGTGGTTCATGTCTGTAATCCCAGCACTTTGAGAGGCTGAGATAGGAGGATTATTTGAGCTCAGGAGTTTAAGACCACCCTGGGAAACATAGGGAACTTTGTCTCTACAAAAAATAAAAAAAACTAGCTGGGCGTGGTGGGGGCATCTGTGTCTCCAAGCTACTCAGGAGGCTGAGGCAGGAGGATCGCTTGAGCCCAGGAGGTTGAGGCTGCGTGAGCCACGATTGCACCACTGCACTCCAGCCCGGGCAGCAGAGCAAGACCTTGTCTCAAAAAAAACAGGTAACTTTTAGTAGACAGAATGTTTCCCATGGAATAAGTACAATAAAAGTGACTCTTAGTGGTTTAAATAAAAAGTTGGGACCAGATGGTTGGTTAAGTAGTGTGGTTGAACGTTGCTATGTGGTGTAGGCTCAGATCTCTGCTCTGCCTCTGCTACCTGCTAACTCTGGGATTTTCAGCAAGCATCCTAACTTCTCTCGATTTATTCATCTCTAAAATGTGATTAACCTCATGAACAAATTAAATGGGATAATGTCTATAAAGTATTGAGCAGGAGCATGCCTGGCGATAAATAATACAGGCATTTTGTTTTTTCCTATACATTTGCAAGGTCATTCACCTGGTATGCTGTGCAAAAGCTGCGTAAACCCTAAGCTTCTGATTGTGTAACTTACTAGGAAATAAGTGGCATTTCCTCACTGAAACATTCAACTGATTTCGGGGATAGTCTTCCCTTGCACGTCTTTATGTCCCTGTTAGCTTTGTGTTATGGGTACCGCACATAGTGGGTGCTTCCTCATGTACATAGTGGATATTTTTTCATTTAATTTTTTATCCACTTTTGAACACCTGGCTGGTGCCAAGTGTCCTGGACTCCTAGGTAAGACATAATCCCTGCCCCCTCTGATCCCTTGATCAGCAGGAGATGCAGGTGTGGGCTGTGATCATTGGGGGCTTGAAGTGCTGTATTTACAGCGTGGATAATGGGGTACAGCACAGAGAGAAGAGTGAATTCTGCCAGAAGAACCCAGGAAGGCTTTAGGGGCACTTGAACTACCTCCTTGAGAAAGCATGTATGGGTCTTAGAGCCACCACACTGGGACCAGCGAGGGAAAGGGGGTGTGTGGCATGATGGGGCCAGATTGAGAGGACTTTGCTAAGGTTTCTGCTAGTTTAAGGCTCAACAGAGACAGTCGTGCACCACGTCACGATGTTTTGCTTAATGATAGACCACAGATACCACGGTGGGCCCGTGAGATTTTCCAGTGGAGCTGAAAGATGGATTCTGCCTAGTATTTACTATTTGGTACTTTTAAAATCATTATTTTAGAGCGTACTACTACTTATGAAAAAGGAAGTGAGATGTGATAGGAGGTATCCAGAAGGCATTGTTACTGACATCATATGAAATGACAGCTCCGTGGTGTTGCCGCCCTGAAGACCTTCTACTGGGAGAAGATGTGGAGGTGGGAGACAGTGACGTGGCTGATCCTGACTCTGTGTAGGTCTAGGCTAATGTGTGTGTGTGTCTTAGTTTTTAACAGAAAAAACAGTTTAAAAAAAATAAATAATTTAAAAATAGAATAAAGCTTACAGAATAAAGATATTAAATATATACGTATGCATTTGTACAGTTGTGTTCGTATTTTAGGCTGAATATTATGACAATAAAAAAGTTTAAAAAATGAAAAAATTTTCATAGTAAAAAAGTTACAAGCGGCTAAGGTTAACTTACTGAAGAGAGAAATGTTCATATGAACTGAGTGTAGCCTCGGTGTGGAGTGTTTATAAAGTCTGTAGTAGCACGGCTAGGCCTTCACTTTCACTCCCCACTCACTGACTCACCCTGAAGTAACTCCCAGTCCTGCAAGCTCTATTCATGGCAAGTGCCCTATATAAGCATATGATATTTTACATCTTTTATAGCATATTTTAAACCTCTTCTGTGTTTAGAAATTTAGGGGTGCAAATACTTAGCATTGTAGTTTAGATGTGCAAATACTTATAATTGCCTGCAGTATTCAGTACAGAAGCACAGCTCCCTGTACAGATTTGCAGCCCAGAGCAACCAGGCTGTGTCCCCAGCCTCGGTGTACAGCAGGCCATGCCATCTAGGTCTTTGTTACTACACACTATAATGTTTGCACAGTGACAAAACCGCCTAAGGATACATTGCTCAGAATGCATTCTGTTCTTGGACAGCTCATGACTGTAGCTGGCAGGGGCTAGAAGGCTCTAGACTAGCTCTATGTGAACAGAGCCTGTGAGAGGGCAGCATGCTTTGTCACCTGCCCTGTGGCCACTCTGGGCTTTCATCGGGTCATCAAGGTTGGGATCCAAAGGGGACATGCATTTTCTCATGGCCCCCACTTTTCTGCCCACTTTGTTTACATTGATAGCCATTGTTTGGCCATTGTGAGGGGACTGTATGTTACGGTAGACCAAGCAATCAACTGGAAAACCATTAGTGTCCTGAGCTTTCAGATTGGCTCCAAAGCTGATGAACGGGGAGCGTCGGGCAAGCCCTTTGACCACCCCTCCTCCTCTTGCTTTGTCATCTCAGACAGAAAGGTAGGACCCCTTGGTCCCTGAACTGTGAGGTTACGTGGATATTGTCACTTGCTATCCCACTGCCACTGCCTTCGCGTGTGCACTCAGATTCTTCCTGTGGCCTTGTGAACCTCACAACTCTATGCAGCTCAGACCAAGGAGAGGCCTCTATTGCTTTCATCCTCATCCAGGGTCTCCTCACTGTGGTAGCAAAATGGTGGTGGCTGCAGATGTCACTTACTCCCCTGTCTGTAGGTAGAGAAAGAGAAGGTCCCTTTCAGTAACTCCTGTAGATAAAACGGAGACTTCCTTTCCCAGCAAATAACCTTCCAGCTCTATTGGCTGTACAGCCCTGTCTGATCCTTCTTCTGGGCCCTTAAGATGAGATCTAGTGACCGGCTTAGAACCTAGCCCGACTCTAGGGTCCAGTCCACCAGACCACATGGCCAAGACGGGCAGAGGAGGTTCCTGAAAGAAGTTCAGGGTGTTCCTTCCAGGAGGGCAAAACTGTATCTCCACTCTTAATTTGAAAGGTAGCCTCTGTGGGAAGGGCCTTCCTAAACGAAATACTTGGCTTCATCTGGTCCCTGCCTTTTTGTTTTGTTTTTGTTTCTGCCTTTTTCTCCAGCTTCCTACCTCCATTGCTGATGTTCTTCCCCCGCTTTCTCGGTTTCCTGCATGGAGCCTCCTAAACTATCGGCCCTTGGTGTTTCTCAGTTCTTCAGATATCTGGGGCTTAAACTTAGAATCGCGTTTCTCATACCATGTTGCGGTTGTGTTCACTGGTCTAACTTCCACTAAAGGAGTTTTTTAAGAGAAGGGGCTTTCTCGTGTTCTGCTTTTTCATAAACACTGACACATAGTGGCCCTCCAAAAAAATGTTGATGTTCAAACATTAAATACTTTAGTTCCAAGTGACTTAAGGCAGGTAAGAGTTCCATTTCTAGTTTTCTTTTTACAATTACAACTGCTGTGACTCTGGTTTTATCTCTGCACTTTCTAGGAGATGTACCTAAGAAATCATAGAGTGGTCAGATTAAGAAGAAACTAAACATCTTACCATGTGGTATTGTCCTGCCTGGGTAGGACCTCTCTTCTGGGATGTGGGAGGTTCAGAGATGCGTGAGTCCAGCCGTCAGAGTTGCCTCTCCTAAGCAGAGGGCCTCCTTTTAGTCTTGGTTTTTCAGATGGGGAGAAGGCAGACTTGGAGGGTGGAGTGACTTTAGGGTGCAAAGGATAAGTTCCAGTTCCTTGTTGCAAAGAGCTGAAGCTTCTAGCTGCCAAGATGCCTGCCAAGTAAAGACCTATCTCTTCAAGTCCGTCCCATGTTCCCGGAACACAGAACACAGAACGGCTTCCTGACCTCCTTTGTCTTAGCACCGGTGCCTGTACCCCTCAGACTCCCTGCTCACAACTCACAGGCTACAAGCAGAGGGTTCTTTTTTTGTCCATAGCTTTTAGAGTCCTTCTCAAACTTTACCTTACTGCTTCATCTCACTTCTCATAAAACCCTGTGAAATAGGCAGGATTCTCCATCTCATGAAGAGGATGCTGCAGCTTGGAGACAGGAAGGGACCCACGCTGGAGCGAGACACTTGTGGGAGAGCCTGACCGGTGTACCACCTGCTCCTCGCATTCAAATCTCACACTTTCTTTTTTTTTAGCTTGTGGTATTGATGAACTGAAATGCTATTAGAGAGTTTCACATACCCTAATTTACACATACATACAAAGTAGTTTTCTTGCTGGCATCGTTCCTTTAATGAAAAGCATTTCCTCCTAGTGACACCCCTGAGATCTTGGCAGCTATGTTCTGCCTCAGTCTAAAGCCCAGTTCCCAGCGATCTCTGTTAGGCAGAATGTAGCCCAGAACCTCCGTGTATCAGAACAGCTTGATGAATGTCTGCAGTTGTCAGAGTTCCTGCACATGAATCTTGGCAGGTGACTTCACTCAGAGCCAGGGTTACTGTAGCTATAACTTTTTCTAACTTGGTGTGTATTTTTCCTAATCAAGATAATGAAAATCTACAAATGTGGAGGATGAGGAGTTCTCTACACAATTAATGAGAAATGACAATTTATAACCTGATGACATAGGAGAAGTGGCAAGCCAGAACATCACAGCCCATGCTGCAAAATCTCCTGGGATACTGACGTGTGTGTCACCAGGATCTATGTTTTGGGAAGGGACACCCACCTTCTCAATGTCAGGGGGCAGGAGAGGGTAAGGGTCCTGTGACTGCTGCCTCCAACACCTGCACTGGCCTCAGAGGAGAGTTGTGGCTCCGATCCCCCAACCCTTGCTGGTCCTTACAGATGAGTCCTGGTGCCCCAAGCCCCAGCCCCTTCACTGCCTCCCTTCCCCACTGGGACCTCTGAGACCAGGCTGGCAGCCACTGTCCTCTCTCATGGCCACATTGCCAAAGCCTCCCATCCTCCCTTCCCTGTCCGTGGCCTGCCAGTACAACAGCATTCTCTGAAATAGATTCTTAGTTGATTTAAGTGGGTGTCCCTACCCTCTCTCACCCTCTGACATTGAGGAGGTGGGTGTCCTTTCCCAAAACACAGGTCCTTGTGACAAACATGGGCCTACACTATGAAGTAGGCTGTCTCTCCACTAGAAATTTGGTGTGTATTGAAGGTCCTTAAGAAAATGCCAATTCCTGATATTGCTTTGCTCAGAAACTGAGCCAAGGGCTGAAGGGCAACTCTGGAAGCATTTGCACACCCTGCCCCAGCGAAGGTCAGTGAGTGCCTTCTCACCCCTCTGCAACCTGCCCTTTCCTTCCTGGGAAGGATGCTTGGAATCGACTTTCTCTTCCCATTTTGTGGATTTGACTCTCCACCTCCAAACCCTCCTCACTGCTTTCTCTCAGGAAGCAGTGTCCTGGAACCCTGCCCCGAATGGCAGGACCCCTATCAGTCTGCTCAGCCCTTTCTCACACAAGGGATAATAAAGAGCAAACAAACAAAACTTTTGATTTCACGATGGGATGGAATGATCTTCTGTCGTGCAGAAAATTCAGATCCTCCCAACAGTCTAAATGAAGCAAACGTCACACTATTACAACGTTACCCTCTGCTGTTTCACGTTCTGAGCAGCTGCACGCCTGCTCACATTGTCTCACACTCGGCCTTTCAAGCACCTCCGTGCATGTGTCCCCTTCTGTCCAGGACTTCTTAAATTCTCAATCCCACAGAGACTCTCATTCCACCTCCAGTGAGAGTCTGACCCAGGGATCATCCTGCCTCAACTCTTAACCCTCCTCAACATAGCACACTTGCCAAGCCACGAAACCCCTTTCGCCCAATGTCACAGGCTTGGTGTGGAGGAAATATACGTTTGTTTTAGGCATGGAGGGGTCGAGTCCCTGCCTGTTTCTGCCTCTGATGTTGGCGCTGTTTGTGTGCACACCCTGCTACCACAGTGCCTCTGTTTTGTTCCACGGGAGGTCTCCATGATGAAGCTGTGCCTGGGTGCAGTAGGCATTTTGGCCCCTCTGTGAATCCGAGTTTTCATATTCAACAAACAGAACAAACAGGCTGCGCTGCCCACACCACCGCTTCTCTTGCAGCTTGTGTGGAAGCTGAGGCTGCAGGAGCGAGCTCCTTGCTAAGGAGGGAATGGGCATCCTCTGCAGAACTCCCCTCCCAGCCACTCTGCACTGCTTCTGGAGGAGAGGAGAAGGCAGTTGGACAGTTCACTAGTCCCCGTGAAGCAGCAGAAAGTGCAGCTTCCACGTCAGTGTCTTCCCCTAGGAAAAGCCCAGTGGTGTCCCTAGAGAGCCACATCTTCCTGGCTGTCACCCCAGTCTCACCCTGCCTCTGGCTTCCTGGGCTCAGTCTTCAGATCCTATCACTGCCTCTGGCTGCCGCCCAGACCTCAGGACAGACAACTGTGAGAACAAAGAGCGACCTTCCTGCTCTTTTGGCAGCGGGTGTGTGGTCACGTGCGCAGGCCTCCTCGGAGTTTCCAGCTTCTGGTGGCTTCTGTAGACTGTGGCGGAGCTGAAAGCCCGTAGCTGCAGGTTGTGCTCAGTCCCTTACCCCGTCACAGCTTGTGAGCTATGCCCAATCCCTTATGCCGATACACAACTTGCGAACACTTCCCCAAAGCCCTGCTGACACAGTGCCGTGATTGAAAACCGCTTGCCTGACCCATCACACTGGCCTCCCTGCCCAGGTGGGTCCATCCTCACCCTACCCAGAGTGGATTCTTATAAAGCAGCTGTGGATGACACAGATCCCTGCCGATGTGGTGCCCTTTCCACTGCCCGCAAGAGTGAGCCCCGCTGCTCTGCTCAGCGCTGCTGCTGCTTCCAGCCCACTGCACCCCGTGCTTCCCTGTCCGCCCGGCCAGATGCTGATCCTGAGCACACCCCTTCTTGGGGAGCCCGCTTCCCTTTCTCCTGACCGCTGTTTGTCTTGGACGAACTCAACAATGGAAGATTCGGTTTCTTCCCTGTGTAAGGAGATGGAATAAACAGCCTCCACATCCAGCCCTGTGGCCATGCCTTGCTCCTGAGAGCTCTGGATGGCCAGGGACCCAGGCTCTGGGCGTCCTCCTGGCCTCCACCCCAGGTCCCTGCATGCCTTCCCACAAAAGCAGGTGCTCACTGCTAGCTGCTGAATGGGCCTGAAAGTCCCAGACAGTGACAGCCTTGCTACTGATAACGTCCCACTTGGAGTTCTTGAAAGAGTGTATTGAACACGAAATCATTCAGTCCACATCTTCACTGAAACTCTGCAGTCACCAGCCACTGTGTGAGGGCCTGTGAGGGCTACACAGGACCACAGAGGCATTACTCCAGGCTTGTCTACACTGCAGGAGGTGAGGTGTGCACTAATCCTCTACATGGGTGACTGGACGCCCATACACATCTTGTGGGCTCTTTGATGATGGAAGCTGTGCATGGGTAGAATGAGGCGTAGTAGGTGGAGGGTACTGAAGGGGTAAGAACTAGTATTTGCTGGGGCCTTACTGTATGTAGGGCAAAATCAATCCTTCCCTCAAGGATGCCACATGCCAGGCAGGATTATTTTCTTGTTCTGTAGTTGAAGGGACTTAGTCTGAGGTACCTTAGGAAAAAACGCAGGGGAGCCGTGCACCGATCCTGACCCAAAGCAGCTGATTGTGAGCCTGCCTGCCTCCCGCGGGCCACCCACAGCCATGGCAGAGGGCATGGGAGACAGCAGATCTAATGGTTCAACAGAAGTAATAACTCATGTAGGCTGGGTGGGGTGGCTCACACCTGTAATCCCAGCACTTTGGGAGGCTGAAGCAGGTGCATCACGAGGTCAGGAGTTCAAGACCAGTCTGGGCAACATGGTGAAACCCCATCTCTACTAAAATACAAAAAATTAGCTGGACATGGTGGCAGATGCTTGTAATCCCAGCTACTCAGGAGGCTGAGACAGAAGAATCATTTGAACCCAGGAGGCGGAGGTTGCAGTGAGCCAAGACTGTAACACTGCACTCGAGCCTGGGCAACAGAGTGAGACTCCACTGGAAAAAAACAAAACAAAACCAAAACAGCTAACGTAGAGGAGAGCATTTATTTTGTGTAAAGTCTGGATTGTTTTTTTCAAGAATTTTATCAATGCAAACTTTGTATTTTAACCTCTTTAGAATGTGAGTGAAGTCATATTCGTTCATCCTCGAGGAAAGGGATCTTTGCTGGAACATGTACTGTGCAGCTTGCTGGGCAGTTGGCTCCAGGTTCTCAGGCCACCCAGTGAAGTTGCCAGGGGATTCCCATGAGGCTGTCCTCTGGAGGCTGTCCTTGGAAGGCTGTGCTGGGGGTCATGCCTCCAGCCTCCTTAACCGCAGCGCTCCAGGCTGTGCTGAGGACCCAACTGGTATTGCCCTGCCATGGTGGTGTGTAGCTAGCACACCTCTCTCTCAGGGTTCCAGCCCCCTGCTGGGCTGCAGAGGAATGTCTGTTGTCAGGTGTCTGGTTACTCTGTGTGTGTTCTACTCATCTCTAGGACCTTCCATCCACCCTCTATCTGCACAGCTTTGATTCATTCCTTGCTATTTGCCAGCATTCTCTTAGGTATGGAGAATAGAAAGATAAATAATTAATAGATGTTGCTTTCAAAGAGTACACCATCTACTAGAGAAGAAATATAAACAGACCATGGATTTTTGAAGGCTCCAGAAAGGCTGAGAGAAACCCTTGTGGAGTGTGTAATTAATACTCCAGAGCCCCACTGTCTCTAGGGCACTGGAGTTGTGGAGTGATTTTCTTTCTGTCTACCAAGCTTATCCCACAATATCAGGAAGTGGAGGCACTGGGAGATGAAGGTCCATGCTAGAGTCACATGTCTGCTAAGTGGGTGAGCTACAATTTCAAGGCAGCCTTGTGATCCCAGTGTCCTTTCCCCTACCCGCTGTTCACGGGGCCCTTGCTGCTTTCATTTGGACCTGCCTGCCTGTAATTCTTGTGTTAATTAATCGTGGATCCCAGATGAGCACCTCTGAAGCACAGCTTCTAGGCATTTTATCCTGCGTTTAGGGCCATCAGTAGCCCACAGGACTTCGTGTGAAAAAGCAGAGAAAAATCAGACTTGCTGTAGTTTTAGGCAAGGCAGATATTTCTCTGTGGCCACTTCTCCTTGGCAGGAAACTTCTGACGCATTGGAGGTATATTAGCACATCAGCAGTGCTGTCTCCTCATCAGGTTTCAAAGAGTTGGAAACCAAAGTGGAAAATGAAATTCCTGGAAAATTCTGTGGCTCACTCCCCCTCACCCCTTTCTTCTCTTTGTGTGGCTAATGCCTTTTTTCCTGCAATGCCTTTGACCCTCTGCCCAACTTTTCATCTCTGGGAAACCTTCCCTGGTCCCACCCAGGCTGGACCCCTCCTTGTTACCCCTGTAGTGGCCTGTGAGAGCCTCTAAGCCCCCTTGAAGTGGCCCCATGAGAGCACGGAGCACAGTGCATTGTGGTGATGATCTGTGTGTGCCTCTTTCCCCCACACAGGGCTGTGCGGGTCTTGGTAGCACAGATCATTGCATTTGCAACAGCATGAGCATGAACATATAAATGAGATGTTCTCGGGTTGACAGACACTATGCCCCTTTAAAGTACATCTGATTCCTTGTTCTACAAAACAGTTGATGAAGTAATCAAAAAATACTTAGTGAATGATTGCTTTTGAAAGAGTCCTTGTTTAAAAAACTAAATTTTACTGTATATACTTGAGGTTTACAACATGGTATTATGGGATACATATGGATAATAAAACGGTCATAGAGTGAGGCAGCTCAGCAGAGGCGTCATCTCACATAGTTGCCTTTTATGGTTGAGCAGCTAACCTCTCACTTAACAACAATTCCTGATACAACACAGTTGGATTAAAGTGAGTCCTCATGTTGTATGTTAGCTCTCTAAACGGGCTCAGCTAAGATTTTTCCGTTGAGGAGGAAGTATGCACAAAATTTAAAATAAGCAAACATAGAACCTGAGCAGCCTTGGACTCAGCCACAGGTGCGTCTGAGCCTCAGAGCTTCTCCCTGAGCCGTTCTTAACTTCTCTGAGCCTTGGTTTCTCATATGTCATGTGAGCGTGATAACAGTGATTCTTTTTGTGCATGTTTAGTGAGCTAACATAGGTAATGTGATTCACATAGAGTCTACGACTTGGAAGGCATATGACTGCGGATACCTATAATTCATGTGACGGTAGGAGCATGTGTCACTGTCTGCTGGTGGGCTGTGTCTTTTACAGAAGTTTCTCTGTTTACCTATTTCTGTGCTCATTTCAAGACATCTTTTTGCAATTAGATTGAAAACCATAGCTTATGAGTCATGACCCACTTTATATCTGGAAGAAAGCTGGGCTTGCTTTTGATGGATGCAAGATCAGGCGCTTAGAACTTCATCTCTCTTTATATAGTGAACAAATTGATATTCCCAGAAGATAATCGTTTTGCAAATCGCACAGATAGATGCATCCTGACAACACATGGTGTTCACTCTCGGGAAGCTTTGAGACCCAGATGTGACTCACCACTTGTTGCCATATGGGTGTACACACCAGTTTTAATCACTGTGTTTTGCTTCTTAGGAAGAGTCATGTTCTATCATTATATACTGATCTGCACAATATTGTGAGAGTTTTCAGCATTGTCTATTGGTCTAAGGCATTCCAGAGACCCAATTTAGACAAACTTAATTATAGAAAGTAAAATAATGATCTTGTTGCTAAGGTTTTGGGATTTTTAAATGCATATAACTGTAAGAGAGATACCACATAAGTAGACAAAAAAGAGCTAACAGCCACTATTTACTTAGCTGCTGCTGTCTACCAGGAATTGTGCCAGATGCTTTCATAGGTCTCATGTCTTACTGTCACAGAAGTGCAGGACGATGGGCATTCCACTTTCATTGTCAAGGGAGCGGTCGGCCCAACTCTGACTTGGACAAGGATTGCTTGAGCCTCTGTGGCTGTGAAGCCTACAGTCTTTCTCCCTTCTCATGTGGGACACAGTCACAAACAGAAAGTTCCACTGCTCTGCCAGCTATTCAGCTCCTTGTTACAATACTTCACTACTCTAGTGGTCCACAGTGCCACTGCCACGTAACATGTCGGTGGACGCTGCCCAGAAGTGGGCTGCAGCCCTGCTGGAGGCTGATGTGACTCCTCTCTCTCTTGCTCATCATCTGCCTCTCCCTTGTTCTGGAAAAAAGTCTTTGCATTGGTTTTAATGAGTTTATCTCTGAAAACTATGCCATCTGTAGCCTCATGTAGAACTCCAAGCCCGGCCTCGTCTATACTCACTACTCTGGGAACTGTCTTCATAAACCTTAGATTGGCAAAATGTAGATTATCCGTGAAAACCTAAGTTCAGGGCCACTATAATCATCAGAGCCCAGGCAGAGCAAAAGATCTCAGGCTGGAACACAGGGTTCAGTGTGGAGCCGCCAACATTGTAATTTGCACTTGAAGTTACAGCTCTTGAGAAAAGCTTTGAGAAGTGGCTCTTTCTGAGGGTCGCCTCGATTTCTATTTTTTAAAGAAATTGCAATCTAGGGTCTTCAATGAATGAAATATTCTTGGTTGCTAGAATGGGAAGAATTGCCAGTTTAGATCAAATTATTCTTTATATATATCAAGCATATACTCTTTTCCGTGTATTCCTCTCGACATTTTCCCTTGCCTGAGATTCCCACAACTTCACTGTGACATAGATGGAACTGCCCCTAAAGTGCAGATCAAGAAAATAAAGAAAGAGATTAACAGACTTGTTCTGAACATGGGGGTAGTAGGAATTGCGCTTGGATTTCAGTTTGGACCCATTCATTAGTAATAATCATGCATTCTTGTAATAAAATGGATTATACATTTTTGCGGGAAGGTATCAGCTTAGCAAATGTAGCTGGTGAATTCTTCTTGATGAGTTGCTATTATATTTTCATAATGTTATTGTAATATTATAATATTACTGTTATTATGAACTTTAAGCATACCGGGACCATGATTGAAATTGATCTGGGGATGCCACTGTGGTATTTCACATCATTTTCTTCTTCTGTGCTCTTTGAGTTCTTAAAGAAGCTCTATGTCTAGTTTCTGTTGGTGGTGAGCCTAGGCGGCGGAGGCCATATTGTTTCTTCTCGTTGCTGTTTATAATATGCTTTTCAGGGAATCACTAGATTTCTACTAGATTTCTATTAGGCTTTGTAAAGCAGGAGTGAAGAGCATGGAATCTTTTGTATTAACTCTACTTCAAGTCTTTCACTTCCTTTTTTTTTTTCTTTTTTGACTCACTTCAGGCTTTAAGCAGCACTCCCGAATAGGTAAGGTAGGTAGTGAGTAATTGCCAGGCAAGTGAGGAAAGACAAATACACTCAGGTTCTCAGCAGGAAGAACATGGGCATTTTTTCTAAGCTTCTCAGCAGAAATAACATGGGCATTTTGTCTGAGCAAGCGTGGGTTCACATCAAGGCTCTGGGTACTATCTGTGTAAGTTGGCAGCATCCTTCTTTGCTGACTCAGTTTTCACATATGAGAAATGGAACAGTCTTGCCTTCCTTGTAAGAATGTTCCATGGCTTCAGTGAAACAATGCGATAAAATATTTAGTGCCGCGCCTGCATCTCAGATGCATTTGAGAAATATTACCTCCCAGCCTCTCTCGATGCCCTTCTTGCTGGTGGAATTCATGGCTCTTGTGTTTGCTGAGGTTGTGTGCTGGGATCTAACCGACAGCCTTAGCTTTGTGATCGATCATACAGTCCCTGGCACAGCATAGGTACCCCATAAATAGTTGTTGAATGAAGAAAACCTCTAAACCTGAAATTTGTTGATTGCCGTGGACTGCACGGTGAAAATATTACACTGTAATGGAACCATATGCCTGGTCATTTTTTTTTTAATGCATCATGGTTTCTTCAGAATGAAGGAGGTAAAGATGTTTATAGACAACGTTTCCGTTTTCTTTCAGTGCCTGAAACAGTATGTGGAGCTCTTGATCAAAGAAGGATTAGAAACCGCAATTAGCTGCCCAGATGCTGCCTGCCCTAAACAGGGCCACCTGCAGGAGAACGAGGCAGGTGGAATTGAATGGATTGGGCTGTTGGGTGTGCACTAGAGCTCACTGCTGAGCTTGTCAGAATAACGTGGGTTTTGTTTGGGTGAACGTTGCATTGTATGCTAGCTCTCAGCTTGTTATAATTCTTGTTTGTATTTTTTTTCCTTAGATTGAGTGCATGGTTGCAGCTGAAATTATGCAAAGATATAAAAAGCTACAGTTTGAAAGAGGTAGGTGCCCTGGTGTATCTGCCGGTTACGGTTCCTGCAATGTATGTATGTGGATAACTGTGTGGGGAGTTCTTTTGGTAGATATGATTATACAGCATTTGATAGGAGTGAAAAAGTTGATGTAAACGAAACTTCTAAAATTCAATAGAAATTCTGGATTCTCTGAACAGCTCACAGTTTGAAGACCTCGTCTAGGGATGTGTTGGGTAGCAGGAAGAATCTATGGAAAACAATTGGTTTGTAGGGATTGAGTCTCCTGGGGGTGCTTTAAAGATGAAGGCCCTCATGGGATATTATATTTCAGCCAGCTTAAGGCCTAAGAGTTTGAGGGCTAAACTCTTGGACTGGCCCAAATTGTAAAAGATGCTGTCATGGCGAGAAGTCACGAGGGTAGGCATTGCAGAAATTACAGGAGCCACCGACGAGACTAGGTGTCTTCTCTGCACTGACTCACCACTGGACACAGGCCTAGATAGTAGCAACTGGATGAATAAACAAGTCACTTATCCCAGTGTCACAACAATTCTGCAAGGCTCACTTGTCATTATCTAATCAACGGATCCCTGGAGAGGCTAACTGACTTGCCCTGATTTCTAAATATAGTGAGTGCTTTGGGACCACATCCTATGACCCTTTGTCTCGAGCCCTCCACTGGCCCTGCATAGCCCTCCTTGCTGGAGCAGGCCTGATGCAGACCCAGGGGTCCTCTGAGAGAGCAGTGTGGCCGGTGTACACGGAGCAGAACGTGATTCTCAGGATCATATTGCAAAGCCTTAAGCCCCGTGGAATGTCCAGGAGAGGTCTTTAGCTCTGCTCTCTGAAGTACTTCAGGGGCATACAATGAAATTGTAAAGAGTCTGTGGACTCTATTTGGCCTTGTTTTCATATCTATGCTGGGCCTTGGGCTTGCCTGCTAAAGAGCAGAGTGACAGATGTGTGCGGGTGACACTTCTTATGCAGAACATCATTTTGAGGACCCTGCAGGGAGATTCTGAGTTTTGATTGCAGGCATCTGCTCTCCCTCTCCCTGCACTGATTCTCAGGTTCTTCACCGGAGCAGGGTTTCACCACTGAGACACAGCCCTGGAGGATGGGCTTACATGGAATCAGGGCAGAGTAGACCAGAGGACAGAGACACCCAGTTGAGCTGCATGCAGAGACCTGTTGTTTATTTTTGCTTTTTGCTAAAGATAGCTGAGCTGATTGGCACATACCTGTAGTCTCAGCTGCTCAGGAGTCTGAGGCAGGAGGATCACTTGAGCTGAAGAATTCAAGTCCAGCCTGGGCAACATATTGAGACCCTGTCTCAAAGCAAACAAACAGCAACAACAAAGTCACCAAAAAAACAACAACAGCAACAAAAACAACAAAAAGGTAGCTCATTTATAACAACCTAAACAGGATGTTTGATGGCATCGAAATTTGTTTTCAAGAGTGTTTATTTAGGTGTCATATACCATTTGCTTTGGGGCAGTTTACAGCTTTAATATAATGCCATTTGGTACAAAAGTCAGTATGTAGAGCAATAAAGTTGATTAATTTGGATTTCTGAGACTTCGAGTCTCTTCTGAGAATATTTTCCAGGGAGAATCTTGACAGAAACAGACTGTTGTTTGCATTACTATGAACTTTCTATGACATTGAATTTAATTTAAAAATGCAGCTGGATAAATTTTCCAACCTAATAATTTAACTGTTATTTCTTTAGTACTTTGGCTTAGTCAAAAAATCTTTTTTCCTTTTGCATAAACATGAAGCCAACTTGGCTTCTGTTAAAAAAAAAAAAAAAAAAACTCTGAAACCTCTCACTTGAAAATATTTTACTAACATTTTCTTAGAGGTCTTTTTTTTAAGTATTCGGACTTAATACAATAAAAGGCCTGTCTAGATAAAATGCTAGCATGTCAGAGCTAGAATATAGCTGCAGATCATAGCCAGCACTTTCAAAGGGTTTGCAGACAAGATCAGAAAGCAAATTTTGACTGTCTCTATGCCTCTCAAATCTAGTCAAGTAGAGGATGCCCTGGAAGAAAACTGAGATAGTTCAGTGACTTTCTGAAAACATTTAGTTACCAGAAAGTTCTCTGGTTAGTTCATGTTGCACACACTGTCTCCATTTAGTCTTAGAATGTCTCCTCTGATATAACAGCCTTGATTTTAGTGTCAGTGTCTCCTCTTCTCCAGCTCTGGGGCCTTTGGCAAGCGGGAAGCCAGGGAAGGGGGCCAGGAAGCTGAGTTTTCATTCTGAGCACCTCCTCACAACTGGCTCACAACAGAGTCTGGGTGGGGACAGATTCTTGAGCGAGGCATGTGGATGGCTCTCGCTGCGTGGACCCCTCTGCATGCTCCTCTTGACGCATGTGCCCCTCTGAGACTCAGCGGTGCTGTGCTAAGGGTATTCCTGCTCATGTTCCTCTGCCCAGAAGCTGAGCCATGCCAGAGATGGGATTGTGGGTCCTCATGCCATCATCCCTGTGCCAGTGCAGTGCCTGGCTACCTGAATGCTGATATCGGATCTCATCGTGCATTGTTTTGTTTTGTTTTTTAAAAAGAAAGTAAAGCTCAGAGAGATGAACTAATATGCTGGGTTTTCCATCAGTAATCAGGCCTGGCTAGAGCTGACTCCTAAAAATGCTGCCGCCTCGCAGCAGGATCAAGCCCACCACTCCAGCCCCACACCAGGCATGAGCCAGGCCAGGGAAAGCCACCTTTTAAAAAAGTTTTAGGCTTTTTTTTTTTTTTTTTTGAGATGGAGTCTCGCTTTGTCATCCAGGCTGGAATACAGTGGCGTGATATCTGCTCACTGCAGTATCTATTTCTTGGGTTCAAGCGATTCTTCAGCCTCAGCCTCCTGAGTAGCTGGGACTACAGGCATGCCCCACCACAGCCAGTTAATTTTTGTATTTTCAGTAGAGACGAGGTTTCACCATATTGGCCAGGCTGGTCTCAAACTCCTGACCTTGCGATCCACCCACCTCAGCCTCCCAAACTGCTGGGATCATAGGCATGACCCACTGCACCCAGCCAGTTTTAAGCATTTTTAAGCAGGGAGTTCTTAGAGACCTGCTTCATTAATCTGTCATGAATATAATTCTGGGAGATAAGAGTTAAGATTAGTTATTTCTAGTGTGCCAAAAAGTATATTATTTGCTTTATGTGAAAATATGTCTCATACACACACGTATGTAGATATTCAGCCATGGGGAGGATAATGCAGAATGTTAATAGACATCTCCACCTGAGCCTGGGGCCATGTTCACAGGGTGTGATGTCCCCAGCAGCACAGGAAGGACTTTAGCAGTCAGCAGACTGAGCAGCTATTTGTCCTTGAGCTTTCTGACAGTGAATCTCTCCATGTGAGGACGGGCAGTGCCATGTCACAGTTCTGTGAGGACAGAACTAATAAAATTTAAATCGTTGCCATGGAAACCATCGCGGGATCTCCCCTGTGTGCTGTCCTGAGGACCTTTTGTGATGAGGGTGCGTCATAGCATCTCCCACTGTTGAGCCACGAGGGTGGGCAGGGGGCGGTGCGTGACAATCACGTGCATGAAGAGACCGAGACCCAGCTTTCGGACATCTGCTCCGTCCTAATGTCAGAAGCTCTTCACAGCGCAGTGGGGGTGGGGAAAGCAGTGGGAATGGAAGGATTCCTAGCAGGCAGCGCTGTCCTTCTGGGTCTAGCCCCAGAGCTATACTGGAAGGAGAGCAAAGAGCTGTAAGGACTTCTCTTCCCATACTGTGTGGTGTTTAGTGCACAGAGTGCTTGCACCCTGCGGGGTGGCCAGACACAGGGCCTCCTGCCTCATCAGGGACAAAGCTGAGCTCACCTTATAGCAGGCACAGACAGCAGGCAGAGAGCTGTTGGCGGCATCGCGGGAAGGGATGGCAGCATGACTAGGGCCAACTGCCTTTGATGTTTCCTCCTCACTGCTCAGTGTGGCGCTCAGTGCCCAGGCTGGCACAGGTACCCACTCCTTGCTTCACTGGGCCCTCAGCATAGGGAAACCCCAGGCATCTGCCCCCCGACATGTGACCCACAGACAACAACTGCATTTTCTCAAAAAGCCACCTTGTCAGACTTGACAGCTAAGAGCAGTCTTAGAACAGCAAACGCTGAAACTATCAACAAATAAGAGCTGATTTTGTCCATTCACTCAACATTAGGAGCGTCCTGGGGGTTTTAGATGATCGTAATGAAGATGATGAGAGTAGAGCACCGGTTCCTGAGCTCCAGCGTTCCTTGTGCTGGAGCTTCCACCACCACTAGCAATGTGACAGTTTTGTGCTGTTGATTAATCCATGCTTTAAAAAAAGGCAGGGGCAGTCAGGTGAGATCAAGGGTCAGCCAGCCATGGCCAGTGGGCCAAATCCAGTCCATCCCATGGCCTGCTGCTCTCGGTTTTGCTAGAACATTCATTTCCAGGTCACCGTGTCTGCTTTTGCACCTCAACAGCCAATCCCAGTCATTGCGACAGAAACCCAGGCACAATATGGTCCTCAAAGACTCACACAATTCCTGGCTGACCCTCTACAGAGAAGTCTGCCAAGCCCTGGACTGGATGACTAGATCATTTCGAAGTTAGACCCTTACAAGATGGTGTGTAGAGAGCTGAACCTGGCTTCCCCATGTATTTGGGGAACGTGGTAAACACACAGGGCCGTACACATATGTACGCGTGTGCACAGTCAGGACACCCAGCAGGTGATTTGTCACTACCTGGCTCTTGGTTCTGTGGCGATACATATAGAAGTCTGGGTCCACGCGTGGCACCAGCCTGCAGTAGATTCCAGCAAGTAGGAATCACATGTGTGATGCAGGTGAGCAAGAGCCGCCCAGCTGCCAGTCACATTTGCGAGGACTTGTCATCGCCTTTCAAGTTGTCTCTGAAACTCAGTTGTCCTGACTTCTTCCCAGGAAGAACCCTGCTGAGAACTTAGAACCCAGTGGCCCACCAGAATGCCTCAGAAATAGCCCACGTTGCGTGGCCTCGGAGAGCTTTCTGGCAGAGCCTTGCTGTTCCCTGTGGTGTCCCCTCACTGAGAAATCAGCGTCTCACTGGACAAGAGGGAAAATGAAATGAGTAACCAGGCTCACTGCAAAAGGCAGCCAATAATGTAAAGTTTGTGGACAAGGATGTGAAGAAATAGGTGTGTCAAGGCGTCCTGTTTTTACAAATAAACTTCTTGGCTGATTCCATTACATTGGGCTTCTTAGAAATGTGCCCTGTGATTCAGAGAGAAAATCTGGCCCTTGAAGGGTTCATTTCACTCAGTACTTAACTTATGGCTTGGATTTGAGAAGGGGAAACCATCTGAGGCAGGTGAGCCATTTGATTAGAAGAATAATCCAGCCGTCTTCCTTCCCTCTTCCTTCCTGTCTTCTAACAGCATTTTCCTGGTGCCAGCTGTGTGCCCAGCATGGAGCCATCAGGGGCCTGGCTTCTGAAAGCTGTCCCCTAGGGGAGGCACATAATCTAGTGTGATGTGCTCTACTCAAAGAAACCCCACAGGCAGGTGGGCCAAGTTTTCCAGAATGTGGAGGCCTTTGAGCTGTGAGCTGAGTCTCAGAGGCAAGGGCATTCCAGAGGCAGGAGCAGCATTCCTGAAGGATGCCTGGGGTGTCTGGAGGTCTCTAGCCACCCCCATGCATGAAGGGAGACTTTGGGAAGAGCTACAGTGGAGGTGGAAGGGCGACTCGGGCAGCTCCTCAGTTGGGGCTGCTGGTGCTCGCTGTGTTACCTGGATGTGTCCCTCCAGGTCCGTGCACTGGCGGGGCTCCTTCCTCTGAAGCCCACGTGACCCTCTGGCCTAAGTTTGATTTGCCCATTTCATTTTGTCTCCTTGTACCAGAGGTGCTGTTTGATCCCTGTCGGACGTGGTGCCCGGCGTCCACCTGCCAGGCTGTGTGTCAGCTCCAGGACGTGGGGCTGCAGACCCCCCAGCCAGTGCAGTGCAAAGCCTGCCACATGGAATTCTGCTCCACCTGCAAAGCCAGCTGGCACCCTGGCCAGGGCTGCCCGGAGACCATGCCGATCACCTTCCTTCCCGGGGAGACCAGGTACCCTTTGTACACAAGCTGCCACCAAAGGCGTGGGCTGTGGGCCAGAAGAAGCAGGTGTGCTTTCTTCTTAAAAGTGCCACTGTGGTGTAGGTGGCTGTGGCTGAGGCAACCCTAACACACAGTCTGCCTCCTGAATCTCACTCAAGCCTGTCATTGTTTGTATGTCTGTTTGTTTCTTTTTGAGAACTGACTATGCAGCAGGCACTGTATGAGGCCCTGGCAATAGAAAGGTACATGAGAACCACACTTAACACGGCTTGGCTGGCATGATAAATGCATGAGTGGTTTATTACTTTTAAGGGTTGTAATACCTGAAGTCTCTCCAAGACTTCACTGTGTTGAAGGTGATCTGAAATGGGAGTGCAGGAACAAGAACAGGAGTAGGGGCACTGGTCACCAATACTGTCTGGAAGAGGGTGGGAAGACACTTACTCCCCAGGCTGCTTCCCCTGCAGCCATAGTCGAGCTGTGTGCCTGGGAAGATGCTGCCGCACCTCACGCTGGACTTGACATTTCATAGGTTGATGCATAGGAAATTGATCATACCCAGGTCTTTTTGTTCTATAAAATCTGCAAGGTCACATGGCTCCACTGGACACGTGCCCCTGGTTCTCTGTTGAACCCGCAATCCTCGTAGAGGAGCTGCCACTCTGCCCACCGCCCTCCCAAGGGTGTGCCAACCAGCTGCTCCCTGTGCCCCCCTCTTCCCATTCCACTATCCCCAGCTCCCATTCCTTTCCATTGGACTCCATGCCTGTCCCAGCCCGACTCTCTCGGGGTCACTGCCATATACACCACCCCTAGTCTCCTTCCAGGCGAACCTCTATTCCTGTGCCTGGAGCGCCCTGCTCTGCCCTCCTCCTTTCCCCGGGGGCTCCTGCCACACTTTAGGTGGTGATCACATCCCATTGTCAAGTTTCCCAGTTCCCAGGACAGGGCTGGGGGCTCCGCCCTCTGAGTTCCTGCTGAGATCCTCTGCATTGATTACAACCCTGGACCTACTGGATTTGAGTTCTTCCGCTGACAGGGCGGAGTCTGCCATCAGGCTGAGCTCCGAAGGCGGGGCCTGTGCTTGTCTGAGCCGCCCACAGCAGGCAGGCAGGTGCAAGCATGAACTGCTTGTTCTTACACTTGGCTTGTACTTGACATCTTAGAGGCTTGGAAACTTTAGATGGGGGCTGGTGAGTGTTTGGAGCCTGATGACTTAGTTTTCTGTGTCTGTGACATTCTCGTCTCATTTAAATCATTCTCCAAGGACGGTCTGAATCAAAATTCAGAAATTTTATTTTGTGGAAATTTAAAAATCAGAAGATGTCACATAAAAGCTGGAATTTCTGGCTTCTCCAGGAAATCTGAATTCCGAGCCTCTCCAAGCCTACCTCCCGGTGCTGGCAGCCAGCACAGAGCAGCAGAGAGCCGCCCTCGCTGGAGGGGCCTCCTGGGCCCAGGCCCCACAGTCCTCACCACTCTGTCTTGGCCCCTGGAACTGAGGCTGCCTGTCAGCTGCCATTTATAACTGTGAAGACACTCAGCTATTTTTTGTATTGGCCTTTTTTAAGGTTAATCTTCCCCTCACCCATGCTTTTATCCAGCTCCTGACCACTTCACTCATTAGCATCACTGCCTACCTTCTCAAGGTGCTGGGCTGCACATAGGTCATGATCATACTGGCAAAACTCTTGTCTGCTTTTGTTAAGTGTAGTTTACAGTAAATGCTATTAGTAATAATTTTAAATGCAATTCAAATACTAGGGAACATTTGAAAACTGTTGTCTATACCGTGCACATTTTTTATGCGTGGCGCAGTGCACCAGAACTTGCATGTCTTAACTGTTTTCACTTTGAAAAGTCTCCCCAGGAGACACTGTTCACACTGTTTCTGCCATTTCTTTCAAAATTAGCTTGTGAGTCACATGAGAAAACTGGTTTCATAGCTTTAAGGTCACGCCTGGTTTTCAAAACAATGTTATCTAACCTGAAAACCAACCTTGATCACCAGATTCGGTGTCTCATGACTTCCAGCTTTTTGCAAAATGAAAGTCATTCTGAGAAGGAGACCAGGGCCAAGGTTTGCTGAAGCCTGACTCTGGGCTTCATCCCTCTGGAGATATTTGCACATGTGCTATCTCCTTTGCTCCTTGCAGCAACCTTCGTTCAGTCTTTATCACATTCTGTGTGGCCAGGTTGGTCTGCAGTTTGTTTTATGTATTTTTTTTTTTAAATTTCTTTATTATACTTTAAGTTCTGAGGTACATGTGCAGATTGTGCTGGTTCGTTACATAGGTAAACGTGTGTCATGGTGGTGGTTTGCTGCATCCATCACCCCATCATTTACATTAGGTATTTCTCCTAATGCTGTCCCTCCCCAATCCCCCCACCCCCTGCTGTTCCTCCCCTAAGCCCCCATTCCCCAGGCCCTGGTATGTGATGTTCCCCTTCCTGTGTCAATGTGTTCTCATTGTTCAACACCCACTTATGAGTGAGGACATGTGGTGTTTGGTTTTCTGTTCTTGTGTCGGTTTGCTGAGAATTATGGTTTCCAGTTTTATCCATGTCCCTGCAAAGGACATGAACTCATCTTTTTCTGGCTGCATATTATTCCATGGTGTATATGTGCCACGTTTTCTTTATCCAGTCTACGGCCATACCACCCTGAACACACCCGATTTTGTCTGCAGTTTGCTTTTAAATTGGAGAAATGTTTGAGCTAGTGATGACTGTGTTATTGTTCAGTAATCGTTATAAATAATAACTACTGTTTATACAGTGCCTGGTACTTATGTGCTGGCTTCGGAGCATAGCATGTGCAACCTCTGTAATCCTCACAACACCCTGCGGAGACCGATGCCATTAGCCTTATTAGTCTGTTTTGCAGATGAGGGAACTAAGGCACATAATACATACATAGCACAGCTAGGATCTGTCTGTCTAAAGACTGTGCTCCTCAGTGTGAGGACATTCTGCTTCTCTCATTGCTTCTCACTCTGTTGCCTTCTACAAATGGCACAGCTAGGATCTGTCTGTCTAAAGACTGTGCTCCTCAGTGTGAGGACATTCTGCTTCTCTCATTGCTTCTCACTCTGTTGCCTTCTACAAATGGACCAAACCATCACGATTGGCTGGAATGTACACCCCAAGTGGAGGCTTGTTCGCTACCAGTCATCAGACAGCTCACACTAAAGTGAAACTACATTTGATGCTCACGTCAACTAGGAAGTTTGTGAGAGATCCTTCAGCCAGAATGCACTCAAAATACTTCAGCGAGTATATACCCGTAAATGTGTTACATTCTGAAAAAGCTGCCCACTCCAAAGGAGTCATTTTCTCCTGCTGATGCTGGTTTGATTTAGCGAGTTGAAACAGTGTAGCAAGGACACCCCAATAATCAGTGATAACTTCTCCTGACAGTTTATCATTTATTCCTTCAGATGCTTTTAGGAATATTCTTACCTGTCTTTTAAACATTAATAATGTGAGATGAGTCATACCTGATGTCTGCGTTATCTTCCTTTAGCCACACTGAACTCCTGCTACCCTTTATCAAGCGCTTCGGACAAGCTGCCCCCTGCACTGTGCTCCCGTCCCACGGTCTCTCCTCTCACGGGCACACTGATGAGAAAGCTGGGCTTGGAGGGCTCTCCACTGCTAGTTTGTAGCAGAGCCAGCCCTGACCTCCACTTAAAGCCCTTTGTGCTAACCCTGCAGACCTGGCCAACCTCTCAGGGAAACAATTTTGTAAGAAGAGCCGGGTGGATCTAACCAAGTGAACAGTGTGTGTTTATGTGTGTGTATTTGCAACGTTTATTTTTTTTAATAACAGCAAAGCACATAAAATTTATATCAATCCTTTGGAAAGTAGACAGCTCTGTGAATAAGGACACAACATTTGGCCTTACGCTATTATTCAGATACCTCCGTTACAAGAAGCCTTTCGCTGTATTTTCTTTTGTTTATATATCTCTCTAAATTTAGATGTGTGTTGGTGTTGCTTTTTTTTTTTAATTTTATCTAACTCAAAGTGGCAGATTCACAGTGTTTTGTTTTTTTTTTTTTTCCTGGAGTTTCCATTTCTTTGTTTTCTGTTTTTTGTTTTGTTTTGTTTTTTAATACCAAGAGAACTCAGGCCCTGAAGTGGAGCGAATGCTCCCAGCATGGCCAGTGCCGCTGGGTCTCTCCTGGGATCTGTGCAGAGTTCTCACGGAGTTTTCTCCCACAGTGCGGCTTTCAAAATGGAAGAGGATGACGCACCCATCAAGCGCTGCCCCAAGTGCAAAGTCTACATCGAGCGAGACGAAGGCTGCGCTCAGATGATGTGCAAGAACTGCAAGCACGCCTTCTGCTGGTACTGCCTGGAGTCCCTGGACGTGAGTACTGCCCTCAGCTTTGAGCTTTACATTTGGAATGAGGAAAACAGACCAGCTATTTCCTAAAGAGCTTGGAGCTGTTTCCTGTGTAACAGTGAAGGAACACTGTTTCGCATTTTTCTTGTGATCATGAGAACATCAACTCATGAGTGCCACGGCTTCTAGTTCTGGGGCCTAAACCCTTTATGCAGGTTCAGGATCCAGCCTCGGTTTTAAAGGGGTTTTACGATCTTAGGTTTCGTCTAAGCGGGGCTGTCATTGTCAGTTTGGGCTGCTGTGACATAACATAGATGAGGCAGGTGAAATGACAAACATTTATTTCTCATGGTCCTGGGGGTTGGAAATATAGAATCGGGGCACACCAGATTTGGTTCCTAGGTTCCTGGTCAGGGCTTCTTCCTGGTGTTCAGGGTGGCAAGGATAGGCAGAAGCAGGGACTGGGGAGCTGTTGGGCTTGGGGCCACTTTTAAGACGTCATTGACCCTCATGTCATCTGTAGGGCAGGAAAACGGGCAAGCCCTTTGCTCTCTGGCAGGATGTTGGGATTCACTTGGGGTGATTGGCAAAATATTAAGGAAAATATTGGGGAAGTTATAAGATTATAGTCTCAAACCTTTTAGAAGGGCGAAAGGTTTTAATGAGACTGGCTGAAGGCAGCCAGTTCTTACGTTAGAGCATTAAGTCGTAGGGTGCAGATTAAGGATGACAGAAGCTTCCCTGGTTAAATCTGTTTTCCCCACATTCCTTTGTCTCTATTCTATTTACCCATATAAACCTTGTGCCAGGGATGAGGAGGTTGAAGGGGGATTACCCGTTCATGGTGTTTGTTCTGTGGGGATGGGGAGGTTGAAGGGGAATTACCCGTTCATGGTGTTTGTTCTGTGGGGATGGGGAGGTTGAAGGGGAATTACCCATTCATGGTGTTTGTTCTGGGCCCAGGAACCAAAACCTTTTATCATTCATTAAGCCACCGCTTTAGCGATGTTAATTATCCACAAGTGTGTTGACTTAAAAACCTCTGTTAGGAAATCTTTACCGAATAAATGTGAGGAAGAACAGGGAGAAGTTATCCGTTAGCTGCAGTCGCCCTCTGAGAGCAGCTGACATCCACCCCTAGCCCACTCAATTCACTGTACTCTGGTGTGTGTGAGTTGCATTCATTCATCTGTCGCTGAGTCCGGGTCAGCAGGGCAGACCTCCGCAGGTGGCGATCAACGTCTCAGCAGATTGGAAGTCCTAGCCTCATATCGCAACCTTCTCCTGATTGTGCTCTGCTGGAAGGTTTCTCAAACACACCGTACTGTGTGTGGCGCCATGTCCCTGAAAGGAGGGCACAGCCTCCCCTTCCAGAGGCCCAGGCTTTTGTGGAGCTTTGAGGCCTGATGCACCTGCTGCTGCTTTTTGGCTTCTCATTCTCCTTCCATATTAGGGCATGGGCATCTTGCCAAGATGATGAAACTATGATTTTAGTTTTAGAAGAGTTAATTGGTGCATACTTTTTTAAGAACTATAATTAGGCCATGCATGGTGGCTCACACCTGTATTCCCAGCACTTTGGGAGGCCGAGATGGGCAGATCACCTGAGGTCAGGAGTTCAGAGCAGCCTGAGCAACATGGTAAAACCCTGTCTCTACTAAAAATACAAAAAATTAGCCAGTCATGGTGGCATGCACCTGTAAGTCCTAGCTACATGGGAGACTGAGGCACAAGAATCACTTGAACCTGGGAGGTGCAGGTTGCAGTGAGCTAAGATGGCACCGTCGAACTTCAGCCTGGGCAACAGAGCAAGACTCCATCTCATAAATAAATAAATGAATCTATAATTGAATAGCAGACCTATTTATTTATAGAAACCATTGTAGCTAGGGACAGTCCAAGCAAATCAAGTCATGTGTCATGAAGTGATATATTTGTGTCTGTCCTGCACGGCAAGAATGAATGCATCCAGTCCATCCAATAATATTATTAAGCCATTCAGGTCTCATTCAGATAAAGCTGTGGGGCAGTCAGAGCAGGTCCATGCTTTAGATATTAGCAATTCCTCTGCCCAGAGACTATTCTTTCTTATCAGTGTTTCTGGGCAAGTGTGTTCATACCGTGGGCTATTTCAGAGCAGTTCAACTTGGCACATAATGGCCGAGATGGGTCCCCTCAGGCCTCAAAAGTGAAGGAGAAGTGGGTCAGACCAATGGGCAAAGTGGAATGAAGCACAGGCTGAGAGATTTGTCCAGAAGAAAATGAGTGTCTCTTTGAGATGGAATATTCCATAGGGCAACAGGTCTGTAATAGAAAGGCTACCTTCAAACATTCGATTGCTTCTTTTGGAGTTGTTCCTTTGAAAGGCCTGTTGTCTCTTTACGAACTTTAAATTACTAAATTAATAGTAGAACCTGAGGTAGCTGAGCAAATCTGGGTAAAATCTCACCATCTTCTATCCTGAGGCTTCATTTTCACTTCCTAGGCAAGCTTAATGAATCAGTGTGGCAAGATGAGTTTTCTTTAGCTCAAGTCCAGCTAAGCTGTTCCTGGCCCTCACGTGGTAGGGAGGGGATTTGTGGAGCGACATCTGAAGCTTTTCAAAATTTTTTAGGGCCTTCAAAGTCTAATTTATTTATTTGCCTTTTACTGTATTCCAGTTTTTTCTTCTGAAAACTGATCATTGAGTTATGATACAACATCTAATATCTGGCCTGCAACTTACTACTCTTTGTAACTTTCCGTAAAGAAGGGAGGAAGTGAAATGGCAGCTTTCCTCCATCTTGTCACAAAGCCTCTTGAGGGTCATTTAGGGACAGCATTACACATGGACTCACAAAAGTTCGGTTTTCCCAGGCTTCTTGGACTAAGTTACAGGGACTAGGAGGGAAGCCGCTGTCCTTCTGCTTCCAGCACAGAAGTGTGTCCTCTCTGCCCTAGTCCCTGAGGCAGGCCCTCTCTGTCCACCTCCACCCTAAAGCAGGCTCTGCCTCTTGCTAGTGGAGAGGAACCAGGCTGCACTTTTCCTCCATCAGAGTCATCCTCCTCATGGCCGGCACAGTTGCCTGTGTCTTCTCAGCAGATGAAGAGCTGCTGAGAAATGACCCTGTGGTCAGAGGAAGCGGATGTGAAGGGAAGGGAGTCTACTGTGGAGGCCCTTTACCAAAGACATTAACAGTGATTTAGGACAAGCACATAAATGCACTGTCTGAAGCCAGCCAAGAGCACTTGGAGGAGAGAGGAAGGCTTTCCACGGCGCCTTTCTCTCCTGTTTTTCCCCAGTACTATCTGGCACATGCAGACATCCAGGTGTTATGAATATTTCAAAAGCCTCTTTTACATCGTGGCCCTTACTCCCTCTCCTCTGCACCTGGCTGAGCTTATCTCCCTTTGAATCCTCACTGCTCCTCAGCTGTCAATGCTGGCCCAGCACTCACTATTTTCTGTAAACAGGGACATGTAGTTTCTTTCTTTTATGTATTTTTTTTTTGCAGTAGATAGTGAATGTTTATTGAGGTAATTGTTCCAGATCAGTATTATACAATTTGCTCTGCATACCCGTTTCACTTTAATACACATAGTATTTCTGTGAGTTGGAATGAGGAAGGCCAGAGAGGTTTATCTTTCTCAAACTAGTGAGGAAGGGACAGCCGTCCGTCCCTGATCTTTCAAACTCTAAAAACCACCTGTTCATGTTAGACCAGACTGTGTCAAGCCAGAGTTTACGTGGACATTTTGAAGCTGAAGGGGCTTGAACTGCCCTGGGGGATTTGCTCTTTCATCCACCTTCTCCCTGATTGCAGCTTCCTGGAGCATGCCTGGTGGTTTCATTCCCACCCAGAACTGCTTTGAACAATAGGAGGGAAGTATCCCCTATCAGGAAACAGATCTATGTTCCTGCAGCTCCGGATTGTTGTGCCCCAGGGCTTCGTCAGTACACTAAACCTCACAAGTCAGTCCTTTCCATAGTATAAAATCATATTTGAGTGCTTTTATCAAGGGATAAGAAAAGCGCTTTTTAAGTCAACATTCATTTTGTTCATGAAATCTGGCGGAGCATCAGCAGCTCTGCTCTGCTGGACGACATGCGGGTCTGGTGAGATGAGAGCGGGGGTGAAGTTCTTAACCTTGAGGAGCTCCTCATCTCCCTGGCGAGCCCGGGTGATCGGACACATGGCTCTAAGGAGGCTGCGTGGCTAACGGTATAAAGTCCCTGGCGGCCCAAAGGAGGAGTCAACAGGTTACTGGGTCTGGGCCTGAGGGTAGCTGAGGACTTGGAGGCTGAGTGAGTTTATTCACCAGAGAGGACAGAGTGTGCCGAGCGAGCCAGGTTCCTACCAAAGACCTGGGCATGATGAAGCAGGATGTGACCTCACTCGTGGCCTGGCCAGAGATGCTGGAAAGATAAGGTGAGGCCCAGACGACGGGCCCTGTGTATCAAGATCAGGGGCCCGGCCCCCAGCACAGAGGCCTGTGCTTCCCAAGGACAGGATGGATCAGAACCACTTAGGGAGTGTGAGGACTGGGCCCTGCCTCAGACCTCTGAGTCAGGATCTTCAGCTTCCAGAAGCTGTCCAGGTCCCTCGGATGTGCAGCCAGGCTTGTCCATGTCTGCTGGCAGAGATGAGTAACCACTTCTCCACTGGGTAGTCCATGGGATTTGGTTTGCGTTTCAGAAAACAAATTCAAAAGCTTTTAAAGAGCCTGCAATGCAAGACCTTGTGAGAGGCAGTCGGGAAAATGGAGAATGAGCTCATCTCAGTGTGTAAATTAATATCAGTGCAAAGGAAATTTCAGTTAAGAGTTCAAGGAGGAGAGAGCTCGCCGTGGTGGAAGTGGACAGAAATAGCTTCATAGTCAAGAAAGGTGTGGCCAGAAGTGGCTTTGCATTCGCCTGCTCCTCCCCTTCCTCTCACAGATGAGGCATCTAGGCACCGAAGCCGGGCGCAAGGTAGTAGCTGGGACTCCAGTTCCCAGCCGAGGCCTCTTGCTACTGTACCTGTAACAGCCAGGATCTGATGGCTCTCCACTCACTGTGCATTTAGACACCAGGAGGCGGGACCCCGAAACACAGCAAACTCAAGGCTGGTGTCCTCCCCACAAGGAGAGGAAGGCCGGCTGCAGCCCAAAAACTATCCTATCAGAGTTGATTGAAAGGAGCAGAAGGCCCCTACCCCTCTCCTGCTCCTCCTTGTTTTCAGAAGAATGACTTCCTGTTCCTTCAGGCACATTGGACCCTGTGTTTATTTGCTCTTTTCTGAAAAAGCGCTGTCTGTTTACAGCCCTCACATGAATCAGCAGCTTTGCCCCTCCTTGGTGCCAGGTGCCTCACCATTTCCTGCATTGATCAGGATTGAAAATGGTGCCTCCTGGTCCTGGAGGAGCAGACATTTTGGTACAGAAATGGCATTTCCCTCATGCCAGTGGGTAGTCATTGAGATTTGGGTGCCAGGTACTGAGCTGGGGAACACAGTTAGACCAATATGTGTGAGGGTCCCAACTCCAGGAGATCGAGGTGGGATGGAGAACACCGGGAGGGAGGCGTCCGCAGGAGTGCCGGAGTGCAGAGAGCTGCTGCCCACTCGGGAGGGTCTGAGAAGATGCAGATAGAAGGTGCTCCCTGGGCTGGATCTTGAATCATGAGAAAAGTCAAGTGGCCTGAGTGGAGAGGAAGCACTTTCTAGGTGAGAAGCCCGACCTGATGGAGGGGGATGGGCCAGCGACAACAAAAATCATCCAGTCCTGGGAATAGCCCTGTCCCTGCAGCGGGAAGATGCCAGTGCAGAGGGAATCACACACAGCCAGGGCCAGCAGCAGCTCTTCGGAGCAGTCGTGACCTGCGTAGTCCTGCGTAGTCCTTAGTAGTCCTGTGTCTCCACGAGATCCCTTCCTTCCCACAAGCTCAGAAGTGGCCACTGCACAGGGAGGCCCTCCTTTGAGCTGGGCCTGACGGCTGGTCCAAGGCTCCCTCTAGTGCCCGAGGCTGTGCTGTCCTGGTGGCTCTGTGATGAATGGAGGCCCTGTGAGGAGCGGCCTGGTCCACAGTGGCTGTGGCCAGGTGTTCCCGGGTGCATCCCTTCCCGTGTCGCCCACATCTCCACTTATTGTGAGCACAGGAGAAGAAACGCATCAAAGGCTGGGATACTCACAGAACTCAGCAGGAACCCCTCGTTCACGCTGTCTGTCTCTGCCCTCACAGGATGATTTCCTCCTGATACACTATGATAAGGGACCTTGCCGAAACAAGCTGGGCCACTCCCGGGCATCTGTGATCTGGCATCGGACACAGGTAGGAGGTGATTCACCTGGAAGTTTGATCTGGGGTGGGGGAGAGAGAGAGAGAGGAGAGAGAGAGAGAGAGAGAGAGAGAGAGAGAGAGAGAGAGAGAGAGAGAGAGAGACTCTGTGTGTGTGTGTGTGTGTGTGTGTGTGTGTGTGTGTGTGTGTGTATCTTTAGTGTTTCCAGACTTGCCTATAAGATGAAGATCTCCCGGATAGAAAGCTAGTAGACGTGGTTCCTGCCAGGTTTTCGCTGGTCTAGGCTTATCCTTACAGAAACCCTGGCCCAAAGTTAGTGTCAACGAGCATCGCAACCATCGTCTGATGGGTCTTCAACATCAGACTTCAGATCACTTGCACATGACTCGTGGCCTTGGTCATGGCCTGCTGACTGTGTTTAGGTGATCCTTGCCTGGCCCTTAACAAAGAGTTTTCTCTGGAGACCCTGAGATAAGCAAGGTAGGAACAGGCATGAATAACAGGGAAGGAGTGGAAAATTTCCCTAGGTCAGTGGTCCCCAGCCTTTATGGCACCAGGGACTCACTTCTTGGAAGACAGTTTTTCCACACACCGGGAGGGGGATGGATTTGGGATGATTCGAGCACATTGCATTTACTATGTACTTCATTTATGTCATTACTTGTAATATATAATGAAATAATTACACAGCTCACCATCATGTAGAATAAGCGGGAACCCTGAGCTTGTTTCCCTGCAACAAGATGGTCCCATCTGGGGATGATGGGAGACAGTGACAGATCATCAGGCATTAGATTCTCATAAGGGGCGTGCAACCCGGATCTCTCACATGTGCAGTTCACAACAGGATTCGAGCTCCTGTGAGACTCTAATGCCGCTGCTGATTGACAGGATGCAGGGCTCAGGCGGGAATGTGAGTGATGGGGAGCGGGCGTAAATACAGATGAAGGTTCGCTCGTTTGCTCCCCCCACTGCCCCCTGCCACTGTTAACCTCCTACTGTGTGGCCTGGTTCCTAACAGGCCGCAGATCACTGCCAGTTCATGGCCCAGGGGTTGGGGACCCCTGCCCGAGGTGGTAATGCCTGTGCAGACGTTGGAGTTGATAAAGGAGACTCATGTTGGTGACTATTAACTTGTGCTTTAAACACATATTTATTACCTGCTGTGTGCTGGGTGCGGTTCTAGTAGCTGGAGATACAGTGGTACATGAGACAGATATGTCCTTCTCCTGTGGAGCCTACATTCTATTCGGGGGCAGAGATGATAAACCAGCAAGCCCCCAGAACCTGATCAATCAGCTAAAGGTGATGCGATGGGGAGCTGGTCAGAGACGATGGCAGGCACAGACCCTTTAGGGCTTGGCAGGCCACAGAGCCACCCTGGATCTTGTGCTGAGTGAGTGGGAAGCCAGGAAGGATTAGCTGCAGGAGACGTTTTGGCTGCTGCTCCCTGCCTGCTCCTCCGGGGGCATGAAGGGCTCAAGCCTGTGTCTCCTTTACTGCATTTCTTGGGAGAGCCTCTGAGGCACGTGTGTCAGCCCCATCCAAAAGATGGAGAAACTCAGTCTCAAAGCAGTTGCCAGCTCGAGGGAAAGGTCCACCTACAGCTGCACTTCCTCCACAATCTTAAATGCCGACCACGTGGCAAAGCATGTGGGTGTCCACAGCCAGGGATAGGACACGCCTCCTGTCAGGAGCAGATGCTGTGCATTCTTGGCCTCCCAGGCCGTAGGTCTCTGCTGCAACTGTCAGCTCCACCTGGCGGCACGGAAGCAGCCGACAGTACATCAGCGCGTTGCCTTGGCCGTGTTCCAGTGAAACTTTACACGGGCAGGTGGGAGAAGTCACTGGTAATGGTTGCGTAACCCTGTGAACACACCGGAAACCACTGAATGGTGTACTTTAAATTTCTCAATTGTGTGGTACGAGAATTATATCCCAATAAAGCTGTGTGGATAAACAAAACAACAGAGATGAAGCCAGATTTGGCCCAAGGGCCGTGGCGTGCTGCCCTCTGCTCTAGAGAGTTGGTCCGAGCTCCTTTGACAGTTCTCTCTGCACGTGGCCTTGCGTGGCTAGAATCCACACCCCCTCCAGATCTGCTCTGGCTGCTGTGACAAAGCACTACAGGCCAGGTGGCTCAGAACAGCAGAGACATATTGGCTCAGTCCTGGAGGTCAGGATTCTGAAATCAAGGTGTCAGCAGGGCCCAGCCTGCCCTGAAACCTGCAGGAGAGTGCCCCCAGCCTCGTTCAGCTTCTAGGGTTTCCCAGCCACCCACGGCATTCCTGGGCACGTAGATGCGTCACTGCAGTCTTCCGTCTTCCTCCGGCCGCCTCTTCCCTGTGCTTCTCCATCTCATCCTCTGCCAGTGTCCGAATCCCCCCTTTCTATCAGGGCATCAGCCATATGGGATCGAAGCCCACCCTAGTCACCTCATGTTAACTTAATTGATCTGTAGAGATGCTATTTCCAAAGAAGGTCACATTCTGAGATACTAGGGGGCTAGAACTTCACATATTTTTTTGGGGGGGAACACGATTTAACTCATAGCAACACCTACGGCCCCCTCTCCACACAGCATAGAAACTGCCTGGCTGCATTCCTCTTCTGTACTTGGTTTTTCCCGGGGCTATAGGTAGGGTGATGACTGGGAGCTGATTTGGGGGACCCGGCATTTGCACAGCCACTGTGTGAGTGGATGTGGTATATGTACCTTGGTAGAAACTGAGTCACAGCTTGGTGAGAACCTGGACCATTGTCCAGCTCTGGCAGTTTATCTGTAGAGAAGGTGAGTACTGGGGGGGAGCAAGTTCTTTCCTCCAGGGACTCTGGCTGGCTGTTGCTGAGTGCTGAGCCTCCCACATGCTCAGGCTTACCATCCTCACATGTGTTTTGCTCTGGAATCTGCGGTGGGAACAGGACTCAGCCCAGCCAGCCCATGTGTGGCCCACGTGGTGTCAGCTGGGGCAGCTCCGAGGCAGGGCAGGAGCCCCTGCAGGCTCGTGCCCCATGCAGCTGGTGCTTGATCTGGCTGCTGGCCGGGACCTCAGGTGGGGCTGGCAGTCAGATACCTTGATGCCATTGTGCCCTACAGGTACCAAAGGCCCAGTATTCTGGGAACCTGGGACAGCCTCAGTGTGGGTCTTGGTGGCTGCGTCTTCCCTGCTCCTCCAGGCTCACTTTGAACGTCTCCGGGATGCTGCGCCCATGCTCTCCCTGCCTCTCCACTTCGCCCCAGCTGTTGCTGCTGCCTTGGTCTTTATCACTCTCTTCCTATACTTGTCCTGTTCCTGCCCAGCTCTGCTCGTCTATGTTCTAACCCCTCTGTGGCCCATCCAGGCGCGTCCTCCTCCGTGAAGTCTCTGGTGCATGATTGCCATCCAGGAAGAGCCCTCCCTCCCACATGGCCCCAGCATGCTCTGGTCACAGCCCATGCTCATCTGCGTCTTAGCTCTTAGGATACAGAAAAGTGCTCTTGAGAGCAGGGACCTGATTTGCTCCTCTTTCTAACTTCTCTGGTGCTGGCTCTTTGCCTGGGACAAAACGATCTTTGGAAGTAGTAGCATCTGGGTGTTGAATCATGGCTCTCTCCACAGGGCCGATGGTCCTCATGCCTTCAGCAGCTCTCTACACTTGGGGAATTTCACGGGGCAGGGCAAGGAGCGAAGGGTTGCTGTGCCCCCGTCCCAGGAGCTGTGAGAGCTGCTTTATTTTCCAGTTCTGCTCCTAGTGAGGAGTGGAAGTGGATGACTTGGAGCATGTTTGTCCCCATTCAAAGACAAGAACTTTTTTTTTTTCTCCTGGGGAGGGACAGGAGTAACACCACCTGTCTAATGACACCTAAGAGTTCTTCCTTCCTTTGAAGGCAGAGATTTCAGTGATCACAGATCGGGCCACTGCACTCCAGCCTGGGCGGCAGAGCGAGACTCTGTCTCAAAAAAAAAAAAAGTTCCAGTTCACAAAAGTGCAGTGGGACCTGGAGCTTTTGGGAAGCAGAGCAGCCAGGTGTGTCAAGGGGCAGCAAGCGACGGCCTGCAGCTGCTGGAGTGGACGCCCACCTCCTTAGGAGCCCTGGCTTCACTCGGACTCACCTCTGTCTGCCTTTTGGAAACCAGTCCATGTAAAGAGATCACTTCTATCATCTCCTGCCTGGTTTTCAGGCTTCCAGCATCTCCCCTGCCCTGTCCTTCCCCCGGACTGCTGTGGCACTGAGCATGCTCCCAAGTGCAGTGCTGTGAAGGAAACCCAGCAGCTGCAGATGCCTTTGGAGCACGTGCACCCACCAGGCTGTGGGGAACTCACAGATCACGAGGCAGGGTGAGGCATTAGAAGCAAAGAATTATTTCTTGTTGATAATTCAGCAAGCTGGAATGTTCAAGAAAAATAGTTTGAAATAAATGGCACCTAAATCAGACCATAAAGGTCCTGAATATTGGATGTTGCAGAAAATGCTTTGAAGGAGAGGACAGTGTGAGCAGAGGCACAGAATGGAACACTAGGGGGCCTCTGGGAGTGCAGCTGGTGGGAAGTTGGGGGCAGAGTAGTGATTGGACTTGGAGAGGGTGGAGTATCATGCTGTAGACTTAAGTCTGTATAGCACTAGGGAGCCACAGAAGGTTTTATAACAGCAGAATAGAATGCTCCCGACGGGGCATAACCTGAAGACGTCTCCTCCCGAGACTCCTGGTCCCCTACATTTGGCCTCCCTCTATTTTAACTTCATCTGCATCTCTCAGCAAATCAGAATCTGCCAGCCGTGTGGCTCAGAACAGCCCCACTCAGGATGGCCTGCAGTTCTGCCTTCTCCACTCCCAAGTCTCTCTCGCTCTATTCTGTTCCTTCTCCCTGTCAATCCATATTCCTCCTATACATTTCTAAGGCTCTGCTCCAGCTCCTGCTCCTCCACTTACCTGACTGTAACCAGCCCAGGCTGCAGCATGTGCTGAGCACTGGCTTTGGAATCTTACTGACTGCAGCCCACAGGGATGTTCCAGACATAGATCCCCATGCACACCCACGTCGACAAAACTTACCCACCCTGGGTGCCTGCATGTTCTTTTCTGCTCTGTTTTCTAAAGCCCTCATCTTGACCCACAAAATTGCTTTATCATCCTACAAATGGGTCAGCTGGGCCGCCCTCTGGCACAGACCCTGCCAGGGCTTAGAACTTCTTGCCTGGGTCTTGTTTCATAGGCTCCCTGGGGAAGCATTTCTCTGTCATGCAGGAACTTGCTCAGCTCAAGCCTCATCAGCACTCAGAACATGCCCTGAATACACTGTCCTGTGATTTCTAGCGTTCAGTGTCATTTTGAAAGGTTCCCTCTCCCCAGTTCTTTCTGCCTTTAGAGGTGAAGCTTAGTAAGTTTATTCTAAGAGGTCTGGGGGAATTCCAACGTGTCTCCTTGAGATGGCAGGCTGGTTTCATTATGTTCATGGGAGCAGAGGTTTTATATGCCACAAGCATCTTTACCCAGTGCCCTTGTCAAATGGACCTTTCTAACAAGATAGCAGTGCTGTGAAGGAAGAATTGTTTTTGTTGCATAAAGTTTTTGTACAGTTTGTATCCCAAATGATACATTTTTTATTCAGTGTAGCAGTTTCCTATGGAAGCAAATGGCAGTGAGAACCAGCAAAATGGCTGTGAAGGCAGGGCCGCAGAGTGGACAGATGTCTCATGGGGACTGACTGCGCAGTCGCTGGAGTAATCTTGGGTGCTGTGAGCCACACCTGTGCCCTGTCCAGCCACCCTCTTGTGCATTTGCTATACACAGAATAGCATAAAGTACTTGTGGCCTTTTTCCAGTGCTATCCCAGAAATCATCCGTCATGTGGAGGAGCATTTCATTTTCACTGAGTAACCCTCCTTCCTCAGGACCCCAGCATCTGACAGGGGAGGTCTTATCCAGCACCAGCTCTTCCTTCTCTTCTGAGAAGTGAAAAGAAACTTTACCCCGGTTCAGCTCTGATCAAGAGCTCATTTTTAGCTAAAGGATAGCATTAACTAAAGCTAGCTAATTACTGATTCTCTGTATTCACATCCATGGAGGGGTGCACAGTGCCAGTTTCTGAGACTGAGCTGAAGGACCAGGCATTCCTTCCAGAAATGCTTATGTCCTGGAAGCCACATGCAGTCACTGTTCTAAGGGTATTTCTCACTGAGGTCAGTGAAATATGTACCATATATCTCTTGTATTTACACCAGGATGCTCAGCTCTTATGTGTTTTAAACAAATATTGGACCTCTGGGTATAGGCTTTTTTGGAGGCTAGGGGTGTAGATTTTGCACCTGTGAAATGAGAAAATTAGACTGGATTATAATCCAGGGATAAATATGATGCCATGATTCTGCACCTCTGTGCCACCTTCAGATGCCTGGCATCAGGGGATACTAGTGTTCTATTCACCTTACCATAGTGCAGATTTTGGCTTAGCTTTTCCAAGCCCTTCAGTGTGGTTTCTAGAAGAATTCTCTGGGGGAAACCATTCAGAACATGACCAGTTTCTTGTCATGGCTCATCCCATGAACCTGGGTCAGACATTTATTATGAGAGGTACCGGGCTGTGCATGGAAACTTGCGATGGTTTGCAGAAAGGGTGTTCTGGCTTTAAGTAGCATACACTTAAGAAACTTCATGGCTAGGGCTAACTGTTCCTTTAAATCTCAGGGTTTGCTAGTATGAACAAAGCTGTGCTGTACAGATTCTCAGGAGCCTGAAACCGTTTACCCGTCCCTCTGCCTTCTGTGATCAAGTATCTGACAACATCCACAGCACACACACCGAGTGATTCTTTTCATTCTGTGATATTATTTGCATTCTGTCTCACTTTTCACTGCTGGCTGCGTAACTCTGGCACCACCTGTATCTGCCTGTCACCAGTTGGCAACAGGTTGGGTAACCCAGCTTTTCAAACAGCAGGCAGCTTTAGAGACGAGGTGGGCTGAGTGAAAGGCGAAGATGGTGTGTAACTGGCCAAGAATGTGGTCATTTGGTCAAGGATTTTGGCATCATTTTGACTGCAAAGAAGGTGTGGCTCCTTCAAGATGGACAGTTGTGCTCCAGGTAGTTGAGGTTGCTCAAGAGTTCCCTTCAAATAAAGAAGAGCTGACTGCATGTTTTATGCGTTCTGCATATCAGCGTGCACCTGATTTCAATAAGGCATGACCTGAATTCACACTGGATAATGCCATCACTGATAAGATGTTCAGACAAGTGAACATAGCCAACTGGGCAGCAAGCCTGGATTCCCAGCATTAGCAGAATCTAATGTATAAATGCCACATGACATAATTTATTAAATGCAAAATGTATGCACGTATGTGTGTGTTTGCGTTGGTGTGGACTTTCAGGAGAAATCTAAGTCAAGGTATACTTTCTTCCACACATCTGGGTGCCTTAGTAGGGTATCACGTTTGAGAGCTGGTAGTGGTCCATAGAGATCTTTCACTTCCTTTGTTTATTTTATCCATGAGAACACAGAGCCGGGGAGAAGTGAAGGCTGAGTGGGAATGAGAAGCATGTGCTGGTGCTTGTGTTTACTGGCCACTGTGAACGCTAGGTGGCGGTCTAGCCCCGTCTTCCGTCAGTTCTGCAGGCTGCGTGCTTGGGTCAGACTATGCCAACGGCAAGGCTGGCTGGAAAGCCGGCTCTGTGCCCCTTTGACTGACCATGCCACCTGACTCAGATGATGGCATGCCTGCATTTGAGGCTTATTTCTTTTGGCCTTTACTCAAAACTAGGGATAAACGTGTTTTAAAACAAAAATCAAAATACATGACAGTCAGTATTGGGCTTTAAGCTCCAGGAAGGACGGGGGCCAGGTCATTCTCTGATGCACCATGCCTGCGTCTTTTCTATTTTCTCATTGGAAATGCCCTATTCCAGTATTTCTTCTGTAGTAACAACCTGCTTGTCTCCATGATCTCAGCCACGGCCATTGGAAAAACCCGCCTTTCCCCTAGCAAATGTAGGTGTCTGTCACTCTAGCGGGGTGGCGTTTACCCCTGGAACCTGATGGCAGTTTCTGTAGAATGTCTTATCAGTTTATTAGATCTCGGTTTTTTTATGCCAGACAAATTCTTCCTTGAGGGCCAAGACATGTGCATCTCTGTGTCTGCAGCATCAAGGGCAGGTCTGGGTCAGGGTAGTCGCTGAGAGGAAACTGGTTAGTTAATTGGATATGTAGCTGTATGGATGTTTGATGCTTAGATGGAAAAGGGTGGAGAAAGGGAAGGAAGGGAAAGGAAGAATGAGGGGAAAATGAAGGGAAGAATTTATAGTAAATGGATTGATATATATAGTGGGTAGATGAGTAGATGGGTGGGTACATGGGTTGGGGGTGTATGAATGGAAGGGAATAGACTGGTGAATTGATAGGAAGATGGACGGTGGTTTAGATGGATGGATAGGTATGGGTGGATGGTTGGATGGGTAGATGAATAAATAGATGGGTGTGTGAGTGGGTAGATGGATGGATGAATGGGTGGATAGATGGATGAGTGTGGATGGGTAGATGAAAAGATGGATAATGGTTAGATGGATAGATGGGTGGATGATGACTAGGGATGGATGGATGGATGGATGGATGGATGATGGTTAATGGGTGAATGGGTAGATGATGGCTAGATGGGTAGATGGATGGATGGCTAGATGGATGGGTGGGTGGGTGGGTGGATGGATGGATGATGGTTAATGGGTGAATGGGTAGATGATGGCTAGATGGATGGGTGGATGGATGGCTAGATGGATGGTTGGATGGATGGATGGCTAGATGGATGGGTGGATGGGTGGGTGGGTGGATGGGTGAGTGGGTGGATGGGTGGATGGATGGATGGATGGATGGATGATGGTTAATGGGTGAATGGGTAGATGATGACTAGATGGGTGGATGGATGGGTGGATGGCTGGCTGGCTGGCTGGCTGGATGGATGGATAGATGGATGATAGTTAATAGATGGATGGGTGGGTGGATTGATGGATGGATGGATAGATGGATGATGGTTAATGGATGAATGGGTAGATGATGGCTGGATGGGTGGATGGATGGATAGCCAGATGGATGGGTGGGTAGATGGCTTGATGGATGGATGGATGGATGGATGGGTGGGTGGGTGGGTGGGTGGATGGATGGATAGATGGATGATGGTTAATGGATGAATGGGTAGATGATGGCTAGATGGGTAGATGGATGGATAGCCAGATGGATGGGTGGGTGGATGGCTTGATGGATGGATGGATGGGTGGGTGGGTGGATGGATGGATAGATGGATGATGGTTAATGGATGAATGGGTAGATGATGGCTGGATGGGTAGATGGATGGATGGGTAGGTGGTCGTGTCGTTTATACTTTAGCTCTGGAACCTACAGACCAGCCCTCCTTACTTCTACCCCTTTGTTTCTTTCTTCCAGGTCGTGGGCATTTTTGCTGGCTTTGGGCTCCTGCTCTTGGTGGCCTCACCTTTCCTACTCCTGGCCACGCCCTTTGTACTTTGCTGCAAGTGCAAGTGCAGTAAAGGTGATGACGACCCGTTGCCCACCTAGAAGCAGCACGATGCCGGAACAAATCCCTGCCTCCGGGAAGTGCGGCTCTCCCCCACCTTCCCCGCTGTCCCCCTTTCACTAAACATCTTTTTTGCCTTATGTGCCCCATTGAGCTTCACAGTGTCAGGCTGGACGCCGTGATTTCAGGGACCGATGTCACAACGTTCACTGAGGCCCCAGGTGTGGTCACCTAGGTGTGGGGAGGGCGAGGCAGGTGTGGGTAGGGCACATCCCCACAGATCATTCTCTGCAGATGACAGGCAGGTGCTGTGAGAAGCGCACCAGGCAGCCTTCTGTCTGTGGTAGGCTAGGCACGTCTGGGAGTGGCCTAAGAGACTTTCTCTTACAAAACGTTCTTCGTCTCCTCCTTGGCTTCAGGATGGCACAATGTTGTCGGAGAAGTCTTAAGGACTGTGACTCTCTTCAGACGAAATCTGATTATTCCAGCTTGAGAAAAGCACTCTGTTTATGACAACTGTTTTTATTACTAATGGCATTTAGTAAAATCCTTTTTTTTCCCCAACTGAGTAGTGAAAATCGACAAGGTGCATATAAACCATCCTATGCCTTTCTTGAAATGTGCATTTTAAGAAGTTATAGTTAAATGACTTTTCAGGAGATTTAGAAAGCCTTATGCACTCTGTGTGTTTTTCTTGAAACTTGCTGTAATAACTTTTTGGATGCCATAAGCTATGTACTGTTATAAACGTGATTCCTATATTGTTGCATTTCCTTGAAAATATTGACATGTTTAAAGGAACATCTCATCGCCATTAGATTTGCCTTTTGTTGTTTTCAGCTCTTGGGTCTCATCCCTTCTCAGCGAGGTAGCAGCAAGTGCTTTTATTGTTGTCGATCAGCTGCTTTGCTCGGAAATGGCTCTCCTCTGAATCGCCGCGGTCTGGCCTCTGGCCTCCGTCTCCCGGTAGACAGTAAGAAGAGAGCAGCGTTACGGATACGCAGACGCAAGGCCTCCAGGCAGAGGCTGGAGGACTCTGGGCATTAGGGAGGAGCCGACCAGATTTCCACATTTTTAAAATGCTTTAGCCATTTTGAGAAATCGTATGTCTTACACAGTTCCAAGTCCTGTTCTAACCATTTTGCTCCTGCTGGGGGAAAAACCCTCCCATTTCACTTAGTTTTGACGTGAGGATTTTACCACTTGATGTTTTACAGGACTGTGTGTGTCCATTTCCACGGCAGCAGGGTGCGGGGATGAATAAGGAGACACACACATTACTCCACCAACGGACTCTGAAAAGTGGATAAAGTGTATTCTTTAAAGAGAATCTACTTCTAAAAGCCGCAGGTGCTTTTAAAAAGCAAACTGCATTGAACTTAAAGCTTCTGAAAATAACAGGCAACTATTGTAGATGCATTGAGTGGGATTTAAAAAATCTTATTCAACATTCTGTGAAGAAGTAAAACAAAAACAAGATCCTTTTATCTCAGTTATTTGCTCATCACAAGCACATTTTTAAGATGTTGCTTTGTGTGTTTGACTTCTGCATTTGAGTCTCAGACTCAGGTCCTAGTTTACTTTCCCTGGTTAGAAATTTATTTCTTATTTCCCAACATTGAATTCATTAGAGGAGACAGCATCACCTCACTCTTCACCTCTAGTGTTGATTTTCCTTATGAAACTGAAGCCATTTAGAAAATCCCTCTGTGTCAAAATCACGTTCACAAAGCTCCCCTTGTAATTGCACTGTATGAATTTAGCGACTAAGAACATGCCTGCGACCCCCTTTCTGGATGAAGCCTGGGCTGTGCCGTCTGTGGTCTGTGGTGCTGTGACGGTATCTAGGGGTAGAAGAGCGTTTCTGGAGATGCATGGCAACTCCTTCAGGAGTCGTTGGCTGGGCTCGAACCCTCAGCCTATAATACGTGGATGCAGCTGTCCAGCTCTGCCCTTTAAAATGCCCAGCACACATGGCAGGCCTGTGGCCCTGTGTCCAGTGGTCCCCAGGACAGGCCTCCACCCTATGCTCGTTCTTCCTGCCTGAATTTCCTGCTGCCCATCGCACGAGCCCACGCAGCAGCAACCCCATCCTCAGGATGAGAGTCGGAGCCTTTGAAAAGGTTGCATCCTAAGGCTAGAGCTCACATCACCTTATTTCTAGAGGGACAGGCTGTTCACTGAGGAGTCCCGGGCCCAGTCATGCACATCTGTAGCCCCAGCCGTCCTTGTGCCTTCGCCTCTGATGTGTTTCACAAGCACGTAGTTCAACCCACATAGGGACCACAGAGATTCTGGGGCCAGCCAGGGGCAGTCAAATTAGTACCTACTGGCTCTGACTTTTTGTATGATGCATGCCTCCATTTGCTCATTTTGACCTAGTTATGAAATTAAAACCCACTTCTTTATAAATGCCAGCAATGCCCTCTGAGATATATAAACTTGTATTTCCTTCTGTTTTAGTAAGGAATGCCATACTCTTACAGGAATACAGTATCAACCCTGCTTGATGTAAACTGTAGATAGCACACTGGAAGATGGCTCTCGGCTTGGACTTTGCTCTTGCCATCACTCCCCAGGAAAACTTGGGGAGTTCTACATTGATTGGATGGACCTATTCCCGTTAAGTGGCATAATTTGTCTCAACTGAAAAGTTACATTCACTTTTATAGATGGTGTTCATTCCAAAGCCCCAGCAGCACATGGCATGTGTTTCTTAAGAGGTCTTTAAATTGGGGAGTAAGGGGTGAGGGCCCTTAGATAGCCACGGCTGCTGTACTGCTGTCCAGGTGGGGTGGCCAGCGAGCACCGGCCATAGCCCAGTGGACCTGTGGCTTATCCGAGGCCTTCAGTATACCTGACCACATTTGGAGGATTTGCTGGACATTCCTGACCTCTTAGTCTGGCTCTGCTGTGTAGTCCATAGCTCAGCCAGATGAGCTGTGCACCCTCACAGGAAGCCAGCTCCTAGCAGAGATGCAGTCACCACAGATGTTCATGTAGCAGAGACTGACTTAGGATCTGAGCATAAACAAAGCCTTGGATTGCGTGAATAACTGTCCGAATTAGTTCTTCCTCCTCAACTCACAAGAGTAGCTGTGGACAGAGGAAAGAGGATCCAGCATCTGCCACCTCTGGCATTTTCTTTCTTTTTTTGAGATGGAATTTTGCTCTTGTCACCAGGCTGGAGTACCATGGCGCCATCTCGGCTTGCTGCAACCTCTCCCTCCGGGGTTCAAGCGGTTCTCCACCCTCAGCCTCCTGAGTAGCTGGGATTACAGGTGGCAGCCACCATGCCCAGCTAATTTTTATATTTTCAATAGAGATGGGATTTCACCATGTTGACCAGGTTGGTCTCAAACTCCTGATCTCAGGTGACCCGCCCACTTCAGCATCCCAAAGTGCTGGGATTACAGGCTTGAGCCACCGTACCTGGCTATTTTCTTAAAGGAGAACGAATGATCTTGACAACATCTTACTCCGTAAAACCAGTTTAGGGCACAGGCCAGTTCCTGATTAGAACACAGGGTCCATGGGAGGGACTATAAGAGATGCAAAAATTACTTCAAGATGAGTTTATTGTTTTCATTTCTATTGCAAAAGTTAGAAGTCATTTTACAAATTTAGAAGAGAAAATTTTTTCTTGGTAGTCTTTAAAAATTAAGGGATTGAAAGGATCCACAAGGGGCTTCGTGCCTGTGTCTCAGATTCTCATTTCTTAGTGAGCACACCTGTGTATATATATAAATCACAATGAGATCATCAAGGGAAAACATTTTGCATGTGTAACGCTTCATGAAGTTCTCTTTAAAAAATACCAAAGCTTGTTTATTTCTGATAATTAACCTAAGCCCTTATGAAAATAAACACAATGAAGGGATTATGACTGGTCTTACCAAAAACACCAAATGGAACAAAGGGGCCTGCATTCAAATCTATTTGCTAATGCTTCACAACTAGGAGAGCATGCTGTCTTGATGTTGAAAAACCCAGGGTCTCCACCCTCCCTTTGATTTGTGCAATTCTGTCTTCCACAATTCCAGGAGCCTTCAGTGAGGGGTGGCCACGTGCCCCATGCCTGCCCCCTCTTTCCTTCTTTGCTGACTTTACTATGGGTGTATTTTAATCTTGTATAAAAATATGCATGAATGAGTCATGCACATGTATACGTTATGTATTTGACAAGTGGTGGTAAAACAAAATCAAAACAGATTTGTGTTTTTGAAATGTCAGTACATTTTGTGCCACTAACACTGTGATGTATAAAAGAGCTGTTTGAATGCCTTTTAATGTTGTGTTTTGTACTCTGGAATCATATGGAAAAAGTTTGATTTGTAATTTCAATACATATTTTAAATGTATTGTGTCTTACGTAGTTTGTCCCCCGCTTTAGCAGGGATTCCTTTTTAAAGATATTTTGTCTGCAATACAGGTGACTTTTGTAAACCCTGCGTGGCTCCGTCTTTTGTAGATGCTTGTTTGACTATTGCCCTGAGTTCTACCTTCCATCTTCAATATTGAATCTATTGAAGATTGAAAATATTCAATATGGGAACTGGGGTTGGAGGGAGGAAGGGAGAGGCAGGGGAGGGATCTTATATCACTGGGAAAACAGCTCTGGTATTCTGGGATTTTCTGTTTTAGGAATGTTCTCGACTCTTGGATGCCAAAATTACTTGGTTCAGTGAGTGAAATCAACACCTCCAGCCATTCCTGGCTCCCTCTTGTGGTGACAAACCGGTACTGCAGCATCAGGAAGCCTTTCATCCCCTCTTAGGGCGCTCTGCCTCTGTCCACAAAGACAGAAACCTGTCACAATCTACGGATGAATCATGGAAATCAGCAGGCGTCTTTCTTCTGCCAGGGAGAAAAAGTGGGATAAATATGGATCCTTTTCATTTCATAGGAGAAATAATAATGAGCCGAAGATGTGGTGGTTCACCTTGATTTTCATTTGTCTCACTCCAGCTTTGTAGGAGAATCTGTACCTCATGCGTTCACATGTCGTCAAAGCCTGGAATAGGCAATTGGTTCCTTGTCCTGTTTTTGAATTTTAAAACCACCCTTTATATCTTCAGGTACACATTAAGGAAGTGGATTTTGTTAACTGCTGATTCATAGTGAGCACTAAAGACTCAATATATCTGCCCTCAAGGAGCTCTTAGTCTCAAGGGGTTGACAGATAAGTCAGTTATCAATTATGTTTGATAATTGATAAAAATCAATCGTTTATCAATTATAAACAATGATCATAAGGAAGTGTAATAAGTTCAATGCTAGACGCGTGCTCAGCAGGCTTTGCAGACACAGAAAGCACAGCCCTTTCAGCCAGGCCTGAAGGTCAGGGAAAGCTGTCCAGAGGATGCCGTGCATGAGCTCAGTCTTGCAGACAAGTAGGAACTAGCCAAGAAAAACAGAGACGTGTGTTCAAAGGAAGGGCCCAGTTCAACAAACACACGGAGTTTGGTCTGGCTGGTGTGTCGGGGTTGGAGAGTTACTCAAGTGTCTGACCTGGTGAAGGGCACGGGGTGCCGAGCTCAGGAACCTGATCTTCATGATAAAGGCTGTGCGGGAGGAGTGGGTTAGGATCCTGGGGCTGCTGCCACAAAGGACCACACACTGGGGGTTAAAACAACAGAGTTTACTGTCTCCCAGTTCTGGAGGTTGGAAACTGAAGGTTCAAATATCTGCAGGGCTGGATTCTTCGGAGAGCAGTAAGGAGGACGCCCGTGTTGCTCTGCAATCTTCTGGTGCTGCTGGCAGTCCTTGGTGTTCCTTGGCTGGTCGATGCGCCCCCAGTGTCTGCCTGCAGGTTCCCATGGTGTTCTCCCTGTGTGCATGCCTGTGGGCCTGGCTCCTTCATATAAGGTCAAAGTCATATTGGATGAGAGCCTCCCCGATACCTCATCTTCACTCGATAATCTGGAAAGACCCTATTTGCAAATAAGGTCACATTCACAGGTTCTGGGAGTTAGGACTTGAACATTGTTTGTGGGGAACACAACTCACCTCCATAGCAGAGAGCACGGACTCTGAGTGGGCCGTCTGGCCCCAGGAGGCCAACCAGAGAAGGTGGACGGGAACAGCAGGTGGTGGGGCTCCATTGCAGCGGTGCTGCCTCTGGTGCAGACCAGAAGCAGTCCCTCCCTAATGCTGGGTCGCATATCAATTCTTCAATCTGACCTGGAATGTAGGGATTGCCCCCAGAAAACATGGCACAGGAAGTCATTTTACTTTTAAGCAAAATAAATCCATATTTGTCTGTCTACATAGGTACATACATTTGTTTCTAAAAATTGAAAAAAGAAATTGTCGGCAGAGTCTTATCAACATTAAACAGAGACTCTTAGAAGAACCCAAATTACAGGGCATAGAGGGTGCTGACTTTGACAGCAGGTGCTTCTCTGGAAGGTTATTCTAAACTTGACCTTGTTTCCAGGAGATACACGAGAGAATATAACTGCCTATGTGGCTCGACCACAAAATAGTGTCCAGTGCTCACCTCAGCTCTGTCTATGCCAGTGAGCAACTCAGCCACTGAGAAACAGCAATTGCTGCCCATGACCTGAGGTGTGCTACCTGCTCTTCTCTAGCTAAAGTCACCCAAGATGTGCATTTCGGATGAAGCCAGCATCGAATGGGCCACAGGGCAGCAGGATGAAGAGAGCTGCCGTGGCTGCTGCAGCAGGAAAGGCTGGAGCCACATGGCACAGGGTGACTTCCCGTGCCTGTGACTCAGCCTGGAGCAGCCACATCGTACGGGGTGACTTCCTGTGCCTGTGATTCAGCCTGGGAGCACCTGTAATTCCTGTTTGAAAATTGGGATAAAAAGTCCTGCACAGGATTTTTTCTCAGGATACGTAACGGAATGACAAGGAAACTGTAGAGTGCGTTTTGGTGATATGTTAAGTTGCTCATGCAGTTCCACTGTGAATGTAGATGTGGCTTCCCCCCAATAACGATAACCACTCAGCAGTCCTGCTTCAAGCACAGAAGGACCCTCTTCTCTCCTGTTTTCATTGTAGGACCTAAGAAATGAACAGCTCGCATTGTGGCTCATGCTGCCCAGGGTGCCAGGAAGCGGTTGTGCTACAGCCCATGGTTAATACAAAGGAAAATGGAGTACATTTTTTCATATTGGAAAATCTGAATTTGCAGTATCAAAAAATCATTCACTTGTTCTCCTGGGTAATTATCTGTTTTGTTTTGTTTTGTTTTTTAATGGAGTTTCACTCTCTAGCCCAGGCTGGAGTACAGTGGCACCATCTTGGCTTACTGCAACCTCCACCTCCCAGGTTCAAGCAATTTTCTGCCTCAGCCTCCCGAGTAGTCAGGATTGCAAGCACCTGCCATCATGCCCAGCTAATTTTTGTATTTCCAGTAAAGACAGGGTTTCACCTTGGCCAGGCTGGCCTCGAACTCCTGACCTCATGATCCACCCGCCTCAGCCTCCCAAAGTGCTGGGATTACAGCATAAGCCACCAAGCCTGGCCTTCAAATATATTTTTATTTATTCTTACATTTTTTTCTCACTGACTTACAAAATTCATTCAGAATGTGAATACACATGATGTGTTTTTACTGCACAAGAAAGATTCAAAAAGGAATAGTCTTTTCTCACTTCTCAGAATTTCTCGGCTTATCACAACTTTTATGAAAAGCCCAAAATGCAAAGGGAATACATTTCAAAAGCTTCTGACAGTTGGACTCCATGTTTATTTTATCCAGGGATTTAAGAAATGAACATTGTAAATAGGTTTTCATATTTGCCTCCTCAGCCCCTGCTGTTATTGGACACATAGTGGTGACTTACTGAATGCTTGTCAGATAAAGGAATTAAACTCCTGCTCCCGGGGAGGTGTGTGTGTGTGAAGCACATGTGTGAGTGTGCCTGTGTGTGAAGCGTGTGTCTATGTGTGTGTGTGTATGAATGTATTTGCAGTTTGAGGAGCATACTAGTCTGTTTTCTCACTGCCGATAAAGACATACCTGAGACAGGTTTAATTGGACTTACAGTTCCTCATGGCTGGGGAGGCCTCAGAGTCATGGCGGGAGGTGAAAGGCACTTCTTACATGGCGGTGGCAAGAGACAAATGAGGAAGAAGCAAGAGCAGAAACCCCTGATAAACCCATCAGATCTCCCGAGACTTATCCACTATGATGAGAATAGCGAGGAAAGACGGGCCCCCATGAGTCAATTACCTCCCGCTGGGAGCCTCCTGCAACATGTGGGAATTCTGAGAGATACAATTCAAGTTGAGATTTTGGTGGGGACACAGCCAAACCATATCAGGGAGAATGTTCAGTCACTTGGGATGTTCAGCCACAAAAAGCCTTACACTTGAGCTGTAGACAGTCTAGAAGCAAAAGCCTCACTGTAGTTTGGAAAAAATCCTATTGGGAACTGAGAACCTCTTCTGAGCCAGGCACTTGCTCACTGCTTTCCATGGGTTGTGTTTAGTGCTCACAAAGCTGCCAGTCTTATCATCTTCATATCACTGGGGCTTGAAGAGGCTCATTTGCCTCAAGTGTTACCAAGGATAAGTGGTCGGTAAAGCCAGGAACCCAGGTCTGTCCTGGGTGGGAGGCCAGTGTTCTTCCCACCACATGGCTTCCCTGAGCTGCTTCCCTTCCTGTTTTACCCTGACTGGCAGGCAGAGAATCTCTCAGCCATACGGGGTGGTTTCCTTTCTGTTCCTGGGAGAGTTTAAACCCTGCATCTGAAGATCATATACCAGGGGAAGAAACCCCAATCCTACCTGTTTTCAAGACAGCAAGATGAATGAGAAAAATGAGCTCAGGGAATCCTGAGGGGGAATAGTTGCTCTCAGGCACACCCATACGATCTCAGATGATTTCAGAGACTACAGACCATACAGGGCTCATCTCCACCTTCAGATAATTAATCGCATACCCAAGGACCTTCCAGGGGACCAGCATCAGGTGGGAGACAGTGCCCATCGCAGCACAAACGTTGTGCTTCCTGGATCAATATTTTGTTCAGAGGAGAAACTAATAATCAAAATCACCCTGGGACATGAACTGTTGTTGTCACTATTTTTCACTTTACACACAAGAAAACTACAGCTCAGAATCGTTAAGAGTCTGCCCTGTAACAAACAGTGAGTAGACCCTGGAGCCTGGCCCACCCCACAGCCTGTAGGAACACACCCACGGTCCAATAAGACACCCAAAACCACGTGAAGGACAAGGGTGGGCCAAGAGTGCCCAGAGGAGCCTCCTGCAGAAAGAGCCTCAGGGAGGCTGCAGCAGGGGCCGCCTTGCTTGGAATTAGGGGACGACCATAGCATGGGGACCTTTCTAAGCTATGCTTTTATGGCAGCAAAGTACTTCATAGGAAGGGATCGCCTTGGAAATTAACATTCCCACAATCTGAAATAGAATTAATCTAAGAGCCAAATTGACACTGAAAACTGCAGAGGTAAGAGCCGGTGCAGTCCCCTCAGCCTTGGGGAAGAGATTCACTTTCACCTAAAGCCAAGCAGTGGCCAAACACAGCTGTCCTGGGTGTCACAGTCTCTTCATTGGATAGGGACTCGGCAGAAACTCACCGCAACTAAGAATGATGGAGATGCAAAGCCTCCTAGCCCCTGTCCCCTCAGGGCTCAGGGTGTGGTAGGCTTTACGGTGCAGACAATTACACTCCTGTGGGAGGGTTTGTGAGGCCCTCTAGGATCACAGAGGAGGAATGAATGACTGCACCTGGAGGGAGGCAGGGTCTGGGAATGCTCCCTGTGTGAAGCTAATCCTCTGAGGTGAGTGCTGGAAGCTGAATAGTTTTCAGCTGGGCTGTTGGGGGAGGGCTGGCCTTCCGGGCCGAGGAGGGGAAGGGATGAGAAAGACAGAGAGGAAGGTAACGGGTTTTCAGAAGCACCAGCACAGCGGCTGAGCATAGTCAGTGCTCTACAAACATTTGTCACTCGACTGAGCAAATGACGCTTCCAAAATAACTGTTCATGTGGTTGAAGTCCAGGAATGAGGTGAAATTGGCTGTATATAAATTATTGATCAGTGGTGAGAGCAATGGATGAGAAATGCCTGATTAGGTAACATCGTTCACACTCAGGAGAGAAAACCTCTGGAGATTTTGTTTGCTGATTCCACCTGGCACACAAGATCCTGAAAAAGGAGTCTCTTGGAATCCACAAAGGATGAAAAGGACAATCAACTGTACTCAGCTATTGAGTTTTCAGAGACACAAAGATGAGGTTGCGGTCAGAGCAGACCCATTTCTCGATTCTGCACAACTTTTCATACATTGTTGGTGCACAGTAAATGTTAAATAATAATCTATTGTTTTATTAATGACAAAGGAATCACCATGTTAATGAAACTTGCAGATGATACTAAGCCGGGAGTTTTTACAAACACCGAAGAGGAGATGCAGATGACGAAGAGGGACCGAGGAAAGAAAGTTCCGGCAAAGTGAGCTTCTGTCTTGCAAAGACAAGCAAATGCACCTGCAAGAAGTGTGTGCAGAGGGAAGCTCCAAAGGAGAGGCTCAGTGAGGCTTGGGAGGGAAGGCAGTCCGACAGCAACGGCGTTTGGAAATGTGAGGGACAGGATGTGTGATGAAAGTTGTAAGGGGAAAAAGCAGTCTCCGCAGGTTTTCCAGTCAATACCAAGTCTCCTCAGCTGGTTGCAGCTGGAAGCTGGACGTGGCTTTGAAGGAAGGACAGTTTGCCTTTCCTGGGGGATGGATTCACCAGTGACTAGGACCTGGTTCTCTGTCCTCATTTCAGCTCCTGACATAGTTTGGCTGTGTCCCCACCCAAATCTCATGTTGAATTGTAACAATCCCCACGTGTCAAGGGTGGGGCCAGGTGGAGAAAATTGAACCATGGCTGTAGCGTCCAGCCTTACAGGGTCCTGTGAGCCCCTCCCTGCAGGTGTGGAGATGAGAAATTGTAGAAATAAAAGACACAAGACACGGAGAGTTTGGGCCTGGGGGTCCACTGCCAACTAAAGCTCAGAGTCCGGCAGTGGCCCAAATGCCTGGACGCTCTCGATTTTATTGAGTTGCAAATCTGGGGGCAGGTAGGTAGGGCATGGCCTTAATGGTTGGCGACTGGGGGCAGTGGGGTAGATAGGTCATGGCAGTGATAGGCTCAAGTACATCACGTGTCATACAGGTAGGGGCTCAAGACTTTCAGGTAGCTGAGATGAGGTGAGGAGCAAAATGCATCCAGCACTTTTCCATACTTGTTAAGAAAGAACGACATTAAAATTTATGTTACTTTTACTGATTATCTCTTCTAAGAAAAATAAACCAGGTGCAGAAGTTGATCATGAGAGTGGACATGGAACATGACCCCCGAAACACAGCGTCACATAGAAACAATTAAGCTCCTGGATGTCTGCAGGCCTCCCTGACAGCATCAGGCCTACCGTGACAACTTGAAGGAGCGGAGTTTTCTCCTAACTCCTCAGGGGAAGGAGACATCTCAGCCATTTTGGATGTCTCCTTCACTAGCTGGCTAAACAGCGGGCGCTTTCCCAGTGCTGGTGCGGCACAGCCGAGGCGCCCTCCAGCAGCCCTTACATGGGGGTGACAGAGGGCTTAAAGCGTCTTGCCTTAGGGTCATTCCTTGACAATGTCACCCCAGGTTCACATTTCCGACCTGAGAGGCATTAGTAAAAGAATTAGGATCACCAATGAATAACTAATAACCACTAAGGTTATATTTCTAGTTACTTTCTTCTTCATTATTTATATGGAAATAGGCTGAGGCTTCTGGCTCCTGCCTCTGCTCTTATGTGATCCCCCTACAATGGCGGCGGTTTTCCCCATACTGTTCCTGGTAGTGAATAAGTCTCACGAGGTCTCATGGTTTTATAAATGGGCATTTCCCTGCACAAGCTTTCTTGCCTGCCACCAAGTAAGACATGGCTTTGCTCCTCCTTCATCTTCCGCCATGATTGAGGGTCCTCCCCAGCCATGGTGAACCGTGAGTCAAGTAAATGTTTTTTCTTTATGGATGACCCGGCCTTGGATATGTCTTTAGTAGCAGAGAACAGACTAGTCCAGGTCCTCTTCAGCCTCACATGGACACACTAACCTCCTGGAGTGTCTTCCACTCCCACTCTTCTCCCCTCCCACCATTCTGTTCCTGGGGTGTTCTTTGTCTCCATCTTGTAACGCTTCCGTTAAAAACCATTGAGAACCTTCTGCTCCCTGCGTGGTTAAATCCAAATTCTTCACCGTGGCTTATATTTCAGTAGCATAAATTCTCTCATGTACCTTTAAGGGAATGTAGACCAACTCTCTTGAAAGATGAGCAGATTCTTAGCTTTCTCACTGGCCTCCATAGGGAAGTCCTAGGACTCTGTATACCAGCATTGCAGAGGAATGTTGAAGGGAACAGGAGCTCTCAAGGGGGAAGCACTGGAATCCCAGTGCTGGTGGGACCTCTTAGACACCATCCATATTTATAAATGAGGAGAAGCTCAGTGAGGCAGAATGCCTTGTGTGCAGTCTTAAAGCTAGTTCCCAGCAGGGCTAGGACTGAATGTTCTGTCCTCCCTTTTCTTCATCCGTGCCTTGGTTCCACACCACACTCAGCAATGAAACTGCATGGAGACATCAGTCTAGTGGGGCACACCTGATGGTGATGCCCACACCCCACAGCTGGGAGCAGAGAGGAGATCCACCCCTTGTGGAAGTCAGAGCAAACTCCCAGAGGAGATAGAACTGGGGTCAGGGGGATGGAGAAAGCAGGGGGTTGTTCAGAGCACAGGTGGGAAGGGAATGAATCCGCACAAACACGCCTGGGGGGTAATGCCACAGACGCCCTGAGAGAGCTTGGCAAAGCTTCAGGGCAGAGCTTAGCTCCAGTAGGGCTGAGGGGATTGGAAGTGGAGCAGGTGGATGGGGTAGAGCTGTAAGAGACAGAGGGGACCGACTTTTAAGGTTCAAGCCAGGCTGGAGGATTTTGGGGTAAGGTTGGTGCTAACATGCGGGGGTTCACTCAGAGGGGTGGCAAAAATATTAAAGGAAAAATATTAGAGATAGCTTTAGGGAATAGTCACAAACCTTTTTGGAAAGCCAAAGGTTTACATAGCTTGTAATGATTTAATGGGTCGAAGGCACCGGCTCTTACCCTAGGGTATTAGAACAGTAGAGTAAATACTAGAAATTGTAAGAAGTTTCTCCAGATAAGTCTGTTTACCCCACCTCCATTAGCAAAACCTTTGATCATCTGCAGGTGCTTAGCTGCCGTCTACTCAGTGGGTCAGCAGAAGTTAATTACCCTCTAATGTTTGTCATCCAAAGGCCCTTGCCCTTTGATATACTAAATAAAAACCTGGAGTAGGGGCTGCTTAAGGCTGGCTGCCATTAACTCCTTCTATTGAGTGGCCCGGACACCCCAGCTCACTCTTGCACTGTATTCTGTGCTTGAGTGTACATTATTCATCCGTCACTGAGTCAGGGTCTGCAAGACAGTCTCCTGTAGGCGGTGACTCTGACACTGACGCAATAAGATGTGGGCTTTGCCTGCACCACGACAGGTGCACGTAGGGGAGCTTGGATGCAGAGGACAAGGGCCAGGATGGTAGGTAGGAAGCCGCCAGAGCAGGGAAGAGGAGATGGGGGTCTATGCCCAGCCTGTGGAGTGGAAAGTAACAAGTAACAGTAAAAAGACAGTTGAAATCAAGGAAGGTTATGTTTCAGAGCACGATCCCTTGTGGGCTGAGCCATTTGGCCTGCTTTTCGGGGTGCTGGAGGGTGGTTGAGTGCCTGAGCTATTTGGCCCGCTTTTAGGGGTGCTGGAGGATGGGTGGGTGCCTGAGCTATTTGGCTTGCTTTTAGGGGTGCTGGAAGGAGGGTGAGTGCCTGGCCTTTGTGTTCCTGGGGACTGCTTAGCGGTTCGTCCCCAGGAGCCTGGCTTCCAGGTGAAGACATTCTGCCCTGGCTGCTCCAGTGTGGTTCTGGCTGCTTCAGCCTCATGGGATCTTCCTGAGCTTAGTGCTGACTTCCAGGAGCATCACTAAATCCCCCAGTATTCAGAATAACCGAAGGACACCTTTACCAGGTATGCCCAGTTCTCACTCATATGACTCCTCCCTTAGTCCAGCTTAATTACAATGCCTAATTGGAAATAACACAGATACATCCAAAATGCCTTATTGCCTCTGTAGCTGTGCTCTGGAGAGAGGAAGTCACAAGTTAGCAGTTCATGGTGTCACTCAGAAAGCAGACGGTTCATACCTTGGCATCACCTCACCTGAATTCTGAAACAAGAAGATTAAAAAAAACCAAAACACTGGCCATGGCAAACGTGAGAAAAGGTTGAGATGATGAGGAGACTTTTTCCTTTCTTCTGTTGTGCTTCCCTCCACCTGGGAGCTCACTGCCTCGCATCTGACAGGAGGATCCCTGGCACTTTTCATTTTCTAACCCTCACAAAAATGCTGCAAATATTTTTGCCCATTTTATAGATCAGAAAACCTAAGTCTCAGTTAAGTTCACCTGCTCATAGTGAAAGTGAATGACCCATGATGCCAGAATGTGAGCTGTCCCATGAACTCTAAGGACGGTTCTCTCCACTGAATCATTTTATTACCTAGTGCTTCTGAAACGGGGTTCTGTAGAGGCAGGAAGGGGTCATTATTTTAAAAGAGAAGCTCAGTGTGTTTCAGAAAATGTGTTCTGAGTATCACCCATGTGTGTATCCACTCAGGGTTTGCAGGGACTCTCGCGACCTGTCCCCAGTCCTGTATTTCAGAAGGAAGAACTCTGGCTGCTACCCCTATGATGAGAGCATGTTTTAGGTTTCTGTTGTGAAATGATGGCAGGTGGGGGTCACTTGTTTACTGAGGGTCTTTCTGTTCTCTGGAATGCTCAGCTTGTATATGAAAATGAGTCCTGCACAGGAAGCCCCCTCTCCAACACACATACACACACCCCATTTGCTTATGTAATATTTAGGCAAGGCTGAGAAGTTTCCTGTATTTCTCTTTACAATATTTATTTCATCATTTGCCTTTTTTCTCCTGTATTGCATTAAGTGTCTCTTGAAAATGACTTCTGTGAAATATTCCCATATGCATTTAGAATTGTACAACATAATTTTTCAGTTTTTAGTGAAATTGTGAAAGTCAGTTTAGATATTTGCAGCTGGTGATAAATCTTTTTATTTGATTCCTATGTTATTTTCTTCTCTGGCTGGGATATAGAGAGTTGGAAGGAATCTCAATAGGCATCTATCTACCGTTTACTGAAAATGTGGTTTTAGACCCGAAGCATGAGCATTGTCTGAGAACTGGTCGGAAATACAGAATCTCATCTCCACCTCAAACCTGCTGAGTCAGAACCCGGATTTTCAAAAGATCCCTAGGTAATCAAGATGTACATTATATTAGTTCTTTATTACTGTATAACAAACTAGAAAAACTTAGTGCCTTTAAACAGGTTTATCATCTCCCAGTTTCCATGGGTCTAACTAGGTTCTCTGCTCAGAGTCTCATAAGGGTGAGAAGATGCCAGCTGGGCTGCATTTTCATCTGGAGGCTCAATGGGGGAAGAGTCTGTTTTCCAGTTCTTTCGGATTGTTGGCAGAATTTATTTCCTTCTGTATGACTGTGATCTCAATGTTTTGTCATCTGGAGACCACCCATGAGTCTTGGAGACTGCCTACAGTTCCATGCCATGTGAGTTTCCTCAACATGGATGCTTATTGCATCAAATCAGCAAAGAAAATTTACTTCTAGTGTGTGAGAGCAAGATGAAGGACTATTTGTTTTTGTGTTTATGTATACATTTGTAAGGTACTTGGATGTGCTTTGGTCAAGAATGAGGCTAAGGTAGATAGCCAGACCTGCATGACTCAGCAGGATTGGTGCACAGTCACACCCCCCACTTGTTATATAACCTGTTTGTATAAGCTCATACTTGGCTTGGAGCCACTGTTGTTTGAGAAGGATATAACTGCCCCGCTCAGACTGTACAGGTGCTCTTGGGCATGGCTTGACCTGGCTCTTGTGCAGGAGCTGGCACCAGAGAGAGAGAACCAGAGCTGTCCATCTTGTACACAGAGTGAGGGGAGCCAGTGCACAGCTTGGCATGGCTCGGCATGACACAGCATGGCATGGCACAGCATGGCTCATGCTTGTGCCCAGAGAGAGAAAGAGTTAAGCTGCTGACCCTGAAGGCAGGGGAGAGCTGGCTGCCCAGTTGCGTGTGGGAGTGGCTGGCTCAAGCAGCTGAGACAGAGCAGACAGTGTGAGAAAGCCGCTGATGAGAGAGCAGTGTGAGAGAGCTGTCAATGAGAGAGCTGTTAATGAGAGAGCTGCCGAATGAAACTATGGGTTCTTTCAGCCATCACCCATCCACCTGCTCCCCTGGACATCACATTCATTTGCACACATGCACACACATTCATCATACATATGTACATACAGACAGAGATATGTTAATCATAGGAGTGACATCTTTGCCTTGGTGAGAAGGAAGTTGCATGTCTTGCCCACACTCAGGTAAGGGAATTGTATAGGCTATGGGCACAAGAGCTGCCCTAGGATTTTTCTGTCATGCAGGTTAAAGTCTGCAAAATGATGGGCAAATCCAATCTATTGCCAAATCCCCCATAGGTGCTAGTACCTAAAGCTTTCTTCCATGGTCTGAATGTATGTGTTCCTCCAGAATGTATTTGTTGGAACATAGGACTCACTGTGATAGTAACGAGGACTCAAGGGAAGTAGTGAGCCCGTTTTGCCTTCCATTTCTTCCACCACAAGAGGACCACAGCAGGAGGTACATCTTGGAAGCAGAGAGTTATCCTCACCAGAACCACATCTGCCAGTGCCTTGATCTTGGACTTCCCAGATCTTGAACTTCCTCCAGAATTATGAGAAAATAATTTCTGTTCTTATTTACCCAGTCTAAGATATTTTATTATAGCCGTACAAACAGACTAAGACACTTTGCTTCTGCACCAATTTTCTTAAGCAACACACATGGGTTTCCTGCTCCCCTCATTTGCTTTTTAACCACTTTCCCAGCTCCTGCACCACCATTCCACCCAAACCTCTCCTGCTGAAGCCGTTAGTGACTTCTCTGCCACCACGCCCTGCAGGTGCTTTTCTCCACTCTTCCTAATGGCTGCTCATGAGCATTGGTAGGTTGGCACCTCCTCTTTGAAACTCTCTCTCTTCCTTTACTGTCCTGTATCTCTCACTCTTCCAGTTTCCTTTCTACTTTTCTGGCAATTTTTTTTTTCTCAGCCTGCATTGTGCCTTCCTGTTTTTTCTAAGCTTTGCAAATGATGGGATTATTCATTGCTGAGCCTTGTAGCTCTTCTCAATGAGCTTTCTTTTCCAGGCCATGCCCCCAAACTCCTCAGCAAAAACTGCTTCTCTGAGCTGCAGTCTCACACACTGAATGGTGCTCAGTATCTCCGCTCGATTTGGTCTCAAAAGTTCTTCAAATTACACCTGCTCTCAAATCAGTGTTTGAAAGCATTACGTCACCTTTAGCCTACTCCTTCCCCACAGCTCCATGACTCAGTACTGACACCACCATCCTCTCTGCTCTTCTCAAAACCATTCTTGACACTGCCCTCTCCAGCACTCACATGTCTAATCTTTCACAAAGTTATTTCAATTTTACCCGTAAATATCTCCCCAGCACATTTGTATGTTACCATTTGCACGGCCAGGAGTCTAAGTAAAGCCATTACCCACTCCCGTGTGGGCTACTGCCCAGGTGAGTCTGAAACCCCAGCAGGTACTGTTTATCATGTCTGCACTTTCCCAGGCAACATTCACAGTTCCAAATTCCCATGATTCCCATTCCTATGATTCTAAGTTGATTATCAGGAAGTAAACTGAAAATCTCAGGTCTGTTCTCACCAGTGGAGAATGGAGTTCACAAAAACCATCCACGGAGCAAACCTAGCCCTGTCCTGGGCGGGTCTCTAGGACTTCCCTTGTCACTTGCTTCCTCTCACGCTCTGGACCTTCGTACCCAGATGCTGGGTAAGCATGCATGCTTTGTAACCCACTGCCTTCTAGCGAGGGTCTATGGAGCCTCTGCTCTGCCCAGTAACTAGTCAGGAGACTGTGTGGAGGCTTTATTTCCTTCCCCAGCCCTAGCTCAGTGGTTTGCTGGGCATCTCTCACCTGTAAAACTGATTTTAGCATTAGAGTTAATGACTATTTCCCTGTGGTCTTGGTTCTCTTACAAATTGAGAAGCCTATAAAATGCAGTGACCAGGTGGAGGAGAGCCTCATGGTGGCTGTTCTGATCTCGTTATGCCCTCTGACATGCTCACTGTCAGTCTCTCTTCAAAGGCATCTCCATGCCAGAATGAACTTGCTTCCTGCCATCCCACACCCTTGGTAAGATGTGTCCTCTGTGCTTCCCTTACAACCTTCTCATTCATCCCATTCAACCCTTAGTTTCTCAGGCAATTGTGGGACATCTCTCCTCTGCCACTTGTGACTGTTAGATTGAATCGTGTCATTCTCCCCTCCCACCAAATTCATATATCAAAGCACTAATTCCTATTACCTGAGAATGTGGCTGTATTTGGCGATAAGGCCTTTATGGAGGTAATTAAGGTTAAAAAAAAGGCAGTTAGGCTTTTCTTTAAGCTAATGACTGGAGTCCTTAAAGAAGAAGAGATCAAGACACATGGAGAGATGCCAGGGATGCATGGGCAGAGAAGAAAGATCACGTGAGGATGCAGGGAGAAGAGGGTTGCCCGCAAGCCAAGGTGTGAGGCCCCAGAGGAAACCAGCCTTGCTGATGCCTTGATCCTGGACTTCTAGCATTGAGAACAGTGAGAAAATACATGTCTGTCATTTAAGTTGCCCTCCCTGTGATATTTTCACTCTGGCAGCCCCACCTGACTAACACAGTGACACTGTCTGATTAATCTTTCCTTATGCTCTTCAGCCACACACCAACCATCCCTCCTCCTCCTCAGCCCACCCACCATTCTCAATCTGAGGGTATCTTGGCTCTTAATTTTCTTCTAGGTCATTCCAGTCTGGTTCCTGCAGCATTAGCCCAATTCCATTTTAAGTTTTCCATATTCTCCCAACAGCATTTTCTGCTGCAGCTCTCAAGCATTCCCTCCCCTGTGTTAGGGAATCCCCTTCACAGTCCTTAGTGCCTACACTTGATTCAAATTCCATGGTCTCCCCAGTTGTGGCCTTCTCTTCCCTTGCCTCAACAACTACTTTGGAAGCATCTCCTTGTCTCTTCCTTGTCTGCGTATCTCATGCACCTGCCTCCATTGCAGTAAGGACAATATTAAATATGGGCACCAAAAACTCCCTCAGGAAGGGTGTTGCAGAGGCAGTAAGATGATAGACAGTCAGGAAACCTGGGAGGTCAACCTCAATTCACTTGCTAGCTAGATACACTTAGAAATATACTCTTTTTTTCTGATTCTCAAGTTTTTAATTTGCCAAATATTGAAAATAACTCACATCTCTGATTGCTTTCCAGTGGATGAGGAAGCTACTATTTGTCTTTCATGTAGGAGAGAGGTTCCATTCATCATGTGGAGATTGGAGTTAAGATCTAACAATCCTGGAATTGTCAAATTCTAGTTGCTGTGCATCAAATTGAATAAATGTTAGATAGTCCCACCATCACCATCATAATTGCTTAGAGTGAATAGATAAAAACTGAAAAAAATGCTAGTACGTTTTCTCATACAAATCTGCCCAGGGATCAAATGTTAAGCAGAGATGTATTAGCGTACGATGTAGTCAGCACAGAGGCTGGTAGTTTTTAAGATGCTTTTTGGAGGATGAAGAACTGGAACCGGGTGTTCAAGGGATGTGCAGGTTTAAAATGATAGGGGTGAAATGGAGAAGTTAATGAATGTGGCACTTCTGACACATGCCAGGTGCTTAATAAATGTCACTCAATCCTCACAACACTAAAGAGGTAAAACTATCTTCTTCTTAATCTGAGTACTGACAGTGTGCCAGGCATTAGATAAGTCAATATGATACCTGAGATGGCTGCCAGGGTAACATAAGCTCACCCTGAGGACCTAGGGACAGTTCTAAAGAGCTGAGACTTGAAGAAAAAGTAGGCATTAGATCAAAACAAGGAAAGAGAAGGGAAGTAATGATGGAGAAAAGGGTACCCCAAGCCATAAGGATAACATGAGCTATGGCACTCAGTTGTGAAACCACAGGAAGTGTATGGGGAAATTCCAAAATAAAAGTCATTATCAGAATGTTTTTAGCCTTTATTCTAAAAAAAAAATTAAACATAGAAACATCTAGAATAGTATAGAAAACTTCTATGAATTGAGTATCATAATGAACTATCATCAGATTGTGGCCATCAACTTCAACTCTTCCTTCCATCTACATCTATTCATGCTCCAGTCCTTATATGCTAAGGCAGATATCAGATATCTGTGATTAACTTCTAAATATCTTTCCAGGTGTTTCTAGAGAATAAAAACTCTTTTTATTAAACACAGCTCTAATAATAGGCCATCTAAAAAGTTAACGATTTTTTATATTACACATCTCTAGTTGGTGTCTAAATCTCCTATTGTTTTAGAGATGTTGTATTCATTGGTTTTCATCAGAATTCAATAAAGGCATATACATGCAGTTGTTAGGCATATATAAGTCTCTTTGACTCTACAGGTTTCTTCTTCTATTTTTTTCTTGCAAGGTTTTTGTTCAATAGCTTTTTTTTTCTATAGAGCACCCCACAGTTTGCATTTTGCCAACTATATCCCTGTGTGCTAAGATCTGCTCCCCCTCTCCTGCACTAGCTGCATGTGTGCAGATAATGGTAATTACCTGTATATGTGTGTGGCAGGTCCATCTAGAGGTGCATTTAAAGAACCTAGAATGTGAGCTTTGTAACATGGATTGAGACAGGGTGAGGTGAGAGACGTGGGGTTTTTTTTTTTTAATACTGTAAATGTACCAAAATAATATTGTAAAGGATTTTACCAAAGGCTTCAGCTCTCAGTGCATCCTGTTCTGTCCCATTCCCCATGTTCCCTTCCCAGCCACTTCCTGAGTCCTGCAGCAAGGGCATCCATGCCATGTCGTCTGGTAGGGTCAGTGCATCAAACATGCAGAGAGAGACAAAAGAGTCAAGTGTCAGTTTTCTCGTTTCAGAAGAGACTTTTGTTGAAGATGCAGAGTGACCCATATAGACAGAACCCTGGGGACCAGCTGGAGGCAGATAGCTCAAGCCATACCAGAAGGTTTATGTGCCAGCAACCGGAGTCCGGCAATCAAGGAGAAATCTCAATAAATTCTGATGATGGCAGAGCTGAGTAGTGAGAACCCAACACTTTCCTTCTCATTGCTTTGGTTCTCAAGAACTTATACCAAACCGGAGGAGAAAGGGTGAGGGAGAAGCACTAAACCAACCAGTAATAATCTGAGCCAAGGCTTTCTCAAATACTTACTTATCTCCTGTGTCTATGTGCACACATTTCTACAGGCCATGGTTCCATCACAAGCAACTGGCTAAAGAACAGGGTTCAGGCAAGTCTTTTGCTGTCAGAATGTTTTCAGAAACCAACTGACAACAAAAGCATTGATTTGATTAACATGAACTGCTTAAAATTTAATTTTCTTCTCTTGAGTGAAAGTGGTGCTGTAGGTAGAAAAAGGAAGTTACGTTGTTCTGGACATCTGAACCCACAGAAGGGCTTGTTTGTGTAGTGGCTTGCTTGTTAGGGTCTTAAAATGCTGCCATAGGAAAACAGTACATTTAAATTATTATTCCCCATCACATAAGTGTCTTGAAACATTATCTGTGTTCTGGAATTTCCTTTTTTCTTTTCTTTTTTTTTTTTTTTTTGAGATGGAGTTTTGCTCTTGTTACCCAGGCTGGAGTGCAATGGCGCCATCTTGGCTCACCGCAACCTCCGCCTCCCAGGTTCAGGCAATTCTCCTGCCTCAGCCTCCCAAGTAGCTGGTACTACAGGCCTGTGCCACCGTGCCCAGCTAAATTTTGTATTTTTAGTAGAGACGGGGTTTCACCATGTTGACCAGGATGGTCTCGATCTCTTGACCTAGCAATCCACCCGCCTTGGCCTACCAAAGTGCTGGGATTATAGGTGTGAGCCACCGCGCCCAGCCGTGTTCTGGAATTTTCATTCAGATTTCAGAATTAATCTTCTAGAATGAATCTACTGCTATACACAGTTCTACCAACTGTGTCTCCTCCCTCTCCTTCATCCCTCCTCTCACTTCTCTTCCTTATGTTTCTCTTCCTTTCTGCCCCTTCCCTTCACACTTTCCTCAAAACATTTGAAAGTTGAAATATGACAGAATCCCATTTTTTTCTGATCTAAAGTTTCCAGATGGATTATACTGGCATTCTGCTTTCCCAGAAAGATTTCCAGGGGCAGGACAGAGGGCACATGTGCTGTTCCAAGCTGTCTGGGGCCTCTGTGTGGTCATCCATCATTCTCTTCAGGCACACAATGACCTGCAGGGCTGGATGTTGCTTTTGTTACCTTCCAATCCCAAAGGATTCAGACAGACTAACATTCCAACACCCTTTATAATCTTTTCCCCTGGCAAAACTTCAGCCAGAATAAACCAAAAATGAAATGGAGAGAAAGGTCACTGCGTGTTTCTGGATCCCCAAATTTCCATTCCAGATTTTGGGCTGATGTTTCCAGCTTATGATCCCTAAGCACTTCATTGTCACACATGGTTACCAAGACCCCACGAGAGATGCATAGCATTCCCTTGCTATCTTCTCACCTGCAAGAATTTATAACCTCTTCCGACATCCCCTCTTAGATAGAGCCTTTCCTGTGCAGTCAGCCATCTGATCCCACTGCCCCAGCAATCTCTGCAGGCTTTTCTTTTTCTTATGCTCTAGTAGTGTGTGGCCAGATCAGCATGTCAGCATGTGTGTTGAATTACAAATACCTGTGTATTCCTTTTTGGCATGTAGTTTCTTTGAGAGGAGATGGGACCTGAGTCTAAGTTTGTTTATCCTAGTGTCTAGTAGGTGGCACTAAAATGATTTCTAGAAGGCTATATGAAACCTATGGAATCAAAAGGGAAATAAAGCAACATTTTGACGGCCTGGGCTCTGCTGTGGTCGTGGCCCAAGTGTTTCTACTCTGCTTACCCCTGACATTTATATGAGCTCTCCATGCATATCAAAAAGCTGCTATCATTTCAGACCTGAGCTTCACCATGAGGTCCAAATTAATTCCTGATGTCCAGGCAAAAGAAGAACATAGCACTCTGACAACTCACCCCAAGCTCATTTATGTAAATATTTTTTCTGCACAGTTTTATGTCTTCAAGTTGGTTTCTGACTTCCAATGTCAGCACAGAGCTCTCATGGGAGTATAACATTCCCACCAGGCTTCAGCTGAATATTTATGAATGTTTCATAGTAGCTGCTTTCTATTGTTCCTGGAAGATTTCTATTATTTAGAGAGCAATTAATCATATTCTGAGGGGAAAATGGGAGAGCAAAGTCACATGGAGAGAGTTATGATGATTTTTTTTTCTTCCAAGATGAGCAAAATAATCATCTCAGCCAAGGGTTTCTCAAGGATTTGCTTATCTCCTGTGTCTATCTGCAGGCATTTCTGTGGGCCATGTTTCCATCACAAGGAACCAGCTAAAGAATAGGGTTCAGGCAAGTCTTCTGCTGTCAGAATTGATCACCGTTGGCACATTGCTCTTTAGAGTCTATGATTAGGCTGAATGCTGAGTCCTAAAACTAGATCTTACATTTACTTTGGTAAGGAAAGCATTACTTTTAAAATTATTCAACATGAGAATGAGAAACATTTATAGTTTGTAGAAGATAATACAAAGAAGGATGAATACTTTGTTGAGTGCTTGTTGTATGCTTTAGGTATACAGACTAACATTCCAACACCCTTTATAATCTTTTTCTTTTAAATTAACCTATTTTTATTGTTCTGCTTGGACCTTAATTATGGCATAATGAATCTGCTAATTCAAAAGGTTGCAGAGCCAGTAACCCCAGTGTCATCTGGAGACCATTTGAGGTGCTTTAAGCATTTTCTTGAATTCTATTGTTTGCTTTGAAAACATGGGCTTTAAACAGTCAAGGAAAACTCGTTCTGTCTCATTATTCAGGAGCACTTCTAGACACACGAGCAGCACTGCAGACAGGACAGAGTGCAGGCATTATTTGATAGACCTTACTTATAATGTATTGTATGTATTATAACTAACACATATATGACAGCATTTTCCCCATTTTGCTGTGAAACACAGAAAAGATGTATGAGTTTGTTATTCATAAGTAACTCATCACTCCAAAACCCAGTTGCTGAAAACAGTGAGCATCTGCTATTGAGTTGAGTGGTGACCCGGGCAGTTCTAATCTCAGCAGAGATAACTCAGGCACCTGTGACCAGCTCTGGCTGGGCTGGGTACCTGGTTCTGCCAATTGAGGCTGGGCACTCATGTGTCTTGAGCCTTGGCTGGAAAATTGGACTCATTTGGCTCCGTTTCATGCCGTTTCTCATTTCCAGCAGGCTTGGCAGGAATTGTCTTCGGTGCAGTCTGAGCAGAGGTTTGAGAAAGAGGAGAAACATGCATGGTCTCTTGAGGTCTGCGCTTGAAACTTACATTTTAATTCTGCTGAGTATTTTGTTGGTGGTGGTTGTGTTTTCATTTTTGCTTTTTGCCAAAGGAAATATCAAGGCTAGTTCAGAGTTAAAAGTGGAGAAGTATATTCTTCCTCTAGCTGGGAGTTCCTGCAAAGACCCATTGCAAAGGTTATGAATAGAAGAGGTCATACAATCAAGTACAGATGTGTTTTGAGAAATGCTGCTGGGTGCTAGAAAAAGGAATGGAGGGCTTTCAATATCAACACAGAAAGGTCACAAAATATATGGCATCATAGTAGTAGGGACATTTTAGCCCCAAGGTAAAATAAATTGATAACAGACATGAAGGAAGAAAGCCAGATAAAGTTTGCTCACCACTGGTACTTGAGCAGGGTGGGCCAAAGGAAGGAAAGCAGAGATATTTATCCAGCTTTTCTGAGTCCCTGATAACATGAAAGCAGAGTCTCTCCCCTGGCCAGAGAACTGGCTGTTTAATTCTTAATCAGCTCAAATATTAAACTGCTGGTTCATCTGCATGCTGGGATGCTCACATTACAGATTGGATAGTTTCCAGTGAGCATCTGTGAACCCATTGATCCTCTCCTTTCTCTAGAAACTCTTCTTGTGATGAAACAAAACAAACAGAAGACAAAATAATAAAAATGTATTAGAAATATTTTTGATCTGAGTACCGAGAAAAGAAGGTTTGACATTTATCCAGAGGCTAAGCTGTAAGCAGATGAGAGGCATGATCAGCATTGCAGCAATGCAGTTGGGGAGGAGGATACCTGGTCTGAATGCTAACACTAGATTACAGGGAAAAACCTAGATTTGGTGGTAATCCAGGTAAGAAATGATGAAGCTCCCAACCACAGCACTGGCAGTTTGTTTAAGAAAGGAGGACGTATTCAAGAGATGTTTACAGAACAGACCTTGGAAGTTGCTTATGTGTAGAGACGTGGACATTACAGGGAGAAATAAGAAGCTCTCTGAATTTTGTCTGTAGACCCTGGATGAATGTGCACAGCTTCCAGGGGTGGTTGATACAGGTGGAAGAGTAGGATGGGGGTGATTATGGGTTTAGTTATGGACAGGTAGAGCTTGATGTGCACACTTGGAACTTAGTGGAAATGTGAAAAGGTCAGGTAAATATAAGATAACAAAGCTTAGGAAAGTAATTAGGGTGGGGCCTTAATTGTGAAGCTGTTGTGTTAAAGATGAACAATAAGGATATGGGAGTCAAAGAGGTGTTTGAGAGAGAGTTATACCAAAGGAGAAGAGGCTCGAGGCAGTTGATCAACATTAAAAATGGGCAAAAAAAAAGAGCAGGCACAGAAAGTACACTCAGAAGTGGCCCAAGTAGTAGAGGGAGAAAATGGGAGTAGAGAACAAAACAAGGCAAAAAGAAACGATCTAATGTCCAGTGCTCCAGGGAATTCAAGAGAGATCTTTCTGAAAGTACCCATCACTGATGGCAATAAGGAGATCATTAGTAATCTTGTCAAATTCCACTTCATGAAATATGCCTTAGTCCATTTTCTGTTGCTATAATAGAATACCACGTGGTGAGTAAATTATTAAGAAAAGTTTATTTAGCTCATGGTTCTGGAGGCTGGGAAGTCCAAGAGCTTGGCACCAGCATCTGTTGAGAGTATTCCCATGGTGGAAAGTGGAAGGCAGAAGTGAAATGTGAGTACGTGAGGCAGAGAGACACAACACGGGCTGTACTAGCTTTATTTATTTTTTTTAGATGGAGTCTTGCTTTTGTACTCCAGGCGAGAGTGCAATGGCTCAGTCTCAGCTCACTGCAACCTCTGCCTCCTGGGTTCAAGCGATTCTCCTGTTTCAGGCTCCCAAGTAGCTGGGACTACAGGCATGAGCCACCACACCTAGCTAATTTTTTTAAGTTTAGTAGAGATGGGTTTCACTATGTTGGCCAGGCTGGTTTCAAACTTCTGACCTCAGGTAATCCACCTGTCTTGGCCTCCCAAAGTGCTGGGATTACAGGCGTGAGCCACCAAGCCCAGCTGAACTAGCTTTACAACAAACCAGGCTCATGATAACTAACCTGCTTACACAATAAAAATATTAATTCATTTATGAGGGTTTTGCCCTCATAACTCAAACACCTCTAATTGGGCCCCACTTCTCAATGCTGTTGCATTGCATTGTGGATTAGGTTTCCTGTGCATGAACTTTTGGAGGACACATTAAAATCATAACAGAAGAGAAAGAAGAAAACCAGAGACTAGGAGTCAGGGTTTGCCGAACATGCTTTGAAGATGTTTGAATGATGAAATGGAGAAACAGAACAGTATCAAAGAGGAAAACTTCTTGTATTTTTTTATTTTTATTCTTTTGAGATGTAGTCTTGCTCTGTCACCAGGCTGGAGTGCAGTGGTGCAATCTCGGATCACTGCAACCTCTACCTCCTGGGTTCAAGCAATTCTTCCACCTCAGCCTCCCAAGTAGCTGGGACCACAGGCACACGCCACCACACTCAGCTAATTTTTGTATTTTTAGTAGAGATGGGGTTTCACCATGACCAGAATGGTCTCGATCTCTTGACCACATGATCCACCTGCCTCAGCCTCCCAAAGTGCTGGGATTACAGGCGTGAGCACCACGCCCAGCGAGGAAAACTTCTTTTAAAAAAACAAAGTGAAAGAGATTTATGAGCATTGAAATGCTGGTAATAAGGAACCAAGAATATGCAGGGGATATCTTGAAGTGAGGGGGCTTTAGGAAGAGGAGCACTCTTCTACTGTGACTCCAGGGGGAGGCTCACCCAAGGAGGGACAGGTGAACTAGTAGGCAGTGACAAAGGAAAGCTAAGGATTTTCTGTCCCCTGGCTTTCAGAACATCACTGAAGTAAAGGGAAGAGTTCTGTGGTTTCAGTCATGGAGGGAAATAAACAGGTAGCGTAGACCAACATAGGCTGTAGATTAAGGAAGATTCTGGTGATGACTTTAATAGAAATTCTGGAGGATGGGAAAAGGGGAGACTGAAGTTGTCCAGAGACAGGGAAGGATAAAAGGTGGTATTTGACCTTTGCCTTGACACATGAAGAAACAGATCTCCCCTTTCTATAAATTGTAATTGAGGATGAAAGGAATATTCACATGGATCCCAGAAAGTTCTAAGCAGCCCTGAAGACAGATGTGGAGGTAGGCAGGTAGGCAAACCCCTTTAGGTCACTTGCATCAGATTAAATCACCGAGCCCTGAGAACTCGGGGCAGTAGTAGGTCTTTCCTGGCCACCACAGGTAAATAAAACATTCTGTGACAATCTACATTCTAGGACAGCTCTGTGATAAAGTGAGCCTACAGTAACAGTGCAGTAAGTCTAGCTAAGATTTATGGGTTGGGCTGTTGACTCATGTAAGTCTGATAACATTCTAATGGTACTATTATTCTTCCCAACATACAGATGAGAAAACTGCTGCCGAAATAGGTTAATGAACGAATCTCATATCGTATGACCGTTAAGCAGGTCTTGATCTCTAGTGTGGGAGTCATGCTATCAACCACCGCACTGGACTGTCTCTTGAAATATGCTGAAAAAGTGGAAGTGTTTGTGAATCAAGAAGATGTCCATGGCATAGGTAGCATGTGAAGTGAGTTTCTGCCTTATTTCCTAGGCAATTAAGTGACTTTGATGAGAGGTATGTTTTAGCAAGTGTAATCCAGCAGCAATGGGAAGATGACCTGTGAGAGAGAATGGAGACAGGAATACCAGCTTGTAGTAACGAACATAGCTATTATATTACAAGGACTTATCATATGCCAGAAATTTTGCCTGGCAGTTACAGTCATATGGTCCAAGCTAACCTTTCCTCAATGGCTAAGTATCTCCCGTGAGACACCTTGTGTTTTCGGTACATTTTCTTATTGAATACCCTCAACAACAGTATGGGTTGACATTCCATTTTCATTTTATAACTGAGCACCAGCAACATAGAAATGTTACATCACTGGCCTGAGGTCCCACAGCTAAAAAGGAACAGAATGGAATGGGATTTCGTATGCTCTGATCCCAAAGGCAGCCCTCTTACTAGTACTTGATGAGCACTTTCCATGGTGTATTAGTTCAGACACTTTGGCCCAAAAGTACCAAATGCCACTCTTTTAAGTGCACAAGAAAAAAGAGATGGATTTATGACATATATAGGGAAGAATGCAGGTGGTTCTATTTACTGGGAAAAGATGTGGCCTTTCTAGGAAATTCATAGTTCTCTCCAACTCCTTTGCATTGAACTTTTCCCTTCACTGCAGACTGATTCTGTAAGTTTCCCATACATCAGTTTCCTGATTAAAACTGTTCTTAAGTTTATATTTATTTTGTCCAAAAAGGATTTAGATTGACACTGGAGTCTCTTGGTTCCAAATCCGAATTCCTGGAGAAAAACTCTGGTTCCTGGAACAAACTGACCAAATACCTTCCTCTGACCCCATCAGCTGAAGTCAGGGCCTGGACCGATTGTGAAATGACTGCTTTTGATATTGACCATGGCAGTTAGGGAGAGCTTAGAGAGGCAGGTTTCTCAACAGTGGGATGGGGTTGACAAAGATTCTTTTGCTTAGCCAAACTTTTGCAGAAGAGGAATTCTGAAAAAGTAATATTGTCTTTTGCTGCCAAATGCTGAGATTTGATAGATTCTTGTATTAGGTTTAGTATTGTACACCAGTGCAGAACTAGAATTTGGTCTTCTCTATTAAAATTATATGAAAATGTATATCACAGAAATAGCCAAATATCTTTGTCAAATGCATAAGTATCATAATGAACTCTCGTCAGATTTTCAAGCATGGCCATTTTAACCATTTTCATTTGTGGACAGTTATTATTTTACTTTGGTTCTTCTCTGAAAGCATTTGAAATCAGCTACAGTCCAAACTTGCTTCTTTAAAGATATTCATGGAAAAGACTATGAAATTTACTTTAAAAATAGAGGCTTCTGCTGAAAACTTTAAGACCTTTCCCATTGGACTGGGTAAGAATTTCCAAAACTCTAATGAGGAAACTTATGGCTTCATGAAAGTTAATCTCCCAAACTCAGGAATAACAAGAATTACATGGAACTGAACTGATGAGGACAATATTTTAGTGACTTTTTGTTTGAAACGTTGCTGGTTCTTTAATATTTTGTTTTCCAAATTTAAGAAAATGTTTTCTATGTTATCTTAAGCTGTCTATAGCTCAGAACAATTTGGTAATGCATACCTTGTGAATAAAGAAGAAATAATTACTTTTTCCTCCTACCTGATCCCTCTGGAATTAGAAAACTATTAGTAAATATTTTTATTTTATGGTAATGTAGTTATTTGCATATGTGAAGGAAGAATATGTTCTTCTTGTAACAGTACACAATTGAAAACACTGGATATGGGCTGGGCGCGGTGGCTCACGCCTGTAATCCCAGCACTTTGGGAGGCCGAGGCGGGTGGATCACAAGGTCCAGATATCGAGACCACCCTGGTCAACATGGTGAAACCCCGTCTCTACTAAAAATACAAAAAATTAGCTGGACATGGAGGTGCATGCCTGTAATCCCAGCTACTCAGGAGGCTGAGGCAGGAGAATTGCCTGAACCCAGGAGGTGGAGGTTGCGGTGAGCCGAGATCGCGCCATTGCACTCCAGCCTGGGTAACAAGAGCGAAACTCTTGTCTCAAAAAAAAAAAAGAAAAAGAAAAAAGAAAACATTGGATATATTATGAATGCTTTAACTGGAATGTTGTGTCTTCAGATATGACCAGGCAACTTTAAGAAACTAAGGTTGACTTTATCGAGTCAATAAAGTCTCTTGGAAAAAAAAATATATCGCCACGGTGTGTGGCATACTTGGTTCACTTACATAGTTTTCTTCCAGGTAAATAGTGTCGCTTCCTGGCAGGCCCAGGACCCCCAGGATAGTTTGGAGACCTAGAAAAGGGAAATTCACTCAAATCCCTAAGTGTTTCAAAAACAACCTGAGAGCATGTCCTTGGCTTAGCTTTCCAATTTTTAAGAGCCTTTTAGCCATTCAGTCTGAGATTACCCTGTGAAAAGTTCCAGGAAAGCCAACTCAAAAAGAGCATAGCTGGTCAGTCATTATTTTTGCTGCATTTGTGTAAATAATCAGGCCAAGTTAATGAGACTAAACTTATTTTGCAAGCAAAACAGTCTTTGCTTATTTTCGGTAGGAATGGGGGTGAATATAGAGAGAAAAATTATGTTTCGGAAGAAAGCTCTAGCACGCCCCTCATTAAATTTTAGCCCTGCTCGTTGTTTATGTGGTTTTCTGATTTGTCTACGCACTGGACTGGATCCTGAATTCTCCACACTCCAGACTAACATCTCCAATTTTCTCCAACACTGCTGACTTGGAATTGTTAACATGAAAACTGCTTCTTTCCTGGAGCCCCGATAGCTGAACCTGGAGGACTTGATACAGACATCAGAGAGATCAGCACAGCTCAGGTGTAGACAACCTTCATGACATTAAAACTGAGAACCAGGAAGGTCTGTCAGCTTGTCACTGCCTGCTCCCATTCCCATCTGAAGAGGCTTCAAGCGGAGTGTTTAGAAATCTTTTTGATTGGCTGCCCTCTGGGCTCAGAAACTGAATTTCCAACTATTAATAATTTTTCCCATAAAAACAATTCCCTCGGGGCCCAAAGTGGCTCCGGCTGGATGTCGTGGCGCTTGCGAATGCGAAGGTGAGGCCAAGAGTTCAAGGCCAACCAACCTCAGCAACCTTACAAGCTCTCATTGATTGGCGAAAAAAAAAAAATTCCCTCATTAAATACCTGACTGCTAACACCATCAGTCTGTTGAGACTATCAAGTCCCAAAAGGTGACTCAGCAGGTCCTCAGTGAACAAAAGGTGACCAAATGAGAAAACGAAGTTATAGTGTTCAAAAGAAAGAAGAATGTCTTTCCTTTCTTTGAAGAAGAGGAAGGACTGACCAAAACTCCTTGCTTGGCCAAAGTGTAGCCAGTGTCCTGAAGCTTCTCCTATGTCCATCTGTGTACTGAAATCCAGTTAGGGCCAAGAACTCTGCTAAGTCAGCTTATCAAGAACTCCCTAACCTTGATATCTGATTCCATATTTTCAACATAGGACCACATTTCTCATTGTCCGTCATCCCCAGGTGATGTCTGATCACCGTGGCCTGTTTTCAGCAAGAATTCTGTTAGATTTCTTTAGCCAGAATCCCCACACCCTCACTCCTGTCATCTCTTAGTAATTTTCTATCCAGTGGTCTCCACCCTGCTCCTTGGCCATAAATTCCCATTTACCAGTGCTGTACTCCAAGTTGGGCCCAATCTCTCTTCCCTATTGCAAAATCCCATTGCAGTGGTCCCTCTATTGTGATGGTCTTAAATAATGTCTCCTTCTCTGTTCTTTAACAAGTACCATTGAGTAAGGGTTTCTCTAACAGGGTGATGGCATCTTAGAGAAATGCATTCTCCATGATATTGACTCTGAGTGTCCTCTGTGAGAGGTGGGCTGTTCATAACACATTTTGAAGATGAGAAAATTAAAACAGAGTAATTCATTTGGATAATGGCAAAGTGAAACTTTATAGCGAAAATGGTGGTAGGATCTAATGATTGGCTTTCAGGCATTATAGAAGAAAGAAGAATCAAGAGTGGGTTGAGCTTCCAATCCCTCTGGCCGAGAGGATGGTGCTGCTAACAGAAACAAGAAGCAGAAGAAGCAGAAAGAGGGGGTGATAGCAGAGATTTTGAGCATTGATATGTTCGTCCAGGTTGAGACCATCAGTGGAGAGGAAGAAGATTTCAAAATGGAAGACCAAACTGGAGGCACGGAGTCAGAAGAGAAGTCAGACTGAAGATGCCAGCCCAAGGGCTAGGGGTTTTACTGAGCATAACATAGAAGCAGCTGGGAATGAGTGAGGAAACAGAAGTAGAACGATGAGCGATGGCAGATAGAGACGGAGGCTGAGCTTCCATGTTCTAAGAGAGAATGAGCTTGGAGGACACCATCAAACCCAGGTCACAGGTAATGTGGAGATGGCCATGAAGAGCCTGGGACCCAAGGGTCTCACATTGACCTGAGTGTCATTGCCCCATATGCTGAAGTCCCCACACACACCTCAGTGGAGGCTGCCTGTCACTTCCTGGATTCCGGCCTCCGAGGTGGGTGCCTTTTCACAGGTTATGACAGTGCCTTATCTTCACAGCGATCTTACAAGGTAGCTTGTGCCTGTATTTCACAGCTGAGGAACCTGAAAATTGAGACCGTAACTTGCCCTGAGTCAGGAGTAGCCCAGCAAGGAAGCTGGTCAGCTCAGTCAGCCTCCAAAGCCCGTGATTTCACATGGGGCTTGTCCAGATGCACCTGATAGGTATTGAGTTGGGGGCAGCTGCGTGGGAGGCTACCTCAGCACATCAAATGTAGAGGCGCCTCGGGCCACCCTCCCATTGCCTCCCGCTGTCTCCTGCATGACCAGGAGGACTGTGCCACAGCCTCCAGGGATGGCTGGGACTGGCTGTAATCTGTGTGACCAACAGATCCCTCTCTCTCTCTCTCTCTCTCTCTCTTTTTTTTTTAGACGGAGTTTCGCTCTCGTTACCCAGGCTGGAGTGCAATGGCGCGATCTTGGCTCACTGCAACCTCCGCCTCCTGGGTTCAGGCAATTCTCCTGCCTCAGCCTCCTGAGTAGCTGGGATTACAGGCATGCACCTCCATGTCCAGCTAACTTTTTGTATTTTTAGTAGAGATGGGTTTCACCATGTTGACCAGGATGGTCTTGACCGCTTCACCTCGTGATCCGCCTGCCTCGGCCTCCCAAAGTGCTGGGATTACAGGCGTGAGCCACCGCGCCCGGCCCCCCTCTCTTACTTTTTAGCAATTTAGCAACAGATTAATCCTATTTTGAGAACAAACTTGGGCACCAGAGGGCTGCTTGGTTGGAAGTTTTTCTAGCAGGTGTTAGTTTTGTCATGTCGTCATTCCAGCATTGCCTGTTTTCTGAGTGGCTTCAGCACCTTTGTTTGCTCCGCATTCCCTGTCTCTGTTCTTGACTCCGGATCACTTGTGCCCTCCCGTTCATATTCCCATCTCTCCTGCTCCTTCCCCTTCATCTTCTCTCTGCCTGACTCTTTTGTTCTGTTTCGGGCAGCCTAAAATACGAGGCTTTCTAATGAACCTCCAGCCATTTGTAAATAAACACAAGGTAATAACTTCTGTTTTATTCCCTCCCAAATTTTGGAAGGTTGAGTACAGGGAATTTGAGTTCAGGGAGATAAGAACTCAGGCTCAGGCTTCTACTCAAGAAGCTTATGTAAAAAGCACTTGGTAAGATGGTAAAGAGGCAAGTTGTAACTAGAAGTTTCTTAACATCCCAGAGATTAACTTGCCGAAATGGTTTAGCACTTTGTTTATAATGACAAGGAACAGCTTAGCTTTCAAGATGTTGTCAGCAGCTCTCTGGCTTGAACTTTTCAAGGTTTTGAGTTGTCTTTTTGTATGCATGGAAGCACTAAAATAAAGACACAGTTGTGTCTCAGTGGAAATCTCATCTCAGTGTGAACCTGGATGAGAAGGTTCACAGTGTCTTCCAAGTATCAGGGATGTCTCAGGATTAACCAGACTGAACTTCGAGACTCTAGGAGACTTCTGGGAGAATGAAACTCTAAAGGTCACATTCAGCAGAATCAGTAAATTGGAGCTTTGCTTCTCTCTCTCTTTCTTTTTAAAAAAGTCTTTTTGAGACTGGGTTTGACTCTGTTACCCAGTCTACACTGCAATGGTGCTATCGCAGCTTACTGTAGGCTTCACCTCTCTGGACCCAAGTAATCCTCCCATGTCAGCCTCCTGAGTAGCTGGGACTACAGGCCTGTACCATCACACCCAGCTAAATTTTGTATTTCTTGCAGAGAAGGGGTTTTTCCATGTTGTGCAGTCTGAGAAATGGAGCTTTTTGTATAAAGAACAGGATGAGGTCAAGGGAAAACATTGTGACTGCTTTGCAGAGGTTAGCTTTCTACCACTGGTATGAGCCGGTTGTGGATTAAATTGTGTCTCCAAAAGTTATGTTGAAGTCCCCCTCCCAGTACATGTAAATGTAACTTTATTTGGAAATAGAGAGTGTTTGCAGATATAATCAAGTTTGGATGAGGTTATACTGGATTAGGAAGGGCATTAATCCAATGACTGATGTCTTTATAACATTAGGAAAATTTGGACACATACACCCAGAGGCAAGGGCTATGTGAAAACAGACTCACAGAGAGCATGCTGTGTGATGGAAGAGGTAAGAGTTGAAGTCACGCTGCCACGAGCCAAAACATACACCATGGATTAGCAACAACCACCAGAAGCTAGGGAGAAGCCAAGACTGACCAGTCTCAGGAGTGCTGCCCTGATGAACACCCTGACTCTGGATTTCCAGCCTCCAGAACTGTGTGCCAATCCATTTATATTGTTTTGGGACTGTTTTGCTGTGATGTTTGTTGTTTTTCTGAGATGGAGTCTCACTCTGTCACTCAGGCTGGAGTGCAGTGGCAGGATCACAGCTCACTACAACCTCTGCCTCCCAGGTTCAAGTGATTCTCCTGCCTTAGCCTCTGGATTAGCTGCAGTTACAGGAGTGTGCTGCCATGCCAAGCTAATTTATTGTATTTTTAGTAGAGACAGGGTTTCACCATGTTGGCCAGGCTGGCCTCGAACTCCTGATCTCATGTGATATGCCTTTCTTGGCCTCCTAAAGTGCTGAGAGTACAGGTGTGAGCCACTGTGTCCTGCCTTTGCTGTGATTTTTTTTTTTTTAACAGAAGCCCGGGGAAGCTGACACAGAGCCAGGTACAGATGCACAGTTAGGCAGAAATGTGATAGGCAGCGGCTTGGATTTCCCTAGCATGGGAGGCACTGCAGAGCTCCTCATGTGCCTGATGGTCAGGGACAACACGTGAGCCAGCATCACACTCCTCCTTTGGACGAGGCCTTAGGGCAAAAACACGTATTCTAGTCAGACAGTGTAAACTCACATTACAGCCTCGCTGCTTCCGGGCTGTGTGACTTGGTCTGAGTTATTTACATTTGCCTTCATTTCTCAATTCCAGTTTCATTGTAATCACATTCCTGTGATGATTACAGGTAAATGTCATTGTGGGTGAAATATAAGGAGGCCTGGCATTTACCAATTACAGGATAAGCCCCCTCCTTACGCTGCACTTCTTGAGGTTTGGATGCTGATTGGAGTCCCTTCCTGTGATGGTGTCGTATTTCAATGTGGCAAGGCTAGAGTCTCCAGTCACTCAACAAAACTGTCACCTAGGTGTTGCTCTGAAGCAATTTTGTAGATGTGACTTAACATTTACCACCAGTTTGCTTTAAGTGAAGAAGACCATCTTTGATATTCTGGGTGGGCCTTGTCCACTTCACCTGAAGGCCTTAAAAGAAGAAAGAGCTGAGGTTCTCCGAGGAAGAAATGCCACCTGGAACTCCAGTGTTTGCTCCTGCTCCAGAGGCTCCAGCCTGCCCTAAGGATTTTGGATTTGCCCAGGCAGCCCCCCATGTCACTGAAGCTAGTTCCTAGTAGGAAGTAGGGTGACAGCAGCTTGATGCTGCTGTAACAGATGTCTAAAAATGGGGAAGTCGCTTTGGAATTGGGCATTGAGCAGAGGCTGGGAGAACACTTAGCCACGTGCTAGACAAAGCCCAGATTGCCTTGAGCAGACTGTTGGTAGAAATTTGGAAGCTGCAGGTGCTACTAGGGAGGGCGCAGATGATTCTTGCTGTAGAATCACAGAAGGGTTAGCACGATCATCCTTCTGCTGTGTGAAAAGCAGAACTTGTGAGCAATGAACTCAGATACTTAACAGAGGAAATTTCAAAGCAAAGTGTGGAAGGTATGGCCTGATTTCTCTTTGCTGCTTACAGATAAATGGAGGGAAGAACTGTTAGGAAAGAGAAGCCAGAGCTGGATGAAGAACTGCCTGTCGGGCTTGTAGAATCCTGCAGGAACCTCAGGAAGTGGATGCGCTCTGTACAAGACCTCCTTCAACTTTTCTGCCATTTGTGTCTCTTCTTCCTTCGCCATTCCATTTTTCACAGCATGTTGTTTTATTTTCTCACTTATCTTGCCACAGAATATTTCACTGATTTATTTACCTGTCTCCCCCCAGGCAGTGTCTGCTTGAAGGCAATGGCAATGTCTCCATTACTGGGTCTTAGAGCTTAGTGGTGTCAGGTACAAAGCAAACACTCAATAGAGGTGTGTGGAATGAGTGAATGAATGCATGAACCAACTTTGGGACACATGCGGAAGGATCAGGATTTTGAAGACATTCTAGAAAATCAGAACAAAAAGACCAGAAAGGCATTTTCTTGAATGAGATCCAAGTGTTTACCTCAAAGGGGCTGAGCTGAAGTCAGGGATGGGGCCCAGAACAAACCTAGTGTCTGGCCAGGAATCTGGGGCCTGACACTCCTTGAGGCTTCCTGTCTTTCCGGTCCTTGAACTTCCCTCTGTCCCATACATATCATTAAGACTCCTACAAACTCTCTGCCACTTTTCCAGCTTCACCTGTCTACAATCCACCCCATCTCTTCTGGCCTCACTGGACAACTTTGAATTCCCCAAACAGCCCTGTCACCACTCAGACTCTTACCTGGCTCTTTTCTTTGCCAGGCATCCACCCTGTCTCCATCCCTGGGAAGGTCTACTCCTCCTTCAACACCCAGCTCATACAGCAGCCCATGTGGAAAGCCTTTCTCAGTCTCCTCCTCACCCCACATTTGTCTGATGGGAAACTACTCTACTTTCTTGTCCTTTCTCATGCTGGATTACAAATGTGTCTATCACTCCCTGAAATTGAGTGTCAGCTCTGGAGGGCAGGAATGATGTGATGTTCATATTTGTATGAAGACCAACATGAGGTCAGAACACTCTGATCCACATTCATCATAGATTTGCACATATATGATGATAATTTTCTGGAGGAGGGCAGTAGAAACTCCTAAGGAATGGGTAACAAGGAATGAATCATTTTTATAATTAACTCAAAGTCACCACTGGAGATAATAAGGTGTCCTCATGAGGTCTGACAATCTTACCCCATGCAAGCAGAGGAACTCCATCCTGGCACATTGAATGTGTTAAATAACCGTTGTTATTTCAGTGAATAGTAAAAATTATAACAAACTGATGTTTGTTAAGTATATACGTTGAGCCAGGTGCTGTTCTAAGCACATGCCATGTGTGAACTTATTTAATCCTTACATTTTATTTAATCTACACATGAGGTGAAGATATAAATTGGTCCTCGAATTCAGAATATTCTGCTAGCTCCTCAACCCAGGTCCTCAATCAGGTCTGTGCAGCCCGCAGGGGCTTGGGGTAGGCCCACTTCAAACATCAGCTCTTCTTTGAGCGTTCCTCAGTTCTCCTGATCTCAGATCCTTTAACCCTCACAGAGCAGGGTCTGTCCATTTATCATCCCCCTTACTTGACTATCCTGTCTCTTTAGAACAGAGCACTTGCCCCATTCTCAAGACAAGACTGCAAGTTCCAGAGGGCAGGAGTGATTCTGCCTAATACTCCCCAGAGCCCATGTCAATGCCTTGCACAGAGGACACATGAAATACATTAAATTACAATGACTTTGTTACATGTTCCTGGTTTTTAGGAGTTTGGGAGCTTATATCACGTAAACAAAAGTCAGTGGATTTCCAGGCACCAAAGCTTTCCTCTCATAAGACTTACCACCAGGGCGTGATAAAAACTGTGCTCACTTTGGGCCTGCCTATCCATCCATTTACCCACCTTCCAGCCGACACACCTACTATTCCTCCACCCTACATTCTAGCAAGCATATGTAAGTACAGCCGTAGCCTACACAAAAGGTAATCTTTATATACAATCAAATGAATTGAATTATGGATTTCTAGTTGACATGTTATTTTGGTAGATTAAAAAAGAAGCATTAACCCCGTCTCTACTAAAGATACAAAAAATTAGCTGGGCATGGTGGCGCATGCCTGTAATCCCAGCTACTCGGGAGGCTGAGGCAGGAGAATTGCCTGAACCCAGGAGGCGGAGGTTGCGGTGAGCAGAGATCGCGCCATTGCACTCCAGCCTGGGTAGCAAGAGTGAAACTCAGTCTCAAAAAAAAAAGCATTAAATTGTACTTTGCAGCTTTTAAAAATTTTGTGTTGTCAACAATTTGTTGTAGATGTCTTAAATATTTTCCTGGGCTCTTAAAAGCTCCCTGAACTTGGTATTCCTTTTTACTGTATAAAGAATTAAACTAGTGAAAACTCGGTATATGTCTGTCCTTTCTTCTGAGTCATAAGCTTCGCGGGGCAGAATGTCTGTGTCTGTGTCACCCCTAGAGCCCCCACCACCACCACTGAGCAGAGTACCTGTAACATAGGAGGTGAACAATGAGTATTTTCAGAAGGAAGAAAAAAAGAAAGGATGGAAGGAAGGAAGTAATAAGGGAAGAAAGAAGGAGGAGGAAATGAAGGGATCCCTGTATCTTTAGAATTTATTTGAACGAATGGGATCAAAGAATGACATGGATGAGGAGGTTCTCAATTTTTTTCTATAGCATGGCTTGGATTTTTTTAAGGGTAAAGAATTGTTTGTAAAACTTTTACTTTCATTCCAGGTACAATTGCTACTAACTAACCTTCCCAAAACATTTTTTTATACTCATGGATTCTATAGATCAGAAGTTGGTCAAGGCACAGTGTGGGTGGTAGATGGCTCATCTCTGCTCCATGACATCTGCAGCCCCAGATGGGAATAATAAAAGGTTCGTTTTCTACCTCATTCTCCAACCAGACTCATCAAGAGGCATCTTTGTGTCTCATGATTGATGGCAGCTGGGGCGTCAGCTGGGCTATCAGCTGGAATATCCTCTCTCACCCAGTGTTCTCCTCTCACCGGCCAGTTTCAGCTTCCTCCCAGCATGGTGGGCTCCAAGTGAATAAGGCTAAACAGTTAGCATTTTTATGATCCTGTGCTATGGACTGAACATCTCTCCCAAAATTTCATGTGTTGGAAAGTTAATCTCTAAATCTCTAAATTTATATGTTGATAATATTTGGAAGTGGGGCCTTTAAGGGCAATTAGAAATTGCTAAGGTCATCAGGGCCCCCATGATGGGACTGGTGGCTTTATAAGAAGAGGAAGAAAGACCTGAGATAGCACATTTGCCGTTTTTTTTTTTATCAGTTGATGCTTCTTGTCATGTTACGACAGAGCAGGAAGGCTCTCACCAGATGCAGCCACCTGATCTTGGACTTCTCTGCCTCCAGACTGTGAGTAAAATAACCTCTACTTTTTACAAATAACCCAGTCTCAGGTGTTCTGTTATGACAACAGAAAATGGACTAAGACATTCCGCCTTGAAAGACACATGGCATCACTTCCACTCTATGCTACTGATCAAGCCAGTTGTAAAGGTTGCTTAGGCCTAATGGGTGGGGAAATGTGAGATGGATCATACTGTTGAGGCCTCCTTGGAAAGTGCAATATGCCATTACTGGTTCACCGTGTGAAATGTGTTTCTTACTGTACTTTGTGGTCAAAAAAGTTTGAAAAATCTCTGCTTATTATTGTGTATGTTGTGAATAACTACAACTATTGCATCAGGCTGTTTTGATAGACATTTGTTTCTAATTTCTCTTAATTAAAAAATCAGTGCTGCAGTGAGCCTCCCTGTCGGTGTTTCTGTATGCACATGGAACAGTTTCCTGGACGTGCATGCTCGAAAATCCAAGCCCTTTCCCTAGGGCTTGCTGAGGGAAGATGGCCTGTGTGGTTGAGGTTTTTTTCCTGATATTAAATATCCATTACTGTATAAGAAATTCATTGTTAATATAATTGATCACTATTTTCTACTGAAGTGATACTGTAATTTCTTACTTTACTAGAAATTATTTGTAAATATGTCTTGTTATTTTCCCATTTTTGGATTATAAATGATTTGGTTGCCACACTATATTTTTTGCAAGCCTGATTGCTACATTAGGAGTTTCATGGAAGGGAAATAAATGGTTCAGAGGAGACCAAAAACACTTTGAAGTTTCCTGGTACATATTGCCCATCAGTAGGATGCTATTCCAGCTAGACTGCAGAGATGAAATGAAACCTTTTGAAATCCCGTTAGTGTGGTTGTACTAAGGCCTCCTCAATGTGATCAGGGAAGATTTAAAGTGGCACAATGTAAGCAATTATCAGAAGATTTACTCTTAGCTAGTTCATAACTCAGTTTCTGAGCCACTCATTGGCACAGCAGCAGGTGCATGCAACCCTGTAACCAGTGCTTGCAGGGAGACAGGGGGATCTGTAGCACCGCCCTTCCCGAGACATACATCTGGGGAGTTACTGTGAATTAGCAATGGTTCCTTGGCCATGGATGTCCTGTGGGACATGATGTGGGGAAGCCCCTCCTGCAGGGCTAGCACCTTCCTCCTCAGCAAAATCTGGCAAAATGTAACTCTTACTTGCTTACAGCATCCGATCAACTCAGTTTAGCACTCAGGGTGTGCCAGCCCCTGTACTAGAGGTACAGATGTAGGTTTCTTTTGTGGTTCCTTGCCAGGGAAGCTAATATATAAGACAGAGAAAGGTTGGTGAACAAATGCTTAGAACACAATAGAAAAGTAGTGATAAAGAGACATACAAACTAATGTTGAATGGTTTCATCATCCTGGGAATAAGAAGTCTTAATAGAATAACCCTCTTGTGGTAAGTTTAGTGGTGGTGGAGGGATAGAATGTTCCCAGAGGAGCTAATGTTGAAATGAATCATGAAAGGTAAAGTATTTACTGGACAGAGTAAGGAATGAAGATGATTTCAAGCAGGGACAATTCATCAACAAACATACTTTGTAAATCGATTGGGAAATGACCTGGCACTTATGAGGAACCCCCACCTGTTCCTCAGGAACAAAGGAGCAGAAAGGTAGACCAGAACTCCAGTGCCGGAACCTTCCATCTATGTGGAGATACAACTAAGTGACCACAGAGTAAACTGTGCAGGGTTCTCACTCCAGAGTGTGGAATTGTGAGTTCTCAGCATAAAATTCAATTCTTTCTCCGAAGTTCTGCCTCCAAAGCACTTTTGTTAGATCTCTTAACTGATTCTACCATGTTCTGGCTATTGCTGGTGGGACTCCGACACTATGTAGTAGGGAAAACAGGCCCATAAGCACTGTCCTTAGAGAATTCAGGCCTAGGCCTAAAACTCCTTATTAAACATGAGATTCTGATCTTCTCTAACACACATCTTGGAACAATTTTTCCTGACTTCCAGAGAGTAACCCAGAGCCCTTTCTTTTCCCAAAGACATGTAGGCAAGCTTCAGCAGGCTCAGGCTGTCAGCAAGAGGGGCTAGACTACAGCATGCCATCTCTCTGGTTTCATGGGCCATGGGCCATTGGACAGCGAGGGGATTGTCCCTCCCCACTGAATAAACCACATTTGGGGCCCATTGTTTTCCATAGTTGTTGTAATGTAACTCAATAAAACTAAATGCTTTATTTGTGCTGCTGCTTGAGAGAAAGTTTCCTTAACAACACAACACCAGTGTATGCCTACGGAAACAGCTGCACGAGGCAAAGCAGCAATGACACATACTTGGAATTTTCTCGCTCTTGCAATCCTGTTTCCCAATGACTCTCCTGTGAGAGGAGTAAAAGTGCTCTTCTGTGACCGGCCGGTGTGTACTCCCAGCTGCTCTTGTACTCCCCAGCACATACTAGAATGGCCTGTTATAGTAAAAACCAGGAGCAAGCCTCTACTGAAGATCTCCTAGATGGCACCTATTGTGTGAAGCAATTTCTCCTTAATACTTCACATTCTTTCTTCCACTCTGGGCAGCAGGCTTCATCTTGAAAAGGAGCAATGAGAAACCAAGTCAGAAACTAAGAAAAATTGCATAAAATGACATTGTTAAGAAGCAGTGGCTGCATTTGGCTCACCCCAAAGTCCGAAGTCTCAGGACTTGACAGCTGCAGGGGTGAAGAAGCCAACCCAGTCCAGGGCTGAGAGCAGGTAGAGAATATGGAGTATATCTCTGTATTTGCCTCTTCCCTATTCTCCTTCCCTGGGTGCTGAAAGAATCTCACCATAACATTACCTGGTTTCTTTGTGGGATCTAGAGTGTTATCAGTGGGCTCTTTACTTAATTTTTACTTCCATATCCAGGTCTCTGTTATTGCTCTTCTTATACTTTATAACAACTATCTCCTTTTTTGTCTTGAACTTATTTCCAGAGAAGTGATGACACAGGTTCTAGGACTTTCCCCTGCTCTATCCTTTTGGTACAGAGCCCAGGAGAAATTACCTCTGGTCCCTGGGATCCTGTATGATGTTGAACCATCTACCAGGCTGAATCCTTTTGTGGCTCAGCTCTAAGCACAAATTCAGATGATGACAAGTAAGATAATTCCACTATTACCAGCAGAGGTGAAAGGGCTACCACCCCACTGCTCAAACACGGTGGCCAACCCGTGAGACTAAGGAGGCCTTCGTGAGTCACAGAGGCATTCCATTCATGGAAGTCCATTCTCCTCAGGTCCACCTAAACTTAGGCAAAGAAAACAAAGTTCTTTGCCCCAAAATGCTTGCACATCCCAATGCCTCGATCCATATGTCTGATTCTGACATTATGAAATATTAAGCCAAAAAAGACTTAAATGTTTTATTAACAGTCCATTCTTATCACTATAAAAGTCACCCTTAATTGAGCATCGTTCTGGAACTACTTTGTTTTTCCCAGCATTACTTTTAAGCTGAAAAGGCCCTGCAAATTTGTCTCTCTGTTATAAACAGGGCAATGTGAACTATTACAATTGCCCTCAAACAGCCTTGAGTTCCTTCCTGCCTGCCTGCCTACCTCTGCCTTTCTGCTTCCCTTTCTTACTAATTAAGGCTTGATGGTCAGAGCAGGCTCTGAAGTTACAGTTAGAAGAAACGTTTCATTCAATATAAAAGATATGAACTACTACTACTAATATAACATGGTAGGCACTGTCAGAACTCTTACAAGCTGTGGAAAGTCAATGAAAGAAGTGCCGAGCCAGGTGCGGTGGCTCACGCCTGTAATCCAAGCACTTTGGGAGGCCAAGGTGGGTAGATCACGAGGTCAAGAGATCGAGACCATCCTGGTCAACAAGGTGAAACCCCATCTCTACTAAAAATACAAAAATTAGCTGGGCATGGTGGTGCGTGCCTGTAATCCCAGCTACTCAGGAGGCTGAGGCAGGAGAATTGCTTGAACCCAGGAGGTGGAGGTTGCAGCGAGCTGAGATTGTGCCATTGCACTTCAGTCTGGGTAACAACAGCGAAACTCCATCTCAAAAAAAAAGAAAGAAGAAAGAAAAGAAAGAAAGAAAGAAAGAAAGAAAGAAAGAAAGAAAGAAAGAAAGAAAGAAAGAAAGAAAGAAAAAAAGAAGTGCTGTCCCTTCCTGAATAGATGTTGTTCAGGGAAACTTGATGTGGAGGCATCATGTGATGGGCACCAGGATTAGCAGGAAGCCTTGAATGTCATTCCCATTTATCTCCTACAAAGTAGAGGGATCTTTATATATTTGAAATGTTAAAAATATTTGGCCTTTCCAATATCAAGAATGACACAGATTTTGTAATGTTCCTAAAAATATCCTGGATATTAAGAAGTGAGCAGAATTATGAGTACATTTATGGCAATACATTTGATAACCTAGATTAAATAGCAAAATTCCTTGAAAAACAAGAAAACATACAAGACAAAGAACAGAAAAACTCTAAGAGCTCCATATTTCTGAAAGAAACTGAATTTATAATTAAAACCTTCCATAAAGAAACAAAAACAAAAACTCTAGGCCCAGATGTTTTCACTGGTAAACTTTATCAAATATTTAAAGAATATTTTTTAAAAAATCTAACAGAGTCACTCAGAAACTAAATGAAGTGACTACTACTCATTTGATGTTATAAGACCACTGTAACCCTGATATCCAAACCTGGAAAATTATAATAAAATAATACTGTATGAATACGGATGCAAAACTTCTTATTAAATTTAGTAATTCAAATTCAGGAATATACAAGAAGTATAATTCACTGTAGTAACAGAATGAAAAGTAAAAACCATTTATCATTTCAGTAGGCATTGAAAAAAATCTTTGACGAAAGTCAACTTCCTTTTGTGTAAGAACTCTCACTAAGCCATGAATGGAAGAAAACTACTACAGTTTGTTAAGGGACGTCTGTAAAAAAATTACAGCTAACAATGAGCTACTGACTGCTTTTTGAAAACATTGAGAAAGGGGTAAGATTATCCACTCTTTTTATTTCTGTCCTCCGTAGTACTGTAAATGCAAAGTAGGGTAATGGGCAGAGAAGAGAAATAAAAGGCATGAAGACTTGGCTAAGTGGATATAAATCTGGCATTATTTGTGGATGACATGTTTACTTACATAGAAAATTTTAAAATTCTAATAGATCCACAAAAAACTACTAACTACTAAATGAATTTAACTATGTGTAGAATATAAATCAATATATAAAAATGTATTGATTTCTATGTACAAGCAACAAATATTTGAAAAATTAGTTTTAACAAGTCCATTTTAATTACATCAAAAATACGAAATACTTAGGAATATATTTAACCAAGTATGGATAAAGTTTTTACTTTGAAAATCATAATACATTGCTAAGAGAAGTAAATAAATAGGAGATATGGACTGTTCGGGAATGGAAGGATTCAGTGATGTTATTGTCATAACTTCTCCCCACATTGCTCTGTAGATTAAATGAACTTCTAAAGTTCCATCAGACATTTTTGTAGACATTGGGAAGTTGATTCTGAAGTTTATATGAAAATGCAAATAATCTAATAGGTTGATACAAAAGTAATTGCAGTTTTTGCTATTAAAAGTTATAGACTGGCTAAAACAATCTTGCAAAAGTAAAAAACAACATTGGAGGACTTGCACTAATTTCAAGATCACCTACACAACTAAAGTAATGAAGACAGTATTATTTTAAGATAAGGACAGATGAAAACAGGGACTGGAAAAATACAGCTGTGGGAAAAATAAAGCTTGTTACTTGATATCACCCTGCCTGATATTCTACAGAGATTTTTAAAAATATTTTTAAAAGTTTGACAAAAATCAAAAGAATAATTATATTTTGTGGCACTCAAACATTATGTGAAAGTTAAATTTCAGTGTCCACAAGGAGAGTTTTACTGGAACACGGCCATGCTTATTCGTTTGTGTGTTTTCTATGACTGCTTTACCACTATAAGGCCATAGTTAAATGTTTGTATTACAAATCATTATGGCCTGCAGGACCTAACATGATTACTCATTGGCACTTTACAGAAAAAAATTCAATCCTCAGACAAATAGATCAAAAGAGCAGAATATGGAGCCCTGAAGTAGGCCCATATAAGCAGCATAAAAAAACTTTCAACAAAAGAGCCCAGAAAAGTGTTCTCAACAAATAGATCTGTAACTGAGTAAGTACATGGGAAAAACTGAACCTAGATAGTACGTCACATCCTAATAGAGTTAATTTGTGATGGAGCATAGATTTACCTTAAAACTACTAGAAAAAAACATAGAAGAATATATTTGTAACCACGAGGTAAATAGGGATTCATTTTTGAGAAGACAAAAAAAAACATTAATCGTAAACAAACAAGATTGATAAATTGGATTTGTCATAATGAAACCTAAAACTCAAGACAGGATGCCAAAAAGAAAATTAAAAATCAAGCCATGGAGTGGAATAAAAACATTCACAATACAGTATCTGACAAAAGGCTTCAATCTAAAATATATAAAGAATGCCTGGAAGTCAGTAATGAAATGAAACTAACCCAATTTAAAAAGTGGACAGAAGACTTCTTTCTATAGCCACATCACAAAATAAAATATATGATTAGCCAATAAACATAAGAAAAGGTGCTTCCATTATTAACCATTCAGAAAACGCAAATTAAAACCATCATGGAATATTGTTAAGCACTCACTAGAAAGATTAACATTAAAAACGCAGACAGCACTAAGTGTCTGAGGTTATGGAATAACTTGAACTTATATACCTTGGTGTTAGGAATCTAAAATGACACAGCCTATTTGGAAAATTGTTCCATTTTCTCATAACGTTACACATAAACCTATCTTAGGACGTAAGATTTTCACTCCTAGGTATTTACTCAAGATGCATTCCAACGTATTTTTACAGAAAGCCTGAATACAAATATTCATAATAACTTTATTCACAACAGCCAAGAGCTGTCAATGGGTTTTTTTTGACAATCCAAGTGTTTGTTAAAATGAGAATGGTTAAAAAAATTCAATACAAAAATTGAAATGTATTTTGCAAAAAAAGAATGAATCATTGCTATATGCAACAAGATGGATTAATTTCAAAAATATTTTTGCGTATAAAAAGCTAAATGACATTATGCAATACCTACACTCTATTTTATACACAATATTTTTCTGTATACAATCGAGTGTATGTATTGCATGATGTCATTCAGCTCGGTGGTGTCCGGTCTTTTGGCTTCCTTGGGCCAGATTGGAAGAATTGTCTTGGGCCACACATAAAATACACTAACAATAACTGATGAGCTAAAAAAAAATAAATCATTAAAAAAATTTCATAATGTTTTAAGAAAGTTTACAAATTTGGGTTGGGCCGCATTCAAAGCAGTCCTGGGCCACAAGAGGCCCACAGGCCACTGGTTGGACAAGCTTGATACACATAAAGTTATAGAACAGATAAAACCAGTGTATGGTTACAGAAATAAGAACAGTTTTTACTTAGTGCAATGGAGATTGATAGAATGAGGGCATGAAAGAATCTTGGCCTCAGAGTTGTTTATTCTGTGGCTTTAAAGTGACAAATAAAAACTTAAATTTTATATTCTGAAATTATATTTTGTTCACATATGTGTATTTATTTGAAGTGGATGAGATATTTAGTTACAGTTTTCAAAGATCTGTCAATCTTCTAAAATAAAGCTACTCTCAAATTTGTTGTGCAAATTGGTACAATAAATGTAATATCAAAGTGGTAAACTCTTGTTACAGACAGAATTGTGTCCACCCCTCCTGCCCAATTCCTATGTTGAAGTTGTAATTGTCAATGTGACTGCATTTGGACATAAAACCTAAGGAGGTAACTAAGGTGAGGTGAGATCATGGGTGTGGTCCTGATCTGTTAGGTCAATGTCTCTGTAAGAGGAAGAGGAGACACCAGGGATGTCTCTCTCCATGCACATCCACAGAGTTATGGCTGTAAGAGGACACAGTGAAAAGGTGCCTCGCCAGACATCAATGCTGCTGGCACCCTGATCTTAGACTTCCAGCCACCAGAACCGTGAGAAAATAAATTTGTTGTTTAAGAAACCCAGCTTGTGATATTCTGTTGTGGCGTCCTGAGCTGAGTAACATACATCTGATGCTCTAGAATAGAGTTGGGCAGGCTTTTTCTCTAAAGGGACCAACAGAAAATATTTTAGGCTTTACAGACCATACAGTTTCTGTTGCAAATATGTAGCTCTTCTGTAGAGGGAAGAGTCACAGACAGTATGTAAACAAATAGAAGTGGCTGTGTTCCAATACAGCTTTATTTACAAAAGGTAGGTGTCTTCCTTCAAAGGGGAATAGGAAAAAGAAAAAGTTGGTGCCTGCACCCACAGACACTTTCCACAACCCACTCTGACTCCATCAAGCACAGAGGACCAGCAGTTTTCTGGGAGTGGTGGGTCTTCTGGCACCCTAACCATTGGCTTGGGCAGCCAGCTCCTAAAAGAGTGGAGAGTGCAGCCTGCCAGGGCCTGTCCTGGGGCTAAGGAAATGTGGGTGCAGTGCCAGTGATTAGAAGGCTTGTGAATGAACTTAGTAAGGGGAGGTCGTCTCTCACCACCTCCTCCATTTCCTGCTCTGCAGAGAGGCTGTGAATGCAATGACATACAGAATAGGTGCTAAGAGCCTAGTGCCATCTACTGTGTCACAGCCTGAATTACACCACCAAAAAAAAAAAAAATAACAATTTCCTTCAGCTAGCATTTCTTGTGAAACCCAATGCAGGAAACTAGCCACAACTAAGAAACCCACACAGAGCCTTGGTCCTCTGAAAGCACCCAGAAATGAAGCCAAGTGACTATACATAACATACAACACAGTCTACAAAAACAAAAGACGCATCCAAATGACAGCAACTTCAAAAGGATAAAGGAAAACCAACCCTCTCAGATGAGAAGGAACCAGTGCAAGAACCCTTGCAATTCAGTAAGTCAGAATGTCTCCTTACTTCCAAAGGATTGAACTAGCTCCCCAGCAATGGTTCCTAAGCAGACTTAGATGTCTGAAATGACAGACATAGAATTCAGAATCTGGATGGCAAGAAAGCTCAAAGAGACTCAATAGAAAGTTAAAACCCAATCCAAGGAAGCCCGTACAGTGATCCAAGAGTTGAAAGATGACATAGTGATTTTAAGAAAGAACCAAACTTCTGAACATCTGGAATTGAAAACTTTATTATAGAAATTTCAAAATAAAACTGGAAGTATTAACAGCAGAATAGAGCAAACTGAAAAAAAGAATTTCAGAGCTTAAAGTCCAGTCTTTCAAGTCAGCCCCGTTAGACACAAATTTAAAAATAATAATTTAAAAAATGAGCAGAACTTCTGAGAAATATGGGATCACATAAGGAGATCAAACCTATGACCCACTGGCATTTCTGAGAAAGAAGAAGAGATAGTAAGCAATGGAAAATATATTTGAGGATACAGACCATGAAAAGTTCCCCAGTCTAGATAGAGGGGTCAACATGCAAATTCAAGAATTGCAGAGAACCCTTGCAAGATGCAAGACAACCATCCCTAAGACACACAGTTACCAGACTTTTCAAGGTCACTGCCAATAATGGTATTTCCTACTTTTTCTTCTAGCGTTTTTTATAGTTTTAGGTTTTATATTTAAATACTTACTTAATCTTGAGTTGACTTTTGTCTATGGTGAAAGGTAGGGATCCAGTTTCAGTCTTCTGCAATAACTGCCAGCCAGTTATCCTAACACCACTTATTGAATTGGGAGTCTTTTCCCCATTGCATGCTGTTGTTGACTTTGTCAATGAGCAAGTGGCTGTAGGTGTGCAGCTTTATTTCTAGGTTCCCTATCCTGTTCTGTTTGTCTATGTGTCTGTTTTTTTCTTTTCTTTCCAGCATCATGCTCTTTTGATTACCGTAGCCTTGTAGTATAGTCTGAAGTCAGGTTTGTGGTGCCTCTGGCTTTGTTCTTTTTGCTTAGGATTGCTTTGGCAACTTGGACTTTTTTTTTTTTTTGAGACAGAGTCTCCATCTGTCTCCAGGTTGGAGTGCAGTGGCACAATCTTGGCTCACTGCAATCTCCACCTCCGGTGTTCAAGTGCTTCTCCTGCCTCAGCCTCCGGAGTAGCTGGGATTGCAGGCGTGCACCACCACACCCAGCTAATTTTTTGTATTTTTAGTAGACATGGGGTTTCACCATGTTGGCCAGGATGGTCTTGATCTCCTGACCTCGTGATCTGCCCGCCTCGGCCTCCGAAAGTGCTGAGGTTACAGGCGTGAGCCACTGCATCTGGCCAACTTGGATTTTTAATTGATGTTCTATGTAAATTTTAGGATATTTTTTCTAATTATATGAAAAATGACATTGGTAATTTGATATCATTGAATCTGTAAATTGCTTTAGGGAGTATGGCCATATTAACAATGTTGATTCTTTATATTCATTAACATGAAATATTTTTCCATTTATTTGTGTCATCTCTGACTTCGTTCAGCAGTGTATTTAATTCTCACTGTAGCTATCATGGTTAGCTGTATTCTTAGGTGTTTTATTCTTTTCTTTGGCTATTGTAAATGGGATTGCATTCTTGATTTGACTCTCAGCTTGGATATTATTAGTATATAGAAATGTTACTAATTTTTCTGCATTGATTTTGTATCCTGAAACTTTACTGAAGTGTTTTATCAGTTTTAGAAGCGTTTTGGCAGCATCTGTGGTGTTTTCTAGGTATAGAACCATCATTTGTGAAGAATAACTCTGCCTCCTCTTCTTCCTCTTGCCTGATTGCTGTGGCTAGGACATCCAGTACTAGTTGAATAGGAATGGTGAGAGTGGGCATCCTTGTCTTGTTTCAGTTCTCAAGGGGAATGCTTCCAGCTTTTTTTTTTTTTAGATGGAGTTTCGCTCTTGTTACCCAGGCTGGAGTGCAATGGCGCGATCTTGGCTCACCGCAACCTCCGCCTCCTGGGTTCAGGCAATTCTCCTGCCTCAGCCTCCTGAGTAGCTGGGATTACAGGCACGTGCCACCATGCCCAGCTAATTTTTTGTATTTTTAGTAGAGACGGGGTTTCACCATGTCGACCAGGATGGTCATGATCTCTTGACCTTGTGATCCACCCGCCTCGGCCTCCCAAAGTGCTAGGATTACAGGCTTGAGCCACTGCGCCCGGCCCCAGCTTTTGCTAATTTAGTAGAAGTTGCCTGTGGATTTGTCATATACAGCTCTTATTATTATTTTAAGGTGTTCTTTCAATGCCTAATTTTTGAGAGTTTTTTTTTATCATGAAGTGATAAAGCCATTTCTGCATCTATTCAGATGATGCTGTTTTTTTTTTTTTTAATTCTGTTTATGTGGTGAATCTTAATTAATTTGCATATGTTGAACCAATCTTGAATCTTAGTAATGAAGCCTACTTCATTGTGATGAATTAACTTTTAGATGTGCTGCTAGCTTCAGTTTGCTAGTATTTTGTTGAGGATGTTTGTGTGTATATTTATCAGGGATACTGGTCTGAACATTTTTGTTCTTATTAACATTTTGTTGTTATTGTTGTGTTTCTGCTAGGTTTTTGTGTCAGAATGATACTGGTTTTGTAGAATAAGTGAGGGAGAAGTCCCTCCTCCTCAGTGTTTTTGGAATAATTTCAGTAGGATTAGCACTAGCTTTTCTTTGTATATCTGGTAAAATTTGGCTGTGAATCTATGTAGTCCTGGGCTTTTTTTTTAAGTTGGTAGCCTTTTTATTACTAATTCAATTTTGAAACTTATTATTGATCTGTTCGGGATTTCAATTTCTTCCTGGTTCAATCTTAGTAATCTGTGTGTTTCCAGGTATTTATCCATTTCTTCTAGTTTTTCTAGTTTGTATGCACAGAAGTGTTCATAATAGTCCCCAAGACTTGTTTGTATTTTTGTGGGGTTGGTTCTAATGTTACCTTTGTAATTTTTGATTGCATTTATTTTGATTTCTCTATTTTTTCTTCATTAATCTAGCTAGTGGTCTGTTACTCTTGTTTATTCAAAAAAACAAACTTTGATTTCATGGATTTTTGTGTTAAGGTTTGCATCTCAACCTAGATTAGCTCTGAATTTGGTTATTTCTTTTTTGCTGCTAGCCTTGGGGTTAGTTTGCTCTTCTTTTTTTTTTGGGATGGAGTTTCGCTCTTGTTACCCAGGCTGGAGTGCAATGGCATGATCTTGGCTCACTGCAACCTCCGCCTCCTGGGTTCAGGCAATTCTCCTGCCTCAGCTTCCTGAGTAGCTGGGATTACAGGCACACGCCACCATACCCAGCTAATTTTTTGTATTTTTAGTAGAGACGGGGTTTCACCATGTTGACCAGGGTGGTCTCGATCTCTTGACCTTGTGATCCACCCGCCTCGGCCTCCCAAAGTGCTGGGATTACAGGCTTGAGCCACCACGCCCGGCCAGTTTGCTCTTCTTTTTATATCTCCTCTAGGTATAATCTTAGGTTGTTAGTTTGAGATCTTTGTAACTTTTAGATATAGGCATTCAGTGCAATAAACTTTCCTCTTGACACTGCTTTAGCTATTTCCCAAACAATCTGATGTGTTGTGTCTTTGTTTTCATTAGTTTCAAATAATTTTTATTTCTGCCTTAATTTTATTCTTTATCCAAAAGCCATTTTAGAGTGGTTGTTTAACTTCCATGTAATTGAACAGCTTTGAGAGATCACCTTTGTACTGATTTCTACTTGTTTTTTACTATGGTCTGCCTGAGAGTGTGGTTCGTACGATTTTAATTTTTTGAATTTGTTGTGACTTGCTTTATGGCTCAGTATGTGGTTAATATTAGATTATATGTTACGTGTAGATGAGAAGAATGTATATTCTGTTGTTGGGTGGAGCATTCTCTAGATATCTATTAGGTCTGATTGGTCAAATGTTGAGTTTAAGACTAGAATATCCTTGATAGATTTCTCCCTTGGTGATCTGTCTAACACTGTCAGTGGGGTATTAAAGGTTTTCACTATTATGATGTGGTTATCTAAATCTCTTTTTAGATTTCTAATAATTTACAAATCTGGGCGCTCCAATGTTTGGTGTGTACATATTTAGGATAGTTAGGTCTTCATGTTGAATTGAACATCATTATATAATGAGCTTCTTTGCCCTATTTGATCAGTATTGGTTTAAAATTTGTTTTATTTGATACAGGAAAAGCAACCCCTAACCTTGTTTTGCATTTGCCTGATAGATATTTCTCCCATTCCTATAATTTGAGCCTATGTGTGTTGTTTGTGTAATGGGTCTCTTGAAGACAGCAGACAACTGAGTCTTGCTTTTTGGTTCAACTTGCCACTCTGTGCCTTTTAAGTAGGGTGTTTAGCCCATTTATTTACATTCAAGGTCTTGTCATTGTGTTGTTAGCTGGTTGTTATGTAGAATTGGTTGTACAGTTGCTTTATAGTGTCAATAGGCTATGTATTTAAATGTGTTTTTACATGGCAGGTGTCAGTCTTTCATTTCCATGTTTAGAACTACTTTTAGGACCTCTTGTAAGGCAGATCTAGTGGTAATGAATTCTCTTAGTATTTGCCTTTTTGAAAAGGATTTTACTTTTCTTTTGCTTATAAAACTTAGTTTTGCAAGATATGAAATTCTTGGTTGATATTTATTTTCTTTAAAAATGCTAAAAATTGGCCCCCAATCTGTTCTTGTCTGCAAGGTTTCTGCTAAAAGTTCTGTTGTTAGCCTGATACGGTTTCTTTTGTAAGTAACCTGCCCCTTCACTCTAGCTGTCTTTAAGATTTTTGTCTTTTGATTTGACACTAGGTAATCTAATGGCTATGTGTCTTTCAGATAGTCTTCTTATATAGCATCTTACAGGGATTCTCTGAGTTTCCTGAATTTGCATGTTGACCTCTCTGGTGATATGGGGGGAATTTTCATGAACTATGTTCTGAAACATATTTTCCAAGTTGCTTGATCTCTTTTCTTCTCTTTCTGAAATGTCAATGAGTTTGGTCTCTACATAACTCCATATTCCTCAGAGGTTTTGTTCATTTAAAAATTACTTTTTCTTTATTTTTGTCTGCCAGCATTGCTTTGAAGGAATGGTCTTCAACCTCTGAGATTCTTGCCTCAGCTTGGTCTAGTCTGTTGTTAATGGTTCCAACTGTTTTATTAAATTCCTGTGGTACGTTTTTCAATTCCAAAAGTTCAGTTTGTTCTTTCTTAAAATGGCTGAGTTGTCTTTCAACTTTGAATTGTTTTATTGTTTTCCTTGATTGTGTTTCTGCCTTCTCCTTTATCTGTTGCTCGGCCTTTCCATTCAGAGCCTGAATCCTATTACCAATATTTCAGCCATTTCTATTTGGTTAAGAATCATTGCTGGGAGCTGGTGTGGATTGTTTAGAGGTAAGAAGATACTTCCTTCTCATCTGTGGGGCTAATATTTCTTTACCCTTCAAAGTTGCTGTCGTTTGGATGGGGCTTTTTTTGTTTTTATGTTCCTTATTGCTATTGTGGGTCTGACTGTGATGCAAGTTGATTACCGTCTAATGGCTTTGTTTCTGGATGCTTTCAGAGGGCTAAGGCTCAGTTCCACACTCCTAGGCTGTGTGCTTTAACCGTGGAGAGCTGGGACCAGGTCTGTGGCTTTTCATCCAGCTCCTGGAGGTTAAGAAGTCTGGGAGCATCTCAGTCCCCGGTTGAGGCTGTGCTGCACCCGGGGCTGAGGTGCTCCCAGACTGCTGGCAACAGTGTTCCATTGGGGACTGTAGGTGAAAGCACGCTGGAGGGGCAGCGCAGGGCTGCAGGTGAAAGTGCTCAGGAAACTTTAAAGGACGCACCATGTGATGGGCAAAACTCATGATGAGCAAGAAGCCTTGAATGCCATTCCGATGTATCTGCTACCAAGTAGGATCTTTTCAGATCTGAAATATTACAAAGATGTTGCTTGATCAGTATCATCAATGACATAGATAATGTTTCTACAAATATTATAGACATTGAAAAGTAAGCAAAATTATAAACACATTTACAGGCATAAATTTTATAACCTAGATGAAATAGGCAAGTTCCTTGAAAAACACAACTCATCATATGTGACAAGGAATAGAAAATCCTAAGAGCCCTATGTATCCTGAAGAACCTGAATTTATAATGAAAACCTTCCATAGCAAAAACAAAACAAAAACCCCAGGCCCAGAGGGTTTCCCTCTGTACTCCACCCATGAGCAGCCACGGTTAACTCCGAGCCTGTCTACCCCACCCGCTGGCCTATGAGCTCCTAGAAACAGGGACTGTCTTTCTTTCCGACTTGTTTATGTTTATATCTGCTTGGCCCCAGTAAAATGCTTGGCTCTGAGTAATCACGACACCTTATTTGTTTAAAGTATAAATGTGCAGTCATCCCATGCAGTGGTTGTTAAATTTGAATGCACATTAGAGTTACTTCTTTTCAAAATAGACTTCCTCCCAAACTCAGAGGTGGAGCTCTAGGAGGTAAGATAGGGTTCAGGCTTTTCCTGGTAATCTTGATAAGCAAATCTGCTTAGAAAACTTTAAAATAGACCATCCACCTCCAGTTATAAAGAATCTCTTAAACTTATCCAAGCAAGTAAGAACCTGGCATTTAAAAACATCCAGGAAAATAAATGTCATGGTTTATATTTCGGAGATTACAACATGTTATTTTAAAAAGATAAACGACTGGATAATTCATGTCTTTTATGTCTTTTCCCCCTCAGGCTGAGCTCACCTTTTTTTTTCTTTGAGATGGAGTCTTTCTCTGTCACCTGGGCTGGAGTGCGGTGTTGCAATCTCTGCTCACCCAACCTACGCCTCCCTGGTTCAAGCTATTCTTATGCTTCAGCTTCCCGAGTAGCTAGGATTACAGGCATGCACCACCATGGCTGGGTAATTTTTGTATTTTTAGTAAGGATGGGATTTATTATGTTGACGAGACTGGTCTCAAACTCCTGACCTCAGGTGAGCCACCTGCTTTGGCCTCCCAAAGTGCTGGGATTATAGGCATAAGCCGCTGCACCTGGCCTGAGTTCACCTTTTCTATCGTAAATGCACTGCAGTGTGAACTGAGGCTAGCTGTTCTGGGCATGCTTTTCGCTGCTCCTGCATGCTCCGTTCCTTAGGGTGGTCCTATCCCTCCTGCATCCATCTGTTGTCTCCCGATCTGCTTTTCCATTTCCCTCCTGTGTTTCAGTTTTGGTGCATGCCCAGCCCCAGACACTACTGGGCAGCATGCTCTTCTAGTGACACATCCGTGGTGACCAAAAGAGCTGGTCACTTTGAGTGAGGCCTCTTCCCAGCAGAGCAGGGCACGCTGATGCTCAGATCAGCATGATCAGTGTCTGCTGAGTGATGCAGAAACTCAGGCTTTTAGATCGATGACTTCCTCAGAGCTCTCCTATGTGAACCATGATCCAGAGACATGGGCCAAAACTGGCTGGGGACTAGCGGGCCTGCCCTACCTCCTCCGAAGGACAGTAGTATGGCCGTAGGCATCAGAGCTGGAGAGAGTGAGATTGGTGTCCCACGTCTTCCTATAGCTTCACTTTCTATACTTCATGCTTAAAGTTTTCGTTCGAAGTTTTGAGACAGCTCTGTCTAATCTTGGTATTAATCTCCTTTATCAAATGAACCTTGCCTTGCCAATGAGGCTATCAAGCCTTAGGAAGGAGAAAGTCATTCTGCCAAAGTCACATGGATGAGAGCTCCACTCTGCTTTGTTTTTGCTTTAGTCCCTTTCAGTTCACTGAAAGTTTTGGAGCAAACCAGCAAGAGCTTAATGTTTTCCTGTAACTTGGCTTGGAGTCTGGGAATGATGAAAAGCAGAGAACAGAGGACCGAGTTTCTGCTTTGAGGAACGCCAGGGAGTGCAGAGGTGCGGGTCGTCTGTTTCCTAGGCCTGCTTCACAGCCAGCCCTTGTCTGAGATGGTTTGGGGTGACTAAGGGTGAACAGGCCACCCATGCTTCTTGGAAGGAGGACAGAGCCCAGCAAGGATGCTGCAAGCTCCCGAGGGGAGCCTGTAACAGAGAAGGAAGCTGTGAGCATGGCTGCAGGTTTGGGTGGGCTTCGCTGAGAGGAGGAAGGAGCTAAGCCTAGAAGAGTGGACACGATTCAGGTGTGTGGCATTTGAGGAGGACAAGCCAGTTAGAAAGATAATAGCAGACTTAGAAGTCTAAAAATGTTCAAGAACACTTCAAGTTAGTTAGTTTGACTGAAGCCTAATGCACGTTTTAGAGGAACTAGGGGCTGTGTGATGGGGGAAGGAGCTGGAGGATGACCACGTTGGTCCTAGCACTGGGCAGTCGGGCCTTCCTAGGAACCAGCTGTCTTAAACTGGGTCCCAGAGGGCAGCAGCGTCTGATGGTGTGGCACTAGGTGTTCCGCAAAGACTGCCCTTGTCTTCTGCCTGATAAACAGAGATGGGAACGTAGGAGCAAACTTACGGTCAGATATATTTGGAAAATGATGGGTTAATAAAGTTACGTGTTTTTCTTTCTGTGTGATTCGTCAGACCCTCTCCCGAGTCAACTGGCTTTGGAATCTCTGTTGGAGGCAGAACATGAGGCACGTCCCACTGGCACAGATTTGGAAATTGCTTGTTTTACCAGAATCTGGTGTACGTAGGAGCCCCATTTCAAAGTTTGGGGTAAAAAGAAAGCTGCCCAAGCAATGTTTCAAAATATTAACCTTCTACTGATGTAGGCTGGCATTGGTTTTTAATCTAACACGCCCAGGGGTCTTGCCCTCAAGATAGGCTCAGAAATACCCAAACACCCAGTTCTATTTGTCCTGCCTTGTTCCTGCAGCCAAAACCCTGAGGTGCCCTCTCCAGGGAAGAAGAAATTGGCAGCAGGAGGAAGGAAGTTCTGGAGCATCCAGCTTAAGCCTCTGCTCCCCACGGCGGCTCCTGCTGGAGCCAAGGTGCCCATGAGAGGTGCCCATTGCTTCCCCGCAGAGAGCTGTGGCAGGGGCCACGTTATAAACTGCCTCCTTAGAGAACAGCCTCACATCTGTGAGAAGGGCCTGCGGTGGGGCCCACACTCAGGTAGAAGGAACGGGGATGTTTCTGGCCAAAGGCTTCAGGTGTGGGACTGAAGTGTGTGTTTGTGGGGGTATGTGTATGTGCATGTGTGTGTGTGCTGTGTGCACGTGTTAGCCCACTTGCAGGAGCTTTTCACCATGAATATAGAGGTAGAAAAAGAGATCAGCGTGCTTACGAAGTCACTGCGGAGATGCTGTTCAGTATCTCTAGCCACCACTAGGAAGTACAGTGGGTTAAAGTTAGCCTGGTCGCTGACTTCTGACAACTGAGTGTGCACTGGCTGCATTGGTGCCCTCTGCTCCCTGACAGGCACAGTCACTGGCCTGTGCCCTGTGCCAGCAACCCAGCCCACCTGTGCCCCAGGGAGCCCCGCCCACCTGTGCCCCAGGGAGCCCCGCCCACCCGTGCCCCAGGGAGCCCCGCCCACCCGTGCCCCAGGGAGCCCCGCCCACCAGCTGTCTTTGGCTCCCTCCTGGAATCAGAGCCCGGCTGCCCTCTACCCAGGATTTCTAGTTTCTCATGGGCCCTCTGGGTGTGGGGGAAGATCTGGAGTCCCTCCTTTGGGCTCAGCAACTTCCTGATGTGGTGCTGGCTACTGCCCCCTGCAGCCCCAGGATGCTGAGAGGCTGCTGGGTTACTGTCTTGGTGAGGGTTCCACAGCCCCCGCAGGCTGGGCGGCTTTTGAGAAAAGGCCTGGGGCAGGGCTGTGGAGCGGGGCAGGACTCATGACCTCCAGACTTCGGAGGCTGGATCCTGGGCCAGAGGCAAAAGGCCCCTGGAACCGGGCTGTGTCGCCCACTGTTCTGCCTGAAAGGCAGAGGGTGAGCGTTGGCTCCTGCCTCCCAGGGGATCAGTAGGATCCATTGAGTCAGGATGTTCTTCCAGTTTCTGGATCCAATTGTAAATCCCTCATTTTTTTTTTTTTTTTTTTTCTAAATCTCTATCAGACTTTTAAAAAGTTGTCCTCACAAAACTTTCTAATCTAGTGGGGGAAGGAGCACTGCGGCTTCCCAGTGCTGCCGGCCAGAAAGTCAGGGGACTTGGCAGGTACAGCTCTCTAAAGGTCTGAATGCAGGTGTCATCTGGAGCACTGGGGTACGCTGGAGGCCCTGGGTGATGAAAGTGGGGGACAAATGAGCGGCCAGCGGTGAGATAAACAACCAGGGACTTCATGTCCACCCTTGGGCTTGTGTAACTCCAGGTACTGGAGAGTCAAAGCGAGCTCTTAGTTTTACTGCTACCATGAAGAGATGATGAGCAGACTTGCGGCCCTTTCCCTGACCTAACGAGAGAATCTGGCTGGGTGTTTTAGGACGACGTTGGGAAGGGGCAGGAGCTCTGTCTGTCTCTGAGGGTCTGCAGGGCACTTCCCTGAGGCATTTGGTATGGACACAAGGAGCTTGGGACCTCCCTCTGAGCTGGACCCTGAGCTCTGCCTGGGGATCATGCAGGGAAGCCCCCATTCCCATGGGCCAGGCATCTGCACCTCTGGGCTGGTCTCTCGGGGGCCGAGGATGAGGAGGAAGGAGGGAAGTGCTCACCTGGGTCAGAGGCCACACTGGGTGTCGGGAGCCTGCTTTTCATTTAGGGCTCCTAACTGTCCCATCACATACCATGGCCACTACTCTCATTGTATAAATGAGATGTAGGCTCAGAAGGGTTAAATAGCCTGTGGTTCTACCATGAATGAGGCCCCAGTCCTCTGGGGCCCACACAGAAGTCTGCTGACTTTGCTCCAGGAAAGCCTGGGTGCGGAGCAGGTTTTGCAGACAGAGTCCACGGCCCGCCTGGCCTTGCCCAGTCTTTGAGACAGGTGGGGTCAAAGGGCCTGGGGGAGGAGGAAGGTGGACCTTCCCTGAGCAGGGCTGGAAGCCGCTGCTGGGCCCAGCTCAATGGCTTTTTGACCCTGGAAATTTCCAAGGAGAGAGTAGGAACGTTCAGGACAGTCCTTAACAAAGAGGGAGCAGTTTTTGCAGCTGCAAGCTCAGAGAAAAGACACCGTTATCTCACACGGCTGGCTGACGTCCTGCAGACAAACGCTGGGATATTACTCATGGCTGACCTGCTTTGGAGGGTCCCCACCAGCCCCGGGACCCTTCACTAGCTCTTCCCTGGTTACTTGTATCCTTTCTGGTTCTGTGAAAAGACAAAATAATCGTGACAACACAAAATAATCATGACAATGATGTGTGTTTATCAAAGGCTTATTTGCCAGGTCCGCGCTCAGGACAGTCTCAGGACACAGGTGCTATCCTCGTCCCTGCCTCAACCCATGCAGAGACCCCAGAGGAGCTTCCTCACTATTGTCCCGTTCTGCGGTCCCCTTCCCGTCCTTTCTCCTGAGTTTCATTTGCAGGAATGGTGGCTGATCCAGTGTGAGGGACGATCCTCTTCTGGGATCTTTCTTCCAAATAGAAAGACTTTCCCCTCATAATTAACACTCAGCTTAGAGATGCATACTTGCAAAGGAAACAGCAGGTGTGTTAATAAACATTGTAAATATTTTTGTCCTTACAACATACTGATGCTACACACCAAGGCTTTGAGCTTTAACAAAAGCTGTGGATGGAGATTTTTCATGGCAGGATTTTATATCTGTGGTTTGCAAATCTACTCTAACTCATAGTTTCAGCCCCAAGAATAGGCATGCCATTTACTCATTATGTCCATCCCTAACGTTGATTTCTTTATCCTGACTTGCATATTTTTGAAATATACTATGTAGTTTTATTTTTAACCAAATTATGTTAAGGATGAAATATATTGGCCGGGCATAGTGGCTCATGCCTGTAATCACTTTGGGAGGCTGAGGCAGGAGGATCAGTTGAGCCCTGGAGTTTGAGACTGGCCTGGGCGACGTGGTGAAACTCAATCTCTACAAAACAGTGCAAAAATTAGCCATGAGTGGTGCCACACACCTGTGGTCCCAGCTTCTTGAGAGACTGAGTTGGGAGGATTGCTTGAGCCCAGGAGGCTGAGGCTGCAGTGAGTCAAGATCGTGCCACTGCACTCCAGCCTGGGCAACAGGGTGAGACCCTGTCTGAAAAAAGAATAAAATAGATTGAAATATTAAAAGTTGCATTGTCCAGATGGTGAAAATATGGGCAATTTTATTTATTGAAAAATTATTGGTAAGTAAAATGGACAACTGTAATGATGTGGGGAAACATTAAAGGAAATTTTGTAATAATTATGTGACATTCATCAATCATAGAAAAATACTGGATGCCTATGTCATAAAATAGGAAAATATTTGCCTGATAGTATTGAGGATAAGAAGTATTTTCTCATACTTTCTAAAATGGATTCCAAATTTGCAATAACTAAATATGAATTTATTTTTTCAGCTTTACTGAAGTATAATTGACCTTATAAAATTTGCATGTATTTAAAGTGTACAACTTGTTATTTGTATATATTGTGAAATGATCATCACATGCTGAGGTACCTATCCAGAGCCTCACAGTTTGTCCTCCCTCCCTCCCTCCCTCCGTCCCTCCCTCCATCCCTCCCTTTCTTCCTTCCTTCCTTCCCTCCCTCCCTCCCTCCCTCCCTCCGTCCCTCCCTCTGTCCCTCCCTTTCTTCCCTCCTTCCTTCCTTCCCTCCCTCCCTCCCTCCCCTTTTCCCTCTCTCTTTCTTTTGTTTCCTTTCTTTTATTCGTGGTGTGAATACTTTGGATCTATCCTGTTAGCAAACATTTATAAAGAAGGAGTATGGCTAATTGAGCTGGAAGGAATATTTCATGTATATCTCAGGTTCTGCACTTCTGAAATGGATTCCAAATAGTATGTGGATCCTGGAAGTTCTTATAGCCGTTTCTGTGTTTATCCATCTGCTCTCTGTCCCATGTCGGGTCAGGGATGGACAGGAGTGAGCAGGACAGACTGCAGGCATTCTCCTGGGACTGGAGTGGAAGCCTTGGGAGGACACGGGGTCGTGGGCTTTTGGAGCGTCTCCCAAGGCTAATGGGCTGCTGCAGACACCCCTCGCAGCAGCAGAGTGAGGCCAGTATCTTGTAAAATGTTCCACAAACTTCTATCCACCTGCAAGCATGTGGACAATGGATAGGAACCACGGTGGGCAATTCAGAGTGTCTTTTCAAGGAAGTTATACTTTATGTTAGTGGTCATGTTTTCTTGAAAGCAGATAAAGCCTGTTATGCTCCTCTGTAGGGCATTGTTAGATTTTCACAACAAGTTTTCCTTGTTGAGGACACTTAAGTGGGAACTGAGACCAGTTCCTTCAGCCCCACCCCAGGAGGCCGAGAGAGGAATCACTGGTGTGTGTGTGTGTGTGTCTCTCTGTGTATGTGTATGCATGCTCAGCAGCACAGCCTGGTGAAGGGTCTGGAGTGGCATGGAGGGAAACGAAAAGTGAATCTGAAAAGGAGGAACCACCATGGCTGAGAGAAATTTGCAAGAGGGAAATGTGGGGGAGAGCTTGGAACTCCCACTGTCTCTGGAATGGGGTCCAGCAAGCTGACCTCAGCGGCTCGAGGGTTCTGCTCACTGGGTCTACCATGTCCTCATGTTACTATAGGAAGCTAGTCAGGCACGAGCAGGGCGGGAGAGGGCTCCCCCCCCCCCACACCGGGAGTGTCTGGTGACCATCAGGTGACGGTCAGGCGGTTGTTAAGAGTCTTGCTAAAGTAATAATCGGTCACAGCTGGCACCACAGAAAGGCAGGCTCCAAATCAAAAGAGAACACCTGAAACTGGTGATCAGCAGCTTCCTGATGAGATCTCAGGAGGTGGGCGGGCAGGCTCAAGCATGCACATTAAGAGGCTCAGTGCTGGAGTTGAACTGGCCTATGACCTTCGTCTGGGAATGCTAGGCTGGTAAGGAAGGAACGCCTTGAGTGAGCATGCACAAAACTCCAGGACACACACAGCACATGCTCCCCTCCCGAGGGCCGGCCGGCCACTGTGCATGCAGACGGCCCACCCCAGGGGACAAATCAGGGGAGAAGGGACATGAGACCCTGGAAGCATACCAGCTTATAAAAACACCAGTCAGAAGGTCAAAGCCCGCACTTGTCCTTCACGTCACCTGCGTGGGCCTCTTCCAAGGGTACTTCCTTCCTTCCTTTCATTACTGTTCTAAAGCTTTTTAATAAACTTTCACTCCCTCTCTAAAGCTTGCCTTGTTCTCTCCTTCTGCCTTCTTCCCTCAGTTGAATTCTTTCTTCTGAGGCAAGAATTGAGGTTGCTGCAGACTCCTGGGATACAGGTTCCCTGCCGATGACACTGACATAGATGCTGAGCTGTAACTGAGTGCAGACACCAGTGACCCGAGTAGGGGGTTGTGTGCCAGAAAGAAGTGTGTTCTTTAATGATACACTTAGAAGGCAGAACCAGTGGGACGCAGTGAGTAACTGATGATGAATCCCACATTTCTGTCCTGGGCACCTGGGCAATGGTGGGGTCTCTGCTTGGTGTGCAGGACTCAGAAGGGGATTTTTAAGAGAGCAGGAAGCTGGTGAGTGTAGGTTTGCCCCAGGGAGTTTAAGGTATTGCAGAATATCCAAGTGGAAATGTGACTAGTTGACTTTTAGATTCTAGGCTTAGGGGAGACACCTGGGTTGGCAACATGGCTCTGGCAAGATTGGTTTATGCTTTGAGACCAACCTGAATGTTTTCCCACGTGAAAGCATTGAGTTTCGAGGGTGGAGGTGAGTGCATTTGGGTGGGGCAAAGAAGAGAAAGGCTGAATGACCGAAGGAACCCTGTGGGGAGTGAGGGTAGGGCTCTGCTGCAGGCAGAGGAGCCTGGTGTGAAGCACTGCTCAGGGACACACGGTTACAGCTGTCCCAGGGGTGACAAGCCCTGTTTGCTTCATGTTACCTTATCCTTGCTGGGTATGACCAGGTGTTCGGTGCCTCTTCTCTGCCAGTCAGTTGATTCACCCCGAGGGAGTAGAATCCCTGGGGGCAGCCGCTCACCTCATACGCAGGCTCAGAAGGAAGCGTCTCCTAAGTCCACACGGTGAGTTTTTGTTTTGTTTTTTGTTTGCTTGTGTTTTGAGACAGAATGTTCCTCTGTTGCCCAGGCTGGAGTGCAGTGGTACAATCTTGCCTCACTGCAACCTCTGCCTCCCAGGTCCAAGCGATTCTCCTGCCTCAGCCACCCGAGTATCTGGGATTACAGAGGTGCACCACCATGCCCGGCTAATTTTTGTATCTTTAGTAGACACGGGGTTTCACCATGTTGGCTGGGCTGGTCTCAAAGCTTGACCTCAAGCGATCCACCTGTCTTGGCCTCCCAAAGTGCTGGGATTACAGATGTGAGCCACCACACTCAGCCCACATGGTGAATTTTAAGTGAGGGGCAGATCCTGGCTCTTCACCATCACTTTTTTCTGTAAAAGGCATCTAACGATGGAAAACCTTTGAATTTTTAGCTGTAAAAGCCTCAGTACTTACTTAGCAAATATTGAGACATGGGATGGGAAGCCTCCGATGTTTCAGGCACTGTGTTCCCTGTTGTGAGGAATAAATAAGATACTTCCCTGTAGGAACTCGGAGATTAGCAAGATGAGGAGGAAGGAAAGGGGCCAGGGACTAGGCACCGAGTCCCCAGAAAGGGGCACAGGTCTGGGAAAGGTGGGGCAGGACGAGTTTTCCTCCAAGGAGAAAGGAGGGAGGTGGCTTTGAATGGACCCTACAGAAAGGCATGGTGGTTTAGCAAAAGGACCGTGGGGTTAGCCATTTCGGAAGCATAGACTAGGGCCAGGTTCTGTTAGCAGTGAAACACGTCTGAGTCACAGGGCACTGAAGTATGTTAGCAGCAGCAACTGCGTAGGAGTCTGCGGCAGCCTCATTCCTTGCCTCCTCGGAAGAAAGAGCTCAGCTAGAGGGCATAAGGCAGAAGGGGAGACTGAGGCAAGTTTTGGGGGAGTGAAAGTTTCTTAAGCTTTAGAGCAGGAAGGAAAGTACCCTTGGAAGAGGCGCAAGCGAACAGCTTGAAGGACAAGTGCAGGGTTTGGCCTTTGACTTGGGGTTTTATGTGTTGGCATGTCTCCAGGTTTTACATTCCTTCTCCCCTGATTCCTCCCTTGGGGTGGGCTGCCTGCATGCATGGTGGGCAGCTGGGGCTTGGGAGGGGCACATGCGCAATGTGTTTACTGGCGCTGTACACATGCTCTCTTGAGGCATTCGTCCCTCACCAGCTGAATATCTGTAGGAGGTCATATGCCACTTACACGCTGCCATTTGGCCTCCCCGTGTGCATATGTGAGCCCACTCATCTGCCTCCCGAGGTCTTATCTGGATAGAATCTGCTGATCCTGTCACCAGCTACAGGTGTTTCTATATAATGGGAAACTGTCTTTCTCTGGCCCCAGCTGCAACCAATTATTTTAGAGGGAGCTTATCAGCTGCGTGACCACCACCTGATGGTCGACTGCCCTCCTCCGGGGGGGGGGCTCTCCTCCGCTCTCATGCCTGACCAGCTACCTAACAGTTGATGTCCTTGTGAGCCATGCTAAGGAATTTGAACTGGCTCCTATATGAAACGGAGACCACTGGCAGATTTTCAAGTGGGAGTGCAATTTAAATTTCTATGATTTAGAAAGACTGTGGCAACTGGATTGGACTTGGAGGATCCTGGGTGCTGGTAGATGGCTGGGGATGCTGAAGTGCGCAGGAAGCTGAGGCTGAGGGGCAGGAAGGGGCGGCCGACGTGCAGCGCCACGACACGGCCAGCAGGTGGCGCGCGAGCACCGCGTTTAACCCGTTTCTAGGGGCACGTGCTTTGCTGTCTTTTGTTACCATTTTGTTTGTCGTTTGTTTTGTTTTCGTTTTGTTCTTTTTGTTTTCCGTGTGAGTGATGGATATTTGTGTCTGCTTTGAGCCCTTCCACCCTATGCCTACTCAGCCTTCTTCCAACTTATGATTTTCTCCCTCTCTTCATCTTGAGATTAACCGGAATTAAACAGGGCAGAAGAGACAGAGGAAGCAGGTGTGCGGTTTCAGAAAGACCACTTGGATGCAGCGAGCCCAGCTGGGCTTATGTGCACCTCCATCCTCCACCAGAGCTTTGCAGCCACTTGCCCTGCCCTGGCCCAGCAGGCAGGCATCACAACTAGTGGGAGGGGCCACAGGCTGCCCTGGGGTGTGGAGAGGCACCCTCTAGCTCCCCATCCCATGCGCTCTGGTCCATTTCTTCCTACATCCCAGATGGACTCACTAGTTTCAAGAGGCTCCCCTCGCGTCAGCTTCAGCCTTCACCTTGGGAGTCCTTTAACGAAGGACTCAGAAGTTTGCATTTGTTCTTAAGGACAGGAGGTTTGCTTTAACTCAGACAATTTCTCCTTATAGACTTCTTTAGGGAACCCCCAGAGACATAGCCTCCTAGTAGGTGGTTCTGGCCCCTGTACTGCCCGTCACCTGCATGCAGCCCAGGCATGCCACTCAGCCACGCTGATCATCAAGGGCCTCACCATGAATGTTTTTACCTTCTGTGCTCTGTCCCCCAGGGTGGTGAGAATAAGAGAAAAATTAAGTATTGTGATCTCCCCTAGACGAGTGTTTTCAGTAACTTACACCATTTAATCCTTGAGCTGGGATTTCTGCTCTCATCGCCTTTGACATTTAATGCCTATGAGACCTTGGGGAAGTTCTTCTACCTCGCTGACCTGTAGGTTCAGGCAGAGTTTCTTGCGTTGCCCAGGTTATTTGCTCCACACCCATAAAATGTGGATAATAATACAAATTCATTAAGGATTCCATTAATTGAAGAAATATGTATAAAATTGTGTTTAGTATTCCTCACGGTTAGTACACTGTCTTAATATCTAACCTGATTGCTAATCCATGCATGGATAACAAGAAGACCTCTACTTTTGGTTTTGTTTTGTTTTTCTTTTTATTCTAAGTTTATTTTTTAATGGACAGATACTTGCAAATATTCACAGGGTACACAGTGGTGTTTCAGTACATGTAATGTATAGGGCTCAGGTGAGGGCAGTTTGCTTATCCCATCATCCCAAACATTTATCATTTCTTTGTGTTGAGAGAAGTCTTACTTTTAATTTTTTTCCATTAATTTCTTAAAAATTTATATAGATCTGTGACGTACAAGTACAATTTTTTTTACATGTATAGGTTGCATATACTTCAGCAAAGCCACTTAATCTGGCACTTATCAAATGCCAGATTCTATTCAGTAAAAGGTGTCAGAAATTCGTTTGGTTATCTATCTTAAGGGTGAGACTTTGCACCACAAAGGAAAGTCTTTTTTTTTTTTTTTTTTTTTTTTTTTTTGAGATGGAGTTTCACTCTTGTTACCCAGGCTGGAGTGCAATGGCACGATCTCAGCTTACTGCAACCTCCGCCTCCTGGGTTCAGGCAATTCTCCTGCCTCAGCCTCCTGAGTAGCTGGGATTACAGGCACGCGCCACCATGCCCAGCTAATTTTTTGTATTTTTAGTAGAGACGGGGTTTCACCATGTTGACCAGGATGGTCTCGATCTCTTGACCTCGTGATCCACCTGCCTCAGCCTCCCAAAGCACGGGGATTACAGGCTTGAGACACCGCGCCCGGCCGTCTTGCCACAAGTAAAAAATTTCTTGTCGAGTAAGATGAGTGATTCCAGACCATTCTCATGCTGAGGGGCTCAGCCCAGCCTCTCAGATTGAGGGAGTGTGTAGACGCTTGCAGCCAACTGAAAATTGGAAGGAAAAAGTGAGAAGACCCCAGGTTCTGCTTCTGGGTCTGTGCCATTAGCCAGCTGGGTGGTCTTGGGCGACTCACTTCATGCCTTCGTCCATGTTTCTTATCATTAAAGGACTGACCTTTCTAAACTCTCTCACACGCTCTCCTATAGGCCAGTTAGAAATAGTAGATGGAAAAACTCTTCTGCAACCATAGGGAGCTCTGTAAATGCAGCTGTTAATAAGTGGGTCACTTAATTTTTCTGACAGTTTGCCAAACCCTTCTGTGACCAGATGCTATGTGAAGCACCAGGCAAGAAGCAGGGAGAGGAGAGAGAGAGAGAGAGAGAGAGAGAGAGAGAGAGAGAGAGAGAGAGAGAGAGAGAGAGAGTGTGTGTGTGTGTGTGTGTGTGTGTGTGTGTGTGAGTCAGCTGGACAAGACTTTCTTTCTTCTCTAGAGTTGCTCACATAGAGCCCTTCGGTTCAATAAAGTTTAAGCCTATTTATTTATTTATTAAGTTTGTATTCCTCAGATATGTTTCCACCAAATAGGAGGGTGATTTTGGTTTTAAAGCTTAAAAAAAGAATATATTAATAAAATATATGCCCCTGGGCTTTATTTTCCACATAGGATCATTGTACCTACCTTGACAATCTTATTTCCTTGATGAGCATTGCTGTGAGTTTTTTACTAGCTACCAAAATAGGTGACATGGTTAGGCTTTCTGTCCGTACCCAGGTCTCATCTTGAATTGTAATCCCCAGGTGGGAACCTGGTTGGAGGTGATGGGATCATGGGGTGGTTTCCCCATGCTGTTCTGATGATAGTGAGTGAGAGTCCTCAGAAGTTCTGATTGTTTTCTTTTTCTTTTTTTTTTCTTTTTGAGATGGAGTTTTGCTCTTATTACCCAGGCTGGAGTGCAATGGCGCGATCTCAGCTCATTGCAACCTCCACCTCCAGGGTTCAGGCGATTCTCCTGCCTCAGCCTCCTGAGTAGCTGGGATTACAGGCATGCACCACCGTGCCCAGCTAATTTTTTGTATTTTTAGTAGAGATGGGGTTTCACCATGTTGACCAGGATGGTCTCGATCTCTTGACCTTGTGATCCACCCGCCTCGGCCTCCCAAAGTGCTGGGATTACAGGCTTGAGCCACCGCGCCCGGCCTGATCTGATTGTTTTCTAAGTGTTTGGCCAGTTTCTCCTTCACTCGCTCTTCTCTCTCCTCCCACCATGTGAGGACTGTTCTCGCTCCCCTTTGCCTTCTGCCACGATTGTAAGTTTCCTCAGGCCTCCCCAGCCATGCAGAACTGTAAGTCAGTTAAACCTCCATTGTTATAAATTACCCAGTTTGGGTTATTTCTTTATGGCAGTGTGAAATTGGACTAATACCGTGGGTGAATTCCTACCCACTTTACACCTCAGCAATACTGATTTAAAAAGCTGCTAAGTGCATGAAATCAGCTGTGGCCTTTGAATTCTGGAAATACTCCTAGCTTCCTTCTGAAATCACAGCAGGCTAGTACATTTATAACGTGGGGCTACTAACCTTTCTTCATCTCTGCCTGATTATTATCCATTACTTATCTAGTTTTCATATATGAATTATTCGTTCTTTGTCCTTCAGAATCATGTCTAATTTTGAGAGATTTATCTTATCTGCATGCAAAATTTTGCTAGTTTTCTCCTAATTTCATTTTAAGTTACCTCTTCTTTCATCTCCATAATAATTATAACCATTTTCCCATTAACAGTTTCAAATCTTTCACCTGCTTATGCCTTATTAGACACAAGCTTGATATATTTGTAAAAGCTTCAAATCTAAGTGCCATGTCACATGTATACTTTGGCTGGGGAGCAACATAAAAACTGACCATCACTATTGCCTGCATTGCCCAGCAGGTAGGTGAGCTTTTCCTCTAGGAGGTCTTTTGTCCAGTCTAAGAAGGGTCTAAAATTAAAAGTTTGTGAGTAGAAAAAAATTTACACTCTTACCTATCTCTATTGCCTATAAGATTTGAATCAAGAATAGATCTGTAATTATATCAAATAGTTTTCCTGCTCTTACACAAAAGATTATACCATTTTACCTTTGTGTCCACTCAAATGGTGAATTGTACCGATAGATTTTCTAATATCAAATTACCTTGCATTTCTAGGAAGAACCCCACCTGCTGATGGTGGTAGTCTTTGGATGGGATTGGATTATATTTGCTAATATATATCAAGCAATTTAATATCATTATTCAAATGTGCAGGTGACCCACAGGTTTCTTCTTCTTGCCTCTTCGTTGGGTTTCAGTTTTATGTGTTGCTAGGTTTACAAAAGGATTTGGAACTTTTTCTCCCCTTCTCCCTCTTTATCCTGTCTTCTCCCTCCTCCTCTTATGCCTTCTTCTGTTTACAGAAATATTTAATATTAAGGTAGTCTGTTTCTCTAAGATTTGTTAGAAATCTGTTAAACACACAGGGCTTGGTGCTCTTTTGCCAGGAACAATGTTGGTTCTCTGAGAACTTCATCTGTTCCATATTAACCGGTCTATTTGGAATATTTTCTCTTTAATAGGGTCATTTTGGATAACGTACACTTTTATCTCTTCCAGATCTTTAAATTCTGGAATGAAAGCTAAGTATGATTTTATCTTTCTTTTCCTTTCTCCTTACTTCTGTAGTCCTTTATTATCAGATAATATTAATGGTTCGTCATGTTTGCTACTGTTTAATATTCTCAAATCAATTTTGGATTTATTTAGTCCTACAATTTTTTGTTAGCAAATAATTTCTACCTCTACCTTTGTTAATTCTCTTGTTCTGCTTTCCTTAATTTTATTTTTCTTAGTTTTTCTAATTTATTGGGTTGAATAATAAAAAATATATTGCCATTTATACTTGCCAACATAGTGGAGAAATTTGCGTAGACTGATATTTTATGTTTTCATTGTTATTATGTCTAGATGGTATTTTGCATTTACGTATTGAGGCTTTGATTTACTCTTTGATCAAAGTGTTGTTGATGGAAGATTCTTAAATTTCCATATGAAAAGCTTTTCAAGTTAATTTTATTTTCTAATTTTGTTTCTTTAAAAAAATTTTTCAAAGCACTGTATATAGCATTGCTCTTTGGGTATTTAGTGAGGTTTTTCTTGTGGCCTAATAAAAGGTCAGTTTTTTAAAATAATTGTGACAGGAACACGTGAAAATGCATATTTTCTGTTTTTATGATGAAGAATTAGACATGTTAATTATATTCAGCCTAGTAATTACATAACTTAGGTCTTCTATATTGAGATATATTTTTGTCTACTTCTATTTGTTATGAAGCCAGAGTGGTAAATTAATATTCCATCACTGGTGTGTTTTTTTTTTTGAGATGGAGTTTTGCTCTTGTTACCCAGGCTGGAGTGCAATGGCACAATCTCGGCTCACCTCAACCTCCGCCTCCTGGGTTCAGGCAATTCTCCTGCCTCAGCCTCCTGAGTAGCTGGGATTACAGGCACGCACCACCGTGCCCAGCTAACTTTTTGCATTTTTAGTAGAGACGGGGTTTCACCATGTTGACCAGGATGGTCTCAATCTCTTGACCTTGTGATCCACCCCCCGTCGGCCTCCCAAAGTGCTGGGATTACAGGCGTGAGCCACCGCGCCTGGCCCTGTTTCTGTTTATTCATATGCTATCTTTAAAAATTTTTCCTGCAAATGTTCATTCAAGGTATTTGGAGCATAAAGCTTAGGTGTGGTCTGGCTTCACGGAAACCCTGGCTCTCTCACCTGTGAGGAGTTGGCTTCCAGGAGTTATTGCATTAGCTGAACTTCCGTGTCCAAATTGAATGTGGTTCTTGTTTTTTTTTTTTTTATCTTTTATTCTTTTTTTTTTTTTTTTGAGACAGTTTCACTCTTGTCACCCGGGCTAGAGTGCAGTGGCGTGATCTCAGCTCCCTACAACCTCCGCCTCCCCAGTTCAAGGGATTCTCCTGTCTCAGCCTCCCGAGTAGCTGGGAGACAGATGTGTGCCACCACGCCCTGCTAATTTTTATATTTTTAGTAGAGATGGGGTTTCACCATATTGGCCAGGCTGCTTTTGTGATCCACCTGCTTCAGCCTCCCAAAGCGTTGGGATTACAGGCATGAGCCACCGCGCCTGGCTAGGATAATAGTTCTTATGTTGTGGAATCATGATAAAGTTAAAGAATAATGGTTGTAAAACACCAGTTCTCTAGTAGATGCTAATAAAATACACTGTTTCTAATAGCTGTCATTATTCTTACACTCATTCCCTGTTAGCAAACATAATGGCTGGCTGTGATCACGAAGGGGTAACGTGAAGCACACTCTCCTCCTGGTTTCTCTGCATGTCAGTACTTCTGCACACTGCTGACTGTTGCTCACACTCTGTATATTGCTTCTGCCCCTCATGCTGCTGCTAGTTCTTATGCTATTTGTATTCGTATTTTTATTTAGCTTCTGCTATCGTCCGTTCCTCAGTTATTCTACTTTTACTTCTGTTTCTATCGTTGACGTGCTTTCTAAGAAGGCTTCTCCTGCTGTTATTTGTATATTTACGTTATTACTGCGACCACTGTTAATGTCCTGCTTTGATCTAAGAGCACTTGAGTAGAAAAGATCATGGGACTGGAAGCTGGAAGGTTAGGCCATCGTCCCAGTTTGGTTATGAGTCTGGAGCCACTCTGCACACGTTTCCTCATCTGACAGATGAGAGCCTCACTGCTCAAAGGAATTCTCTCACAGAATTGTCGTAAGACTCAAATGATTTCATGTTTGCAAAAGCTCTGCAGAGATGCTGAGGGCCCTGGAAGCCGTTTTTATTTTGTTTCAAGTTCTGTAGATCATTTGGGTTACAGAGAGGGATTCAAGGATTATGAACTCATGGTTTCTTCTCTCTCTATTTCAGAATAGGCCTGGGCCTTGTCAGTGAGTGTGTCTGAGTGTATGTGTGTGTCAGAGACAGAGATGAAGAGAGAGAGAGAAGTTAGTGCCTCAGTTTCTGCCTCCAGTCTAAGATCAGATGCTGCTTCTACAGAGAGCTGACTGTGCGGGACTGGCGGTTTGCAGTTGCATTGGTTACTGGATACTGTTTCTGGAGGGGAAAGTAGGTACGGAGAGGCCAAAATGTTAGCGCCACTCCCTTGTAGAATATTGCATTTCAAATTTTCACTGTTATATCTTAGCTAAAAATATGTGCGTGTCGATACAAGAATCTAGTTTAGGCTCCAAGATTTATTATCTCACAAGAGAGGCTAAGAAGACAGCTTCTGCCCAGGCTTCCAGGAGACTGGGACTGTACACAGAACAGAACTTGCTTTGCAAGGGGGGATTGCATATGGTATTAGCTCTGGAACTTCTGATGTCACTGACAAGCTGGCTACTTCCCAGGAAAATATGCACTTCGAAGGTCTCCTGGGCTGTCCAAATTGCAGGACAAAAGTGGTCTTACCTGTGTGCCCTTCTTTAGCCACCTAGCAGCCAGATGTGTTGTTACAGACAAGCAAGGACCCTGCAGTCCGGTGTGACCACAGCTGACCTGGGTGCTCTGACCCAAGCAGGCCCTGTCTGAGCGTCCATTTCTTGGTGTTTGTGTGGGGTGAAGTAATAACATGCAGGTAAAAATGTTTGAAACTGAATCTGCCTAGTATGATTTCCACCAATGTTAGTTTTCATTAGCAATGCAGAATACCAGGTTTTAAAAGGACCTGACCAAGCTCTTGGCATATTTTGGGTGTTTTAGAAATATTACCACGTTCCCTTAGATGTTACATCATAAGACACAAAACAGAGGATTGAGCATTAGAACAAAAGGATGTTCGTGGTGCTTTCAACAACCAGGAGTAGTAGAAATTTGGAGGAGTAATTAGGAGAGAGTTGGGCTGCCTTAATTTCATTCAAACATGCATGTGTGCAGATATATGAACACACAAATACAGAACAAAGCCCCATAATACGTAATACTATCTAAGAACAAGTGTAGCTGGCTTCCCTGCATTGCTGGACCTTGGAAGCTCCTTATCTGGAGCAGAGGTCCAGTAAGGGTGACACTTGTTCCCAGCTATAATGTGTCCAGTTAAGGGAAGGGGCCATGTCAGCACATTTCAGAGACAGTCAGGTAGATTGTTCTAAGCAGTCAGCAGTTGGAAGCACCAGAACCCAGTGGGCCGGGAAGCAAGGTGAGCTGAAGGGAGCTGTCTGAAGTGTCAGATGAGGAAGAAGCCTAGAGAAATTGCCTGAGCTCAGGTGTGTATTGCTGACCCTGGTTTCCGTCAAGAGGTCAAGCACTGTGCTGGAGTGGGGCAGGGGTTGCTGGAAAAGGAGCTGCCTCATGAGCAGTGTGGACTGAGGCCAGGAGGCCATTGCTATGGTTTGGCTCTGTGTCCCCTTTAAATCTCATCTGGAATTGTAATCCCCGTGTGCTGAGGGAGGAAGGTGACTGGTTCGTGAGAGCGGATCTCCCCTTGCTGTTCTCGTGATGGGGAGTGAGTTCTCACAAGATCTGACGGTTTTATAAGGGGCCCTTTCCTCTTCACTAGGCACTTCTGCTTCCTGCCGCCTGAAGAAGGCGCTCACACTCCCTTTGCCTTCCACCATGATTATAAGTTTCCTGAGGCCTCCCTAGCCATGGAGAACTGTGAGTCAATTAAACCTCTTTTCTTCATAAATTACCCAGTCTCAGGAACTCCCTTACAGCAGTGTGACAATGGACTAATACAGACACACAAATCCGAGTTGGGGAAGGAGCCAAGACCCAATAGAAGTGCTGCCTGTGTGGTGGGAGGAGGACCCTGCTGGAGGCCATGTCTAGTTTGCAGCAACTGAGCTGTCCATGCCACCATATGCAAAGACATTAAGAGGCTCTGATATGGCTCAGAGATGTGTGCCCCCCGTCCCAGGGCAGGAGCACTCAAGGTCAGGGAGGAACATCTCCCAATGAGTAACCAGGAATGAGGGTTCTGGCCCATGAGAGGTCCTCAGTGCAAGGAGACTAGAGGCAATGGGATCAGAGGACAGCAGTGTGGCGGGGAGGTCACAAATGGGGGCAGAATCCTTGGCCTTTAAACAATTGTCTTAGGGCTTACTTGTTTTAAAAAATAATAATTTGTGCCTGTAATCCCAGCACTCTGGGAGGCCAAGGCAGGTGGACCACTTAAGTTCAGGAGTTTTGAGCAACACAGCAAAACCCTTTCTTTACCAATAATACAAAAATTAGCTGGGTGTGGTAGTACACATCTATAATCCCAGCTGCTCTGGAGGCTGAAGCATGAGAATTGCTTGAACCCAGAAGGCAGAGGTTGCAATGAGCAGAGATCACACGACTGCACTCCAGACTGGATGGCAGAGTGAAACTATCTCAAAAAAAAGAAAAATATTGTGAGGCCGAGGCAGGAGGATCATGAGGTCAAGAGATCGAGACCATCCTGACCAACATGGTGAAATCCCATCTCTACTAAAAATAGAAAAATTAGCTGGGTGTGCTGGCATGTGCCTATAGTCCCAGGTACTTGGGAGGCTGAGGCAAGGGAATCACTCGAACCCAGGAAATGAAATGAAGATTGCAATGAGCTGAGATTGTGACTGGCAGTGAGAATCTGTCTCAAAAAAAAAAAAAAAAAAAGGAGAAACAAAGAAAAAATAAAGATATAAAAATAGTAATTTGCCAACACAGAAATCTGCAAATTGTATTTTTTAGGTATATTTAATCATTAAGACCACCTCACTTAGATATTACAGATGAGGAAATGGACTCTGAAGATAAAGAATGTGCCAAGGTTCATACTGCTCCTAAGAAGTGGAACGTAGGTGTTACTGCCCTCATAATGAGGGTTCTTTTACTGCATCACTGGGCCTAAGTGTCCTATATTTATCTAGGCTTTTGGAGGTAAGCAATGGGTTACCTTATTTTCCAAGGTCACTTACGGTAGCTGTGTTTGTTCAAATGTTGCCCACGGGCAGCCTGGTGCTGTGTGTGTGTGTCTGTGAGTGTGTGGTGTTTACTTGTGCATGCACCTGACATGACATAGGGCAAGCAGCAGTGGTTCTCACAGAGCTTATCCAAACACCTAGTGAGGACATGGGCCTTTTTATAACGCATGTGACTGAGCAGAGTCAGCTTCTGTTGTATGATGGTGCATAATTCTTTTTCATTAAGTGATGGAAACATCTGTTCTCTTCAGCCTGTTTAAAGGTTTTACTTTATTATATATTGCTTAATGATCACAAAGTCATTTGCCTTTAAAAACAGGTGCTCCTCTCTGCACATAAAGCTTGTGTCTGGGGCTAGTGGGAGGAGAGATGACCCTGTACACAAAGTGTAGGCATCCCCCAAAGAAGCGCTGAAACACTCTGGAGGCGACAGAGCATCCAGCTGAGATCCCTTGGCTTGCCCTGGCTTTATACTAGTCCTGTCTATGCAAGATTATTATCATTGTTGATGTGGGTGGAGGCGTGGGGAGTGCACTTACTTCCAGCATTGTGGAATGTCCCATTTGGACGTAAAATCGTTCACAGTGGAGTTAGTCCAGTGATGGCTCACGGTTGCGCTGATCTTCCTTTTGCCAGTAGGATGGACTGCCTGCCCTAGGGTGCTGAGTAAAACAGTGAACTTTGATGGTGGTTTGCCTGATTCTCTTGGAATGGTGTACCCTGACTTTGCTTGAGCCAGGCATTAGAAGGAGCCTTGTAGCCACACTGCAACCACTGCCAGCAACCACAAGCTATGAGGCTGTAGAATATGACTTTAAAATAAGATGATCTATGCAACAATGCCTGCTAGGTGTCCTACAGATGCTGCAGCTGTCAGCTGTGAGAACGGCTTTCTCCATGTACAGGTGAATGTTGGATTTTACAGGAATTCTAGGAGAAAAATTTTAGAAGTCGTGATTCTTTGATCTTGTTTCATTTTAATTCTATAAATGATTTTTGTGCTTCTACTATGTGCAGAGTGGCCTGGGGGGCATATGATGGCTAGAAGTCATCCTTCCTATGATGAGTTTTAAAAATATTTTTGAGCACCTAATAAAAAATTCAATTTACAGGTGGGTAAAGTGGCTCACACCTGTAATCCCAGCAGTTTAGAGGGCTGAGGCGGGTGGATCACGAGGTTAGGAGTTCGAGACCAGTCTGGCCAACATAGTGAAACCCTGTCTCAACTAAAAATGCAAAGAAAGTAGCCGGGTGTGGTGGCATATGGCTGTAATCCCAGCTACTTGGGAAGCTGAGGTAGGAGAATCACTTGAACCCAGGAGGTGGATGTTACAGTGAGCAGAGATTGCACCACTGCACTCCAGCCTGGGAAACAGTGCAAAAAAAAAATTGAATTTATAGCTGCATGACTGTTAACAGCCACATTCTTTCTACAACAGCATTTGTTGTAAGCAGGAAGTCTGATGTGTTGCTCTGAGTGTGTTCAGAAGCAAATGGATGGGGTGAGGTTGCCTGTTCTTCAAATGAGAACCATGTCGCCCTCTTGTTCATTGGTCCTTAATCTGGACTGTGCATTAGAATCTAGAAGCTTCTGAGCATATCAAAGCCAAGGCCATGCCCCAGAGAATAGGTCAGAAACTTTGGACTGAGACCTGGACAACGGGACTGGCTTTTCATCTCCTGGTCATATCAACATGCAGTGACTTTCAAGAGCCGGTATTCCAGTTCTTAGCACAAACAGTGGTATGCCGCTGCAGAGAAGCCAAGTTTCCTCCATTCCAAAGCAGCCAAGGTACTGAGTTTTCAAAAGCGTGGTTTGGCTGTAGAGGATTCTTTCGAGATCTTTAACACCTAACAATAGAATTTTTTTTTTAAATTTTTTAAGTTGCATTTTAGGTTTTGGGGTACATGTGAAGAACATGCAAGATAGTTGCATAAGTACACACGTGGCAGTGAGATTTGCTGCCTTCCTCCCCTTCACCTCTATCTGACATTTCTCCCCATGCTCTCTCTCCCCAACTCCCCACCCGCCTCTGTATCTCCCCTATTCCCCCCAACAGACCCCAGTGCGTGATGCTCCCCTCCCTGTGTCCATGTGTTCTCATTGTTCAACACCCACCTATGAGTGAGAACATTCTACCACATGTTCATTTTCTGTTCTTGTCAGTTTGCTGAGAATGATGGTCTCCAGGTTCATCCATGTCCCTATGAAGGACACAAACTCACCATTTTTGATGGCTGCATAATATTCCATGGTATATATGTGCCACATTTTCCCTGTCCAGTCTATTATCGATGGGCATTTGGGTTGGTTCCAGGTCTTTGCTATTGTAAACAGTGCTGCAGTGAACATTCGTGTGCATGTGTCCTTGTAGTAGAATGATTTATAATCCTTTGGATATATACCCAGTAATGGGATTGCTGGGTCAAATGGAATTTCTATTTCTAGGTTGTTGAGGAATCGCCACAATGTCTTCCACAATGGTTGAACTAATTTACACTCCCACCAACAGTGTAAAAGTGTTCCTATTTCTCCACATCCTCTCCATACATCTGTTGTCACAAGATTTTTTAATGGTTGCCATTCTAACTGGCGTGAGATGGTATCTCAGTGTAGTTTTGATTTGCATTTCTCTAATGACCAGTGATGATGGGCATTTTTTCATATGTTTGTTGGCTTCATGTATGTCTTCTTTTGTAAAGTGTCTGTTCATATCCTTTGCCCACTTTTGAATGGGCTTGTTTGTTTTTTTTCTTGTAAATCTGTTTTAGTTCTTTGTAAATTCTGGATATCAGCCCTTTGTCAGATGGGTAAACAGCAAAATTTTTTTCCCATTCTCTTGGTTGCCAATTCACTCTAATGACTGTTTCTTAAATTTGAGTGATAGAGAGGACACAACACGTGTAATTTCAAACATCCATTTATTCAGTTGCCCTTGGCAAGGGCATACTTGATGCTGAAACTTGTGCTGGGCGCAGTGAGACATGAGGATGAACTAGCTAATCTCTGTTTAAGAAAGTCGTAATCTAGTGAGTGAGAGAACCAAGTAAATGGATGACTCCAATTCAGTGTCAGTGGGGGAAACCCATTTTATAGCAAACTGACCTAAGTAAAAATCCCTGCCCATCTTAACCCCATAAGGTGGACACAGATCCCCAGATGCCAGCCATGATGCAGGCAATGACTCCAACCACTCACCTCATAGCTCAGCTCTTTCTACCGGAAGGGTAGATGACTGGCTGTATTCTTTTGTCCTGAGATGTGCTTCAGGCCTGTTCTGTGTGAATAGCTTCCCTGAGCCCCAAGCGTGCGTGTGTGTGTGTGTGTGTGTGTGTGTGCGTGCGTGCACATGTGCACGTGCATTTCTGTAAAAGTCCATGATTCTGTGTAGTAGATGTTATCATACATTTACACATTTGTTTTGTAGATAAGAAAATGTGGATTGATTAGGTATTTTTCCCTTCTGGGATATATCAGCATTTTTCTCAGTTCTGCTTTGGGTAGAGAGAACTCCCCTTCCATCTGTGACCATGGAAATCCAGCAACCGCACTTCACTTCAGCTTCCTTATTTGAAAAGAGAAAGAATCATGTAAAGAACTAAGTTAAGTCCAGGCCCCTCAAAGAGCATTAGTGGAATGTGCCAGACAAAGAGAGCTGGTATGCGGAAGAGCTGCCTAAGGCTCCGCTCAGGCACGTGAGTGGGGCCTTCCCCTCGTCCAGTTACAGACGCACGGGCAGTCATCAAGTCTCCCATGCCCTGAAATATCCAATAATCCTTGATTCCCCCTAACACTCCATTTGTATTCACCCAAACCCAGATAATTATACAGTAATTTTAAAGCCTTGGGTTCCGTGAAATTCCTTCACACTTAAAAAAATTGGAGTCTGTATATTTCCTGTAATCAATGCATCTTTATTCTACCCACGAATAGCTGACCTAGAAGAGTTTTAAAAATCATCACTTTTGGCTCATAGGACCACATTGGGGAACTTGAGAACTTAGGCTACGTATTTGACACATCATTATTTTCTTTTGAATTAGGGGTGGTGCTACTGGGTTGCCTTCAAGGGAAAAATTTGCATAAAGACTACGGGTATTTGTGAAAAGACTGAGTTCTACTTTCTGCTCTCTGTCCAAGTAATTTTGTGAGCTTGGGCAAGCTGTGTGGTTTGGACTCGCAAGGCCTTAATTTTCTCACAAGTAAAATGAGAAATTGGTGTTCCATTGGAGACGTAATTTGAGTTTCTGAGCTCTATACAGGATATCATGTGAGACCACAAAGAATATTCGAGTCTCAGTGAATGAGGGTGGAAGCCCCAATGATTAAATGGCTCACTTAGAAGGCTGTAAGAAAGGTCAGAGGGTCATAGCTATCTCTTAAAGCGGCCCTGTACCCCTGCTGAGGGGCATCTCCAGGCTGTGTGTGTTGGAGCAGAATGCTCAACCCTTCCTTCCCTCTGGCTCTCAGACAGCACTTGGGGGTTAACGGTAGAAGTTCCCATCAGGAGCCAGGCTCAGAACAGGCTCCCACACGGGCTGCTGCCTCCCAGCTCTGCTTTCACACAGAACACAGTGGCAGGGCCCTCTGAGGACCGTACGTTTGTGACGGCATTGCACATGGCACTATCCTCTGTGTCCAGGTGACAGCTTCAGGAGTCACCTTCCTGACAGGGCTATAGGTGGCAGGTAGTTGCATTGTTTAGTAGCTAAGGAATAGTTAGGTGTATGTTGGCTTTTAGAAAAATAAACACAGGAACCTTTGGGTCTCTTCTGTTTTGCTTTTCTGGCTGGCTGCTTCCTGCTTCATAAATCTTGGAAGGGAAGCAAGCTGCTTCCCTGAGCCCCAAGCCTGTGAGTGTGTGTGTGTATGTGCGTATTTGTGTGCATGTGTGTATGAGTTGGGGGGGGGGTCAGCCGCAGCACCTCTCTGGACCAGCTGCTGCGTCCATCTGCAGCTGAGGCCGGCTCAGTGATGTATGGCCACAGCCCTGCACCGGAGGGGCTTTATTGGTGCTCCATGGCAGCTGGTGTGAATGGGAGTGGAAAAAATAAACTCTCCTCTTCTCCAATATCAGGAAAAATGCTCCCAAAGACAAACAAGCACACACCGCAACTCTTCATCCTGGGTCACGACTCTCAGACCTGTGATGTGAGCCCCTGTGGCTGGGGCTTTCAGTCTTGAAGGCCTGCTTTTTCATTCAAGAGCATATTAAATCCCCCCAGATATATCTTAAGATTGCCATTCCTGCTCCCAGCTTCCAGGGGAGTTAAGAGTCCCTTGAGAAAGGTTTGGTCCTGAATTAAGAGGAAAAACACCTTCATTTTCATTTAGTTTAGTTTTCAGTTTCAAAAATATTCTTTGAAATAACTGATCACAAACAGCTATTGCATTGGCCATTGATTTTGCTGTGTTTTACTGGCCTAGCCTGGCCACCCAGGGGCCTGGAAATGGTCTGTGAGTCTGTGCATCCACCATCAAGTCCTAAGTCAGGCCCAGCACACAGCAGGCCCCACTGAACCATGTGGAAATACCTCTTTGTGGAAATGGCATTGGAATTCCCCCCTGGAATTCCAGTGGTCCAGTTCAACAGTGCAGAGAACTTGATAGGAGCTGAACTAAAAGAGTCCAAACGGGCGTCCCATTTCCTTTCATGGTGCATAACTTTTGTAGATACGAGTAAGTGCCAAGCACTCTCTTTAGTCTTTGATTTAGAGAAATCCCAAATCCTGAAGGGGTCCAGAGCCCAGAGAGGAAGCAGAACTGTGTGCAATAGTGCTAAGATGTTAGAGAAATATTGGTAGGGGGCCTTGTGGAGTACAAAAGAAGCCAGCAAGGAAGACACGGGGAAAGGACTGAGGCAGTTCACGGTGGGAATGTTGGAATATGATCAAAATCGCCAATTCATTATCACCCAGATTAAATGCTACTGTCTCCAGGAGGCCTTCTCTGATGAGCTCAAAGGGATTTTTATTCCCTCTTCTGGACTCTAATGTTTTAGTATCTAAAACTTTTTTCTTAATGGATATTTAATTTCTGTCCCTTAGGTATCTTGAGGGGAAAGACAGTATGTGACATATCTTGTATCCCTATTTTATATCTGATATGGTTTGGCTGTGTGTCCCCAACTAAATCAAATCTCATCTGGAATTGTAATCCCCACATGAAAGGGAATGACCTTGATATGGTTTGGCTGTGTTCCCACCCAAATCTCAAATCGCATCTCCCACAATTCCCCTGTTGTGGGAGGGACCCAGTGTGAGGTACTTGAATCATGGGGGTTTTTCCCATGGTGTTCTCATGATAGTGAATAAGTCTTGTGAGATCTGATGATTTTTTAATGGGGAGTCTGTGTGTGTTAATTCTTCACATTAATAAAATGCAGTTCAAAAATGCCCATTAAAGATGAAGAAACCAAAGTTTAGAGAAACTAAGCCATATATTCATGGTAGAATAAGAAAGCCCGTGAACTATGACTATTGTAATCTCTTATCTTATCCTGTCAATCCAGGCTTCCTTTAGCCAGGACAGACCTTACTCCCTTCTGTCTCTATCGGCTGCTCTCTGTATACTCTCACCATCCCCGCTTGATAGGATGAAGATAAAGGATAGTTGCAGACACTGAATGCCTCAGGCTGGGCAGCATCCTTAAGGGTGTTTTGCAGGCAACAGATTCAGCCTCCACCTTGGATCTGTGAAGATCCTTTCAATGTTGGGGGCCAAATGGAGGTCAAAGGCATCCATGTCTCAGCGTGAATTCAAGTGAAGTGGATTCCTACCCAGCTGTTCATTCAGACAAAGAGAAAACATGTGCCTCTATCTACTGCCAAGGATATTGTATTAGTCTTTTCTCTTGCTGCAGTAAAGATATTGCCTGAGACTGGGTAATTTACTCTGTTAGCAAGCTCTAGATTTCTGATTTTTGAGATCTCTGTTTTTTTGTTTTTTCATACTTTTAAAAAGTATTTTCTCACCTTATTTTCCATCTACTATAATTTTTGAATTTCTAGGAGGGAGATTTTCTCAAACTTAGCTTCTAGCCCTTTTCGTGTGTTTTAAATTTTATCTATTACAGTTTTAATTTCTATAAAAAGTCTATTTTAATATAGAGATCTCTGGTTCTCTTATTGTTTGACTTTAATGGCATTCTTTTCTTGTTTCACAAATATAGTATCTTATCTCCTTAAGGATATTAAATATATTTTTAAAAGTTTTTTCTACTCATTGCATTCCCTCCATTTTCCTTTTCTCTGCTCTTCTGTTTTCATTTGTCTTTCATGTTGGAGGCTCTCCTCAAATGGCTAGTGCTTCTTGGTTTTCTGCTTAAAAACTCAGGTACCAAAAAGCTGATTGAAAGGTCTATGTATATGTGTGGCTTATTAATTAGCAAGCTTCTCTTAGAGTCATGGTGCTTGGGATAGATATGATCGTGCCCCAGGACTATGTCTTACGTGCTGGGCTCTTCCACTCTCCAGATCAGTCCTCTCTTCTGTTGCCAGGGGTGTGCTGAGACCCAAGGAAAGAAGGAGATTGAGAAGACTTCCTCTTTGTTATGATGACTGACTTATTCCCTCTGTCTTCAGCCTCATACCTGATCTTCTCTCTCCTCTTTACCAGCTACCTCTAAATCTAGAGACTCTGGTTCACTTTCTCCATCAAGTAAACCTCTGATCTCTCACCTGGACAGAGGAATGTTGTTTCGCTGCTCAGGGTGGAGCAATCGGGCTGGAGCACATTCTCTGTCTGGTAGTCTAGTTAGCTTTTCTTCCTTCATTTACTCTTCGGACTGCTGCTTTCAGCAGTAAGTGGGGCTCCGATTTCTAAGATTAAACCACTGAGTTTAAAATATAACCATTTTTATTTATGGTTTTGTTTGGGTAAACAACAAACACTGAGCACGTCAGCTACATTGGGCATCATTTGGGCAATAGGATTGTTTGGTGAGACCAAGCATCAGTAGGGGAGCATGCAAGAGATAATCAAGAACTAATTGTGAATGATCAGGACAAAACCAATCAGAAAGTCCGTATATGCTGTACCTTAAAGTTAGAATTCATTTTGTTTGCAGTGAGGTTTCCATGAAAGGTTTCAAACAGAGAACTGTAGGTGTCTGGCAAAAAAGCTCAGAGGCCGGGCGCGGCGGCTCACGCCTGTAATCCCAGCACTTTGGGAGGCCGAGGCGGGCGGATCACGAGGTCAAGAGATCGAGACCACCCTGGTCAACACGGTGAAACCCCGTCTCTACTAAAAATACAAAAAATTAGCTGGGCATGGTGGCGCACACCTGTAGTCCCAGCTACTCGGGAGGCTGAGGCAGGAGAATTGCCTGAACCCAGGAGGCAGAGGTTGCGGTGAGCCAAGATCGCGCCATTGCACTCCAGCCTGGGTAAGGAGCGAAACTCCATCTCAAAAAAAAAAAAAAAAAAAAAAAAAAAGGCTCAAAGAGAGCTTGTGCACAAAATTTCTCCATCTTCTTTCACTGTCATTGCTTTTCCTTCTTGTGCCCCCTCTCTTCTTCCCATTTCTTCTTTTATAATCTTTCTCAGAATAAACACTTGAATTTATAAATCTCTCAGTTGATTTCTTTTCTTTGATTTTGAAGTATTGTATAATCATCTTTTCACTAATTTAGGTACTCTTGTTTTATGCAGTTTTTTAAGTAACAGACACAAAGAGTTTGATTGTTTGAAGCCGTTTTTTAATTATTGAAATGAACAGTTTACACCAATCAAAAAGAAGTCACTGCTTGGAATAGCTGCAAATGAATAGAGAGATTTGGAGCATATTCTGATAACTGAACAGGAGGACAGCTTCAAGATTTGTGACTCAGGGTTGTCCAAGATTCCCATATTTTGAAGATTTGCAGGCAGGCTCACAACCTGTTTAAAATAAGGCTCTCCTGTCTCAAATGCTGATCACACTTGTCCTATGAATAGACAGAGCGTATTTTATAAATGTCATCCAAGGGAAGGTCAGAGCTCCCCACCTGGTCCTTGTCTTTACCAGCTGTGAAAAGAGAAAGTTGTGAAGAGAAGCTTCCAAGAAATTCACATCTCTTGACACATAAGAAGAAAAAGGAAAGGAAGCCAAATTTATTGAACACCTATTATGTGCAAGGCACTGAGCTGGGCACTTTCCCATGAATTTATCTTATATCATGCAATCATGCTGAGAGGCAGGTGGCTATAATCCTATCTTCAAATGACAAAACAGGGAGTCAGAGATAGACAGGTCCAGAACACAAAGCTGGAATGGGGAAAGAGCAGAGTCTGCGCCCAGGGCTGTCTTTGCTCCCCAGCTGCCTTTTCAAGTTCCAGTAGAGTCCAATTCATCCTATGGCTCCTTCTCATCCTCTACTGCAGAGGAAAACGAACTCCAAAATGCTACTGCATATTCAGAGGGAAAGCATGTCTCTTTAGTGCCTCCTCGTCAGCAGTGACAGTCTGTCTTCCCCCAGCTTGGTGCAGAGGGTCAATTTAAATCCTCTGAAGTGCCAAGAGCCCCATCTGCTCTTCCATCTGAAATGGGAATATTTTGCTCTTTTTTTTTTTTTAATCTTGATTTGGTCTTTTGGTGTTTGTGTTGCAGACTTCAGTCCAGATGCCAATAACGAGGAAAATGTATTAAGTGATAACGGGCAAATCAATGAAATTAAAATGAATGAGGGAGGAGAATCAGATGTGGGGGGAACATGAAGTCTCCCTGTAACATCCAGTCCAGGTGTACCAGGGAATGCCAGCAGGTTCCTAAGCGATTCCAGCAGACACTAAGACCACACATCTGGGGTAGGGGAGTCAAGACGGCCCCAGAAGACGTGCCAGAAACACCTTGAAGAGACTCCACCCGAAGACACAGCCCGCTCGGTAGTACAGCTGCTGTTTATTAGGGATGCTCATATTTTATGTATGCCAGCCTGAGAGCGGAGTGCTGTGGGAACTAACGCACAATATGTTGGAATCTGCAGATTATTGTTTTACATCCACGTGCAAAGCTATGACTCTCCATTATAAGAATGTGATCACAAAGTTTCAGAGAAAGTCAGGATTACTGAGCTCTGGGCTAGCATGGTTGGGGTGTGGGATCAGGAACTGAAGGAGCACTCAGTAGGAGTCGCAACACAGACTGAGAACCAGCCTTGCTCTGTACTGCTAGCTGACTTTCAAAATCTCCCTGGGCCTTTTTCTTCAACCAGAAAATGGAGCTGAAGATGTATGTCACAGCAAGTCGATGTAAGAAGAAAGAAAATGACTGTGTTTAATATACTGTCTGAAGATAACAGTGTTTTATTATGTCCTCATCAAAAGCTCTTATTTCATAGTTATAAAAGGAGAGAGCTGTGGAAGTAAAGTTATTTTCCTTTTAAACACTGCAATATTGGTTTATCTTTTTGTACCAATTAATCCTTTTTCAGATGAGCAGTCACCCTTGATCCTCACAGTGACTGCAGACTAACCCTGCAGGCCGAGGCACCCTCATTCTGTAGATGAGATGCAGATGCAGGGTCCTGGAGCTTGAAAGTTCCCCGGGATGGAGATCAGGGCGGCTTGCCCTGTGCTTGGAAAACTGGCCCCTGAAGGTTTCTATGCTGCTGAGGAGTCTTTTCAAGGCTGTGTTGGGGAAAAGTGGGGACCCTCATCTTTTCCAATTTTAGAATTTGATTTCTATGAGGGATTGTGTTTTATATATGCAAAACAGATTCAACAGATTTCTTTACAATTAAAACACTCGAGTTGTACTCTGATTTCTTGACTTGATGCACACAGAACGATGGCTCGAGTTGGAGAAGGGCAGCCATCTCCCAGGACACCCGGCTGTGGACAGTGCTGGGCCCCTCCTGCAGGACTGTCACCCCTGCCACCAAACTCAGACTCTTCCTTTTTAGGTACTAGTGGCATGGAATTGATAGATATCCTATGAGAGTCAAAATAAAAGCTGCACTTTACATGCATATAGGTGAGAAAATATTTTTGGAACCCCAAAATAATAACTTTGTAAGTATATCCATGACTACCTGGAAAGCAGGTCATTTTAAAGGTTATCTTTAAAAAAATTTATAGACAAGTTGATAAATCACAGAAACTTCAAACCGTATCTTATTGAAGAACTAAGGCAAATTAGTAATGATAGAATTGTTTTCTAAGATACAGGGCAAATGGGAACTAGGCATAGATGCCAGATGTTTTCTGTTTGAATTTCTAGGGTGTTAAAGCAATCGGAGCTGTGTCTCTCAATGTGTCTGCAATGTCAGGTGAACTCTGGTGAGCCTGGAGCCAACAGGGTTCATTTTCACAATGCAGGGCAGATGGAAGAGTGAGACCATTTCTCATTTCTCACTTCCCACACCCCATGAAGAAGGGACCTCAGCAGTTTTTTGCCCGGGAAAGTCTGCAGGTGCCAGCTCAATTGTGGATAGACTCTGCTCTAAGGATGCCTGCCTTGGTGTCCCGTGTTTTGAGAAGGTGTCCATGGACAATGATGACTTCTCAGAGTCCTGGGTGGAGAGAGCCATCTTCTGTTTGGTCTTTTCTGGCAGGGCAGACCCATGACCAGGCTGCTTTGTCACGTGCCGGTGGGAAGGGGTCTTTGATTTCTTTGATTCTCAACCCAGCGGACATTTTCTTTGCTTTTTCATTCTTTCTATCCTATTTCTCTCATCTGATTTTGCTTGTTCAGCACAGCAGTACTTATTCCCTGCAAAATAAAACCATTTCTCCTTCCAGATGTTGGAAATTGAAAGCAATCTTGGGCCCACAATTTTCTTTGAGAAATCACTGCTTTGTCTTCAACAGCAGGTGTCGCTGTTGCAGCAGAAAACCCTGTCACTTCCAGGGCTGGGCCAGCCCAGAGATATTTTTACCCCGAAGAGAAAAGGCCCAACATGAGACTCAAACTTGGCAAAAGAAATTTCAAAATGAATGTGAAACCTCATAAAAGGCTGTAAATTATCAGCATCTCTTTAAACGCTGAGCCCAGGACTTTGAGCACCCCTTGCTTCGGAAGAGAGACCACGGGGCTGGTCCCAGTCTGTCATCGCTCATGATCTCATCTGTCCTGCAGCCCCAGGGCTGCTGTCCTGGCCTCACAAGGATGTAAAGGGGCAGTGACCAAATCCCCCCTTGTCTCCTGGACCGCAAACCTCAGGGGAACACAAGATTTTGCTGTGCACGGGCTGGTGTCTGGTGCTCCAGGATTAGCTTTCCTGAGGATGCTTTCAGCAAGAAGCCTTGTATGCTGGAGCTTACAGGGTTACATGATTTGCCCAAGGACACTCAGGTCATGAGCACGGCAGCTAGAAGCAAAGCCATCTTTTGCTCAGCCCCAGTGTTTCTTCCAGGCTATGTATCTGGTATAGCTTGAACCACAGAGATAATGTGGCACATGTAAGCATGACTTCTCCCAGTTTTCTGTGCAGAACACGGACTTTTTTTTTTTTTTTTTTTTTGAGAGGGAGCCTGCTCTGTCACCCAGGCTGGAGTGTAATGGTGTGATTGTGGCTCACTGCAACCTTCGCTTCCCAGGTTCAAGCAATTCTTCTGTCTCAGCCTCCCAAGTAGCTGGAATTACAGGTGTCCACCACCACACCTGGCTAATTTTTTTGTATTTTTAGTAGAGATGAGGTTTCACCGTGTTGGCCAGGCTGGTTTCAAACTTCTTACCTCAAGTGATCTACCTGCCTAGGCCTCCCAAAGTGCTAGGATTACAGGCGTGAGCCAGTGCACCTGGCCCAGAACACAGAATCTTTACGTGAACCCAATTTAGACTCCCTTGTGGCCAGGGCATTTGATGTGGCTGGGCTACCCCCACCTGGACTTTCACAACACCAGGCCTGCCTACACCTTGTCCAGGCCACCTTCTCCTTGGACTCTGCTTAATCTGTTTGTGGCTGGATGTGGCTTACACCTGTAATCCCAGCACTTGGATAGGCTGAGGCAGACAGATCACCTGAGGTCAGGAGTTTGAGACAGCCTTACCAACATGGCGAAACCCCATCTCTACTAAAAATACAAAAATTAGCTGGGCATGGTGGCATGTACCCACAGTCCCAGCTATTCAAAAGGCTGAGGCATAAGAATTGCCTGTATCCGGGAGGTGGAGGTTGTCATAGGCTGAGATCACACTCCAGCCTGGGCAACGGAGTGAGACTCTGTCTCAAAAAAAAAAAAGTAATCTGTTTGCCTTCTTTTCCTATCTGAATTTCGACTTCAGCGGTCCAAAATTAAGTTTCCAGCAGTAATGGTTTCGAGATTCAAAACCATATCTTTACTCCAAAATGTGCTTTGTTCTTTGCAAACATGGTCCTTCACTTAAAGTTCAAACATCATGAACTATAAATAAGTCAGGATTTATATACCTTTAGGCACACAGGAAAACTGCCCATGTTAGCAAATTGGACCTTGACATACTAACATGCAGCTTAGCATGTGGCCACTGTGTTCACATCTAAATAGAGAAAACAAAAGAAATGAAGAAAATTTGGGAGAGACTGGAGCTGGGGACCAGATGAAGATAGAGCATGATCTGTTACCTTCTTAAGCAGCATCTCTCATCCCCAGCAAGGCCTGCACTGGGGGCGGGCTGGGATGTGGGATTGCTGTTTAGTAGAGTGGCTCATTCCTTTTTTTATTTTACTTTAAGTTGTGGGATACATGTGCAGAATGTGCCGGTTTGTTACAGAGCTTAACTTGTGCCATGGTGGTGGTTTGCTGCACCTATCAACCTGTCTTCTCTGTTTTAAGCCCCATGTGCATTAGGTGGCTTATTCTTAACATGCAAGCCAGGCCCGCTAAGGCACGACTGTGGCATCTGCAACACACCAGGACAGAGACCTCATTTTTATCAAGGGGAAGAGAAATCAGAATATTTGTTAACTAAAATGTACTAGGTGCTTAGGATCCCTCAGAGGAAACAGATACATTTTTCCTAGAAGATAGAGGCTGTCTTGGGTGACTAGCTCAAACTCTACGTCCCCAAAACAAGGCTAAAATTCTGAATCTGGAGCCAGCTGTGTCACCTTAACTAGTCATCTTACCTTTCCAAGCTGCATCTTCCAAATCTGAAAAATAGAATTTATAACGCTATCTACTTGATGGGGCTGTTAATGAGGATTAAGGGAGAAAATGAGTATATGTCCTATTCACAGTAAATGTCTAATATGTGTTAACTAAGGATTTATTCACAGTAGATGAGGTGAATTGATACTGGGTCCTGCTTCCAGATTCATGGCTAGAGGAACCCTATCAGAAGTGATTGAATGTTTTATCCCATAGGGTGCTGTGATCAATGTTAGGGGTTGTCTGGAATGCTGTCTTGTGTAAGATCCTGAAGCCAGGTCCTACTTAAGTAGACAAGAGTTTTGATCTTAATTATCAATGCTTGTCAAGGGCATAGGAAGCAGAAGTGACATCACAGGGCTACCTAGTCCCAATTTAATTCCCAAATTAGTTCAACAGCCTCATTTTCAGACAAGCCCAGAGTGGTCAGGAAAACTTGGGAAACATGTTTTTCAAGCCAGTTTTGTGGCCAATGGAGTCCCAATCTTAGTCTCTAGGTTTTTCTGAGGCCATTTATCATTCAATTCTGCTGCAGCCCCTGCCCCTCCATGCAGGAAAGGCAGTTCACCTCTATCAGATACAGAAAACGCTATATACAAGAAGGTTAGTGGTACCCCTACATTATTTTGCTCAAATCTTTGTCTGGGTTCAGGAAATAAATTCCTTAACTCCAAAGTGGAATTTCTGTAATTACTCTGTCCTCATGTATACTCCTAGGCCAGACAAGACACTGTGAGTTTTGCTAGGTGTCCATCAGAAAGATGCAAGAGGACTATGGTTGAACAGGATCTCTAGAGACCCTGCCCTGCCCCTGTTGAGGTGTCTCTTAAAACATGTTCCTACAGCACTCTGGAAAGATGTGGAACAAACAGTAGTTTAAAGGCAACGTTACCGGGAGCATATGTTACAACAGCATAGAAATACCTGGTGGTGACCCTTTATGGTTTGGGCCAGCTTTCATTCTAAATGAGTCATGTTCTTTTTATTTCATTTTTCCCCCTTTATTTTTTCCCTTCCCTCGGTCTCCTGTATCCAGACGGAAGTTGGTTTAGAGAGAACAGGATCCATGTTAATCCATGGGTAGAAGCACTTCAAATCTCCACTCCTGATTTCAGACAAGCATGGATCCTGCGCAGCTAGCCCCATCTGTTTGGTTTGGAGCTGCCAGAAGGATGGACTTACTTTGGAGTAACCCTCATGGTTCTTGCTGCCTAAGGAAGAGAAATATCCTGGGATACAACAGCCACTCAAGGCACAGGCAAAATGAATGAGCAGACTGGAGGTAGCGCAGAGTGCTTGACCCAACAGGTGACTTCCACAACACCAGGCCTGCCTATACCTTGTCCAGGCCACCTTCTCCTTGGACTCTGCTTAATCTGTTTGTGGCCGGATGTGGCTTACACCTGTAATCCCAGCACTTGGATAGGCTGAGGCAGACAGATCACCTGAGGTCAGGAGTTTGAGACAGCCTTACCAACATGGCGAAACCCCATCTCTACTAAAAATACAAAAATTAGCTGGGCATGGTGGCATGTACCCATAGTCCCAGCTATTCAAAAGGCTGAGGCATAAGAATTGCCTGAACCCGGGAGGTGGAGGTTGTCATAGGCTGAGATCACACTCCAGCCTGGGCAACGGAGTGAGACTCTGTCTCAAAAAAAAAAAAAAAAAAAAAAAGTAATCTGTTTGCCTTCTTTTCCTATCTGAATTTCAACTTCAGTGGTCCAAAATTAAGTTTCCAGCAGATCAAATACTGTTTCTACCAATATCCAAAAACCTCTTTAATTCGCTCTTTCTGAAGATGGCAAGAGAATTGAGAAGGACCAAACCCACACTCAGGATTGAGGAGGAAAAAACTCTACATATTTGGCTGGGCGTGGTGGCTCAAGCCTGTAATCCCAGCACTTCGGGAGGCCGAGGTGGTTGGATCACTAGGTCAAGAGATCAAGACCATCCCGGTCAACATGGTGAAACCCCGTCTCTACTAAAAATACAAAAAATTAGCTGAGCATAGTGGTGCATGCCTGTAATCCCATCTACTCAGGAGGCTGAGGCAGGAGAATTGCCTGAACCCAGGAGGCAGAGGTTGTGGTGAGCTGAGGTCGCGCCATTGCACTCCAGCCTGGGCAACAAGAGCGAAACTCCATCTCAAACAAAACAAAACAAAACAAAACTACATATTTCATTAAGCCTGTTCATGCACAACTACAAGCTCCATCTGTAGCATAGGGTTCTAAAATTAATTCCCGCAGCCAAGTCTGACTTAGATAATCATCTCTAGGGCAGCCTTTTCCCAATTTCTCGTATTCTCTTAGCTGAACTCAGCTGCTCAGCTTCTGCAGGTGCCATGCCTTGTGGGCTCATGGCAACATGTGCTAAAATGTTACTTTATCATGTTCCTTTAATAATTTTTAGAAAGTCCTTGATTTTTAATTTCAATTGCTAAATATCACCATGAAGACCTCATTCTCATCAAGGACATTGCTGTAAAGGCGTCCTCTCTTCCCCCTGCTTTGCTTAACTCAGCTCATTACCTGATGAGTGGGCAGGGCGGGTGGGAGTGGGGTGGGATCATTATTTCTTATTCTATTTGGGTGAACTCCAGCTCAGTTGGTGCCCATGTGTCTTTCACCAACTGCCTCTGTCTGTCCCATTATAAACATTCTGCATTTCTTCTATTATAAATATTGTAAGAGATCTTTAAAATCTGTGGGTTTTGCTTTATTTGCTTTACCATTTGAAGAATAACTTCTGGATTTAGTTCTGAAATGACAAGTGAAACACCACCTCCTCCCATCTTTGAGCACTGACGATCTTCCTTGGTGGAAGCGGCTCCAGGTGATAATATTTCGCCGTTCATGTTTGTTGATAGAGAACCCAGGTGTGAGCAGGCTGGCCAACCCAGGTGTTCCATTTGAGAGGGAACGGCACACTCAGGACACTCCATGTTCACACCACAAGGTTCCAACATCTATGCAGGTTGTGATCTTTGAGAAGTTCAGGCTGAAGTCACAGACTCCTTCCTTATCTTTTGAGACTCCACGGACAGTAGCTTCAAGCATCCATTGGCTGCAGAGGTATCCACTGGCCTTTCTGATCACCCTTGAGGGCAGACATTCCTGTGTAAGAGCATCCTGCCAAGGAGAAACTATCAGCCAAGGAGAGGGGAGATGCCTCTCTTTCAGTCCCCAGTACTTTGTCTCTTGGAAAATGAATGAATTTTTTGCAAAACCACTAACAGTACATTTTGAATGGGTGATCGCTAACTGAAAATGAAAATAGTCAATTACTCCAAATAAAAGGACCATCGGGAGCTGGTGGTGGCAGCCATTCTGTTTGTCTGTGGGTTGCTCCGTTTGGAGCATCCTAAGTGCCGAGACACCTGGGTCTCTTCTCCTAGGAATTCCTAAGAGATAGGGGCTCTGTAGCACAATCTGTTCCCTTGGCTCTGCTGTCCCTGTGCTTCTGAGGCAGAGAGGTAGCCAGGAAATGTGCAGTTCTAGAGCTACATCCTCTGGGTTCTTTTTGAACTAGATGCTAAGCATTCAGAATGGAGAGAAACAAGAAATGCAGAAAATGGGGAGAAACTTGTTAAGGAAAATATTTTTTAAATGGCATAGAAAAAAACTGTAGCATAAAATCTAAATACCTTAAAATTTGAGGTATATTTTGTATGTGTCAAATATCACTTGAAATGAGTGGTCTTAATCAGTCAACAATGAGTTTCCGTTTTCTTTGAAGACTGACAATGATTAAATAGAATGAAAATATACAGTGTTGAGGGCGAGAGGGGTTGGCACACGCGTGCACAGCTTGTGTGAAAACAAATCGCTGTAACCTCTCTGAAGCATGCATCAGAGGCTTTAAAAGTGATCAGTGTTTTGATCTTTTAAGGATTGATTGTAAGGAAATTATTGATCAAGTGCCAAAATATGGATATTCAACGATGTTCATCAAAGTGTTTTTTTTTTTTAAAAAAAAAAAAAAAAAACAACAAAAGTTAATCAACTGTAATCTTAATAATTGAAGGCTCTGTAGGTAATAATGGCCTAGGCCCATGCAGTGGAAAGACACAGCCACATAAATAATAACGGGCATTTTATCTACTCGCATGAAATCGTAATGAAATATTACAGAAAATATATGCAGTGTAATTTTATTGCACGATGTAAGTATGTTTGTTAGAAATCTATAGGAAATTTTAAGGCAAGCCCCAAAACTGTCATAAGAAAATAAAAATCCTCTCGTTCCAATTAGGTTAACGGAAGTCAAAGCAAGTTGATGTCAATACCTCATTGTTTCTAAAGGCTTAAGCGTAATCTTTCCTTTCCTCTCTTTCTCTTTCTCCTTTTGTTTCCTATTTTTCCAACAAAGCCATGCATTCATTGTATAATAAAAGTAATTAAAAATGAAAATGGGTAAAATGTCAACCTGGGTTTGAACTTTTGAAATCTTTCTTTTTGACCGAGTCTCGCTCTATTGCCCAGGCCAGAGTGCAGTGGCACCATCTTGGCTCACTGCAACCTCCACCTCCTGGGTTCAAGTGATTCTCCTGCCTCAGCCTCCTGAGTAGCTGGGATTACAGGTGTCCAACACCACACTTGGGTAACTTTTGTATTTTTAGTACAGATGGGGTTTCACCATGTTGGCCAGGCTGATCTCAAACTCCTGACCTCAAGTGATCCACCTGCCTCAGCCTCCCAAAGTGCTGAGATCACAGGCATGGGCCACTGCGCCTGGCCTGAACTTTTTCTTAAAACAAGGAATCAACAGTTATTTGATTGATCTCTGTTTTAAAAGTGATTTTCTTATTAAATTTCAGGTGTTTGTCAGCTTGGGACCTTTTGAGTCTTTCTCTCAATTTATTGCAAACTGCAGCTTGGATATACCAGTTCCCATCTGTTCAAGTTTGATCTAGATCATCAGGAAGTACAATTGCACTTAGAAAAGAAATACAGAAGATAATTTAGAGACTTAGAATGCAATCCAAGTACCAAACCCATGACCCTCCCTGAGAGAACCCTAGAGAGCTAGTGACTATCGGGGTTGGCTCCTGTTTCCCTCTAAGCGCTGTACGGGTCAGACACCTGGAGTTCTGGGGGTTTGGCTCCAAGGAGGTCTCTTTGGGTCACATCCAAGTCCTTGCCCGACAGGCAAAAATCATGTATTAAAGTCTGAATTATAACATGCATTCAGTCTGTGTTCTGTCTCAGCAGAGCTGTTTCATAGACAGCACGCAGGTATGCTATCAATCTTTTATTGCCATGTAAGAGCTTTAGGAAGTCTCCAGTTTTCTTGTCCAATAGGAAGCTTGTCCAATAGTTAATGTATTATTAGCCTCTGAGGCCGGTTCTCGTTTGAGCCTGGTAGAACTGAAGCTGAATGATAAGGGTATGTCCTATTTCCCAGCTTTCTTAGATGAGGCAGGGCCATGAGACTTGTGTTGCTCAGTGGAACATGGAAAGAAGGAACAGCCCTTCTGAACTTTCGAGGGTGCTCTCCACACCATCTCTTCCCTCCCCGCTGAATGACTATAGAGCATCCAGGGGAATCGTGAGGCTGGCAGATGCTCCTGAAAGGTTGCTGGATCCCCTCAACGGATGGATCCTTGGGGAACTCTGAGGGAAGTCTCAGCCCACGATGATCCACACTGGGCTCTGGGCAGCTGCAGAACCGACTCAGGTTTTGTTAAGCTGCTAAGATTTGAGATGGTAAGTTCACAGTATCGACTCAAAGGAGATGAACATTTATATGGCTCTGGCTAAATATTGCCAAAATCATATGAATACTGTACAATTTTGCATTATCTCAAATATATGCCTATATGAACTGTAGCTTTCATCTAGGGCAGAAAAGAACATTGTTTTAGTCAGGGTTTTCCAGAGGGACAGACCTAACAGGGTATATGCACATAAGAAAGGGGGTTTATTAAGGAGAATTGGGTCACATGATCACAAGGCAAAATCCCATGGTAGGCCATCTGCAAGCAGAGGAGGGAAGAAGCCAGTAGTGGCTCAGTCCAAGTTAAAAAGTCTCGAACAGGGAAGCTGACAGTGCAGCCTTCAGACTGTAGCCAAAGGCCCAAGAGGCCCCAGCAAGCCACTGGCATAAGTCCAAGTGTCCAAAGGCCAAAGAACCTGGAGTCTGATGTCCAAGAGCAGGAGGAGAGGGAGGAAGCATCCAGCCTGGGAGAAAGATGAAGGAAGGCTCAGCAAGTCTCCACTGGTGTAGGAACATAACTTTCTTCCTACTTCCCCACCTGCCCCCACCTGCCCCCACCTGCTTTGTTCTAGCTGTGCCGGTAGCTGATTGTCATCCCTATTAATCATGGATCTTCCTCTCCCAGGCCGCCAACTCAAATGTCCATCTCCTCTGGCAACAACCTCACAGACATACCCAGAAACAATACTTTACCAGCCATCTAGGCATCCTTCAATCCAATCAAGATGACACATAATGTTAACCATCACAGACATCTGTATCTATGTCTGTAGAAATGTATCTCTCTGTATTTATGTATTTTGGAGGAGGAAAACTATAGTAATGTAGGACTCCTGCTAAGGGATTCATATACTTCCCTCCCCTCCCCTCCTCTCCCTCCCCTCCCCTTCCTCCCCTCCCATACCCTCCCCTCTTCCTTCTCTCTTCCCTCCTTCTTCCTTCCCTCTTCCCTCCCTCTTTCTTTTTTCCCTCTTCCTTCCCTCCCTCTTCCTTCTCTTTCTCTTCACCTCCCCTTCCCACCCTGGGCAGCACTCTCCTTTTGGAAGAGGATGCAACATTTTTTAGTCCTATTTGGAGAAAGTCAAGTGTTGTATGCACAGACACTGTTATGGCTGCCCATGGCTAGCTCTCCCCTGAAGCCCTTTGCTTATTGCTTTTTCTGATCGATCAGCTTGTTACTGTGTTTACTCCTGGTCGTGGATCTCTGTAATTGACCATATGATTTGGAGTCCTTATCTTTGTTTTCAGTTTGATATTTTCTTAGCATCCATTAAACATGTGTTTATTGAGCTTCTCTATATGCCAGGCACTGTACTAGCTTCTTATGCAGTTTAGTGGATTAAACCAACATGGTTTTTGACTTTATGAAATTTGGAATTTGCAACACTCCATCTTTGCCTCTCGGCTTTCTGTATATAACCACAGGTAGGAGGCACCCTTTACTCAGGTCTTCTGACCTCCTGACTTCACCTAGGCAAGACTGTCCTCTGCCTACTGTTTTCCCATGAAGAAATTAGACACATAAAGGAAAATGAGTCCTGAGCTGGGAGAAGATCTTATATAAAACCCACTCCATGAGAATCCCAAAGATTTAAAATAAAATAAGAATTTTTATATATTTTTTCAGAGTATTTTAGAATAAAATAATTTATATTTGTCAGACAATTGCTAAAATTGGGGTGACCTTGAAGAAATTTCTAGAATCAATAAAAATGTATGTATCTATTTGATTTTACTTTTGTAACTCTTTCAGCAAAGATGTAGGTGAGTGGATGGAATGTATGTTCATATATCTTCAACTACATTGTCTTGAATCAAGAAAACTGTCTGTCTTCACAAAGAAACACTGGAAGATGCACTTCCTGTTCTTTGACAGCACTATTCAAAATATTTAATAGCTGGTGTAGCCCTGAGCACCAACTAGTCAGAATGGCTCTGGTTTTTGTTTTATGTTTTTAAAGCTATTTGTGATCATATTTGCATGCTGCTGGGATATCAGGGGAGCACTGGTGTAGGAACATAACTTTCAGTAAAATCATTGGGTTTTGAAGAACATCTTATTTTTCTTTTTTGGAGCAGGAAAACTATAGTGATGTAGGACTCCTGCTTAGGCAATGTCTTAGTTTATGCTGCTCTAACTGAACACTTTTGACTAAGTGGCTTAAACATCAGAAAATTTATTTCTCACAGTTCTGGAGGCTGGAAATCCAAGGTCAAGGCATTGGCAGATCTGGTGTTTGCTGAAGATACCCTTCCTGGTTTGCAGATGGCTGTTTTGTCTTGGTACCTTCATATGATGGGGGAACGAGAGGAGCAAGGACTCTTATTTCTTCTTCTCAGGGTACTGATTCCATTCATTGGGCTCTACCCTCATGACCTAATTACTTCCCATAGGCCCTACATCTAAATACGAATACATTAGAATTTAGGCTTCAGCGTTTGAATCTTGGAGTGGAGGAATGGTACACACACTCCATCCATAGCAGTGGTGCATAACTTGGACTTTTGAATTGATTTCTACTCCCCTTTCTAGTGGATTGTCCTTAGCTTGATGATGATGGTCTGGTCCACTTAGTATCATCTTTGGATTCTGTTAGATTCGAATCTCAGTTGCAGCCCTCAGCAACAACATGATCTTGGACAAATTATTTGCACTTTGGAGGCTCAATCTTCTAAGCCACAAAATTGGGGCAATATTATTTATCTTGCCCAACTGTAGTGCAGTTGAGACAGTACAAAACATGCTAGATTCCTGCATGGTCTAGCAAAAGTAGAGACTTTGTAGTGGTTCTTCTTATTAATATTAATAAAACAAAGTTAAAGTTGGCTTTTCAGTAAAAACCTGCTTCTCTTGGAGGCCATCTTTGAATGTGAAATAGTCTAAAAACAAGCTAATTCTGCAGCCAGTGCAAATATTAATTAGCAGTCTAGCAAGAAGCAGGTCACAATGCTGAATGCCAATGTGCAAAAATGTCTGCTAGTTTCAAAACAGTAGCACCTTGCTAATTTGTCATTACGGGGCCCCTGGAGCTGAGAGAGATGACAGAAATCTGTGTGAAGAAGAAATTCTCACTGATTAAATCAAACTTCGGCAGTTTTATAAAAATGTGCTACTTTTGTTAGCTTTGCTTTGGAGTTTTTAATGCTATTCACATAATTGGCAGTGTTCTTCTAGAGGTGAACATTTACTTCTTCAATTTAAAAAATTGGTAAATAGTTTTTCTATCTAAAGGGGCAAAAATCTGTACATCGTGGGCCTGAGACTAGAGACTTGCCCAAACATAAATTTCTCTCTGAATTTTGGTTGAACCATCTAGACATTTTCACTTGGCTTTATCATCAAAATGAACACATTGTTACTTTATTAGAAGAATTTAAAGATTCTTTGGTATTGCCACATAAGAATAGAGAGACTTAACAGATTAAACCTAAAGAGAAAGTTCACATTTTCAGAAGTAGATACCACATGTTGAAAATAATGAACGCTGTGAATTCAGATAATTCTCAGTATGATTTCTTATTTTAGACTCAGTATATGAACTTGGACCAGATGCATAAAATGGGGGCAATTTTTCCTGCCTTATAAGGTTGATAGAGGTGAAAAGTACAAGGTGCTGGAACATGGAAGACATAATTTTTCTTATAGATATCTGTTAATATCACTGGAAAGGGAAAACAGGCTCAGGTAGCAATTCTCTTCTTGATTCCAACTCTTCACCCATCACAAATATTAGACTCGGAGCTTTCCAGCAGTACCTGCAGAGGCCTCCTCAAGACAGACTGGTACTCAGTTTTCAAAACAGCAACTTGGTGGGTATTCGGCTTACCAATATTTGGGGGATGGTCTTTCCAAGTGGCCTAGTGTGCAACTCTCATGATAGATATGCTCTTAACAAGTAGGGTTTGGAATTGAAGGCTTATTCAGAGTATCTGGCAACTCCATGTGCATATTCTAATCCAAAATAAAAACCCCGGCATCCTGTGCAGGGCCTCCCACCACCACATTGCTCCTTTTTGTTACTAGTAGGTCTGCTTCATACAAACAGTGCCAACATTTTAGGCCAGAGGCAGACCTCGGCTGAGGAGGCAAGGCCATGCTGTTTAAACATGAGATCCTGGAACCTAGGTTCTGTCTCAATTTTGCCTGCAAACTTGAACAAAGCATGCTGTTTCTCTATGGTAAATGTTCTTTTTTAAAAAATGTTCATTGCATTTTAGCTTTTAGGGTACATGTGCAGAATGTGCAAGATAGTTGCATAGGTATGGTAAATGTTCTTATCTGCCAGTCCTATCAGAGCTTGCCACTCTGCTCCCTGATCCTGCAGTTCAGGAAGATGCATCTGCCCAAGTCGAGGTTTGCATTGGAAAATTGCTCATTCAATAAAGAAATAACAAAGAAGTAACTTACAGACACCACTGTATAAAAGCTTTTACTAGTCAGAAACAGCAAATTCTAACTGGGCTCATTTACATGTTTATTAGAGTTTATATTAAAAGAAATTCAACTGAGAGTTTTGCCAGTGGGATAGTCTTATGCTATATATGTATACAATGTACATTTTCTCCAATTTTACCAAACAATAAAATTCTCCAGTTGAGACATTTATGTTCCATAACATCTTTCTCTGTGTGTTTTGGCCATAATTAATATTAAGATGCTTTTACCTCCCAGTGTTAATGCATAATTATGCATATTTAATACTTGTTTTTACGTATAAACTGTGGTTATAGAGGGTCTACTAGTCATTTTTACAAACAAAGCTCTTTAGAGCAGTCACATTTTTTTTCCAATGGGGAACTTATTTATAACCCCAAGGTATAAAATAGATAATAACATCTAACATTTTTAAAGCGCACGTTTTGTGTCTGACAATTTCCTAAGATATTTAACTCATATAATCCTCGTAATAAATCTACAAGTTTGGGAGGGTATCATTATTATTCTTAATTTATAGATAGAAAAAAAAAAAAAAACAAGGCACTAAGAGATTGTCCAGTTGAAAGCTATTAAGCTTGTGAGTGGTGGCAGGTGCAACTGAACCCAAGCCATCTGGGTGCAATGTGAGTAGAACAACTATGCCGTGTGTATTTCCACAACAAGTGGAGTCAATTTGTTTGAAACAGGTTTGGGAGCCGCGAGCCCTGGCCTCTTTGAAGTTCCCCCGGGGCCAGTCCTCCTGGAGGCATCACTCAATGCTGGAGCAGCCCAGTCTCTCCCTCCAGCCTTTCCTTGTCTCTATAGATATACTACTCCTTGGCTTTTTCCCCATCTTCTTGCTTTAAATAATTCCTGTAATCCCGAGTATATATTTCAGCATCCCTCCACTAAACTCCAGACTTCTCAATCTGTCTACCTGACAGCTTTTGTTGGATATTTAATAGGCATCACCACCTAAGCTGTCCAAAACCAATGCCTCGTTCCTGTGTTCCTACACAGAACTGCCACCTACATCTCAGGGGATGAGAATTCCTCTTTGCAGTTTCCAGAGACCAGAAAGTGTATCATGCTGTATTTCTTTCTGTTTATGAGGTGAATCCCAGCAGACTATTTTCAAAATAAATACAGAATTTGAAATCCTCACCCCTTCCAAACAGGCGCCAACCCAAGCTGCCCTGAAGTCTCTCTTGCTCCAAATTAGTTTAAGCTTCTCCTCCTGCCTATGTAATGCAGTCTACTTTTGACCTAGCATCCAGAGGGAGCCCTTCACAGGGAAATCCGACTGTGCTGCTCCTCTGTGCACCACCTTCTGAATGCTTTCCACCGCACCCCACAGGCCTGACCTGACTCCCTCCTGCTCTGCTGGCCTGGCCCCGTCATGCTCTGCTGGCCCGGTCCCTTCCTGCTCTGCTGGCCTGTCCCCTGCTGACCGCCTTGCCTCTCTTTCCTGCATGTCTCATGTCCTCTCTGTTTCTTCAATGTGCTGAGCTTTGCCCACTCTAGGGCCTCTCCCTCTGGTCCTCGTCTTCGAATGCTCTGCTATCAGGCATTCTCAAGCTCTCTTGGGTCTTTACTGAAACCTCACTGTATTACACATGTCTGTGCTCAGACATTCCAAAATGAGAAGCATTCCTCCTCACCACTCCTGGAAAGTCTTCACCCTTACCTTTTTTTATTGTCCTTCCTGACACTGATACCATCCAACAGGCTCCATTTGGATCATTCACTGTCCACTCCCTCCCACTTCCACCTCTACTACAGTGTCATTCATGAGGACAGGACAGGGACTTCATTTCAGTTTGCTATTTTTACAGGTTCTTGCAGAACTTATAGCACTCATAGGACTCAGGCAATCAGTATTTGTTGAATTAAGTGAGTAAATCTTGGAGAAACTTCCAGGTTTTATAGAACACAGTTCTATAAACTGCCATAAACCACCTGGACTCGTGACAGAGACACGGGTATGACACCAACATGAGCTGAGGTGTAAGGAAGGAAGTTAGGATCATATCAGAACTGGCGGCCGGGTCAGCTCCAGGTCACCCTTACCAGGAGTCTAAATAACATTCAGACTCACCTAAAGTGGTAAGGGCACGGTCAGTGGGGATGGCAAACTTCCGTTTGACCCATGCCAGTCTGGGTCTAGGGTGACCTAGTCTGAAAGGTGAGATGCAAGAGGTGACATTTGCAATGAAGACATCAAATAAAAATTCCAGTCTATTTGGAGCAGAGGAAGTATGGGGTGGAGAAGCTGAAAAGAGGTGGCAGAAGCAGGGGCCCAGTGCTACGACCAGCAGGGCCCCAGGGATGGAGAAGAAATCCCAGCATAGACCAGGCCCACATGCAGAGATCTTAGAGCAAACAGAACTCAACCCAAACAGACTAGATCATGAGTCTGGGAAAACACCTACTGCTACTAAGTCCAGACTTCCTCACTCGTGGGTGGGGTCTGCTCCTGTTAGTTTCTTTCCCTGGGACTGACATTCTGCAGGTGCTACAAGGCGGCACCTGTAGCCTTGCTAAGCTGGGGAAGGCAGGGCGGATGCCTAACAGCCTAAGATTACCTTTCTGGAGGCTTCTCCAGCTTCTGTTTATGGTATTTACCTTCTGTTCCTTTTGGTTTGTTTACTTGTTTAAAGGAAGATTAAATAACCTCACACAACATCATACCACTTGAAAATAAAATGAATCTTGAGTTTTTTTTTCTTGTTCTTGCAAAGAGATAATGAGGTAAACAAACACCTCTGTCTCCTGCCCACCTCTCTCAGGTGTGCCTGCTGTCAGAATTCTCTTGTTATAACAACCGAACTACTGAATACACATAAATGTTTCATCTGAAGTATTTTTCATAAACCTCAGGGGATCATGAGCCCATCTTCTCTAAGAAGTCTTTTTGTGAATTTCAGCTAACACTCACTCTTCTCCACTAATGGTCGACAGCTCTATCTAATTGACAATGTGAAATATCTATTTCTCTTATTGTTGCCCAAAATTGTTGCCCATTTATGTTTCTAGCCCATATTTCTCCTGTGACCCCAGACCAGCAGCACAGTTTGCATCTTCACTTGGGTATGTCAAATGAAGCCATCTCAAACTTCAAAATCGAAGTCTTCTCTTCATGCTTGGCTTACTTCAATGAGTGACATCAGTATCCATCGTGGAATTGCTCGTTTGGGTTAGCAACTGTTTAATCTTGGAAACCACATCATAACTGGGTGCAGTCTAATTGCCAAACAAAATGTGCAAGCCCGATAAGCATCATCGGGACTTGGCAAGTGCAGTGATAAAGCATGGAACACAATGGTGAGTGACCCTTGTGTGGGGCGCAAGGCGGAGGAACACCCCTGGCTGTGCCCTCCCCGTCCTGGTCCCCTCTATCATCTGCTATTGGAGACTCCTTTCCAGCACCCATGTTTCCTGACTGACCTCAATGATGAAAGCAATCAAAATGCCATCGATTTTCAGTTTTTTCCTAGAGGTATTTTCCTAGAAATAAACAGAAATCATCTTTGTAATTTCATCAATAATGCTTTAAGAATATAAAGACTGCCAGAGGCCAAGCACACTGTAAAGAGAAGCTGCGAGAGGTAAGAAGAGAAATTAAATAAGCCATTGCCCAGAGGACACTTGCTGAAAGGGTGAACGTGTGATTCAGTTTTCAAGGCCACACGGAGCACTGGAAAAGTTTCAAGGCCAGCCAGGTGTGGTGGCTCATACCTGTAATCCCAGCACTTTGGGAAACTGAGGCAGGGAGATCATGAGGTCAGGAGTTTGAGACCAGTCTGATCAACATTGTGAAACCCCGTCTCTACTAAAAATACAAAAATTAGGTGGGCGTGGTGGCACGTGCCTGTAGTAGCAGTTACTTAGGAGGCTGAGGCAAGGAATCGCTTGAACCCTGGAGGCGGAGGTCGCAGTGAGCCAAGATTGTACCACTTTACTCCAGCCTGAGCAACAGAGGAGACTCCATCTCAAAAAAAAAAAAATGTTCAAACCCAGTGTTCCACCATAGGCCCAGTACATCTGCTCACCCACCAAAACCTGTGATTTTAATAACACCTTTAGCCTAAGAGTAAATTACAATGTACTTACTCTCCAGTTAACTACTGGAAAATCAACTGTTTCCAACCTTGAGTTTAAATTGGAAGTAAAAAAAGCCTCCCTAAGAATTAAAAACCACAAGCAGAATCTCATATAGGTATGAGCATCAAACACACACTTTTTATGTAGTGTTAAAAATGACAAGTCGGGATTCTGTGTCTCCTGCCCTTGGTAAAACAAATGCAGTTCCTGTCTGAAGGGATTTATCTCAGAAATAGAGATCCTCCAGAGCTGCCCCAACACCAGACCTCCTCAACTAAGATCTCAAACTCACACACAGACAAAAATTCCACAGGGAAAGTTTCAACAAACAGGAAGTCACAGCAATAAATAATGGAATGACAGGGAATCAAGACACTAGGAGGAATAAGCAGAAAACAATTTAATCCTAAAACAAAGACATCAAATACCGACCTAACAAGACACCAAATGTCATTAACATGGTTTCGGAAAATGTTTGAATCTCCTGGCGATATTTTTATCTTATTATAATGAAATTTTAACTCAGCAGGTCTGAGAGTTGCGCTTCATACTCTGCCTTTCTAGCAAGCTCCAAAGTGTTACCACTGCTGCTGATCTGTGAACCATACATTAAGTAGTAAAGTTTTGATATTCTGTTTAATATGTTGCATTAGCTTTTTATCATTGCTTTGAAGAAGTGCCACAATATTGGGTCTTGAAGCAATAAAAAGTTATTATTAGAAGTCCAAGTTGGTTCATCTGAGTTACTGACTCCAGTTTTTATAAATATAAAGCACTCAATCGGGGATAAAAATAAATACACACATATATTTGCATATGCGTGTGTATAATATAATATAGTTGTCATGAAGTAAAATGTTCAGTAAAAAGACAAAGACTTGATGGGAATAGCATTGAATCTATAAATTACTTTGGGGGCTATGGACATTTTCACAATACTGATTCTTCCTATCCATGAACATGGAATTTTTTTCCATTTGTTTGTGTCTTCTGTTATTTTTTTGAGCAGTGGTTTGTAGTTCTCCTTGAAGAGGTCATTCACTTCCCTTGCAAGTTGTATTCTAGGTATTTTATTCTGTTTGTAGCAATTGTGAGTGGGAGTTCACTTATGATTTGGCTCTCTGTTTGTGTATTGTTGGTGGATAGGAATACCTGTGATTTTTGCACATTGATTTTGTATCCTGAGACTTTGTCAAAGTTGCTTATCAGCTTAAGGAGTTTTGGAGCTGAGACGATGGGGTTTTCTAAAATTACAGTCATGTCATCTGCAAATAGAGACAATTTGACTTCATTTCTTCCTATTTGAATACCCTTTGTTTCTTTCCCTTGCCTGATTTTGGAAATTCCCTGGCCGGAATTTCCAATACTATGTTGAATAGGAGTGGTGAGAGAAGGCATCCTTATCTTGCGCTGGTCTTCAAAGGGAATGCTTCCAGCTTTTGCCCATTCAGTATGATATTGGCTATAGGTTTGTCATAAATAGTTCTTATTATTTTGAGATATGTTCCATCAATACCTAGTTTACTAAAACACCAAAAGCAATTGCAACAAAAGCCAAAATTGACAAAGGGAATCTTACTAAACTAAAGAGCTTCTACACTGCAAAAGAAACTATCATCAGATTTAACAGTTAACCTACAGAATGGGAGAAAAAAATTACAATATATTCATCCAACAAAGGGCTAATATCCAGAATCTACATTTACAAGAGAAAAACAACCCCATTACAAAGGATATGAACAGACACTTCTCAAAAGAAGAAATTTGTGTGGCCAGAAAACATAAGAAAAAAAAGTTTATCATCACTGGTCATTAGAGAAATGCAAATTAAAACTACAATGAGACACTATCTCACGCCAGTTGGAATGACATTCATTAAAAAGTCAGGAAACAACAGATGCTGGCAAGGCTATGGAGAAATAGGAACACTTTTACACTGTTGGTGGGAATGTAAATTAGTTCAACCATTGTGGAAGACAGTGTGGTGATTCCTCAAGGATCTAGAAGGAGAAATACTATATGACCCAGCAATTCAACTACTGGGTGTATATTTGAAGGATTATAAATCATTCTATTATAAAGGCACATGCACATGTATGTTTATTGCAGCACTGTTCACAATAACAAAGACTTGGAACCAACCCAAATACCCATCAGTGATAGACTGGATACAGAAAATGTGGCACATCTACACCATGGAATATTATGCAGCCATAAAAAAGAATGAGTTCATATCCTTTTCAAGGACATGGATGAAGCTGGAAACCATCATTCTCAGCAAACTAACACAGGAACAAAAAAAACCAAATACCACGTGTTCTCATTCATAAGTGGGAGTTGAACAGTGAGAGCGCATGGACACAAGGAGGGGAACCTCACATACTGGGGCTTGTCAGAGGGGTGGGGGGCAAGGGGAGGGAGAGCATTAGAACAAATACCTAATGCATGTGGGACTTAAAACCCAGATGACAGGTTGATGGGTGCAGCAAACCACCATGGCACATGTATACCTATGTAACAAACCTGCATGTTCTGCACATGTATCCCAGAACTTAAAGTATAATAATAATAATAATAATAATAATAGAAATAGACAAAGACTAAGGTTAAAATTGTTCTTATTTATTTTTTAACTTTTATTTTTAGGTCCAGACTTATATGAGTAGGTTTGTTATATAGGTAAATTGTGCATCAAGGGGGTTTGGTGTACACATTGTTTTGCCACCAAGGTAATAAGCCTAGTACTTCAAAGGTTGTTTTTTGATACTCCCCCTCCTCCCACTGCCCACCCTCATGTAGGTCCCAGTGTCTGTTGTTCCTTCTTTGTTTCTACGTGTACTCAATGTTTAGCTCCCACTTATAAGTCAGAACACGTGGTGTTTGGTTTTCTGTTTCTGCATAAGTTTGCTTAGGGTAATGGCCACCAGCTGCAACCATGTTTCTGCAGAGGACATGATCTCATTCTTTTTCATGGCTGTGTAGTATTCTATGGTGTACAGGTACTGCGTATTCTTTACCAAGTCGACTGTTGATGAATGTGTAGGTTGAGTCCATGTCTTTGCTATTGTAAATATTGCTGTGATTTTGTATGTGTCTTTAGGGCAGAATGATTCATATTATTTTGGATATAAGTGCAGTAATGGGAGTTATGCTATGCATGCTGAAGAGGTTAGAGGATTCATATTACCCACACTGGTTAATGAACATGCACATCATCATCTCCATAGTACCTGAAACAACCTAGAACAACTAATGCTTCGGAAGACTCTTGGGACAGAAGCTTCATAAGGCTTAAACCTCCATGTTGACTGCAGTTTTGAATAAGAGATTAGTAAATACATAGAATTCCTTCGTTTTTGTAACACAGTCTGACTGATTTCCCTTTAATTGCTCTACCCACTTTAATTCTGTGGCAGGCACGTCATCTTATTCCAGACACTAAGCTGTGCTATTTCTCAAGTCTTAAACTTTTCAAATGCCCTCCTCATCTCAGTCTTAAACTTTTCAATGCCCTCACCTATGTCTCTAGCTTTATCACCTCCAGTCCTGGAAGATGTCAATGTATGTGTTACTCTATTTCTCCTCTGAGCATCAGTTCAATATATCCAAATGGCAAGTTGATGTCGCCACCTGGTATTCTAAGGCAGCTAAACCTCAAGGTCTTCCAATTCGAGCTCATGATGTATTTACTTCATATGGTGTTAACTGCTCCATGGCAAGGCCCTGGCATGTATTGTCTCATGAAGGCCAGAATCCCCAACACCAAGAGGCAAATCCAACACATAACCTGTTTTCATGTGACCCATGAGCTAAGAAAGGTCTGAACCTTTTTTAAATAGTTGCTGAAAATACAAAATTCAGGATAAAATAAGAAAAAAAAGCATATGCAATGCAGTTTACATGTAGTCTGCACAGGCTAGAATGTTTAGTATCCGGACCCTGTAGAGAAAAAGTTGACTGATTCCTGACTCAGACTGAGCTGCTTTGAAACTTTCTGTTTGTTCATGTGTCATGAACAAAACTGGATAGTGCCTTATCCACTCCATCACAAAACTGTATCCATTTTGCCTTGTGAACATATCAGAAATATTTTCAGTTGTGTTTATTACAATTGCCACCACTACAGTCAAGAATCTGATCGTCTCTTGCTTCAACTATTGCAATAGTCTACTAATTATGGCTTTTTTCCCCAGTCCTCCCTGAGAGATGGTAACTTTTATTCTACACCTGCTAAAAATCATTCAGTGGTTTTACATTAATCTTCAAATAAAGATCAGCTCCTTGTATGGTACGTAATATATGCGAAGGTCACTATCACTCTCTGTGCTCCAGCCACACTGGCCTTTTTGTTACCAAAACATGCCTGATTTCTTTCTACCATGGGACCTTGGCACGCATGCTCTTCCTGTGTCTTGAACATCCTTCATCCCCCGTCTTCCTCCCATAAATTGCTACTGTTCCTTCAAATCTCACCTCCATTCAACAGTTGATATCTATCCACTCAGACCGGGCTAATTTGTCTTATTACGTGTTCTATTTTGTAGTACTTATAACAGATGTAATTATATATTTATTTGTCCCTGATTTAATTCTTTTTTTTTTTTTAGCTTTCATTAATTTACATACAGAAGTCGCTTTTTAATGTACAGTTCTATGAGTTTTGACAAATCCATGGAACTAAGTTTAATGATCAGCACAATCGAGTATAGAAGGGTTCTGTCACTCCTAATAATGACATTAATGCTTTCCCTTCCACCTCACTCTTCAATTCTTAAAGCCACTGATATATTCTCCAACTCTATGGTTTTACTTTTTGCAGAATGTCATGTAAGTGGAAGAAAACATAGCACATAGTCTTTTGAGTCTGGTTTATTCACCTGTGTTAAAGCATGTGAAATTTACCTTTGTTATGGCATGCATCAATAGTTCACAATTGTTGTTCCTGAGTAATATTAGTGTACTGTATTTTATTTATCCATTCACCATTACATTTAAATTATTTCTCTTCTTGGTGATTATTAATAAAGTCTCTATAAACTTTTGCATATAGATTTTCATATAAGCTCATTGTTTTTCTTTCTTTTGAGTAGGATTGGTCATACAATAAATTTATGGTTAAACTTATACAAGTCTGAAAAACTGTTTTCCAAAGTAGCTTACTATCTTGCCTTCCCCTTCACAGTTCATGAGAGTCCCTATTGCAGCACATTTTCACCAGGACTTAAGCTTGCCATTTATTATTATTAATTTTTCAGCCATTCTGATAACTGTACAGTGGTTTCACATTGCGGCTTCTGTATACATTTATCTAATGACCAATGATATTGAGCACCTTTTAATATGCTTAAATGGACATTTTTTATTGTTAAATGTTGTAAGTTCTTTACTTATTATTGTAAAATGTTTGCCAGACACTTGACATGTAAATATTTTCTCCCAATCTATGGCTTGTTTTCATTCTAACAAGTTAAAATCTGGTAAACTAAAAAGTCAATCACTGTTCTTTGCTATGCAAGAGAAATGAGGTCACAGACCAAACTGCAGCCCCCTAAATTGAATATCAATTGGTGAATACTGGATACACAGAACAACCACCTAGCAGAGCAGAAAGCTCAGTGACAACTAGTGGCAGACTAGGAAAACCTGAATTGTAATTGATGAACGAATAAAGGCTTTGTGTGAACAAATCTGGCAGTTAAAAACTCCAAGGAGATCTAATCATAGGAAAGCCCCCCTTTTGAGACTTTTACCTCTAAAAGCTCTTCAAGGTCCCCATAGGGAATATCAGAAAAATTCTCTTAAAATTTATTTGTGGACAGGGAGAAGAGAAAACAAATCATTTTGGAATACACCAGAGTGCTATGTTCTTCTTAACAAGGCTTGTCCTCAGGAGGAATTAATTAATCATAGCCCAACCCAATGGATTCTTAAAGGTTTTTTTTTTTTTTTTTTTTTTTTTTTTTTTTTTTTTTTTTTTTTTAAGAAAGACAGAGTCTTTTCTGTCACCCATTCTATGCAATGGCATGATCATAGCTCACTGTTAACTTTGGACCCCTGGGCTCAAGTGATCCTCCTGCTTTGGCCTCACAAGTAGCCAGGACTACAGGGGTGTGTCACCATGCCCAGTTAGTTTTCATTTTACTTTTGTAGAGATGGGGGTCTCACTATGTTATTCAGGCTGGGCTCAAACTTCTGCCCTCAAGCAATCTTCTTACCTTGGCCCTCCCAAGGGATTACAGGTGTGAGCCACTGCACCTGGCCTTACTGAGATTTTATCAGAGCCTAATGGACCTAGGCAAGGAAAATATCCAACTCCCACCCTCTCTGGCCATTCTGTCCAATGCACAGGAGGGAAGACTGGGCAGTATTTGTGAAGTTCAAAGACTGAGACCTAATTAGGACTATAAAATGCTTCCCTTCTCTCTGTACATTACTGCTATATTACTAAAAACATGTATAGAAGTTCCTTTTACTCAGTATATTATGTTTTGGTATAAGAAAAATTACAGGACATACTAAAAGGTAAAAATGTAGTTTGAAGAGATATAATATGTATTAAAACGAGATTCAAATATGATAATGATGTTGGAATTATCAGACCAGGAAATTCAAACAACTGTGATTAATATGCTAAGGTCTCTAACGAATAAAGTAGCATATAAGAACATATTTACAATGTAGGCAGAGAGATAGAAACTCTAAGAAAGAACCAAAAAGAATGCTACAGTATTAAATACACTGTAACAGAAGTGAAGAATGCCTTTTTTGGGACTAACTAGTAGACTGGACAGGGCTGAGGAAACAATTTGGGCTTGAAGAGATCTCAAGCAAAACCTATAAACTTAAAAGCAAAGAAGAAAAAGACTGAAACAAAACAAAACCAGAATGGAATATCCAAAACTGTCAGGAACTCCAAAGATGTAGTATTTGTATGATAGAGATACCAGAAGAAGAAGAAACAGAGAAAGGAACAAAATAAGTGTTTAAAACAATAATGGCTGAGATTTTTCCCCAAATTAATGCCACCAAACCACAGATCCATGAAGTCAGAAAACAACATGCAGGATAAATGCTAGAAGCACTACACCTAGGCATATCATTTGGAAATGATAGAAAAACAAATACAAAGAAAAAATCCTGAAAGAAGCCAGAGGAGGAATACCTTACCAGTCAATATGGTTTGGATATGTGTCACCACCCAAATCTCATGTTCAGTTGTAATCCCCAGTGTTGGAGGTGGGGCTTGATGGGAGGTGATTGGATCACGGGGTTGGATTTCTCATGGATTGTTTAATACCATTCTCTTGCTACTCTCCTCCCAATAGTGAGTGAGTTCTCATGAGATCTAGCTGTTTAAAAGTGTGTGGCATCTCCCTCCTTGCTCTCTTGCACCTGCCTTTATCATGTGAACTTTGCCTTCCCCCATGAGTGAAAGTTCTCCTGAGGCCTCCCCGGAAGCAGATGCAGTCATGCTTCTCTTATAGTCTGCAGAACTGTGAGACAATTAAACCACTTTTCTGATAAATTAGTCTCAGTTTTTTTTTTTTTTTTTTTTAGTAATGTACCAATTAAAGAACAAAGATAAGAATTACATCTGATTTCTATGTAGAGAGCATTCAAGAAAGAAAATATACTGAAATATTTAAACTTTTGGGAGAGAAGAAAACCACTGTCCTAGAATACTGTATACTGAGAAATAATATTATTTGTCTCTTTTATATATTGCTGGCTCTAATTTGTTAATATTTAGTTAGAAATTTTGGTATCCATGCTCATGAGTGATACTTGTTTATAATTTTTCAAATAATTTCTTTGAAAATCATCTGATTGTTGAGGTAATGCTAATCTCATAAAATAAGATGGGAAATAATTCTTGAAACTTTCTTTGGGAGAAGTTACATAGAATTGGTATATTTTCTTTCTTATACATTTGGGAGGATTTTCTATTAGAACCATCTGAGCCTGGAGTTTTCTTTATTGAAAAGTTTTAAAATGTGGATTTAATATAGCTGTTTGATAAATGAAATAATCATATTGCCTATTTCTTTGGTGAGGTTTGGTAATTTGTGACTTTCAAGGAATTGTTCTATTTCATCTAAGCTGTTGAATTCGTGGGCATAGAGTTGCTCATAGGATTCCTTTATTATGCTTTTAAATTCCTATGTGTCTTAGTCATATCTCCCTTTCATTCTTAAATTAGGAAGTTTGAGAGCTTGTTTGGAGGTTCTAGCAGGGGAGCGTAGCTACTTGTATAACCTTGACCCAAGATTGGTCCTCCTCTATCGGGGATGGTTGTCCTCTTCGACCGAGTGTGCAGCTTCAGGAGGGATGCACCTGGAGCAGTGAGGGAGGAAGGGGACACCTGCCTAGCCAGCCAGATCAGCTGAATCAACCCTGATGATCAATGGGGTGACCAGTGTCGCAGTCAGTTGAGTAAAGTGGCTAACTATATACAGAAAAATTGAAACTGGACCCTTTCATTACACCTTATACAAAAATTAACTCAAGATGGATGAAAGACTTAAACATAAGACCTAAGATCATAAACACCCTAGAAGAAAAGCTAGGCAATACCATTCAGGACATAGGCATAGGCAAAGACTTCATGACTAAAACACCAAAAGCAATGGCAACAAAAGCCAAGATTGACAAGTGGGATCTTATCAAGCTAAAGAGTTTCTGCATAGCAAAAGCAACTATCATCAGATTTAACAGACAACCTACAGAATGGGAGAAAATTTTTGCAATCTATCCATCTGACATGGGGCTAATATCCAGAATCTAAAAGGAACTTAAACAAATTTACAAGAAAAAATAACAAACAACTCCACCAAAATGTGGGCAAAGGATATGAACAGACACTTCTCAAAATAATACATTTATGCAGCCAAGAAACATGAAAAAAAGCTCATCATCACTGGTCATTAGAGAAATTAAAAAAACAAAAAACAAAAAACCGCAATGAGGTACCAACTCATACCAGTTAGAATGGTGATCCTTGAAAAGTCAGGAAACAACAGATGCTGGAGAGGAAGTGGAGAAATAGGAACACTTTTACATTGTTGGTGGGAGTATAAATTAGTTCAACCATTGTGGAAGACAGTGTGGTAATTCCTCAAGGATCTAGAACCAGAAATACCATTTGACCCAGCAATCCCATAACTGGGTATATACCCAAATTATTAAAAATCATTCTTCTATAAAGACACAAGCACATGTATGTTTATTGCAGCACTATTTACAATAGCAAAGACTTGGAACCAACCCAAATGCCCGTCAATGATAGACTGGATACAGTAAATGTGGCACATATATATACACCATGGAATACTATGCAGCCATAGAAAGGATGAGTTCGTGTCCTTTGCAGGGACATGGAATGTAGATGGAAACCATCTTCTCAGCAAACTAACACAGAAACAGAAAACCAAACACCGCATGTTCTCACTCATAAGTAGGAGTTGAACAATGAGAACACATGAACACAGGGAGGGGAGCATCATACACTGGGGCCTGTCAGGGAGTGGGGGTCTAGGAGAGGGAGAGCATTAGGAGTAATACCTAATGGAGATATGGGTGCGGCAAACCACCATGGCACATGCATACTTATGTAACAAACCTGCATGTTCTGCAAATGTATCTCAAAACTTAAGGTGTAATTTAAAAAAGGAAATCAAGATAAATCTAAGAGTCAAATGAAATGATGTATCTGAGAATGATGTGCTATATTTGAATATTAAATGTTTTATATATTTAAAAAATTAGGAAGTTTGTCCCTCTTTTTTTAGTGGGTTTTTCAGTCTGGGTAGTGCTTTATAAATTTTATTGAATTTTTATAACAATGAATTTTTGATTTTTTTGACTTTTAAATTATTTATTTAGTCAGTTACTGCTGCATACTTCTGCAATTTGGTCACTCTTGGGAAGAGAAAGGAGTAAAACTACCTATGAAACTCTCTCTGGCTATTATCAGTTGTTATTCAGGTTTTGACTTCAGCTCCCAATCTAAGTGATGTTGCTTACTTTTCAGAGTCCTTAAGTAGCTACTGTGTTGCATTTTGTAACAGAGTTTTTACTTGTAACCAGTGGGAGAGATAGGCTGTAGCTGGCAGACTGTTGTGGCTGGCAATGGAAGCCTGTGAATGGTTTTATGATGTTAATATCCATCTCTTCTATGCTGTAAGTTAACTGAGAGCAGAAAGTTTGCATTATTTACCTTATCAGTCTACCATCCACGTTTAGCAAAGCACCTAACATTGGTATATGTTTTGTCAATTGTTCAATCCTCTTGCTCAGTATACATTCAGTGCAGTAATCATAATATTCCATTAAGATTGCTACATTGATTTTACAACTTGTAAGTTGGAATCTTAGGATCCAGGAGGTATTCCTTTTCCATTACTGCATAACAAGTTGTTACCAACATGGATTCTTAGGATAACACATGTATGAGCTCAGTTTATGTGTGCCAGCTTACCTTGGGTTTCTGCCCAGGTCTCAACAGGCTGGCAGGCTCAGACTGAGGTATTATCTAGGCTGGGGGCTCATTGAGGAAGGGTCCATTTCCTGTTCATTTGGGTTGTTCTAGAATTTGTTTCCCATGGTTGTATGATAGAGACCCTCAGCTACTTGCTGGTTGTTCTCTGATCTTAGAGGCCACTGTAGTTCCCTGCCACTTGGTCCTCTCCATAGCTGCTGTACAGAATGGCTGTTTGCTCCTTTAAGACTACAGGAAAATATTTCTCTCCTGTTCACTGAGTCATGGCCTTCTACGATATAAAGTAATTATGGAGTGATATTGTTCACCTTTGTCATATTGCATGACCTAATAAATAGTGTGATATCCTATCACCTTTGCCATATTCCATTGGTTGGAAGCAAGTAATGAGTCCTATGCATACTCAAGGGAAGGGTATTCCACAAGGGCATGGCTCATTAAGCATCACTGCATGGTGTGTCTCCCACAAGTATATTTCCGTTACTGCATGTCAGTATCTAGAATACACTAGTAAAGGGGACTCAGAATGAGTGTGGGAGTAAGAATGCCTCTCTTTGCACTTACTGTCATGTTCCTTGTTTCATATTTATATAAACCAGGGGAGTTCCATAGGAAATGTCACTTGAGTAAATAAATGGGTTGATCAGTGAATGCTTGGGACTTAAACAGTTGACAGAATGTAGTACTGCTGACTAAAATCTAAAGAAGATCCAGAATAAATCCCATTGTTAATTTTATTTCATTTTCCTGTTCTAAAGTAAGAATCCCACGAAACCCAGTGTACTCTGATGGTTTTGTAGCCTATTACAGAGTTTGTATTTGTAATTTCAGATTTTTACTTTCCATTTTGGCCCCAGAGTCATACTTTCCAACCTGGCACAACTGAGTCTCATAGGTCAACCTGAGTTTTTGTTGGGATGCTGTCAAAATGATTAATAACCAATGTGTTTAACTGTTACTTCAGTGAAGCCACATCTGCTGATGCCCTGTGTACGCTGCATTTTCTAGTAAAGATCAAATTGAACATGCTCCACCTGTTGAAAATTACTTGACAAGTAATATTTTGATGTCAATTGCAAAACCATGGAAGGCTGAAATGTGAAATCATAGCTTAGATCTATGGATTTTGGGTCATATCACACTGCTTCTCCATTTTCTTTTGTTGACAGCATTCAGAACCTTGATGTCCTCTCTAAGCATTATCCAGACAATATCTGTTTTCCCACCACATAAATGACCCTTTCTCACTCAGGGAAGATCAGCCTTCCTGTGCGTATGCCTGTATTTTTCTAGTTCAAATAGGACTTTCCACAGGTATTCTTAAATGCATTTACTAAACCCAACAGCATGTTCTCTAAAACTTCTATTGGACCTCGGTGTCATCAGGGATTGGTTGATTTCCTTCTGCTGATAAGAGATGGATTTTCAAGTGCTACAGGTGGCTCAGGATGAGTGCGCTTATCGTTATTATTGTTGTTCTTGTGGGTCTCTAGGTAGGATTATATTTTGTAAAAATCTCCAAGTTTAAATAACAAGAATTATACCTGAAATGTACAGTGATTACAGGGATGAAGTGGAAAAGGGTTGAGGCTGCGGGGATGAGATGGACAGGTTAAGTGCAAGATGGGAAAACAAGTGGTAGTAAGTCACACTCTACCACACCTTAGGGAGAGTGAGGAGGACCAGGAAAACCGAAGGCCCACTCATGCTGAGGACCATGAAACAGTAGACAAGGACATTATAATATCTTTTGAGCTTGTCATGAGGACTCTTTGCTATGAGGGCCTTGTACTGTTCCTTCTCATCTCTTGGTATTCCTCTAACCAAGAGTGTCTTCAGTCACACTATCTCAGCACTTTCTTGACATGAACGCTCTGTGGGCTTCTGGGTCTTTGTGTTCTTTCTAGCTCCATACCTAATCTGCCCTCTTTTTTTTTTTTTTTTTGTCTACCTGAGACGTAATCACCCTTTAGCATGGAATTTGAAGGTGATTGTCTTTATGAAGCACCTAATCCCTCTCTTTCCTTCATATTCACCATCAAGCATGACCCACTGCAGGGCTCTCATCTGTTTCCTCATCTGTGCTGCCCACCAGTGTGAGAGCCCCGTCCATTGCAGACAGGGGCTCTAAACCAGACACAGTAGGTTCTTTAAATGTTTCTTCATTTCGTTCTACTTCAAGTCAAATAATCCTGGTAGCATTCATTACAGCAGAAGATAAAATAACCCAGTTCCTGTATTCAAGAAATGGATTTTAATCGACAAGCTGACACATTCCCATATGGAGAGCATCTGACATAGAATGAAAATGAGCACTGGCATAGCACTTTACAAGCCATGGCCATGACCTGGCTTGATGTGCACAAGGTGTAAGAATCACATAATACTTTTGTCACTGCTTTACAAGTACAAAGGAAGTAAGAGGATTTTTCAAGGTGACACAATTATTGGCCAATAGTCTTAATTAGGAATTTAATTTTGACCATTCTACTTCATGTGCTATGCACTTTCCTCAACTCATAGTGCCTTTTACCAAAATGAATGGTGCAAATGACTTTCATAGGAGTCTCTGAAGGAAGGAGTGCTTGCTTTTGCCCATTGGTTAGAGAAGGCTTCTTGGAGAATGTACTACTTGAAATGCCCCTGGAAGAAGAAAAAATATTTGATCAAAAAAAAATTTGATCAATGAAGTAAAAGTGAAGACCATTCTGTAAAGAGCGGAAAGAGTGAACATGTTATATTTGAGGTATAAGTTTCTGGCTGGGAATGACTTCAGAAAGCTTTAAGTGCCTGTGGGAATTTTACTTTACCTAGAAGACAATAGGCACATTAATGGCTTTAGAGTAAGACAATTCAATGATAACTGTGGTATATAGAAATGTCCCAACTTGGAGGTGATGCGAAGTGGATGAATTGTTGAAGGTTCTTGAAGGTAAGATAACCAGTAAGGAAATGTGCACAGCTTCAGGTGTGCTGCTGTCTCTGACACACCCTGAATGTCTCCTATAGGGTGCATTGGCAATCATTTCATTTAGAGAAGCAGCCAATGCATATATCCACACAAATCTTTGACTAGAAATAATATTATTGATTTAATAAAAAACGTGGTTTGGTCTGTTTGATAAATGACAACCAGTAATGTTTGAGCACCTACTGTATACCCAGCATCTACTCTATAGCTGTAGAAGATGCCGCAATGAGCAATACAAAATTACTTGAATGCAGCATCAGTCCTACCATTGAATGTGCTCCCAATACAGGTAGTAGGCACTTAGTGACAAAGAGCCATTCTTTTTTGAGGGGAGATGGTGTGAGGGGCAAAAAAAGAGGCTGGTCGTAAAAAGCAAATGCCTCATTTTAGTAGTTTATGCCTCAGTGAACTGGGATGAAACTATAAATGGCTTTATTCTTGAAACTGCCTAAAGGAATTCAATTGAATAGAAAAAAAATTATTTTCTTGTTCCTGTGGGCAGCTGGATGAAAAGTTTGAGGCTTCGTTTTTGCTGGGAACACTGGTCATTTTCATCAAATTATTCAGAATATTCTGGTCTCCCAAGGAAATGCCCAAGCAGGAAGCAGGTACTGAAGCAAATTTTTTTCTAAATTTAAAATAAACCCAGAGGGTTTTGTGCCAAATAATCACCAGCTGCTGTGAGATCAATGTGTGTAGAATTATTAACAGGAAGCAAATTACTAACTACCACCTTTGGAGAAAAATTGTCTCAGGCAAGAACTTTCTTTGGAGGATTGCACCCAGCATGAAAATGTTTAATTTCCCCACAGTCACTCCACAGGGACCCACCAAGGGTGCCGTTGGCAATAAACAAGAAGATGCTGGCTGCAAAGCTTTGGAATTACTAACCTGAAATACAGAGAGGGAAGTTGTAGTGTAGACAAAGTGAAGTTTATCAACAATACCTTTAAGCCTTTGTATAGGAACACTAGATCAAAATTTTTATAAGCAGGTCCCTTTGACCCTGATATCCCATGCACAGTAGGTCCTCAATAAATGCTTACTGTCCTTTGTTGGATGACCCACACCATTACACTCACGTGGTGTTATTGCTTCTAGAGACTCTGTGGACCACCTAAATGATGTTTGTTTTTTAATCAGAGACATATTGGTCTGATGTTAGGGCCAAAGCAGTTAGTGACTTAGTAAGGAACTAGAACATAGATCTTCAGGCAAAGGTACATTGTTCACACTCTCTCATCCAAAAGGATCTAACAACCCTGATACATCACAATCAATATCTTTAAAAAATTTTTTTTTTATTTATGAGGCAGAATCTCACTCTTTCGCCAAGGCTGGAGTGTAGTGGCATGATCTGGGCTCACTGTGACTTCTACCTCCCAAATTTAAGTAATTCTCATGCTTAGCTTCCCAAGTACCTGGGATTGCAGGCACCTGCCACCATGCCCAGGTAATTTTTTGTTTTTAGTAGAGATGGAGTTTTACCATGTTGGTCAGGCTGGTCTCTAGTGATCCTCCTACCTTGGCCTCTCAAAGTGCTGAGATTACAGGCGTGAGCCACCATGCCTAGCCTGAATCAATCTTTTTTTTTTTCCAGAATCTTTTCATCTTATAACTGAAAGTTTAAGAAAGTTTAAGGTGTTTTTTTTTTTAGAAAAAAAGGAGAGAAGGAAAGAAAGAGAAGGAGTGAAGGAGAGTAAGAAAGAGGAAGAAAAAGAAGGAGAGAGAACAGGAATGTTGCTTTATTCTAAAAATGGGTATTGAAAACCTCTTTTATGCCAATAATTGTGCTTAATAATGGCCAACCAATATTTCCTTTAAACCTATGAGTAGGTGTGATGTGGTACTGACAAGAATGTATATTTTGTGTATTTAAAGTGGAGAGCTCTATAAATGTTTATTAAGTTTACTTGTTCCGGATCTGAGTTCAAGTCCTGAATACCCTTGTTAATTTTCTGCCTCATTGATCTGTCTAATATTGATGTTGAAGTCTCCCACTATTGCTGTGTGGGAGTCTAGGGAGTCTGAGTCTCTTTATAGGTCTTATGTATCTAGGTGTTAGGATCGTTAGCTCTTAAATTCATTAGAAAATTAGAACCAAAGTCCACAAAAACTTTATGGAAAAGCAGCTAGAGAGGTGGCTGAATATCCCAAGCCTCTTGCCTGATCTCATCCTGACTGTAGTTCACGAAGATTGTGTTCACAGAATCATCTGGTAATAAACAACAGTCAATGAGGAAGTGGCAAAATACTCAGCCTCGAAGTGGTTCAAACTGTTCCAACAACACTAAGTTACTGCTTTAGCACACAGCCTGCAGAAAAAGGACAAGACTATGGGACATCTGACTTCAGTTGGAAGGAGGCATCATGTATAAACAAGTGCTGTAGGCTCAGGTTCAGGTTGTGGCACTGGCATTTATTAACTGCTTAATCTTTTGTTTTTTTTTGAGATGTAGTTTCACTCTTCTTGCCCAGGCTGGAGTACAATGACGTGGTCTTGGCTCACTGCAACCTCTGCCTCTCAGATTCAAGCAACTCTCCTGTCTCAGCTTCCCAAGTAGCTGGGATTTCAGGCATGCACCACCATGCTCGGCTAATTTTGTATTTGTGGTAGAGACGAAGTTTCACCATGTTGGCCAGGCTGGTCTTGAACTCCTGACTTCAGGTGATCTGCCCCCCCGCCCCCGGCCTGCCAAACTGCTGGATTATAGGCATGAGCTACCGCGTCCAGCCTATCTGCTTAATATTAAGCTAAGTACTTAATCTTTGAGTTATATTGTTCTAACTGCAGAAACGTCTTGAGAAAACGCACATCTTTCACAGAGACTGATATGTACACAGACAATTACAAATTCAAACACCAAATTAAATGTTTGAATACTATGTTAGGATACTATGATATTGTTGGTGATGGCTGCGCAAGGGAGAATGTCATAGAATTGAAGGGATCTGGGCTAAGTTTGAGGAATGGATAAGGCTTTACAGGAGAACTAGCAAAGGTTTGTCCTCCAGGCAGAGGATGCTTCATTAGCAAATCGAGATAAGAAAGGAAGGCCGCAATCCAAGCACAGTGAGAAGATTCCTGTGATGGTTGATGGTACAGGGGGATGAGGGAGGGCAGTCTGCGGGCAACAGATCATGGTTGCAGATCAGCTGGTAGATCACGCGTGACGTTGTCTATGCTATGGGTTTTGGCTTTAGGTTGTATTTCATAGGGTGATTTTAATAAGACACAAACAAATTTGGATTCCTTGTAAGACTGATACAAGCAGGGATGTGGACAGTGGCCTTGACAAAGGAAGAGGAAGGTGAGCAAAGAGCTAGACGCTGTTGCTGTCTTCTAGGATGGCTATGAAGGTTGGCAGTAAAGATAGCAGTACAGATAGGCCAGGGGATACCATGGGTACAAAGCAATCACAGATTCCAGGGGCATAAAACACCAAAGGCTTAGTCCTTTTCCCTACTTGATGTTCCTCTCAGGTCAGCTGAGAGTGCCGCTGTATTCTCAGGCTGTCGGGCCAACCTCTGTCTGTCATTTGTTGGCAGCCATGTTAGAGAAAATGAAGAAAAGCCATGGCGACACCTGACCTTGGTATTGTAGGGATAAACAATCTCTCAGTAAGAATGAACAACCAATAAGATGGTGACTTTGAGGAGACAAACTTTCCAGTACTGGGTGGGCAGCCACACACAGAGTACAGGATCTTACACATCTGGGGCTGTATTTATATTTATAACCATCGGTCGAAAATGTCAGCAACAGTTCTTCTGAACAGGCAAGTGAGAAACACACAGGTGGCACCCAGCATTCCTTCCCCTGCTGACCAGGCCTTGGTATGTCTTAGAGGAACTGGATGCAGAGGACTTAATTCTAACTAAACTCATCATCCTGTACTTATTCTTAATTAGAAAAATATAAAAAGAAATGCTGCCTCCATCTATCTCATAGACATGGCAAAATGACATCAGCCTTCTGAAAAACATCTTTTTTTCACAATATACATGAGTTTAATCTCTCCGTGGATGAGTCTTAAAACAGGCTTCCGCAGAAATCAGAAAAGTCACCCTGTGATCTCGGTCTCCAGATACTTTTCAACTACAGACTTGGTCAAATAGCCAGAGAAGTATGAAACCAAATCCAGGGATTGAGGCCAATCCCTTCTTTTTTTTTTTTTTTTTTCAACGTCTCATCATAAAACTATAGGGTCATGGGTGCAGGTTCAAATGTGTAGATGTTAAAAACAAGTAAAATCAAAAGGTTGTTTCTCTCCTTTTATTCATCAATGTTTTCATTTATTACAATAAAGAGGAAAGACTGTCTCCATTTTCACACCCACTCTGCTGGTGGCAGGAATTTTTTCCCCCCACACATCTATTGATGCCAAATAAGTTTGGCCTCAATCCCTGGATTTGGTTTCATACTTCTCTGGCTATTTGACCAAGTCTGTAGTTGAAAAGTATCTGGAGACCGAGATCACAGGGTGACTTTTCTGATTTCTGCGGAAGCCTGTTTTAAGACTCATCCACGGAGAGATTAAACTCATGTATATTGTGAAAGAAGATGTTTTTCAGAAGGCTGATGTCATTTTGCCATGTCTATGAGATAGATGGAGGCAGCATTTCTTTTTATATTTTTCTAATTAAGAATAAGTACAGGATGATGAGTTTAGTTAGAATTAAGTCCTCTGCATCCAGTTCCTCTAAGACATACCAAGGCCTGGTCAGCAGGGGAAGGAATGCTGGGTGCCACCTGTGTGTTTCTCACCTGCCTGTTCAGAAGAACTGTTGTTGACATTTTCGACCGATGGTTATAATCATCTGTGGGATTCACTATTAGGCTATTTTTTTTTCAACTACCATGCACCTATCTAATCTTAAAATTGGGGTAAGTGAGCAAAAATAGTATTACTTTACACCGAGTGGGGATAAGACTTGAGAATCAGGTAGACTGGGATTGAAGTATCATGATTTAGAATCAGAGTTGGTGACTAGGCTATGCTGAGTTCAAGATAAACAGCAAAAAGTGGGCTAGACTTTCAGATAGAGCCCAAGAAAATATCACCTTGGAGACAAAGTAGAGACAGGACACTAAACTTTCCACGTGGCAAATGTCAATTCCCATCTCATAAAGCCTGGCTGTAAAGTGAATTGTGTTCCCTTCTTGAATTCTGTAATATTTTGAAATTATCAAAATAGTGCTCTTTCAATTTATTTAACTTTATTTGAATGGATCTCTATTGTTTGCAAGTAAGGAATCTGAAATGGGCACCACTAACTCTGTGGCTGACCTTGAGGGAGTATACTTTTATATTTAAAGTAAGAGGTAATATTCTTCATATTTTAAAATGTGTTTCAACATCTAATTATGTTGCAAAAGAGAACTTTCATCTTTGAAACCAGTTAAATAATTTTGAGAAATAATTGTATTTTTATAAAAACACATCTTTTTAAAAAAAAATTTTATTGCATTTTAGGTTTTGGGGTACATGTGCAGAACATGCAAGATAGTTGCATAGGTACACACGTGGCAGTGTGTTTTGCTGCCTTCCTCCCCTTCACCCACACTTGGCATTTCTCTCCAGGCTATCCCTCCACAGCTCCCCCCCTGCTGTCCATCCCCCATTTCCCCCAATAGATCCCAGTGTGTAATAGGCCCCCTCCCTGTGTCCATGTGTTCTCATTTTTCTCACCCGCCTATGAGTGAGAATATGCGGTATTTCCTATTCTGTTCTTGTGTCAGTTTGCTGAGAATGATGTTCTCCAGATTCATCCATGTCCTTACAAAGGACACAAACTCATCATTTTTGATTGCTGCATAATATTCCATGGTGTATATGTGCCACATTTTCCCAGTCCAGTCTATCATCGATGGGCATTTGGGTTGGTTCCAGGTCTTTGCTATTGTAAACAGTGCTGCAATGAACATTCGTGTGCATGTGTCCTTGTAGTAGAACAATTTATAGTCCTTTGGATATATACCCAGTAATGGGATTGCTGGGTCAAATGGAATTTCTATTTCTAGGTCCTTGAGGAATCACCACACTATCTTCCACAGTGGTTGAACATCTTTAATTATTTTGAATTTGAGGACCCGTGAGTGTATTTTCACAGATCCCTGAGTTTCCCAGATGCCATATTAAAGTGGAAAAGTTCAGCAAATAGGTTTTGTGATGGTTAGTTTTATGTGGTAATTTGGCTAGGCTAGTTATCTATTCATCATCTAAGAGTTTCTGTGAAGGTATTTTGAAGATGTGTTTAATACCGACAGTCAGTTGACTTTAGGGAAAAGAGATTACCCATGATAATCTAGGTGAGCTTCACCCTGTCACTGGGAAACCCTGAAGAGCACAAACTGAGGAGTGAGGCAGCCACGTGCCAAGGGATGCCAGCAGCCCTCAGAAGCCAGCAGAGGCAGGCAGAGCTTCTCCAGTGGAAACTTCAGAGGGAGAGAAGCACTGCTGGCATCTCGATTTCAGGCTTCTGATTTTCAGAAGTGTGAGAGAATACATTTCTGTTGTTTCAGGCCACCAAGTTTGCAGCAATTTGTTATGGAAACCCTAGCAAACTAACACATTACTCTCTGACAATTATGAATTGGATAGGAAGTGATGCTGTGCATTCCCAATAAGGAGTATATAGCTATTGTGATCTAATATTGAAGAATGATTTTGAACTAGTCTGCAATGACCCAGTGTAACAGTGCAAACAGGATGAAGTATTAGTCCCCAACACTAAATACTACTTAACATGTAATATATAAGATAATAAGAGGTATATTTATGTATCTCCAGCGTTGGGGGTAAGGATTCCTTTGAAGAAATGCCAGATGTGGGTGAAGGGGAGGAAGACAGCAAATCACATTGCCACATGTGTACCTGTGCAACTATCTTGCATGTTCTGCGCATGTACCCCAAAACCTAAAATGCAATTAAAAAAAAGAAAAGAAAATAGATACGTCCAATAACAGTCATTCTAGGCTGTAAATTCTAGGCTAAAACACTGTAAATTCTAGGCTAAAAATAAAGGCATGGCCAGTAAGGACAGATTTCTTTTCCTGAATACCAGATGCATTCGGGTTTTGAGGCCCCTGGTGGTTGTGAGGGACCTGGCACTGCATAAATGGAAGCAGGTTGTGAAAAGGATAAATACACAGCCTGTTAAGGATTTTATGTGATTGTTTAAGTCTTTCTTAATAGTAATTTTAAATATTTATGTTATACCTCATTATTTTCAAGACTTCATTAAAATTTTGGTAAAAGAGAGATCTCGAGGTCTGGCTAAAATGGTATAACAGAGACCAGATCTACCTTGCCACTTAAAACTATCATAAAAACCAGGAAGCATATGTGAAGAAACTATTTCCCAGACAGTAAGTATCAGGCAGTAAGTGCAGGAATTCCTGAAAACAAGTTAAGCAAGCCCTGTGATTTCCCTAGCTTAACGTCTTGAGGAAATTTCCAGGCCATGGTGCATAGTGCAGAATCTGGCAAAATCCCTGGCAGAGATAAGAATAAGGAGCTGAGAGCCCAGGAACAGTGAGGCAGCAAGATTTGGAAGGACAGAATACCGAAGAGGAAAGAGCTATGTACAGAGAAAACTCTCAAAATCTGCAGAGTCCTCCTTGAATATTAATTAGAGAATTCCGTGCATGTCAAGAAATTACCTGAGGCTAAGCAAAGAATCACCTGAGAGCATTAGAGAGCATAGTGCCCTGTTATAACACAGTACTGAGAACAGTGACTCTTCCCACCTGCCAGACTGGAAATTCTCACAGTTCATGAGATATTGGGTATATGCTCAGAACGGTGGTGTCTCAGTCATGGGGAATAATTAACTTGAGATTAAATACTGCTCTGGTACACTCTGACAAATCTTATCAATACTTCAAAATATCAAACTGTTTTCAAATAGCTTATCAGCATCTCAGGGGGAAGCTTTATAGGAAAGAAAATATATCTAGCCACTAATGAGGTAAAATCACAATAACTGGCATCAGATAAAAAACTATCAGGCACTCAAAGAAGCAGGAAAGCACAAAGATAAATGAACAAATTAAAATGGATCCAGAACTGACTCAGATGCTAGAATTAGAAAAAGAGGGCATTAAAATAGTTATAACTATTTTTCATAATTTCATTCATAGTGGAATAAAATATGAAAGAAGTATAAACGCAACTTCTCAAGATGAAAGCTACAATGTCTGAGTTGAAAAATACAGTAAATGAAATTAACTGTAATTTAATATTATAGAAGGAAAGATTAGTGAGGTTGGTAACATAAGAACAGAGACAAATAAAAATAAATTGAAGAGGGGAAATAAATTAAAAATGAAAAGAGCAACAGAGAGCTGAGGGACAACTTCAGGTGGTTTAATGTACGTGTAATTACATTTTCCAAAGGAAAACAGAAATAGAAGGGTGGATATTTGAACCAAGAAATGGTTCAAAAGAAAGCAGTTTTATTTTCAATGATTTGCAAAGCTGAACTGTAGATCACTGTATGCAAGAAGCTTAATATAGCTTTAGTGTTGTGAAGAGCAGCAAAGAAGAAAGGACTTACAGAGTGCCTACATAAACTGGTTGTGAGTAACATATAAATACGGAACAACAAACTGTGGAAGGCTGCAGGAGACCTCTGAAGAGGAAGGCCTCTCCATGCCTCATGTTCCAGTGCAGGGTGACCTAGGCATTTAAATTTCCAGAAACTAGTGATAAATAGAACATGTTAAAAAGAAGCCAGAATGGTAAAATACATGCTACATACGTAGAAACCCAAGATAGGCATCCCCTTACACTTCTTATCAGAAAGAACACAAGAAAAATAAAGAGCACTGCATCATTTTCAAAGTATTGAAGGAAAATATCTGTCAATCTAGAATTATATACACAATCTAGAATTATATATTATATATTTTTAAATAACATTCAAAAGTGAAGGTGAACTAAGAAAAATTTTAGACATATAAAAGTTGACAGAATCTATCACCAGAAAATCTGCATTATTTCCTTCTTCAGGCATTAAAAAAATATAAAAATGGATGAAATATGCACCTACCCAAAGGAATAAGGGGCATTTGAAATAGTAACTGCATGAGTAAAATATATAAAGTTATTTTCTTATTATTCAAATATATTAAAAATGTTCTTGACTGTTTAAATAAAAGTAGGAATGTACCATAGAATTTATAACATACATGAGTGAAATATATAACAAGAAAAATGGAGGTTTGGAAGGGATACTGTAGTTATGATTCTATGGCTTGTGTACTATAGTAAAAGTAGTATAAATCACCTGTAGGTAGACTGCGATATGTGAAAGATACATATCATAAATCTGAAAGCAATCACTAAATAGCTAAACTAAAAGTCATAGCAAATAAAATAGATTAAAGAAAATTATTTAAAATGTAATCAAAATAATGCAGAAGAGGAGAAACAAAGAGCAGACAAACCAAACAGCAAACAAATAGCAAAATAATAGACTTAACCCAAATGGTAGCAAAAATCCCATTAAGTGTAAATGGTCTAAACAACCAAATTAAAAGACAGAGATTGTCAGATTGGATTGAAAAGCAAGATCGAGGTATATACGGCAGCACTTTTAGTACCTCAAAACACTTGAATATAAAGACACAAGTAGATTAAAATGACAAGATTTAAAATAGTTATAAAAAAAGCTGAAGTGACTATATTATCATTTAAATTATATTTCAGAGGAAATACATATTACCAGAAATAAAGAATATTTTTTCACAATGATAAGGGAGTGAATTTATCAATAGGTATAATAGTTATAATGGTTCACTTACCTAACAACAAAGCTTCAAAAATGTGTACAAAAGATGAAAGAATTGCAAGAAGAACTAAACTAACACTCATAGTTGGAGATTTCAATTTTTCTCTCTTTAAAAGCTGAGAGAAGTAGACATGAAATCGGCAAGAATATATTTGTCTTCCAAATTATCTGATTTTGTGGACAAAATCATGTGGATATTAGGACTTTATAGATTAACTCGTGTTTTCTTTAACCGTGGAGGCTTTGTTTTGCACCAGAACAATTTTTTTCTCCTGACTCCAATAAAAACATTTATGGAGGGAGAATGCAAAGAGAACATATTTGTATCCAGCCTTCCCAGGAGCATGTGAGGTTCACTGGCACATGAAGTAGACCAGGGGTTGCATTCTGTCCTCATACAAAAAAAACCTGTTGCTAATTAAGGATTTAAGAAATACAGCTGGATAAGTAACATTAGCCCAGATGGCATTTCAAGAAACCTCTGGTGAGGCTTGAGGCAGACAGTAATTCTGCATGATTTATCACCCAGGTGGCAGTGTGGGATTATTGGCTCAGTATACTTAAGGTGGAAAAAGACATTTAAGAACAGGACACTCAAGGTCAAGTAGAACTTATAAACCCCGTAAAATCATTCAGGAGCAAAATAACCTATAGGTCTAACTCCTTTTGTCTGTTTCATGGTGTATTTGTTCAGTTTAGTGATTAAGAAGTAGAGACTCCTATTCATGCAGATTTTTATAGAATTTTTACGTCTTTATAATAATCAAATAAATGTATGTTTTAAGTTTTACTGTATAAAATTCACTGTGCTAGATTCGTAGGAGATGCATTGGTGAAATATTTCCCAGAATGTGTTTCACGGAACTCTTAATTTTATAGTGAATGGTGGGTAATGTGTTAAGGAAAAAAAAGTGGGTTTGTAGCTCAGGAAGTACTGTATAAAGAAGGTCACTTAGGTTTTGATTTTTATTTTTAAATTAAAATTGTAGAACTAATAGAACTTGTAATAATTTAGGGAATAAAATGACTATCTCTCCAAGTCTGGATGAATTGATTTTGACAGGAGAATTCCATAATATATTTCTGGGATTCTTCCCTCTTCATGGAGAGACAAATAGATTAGACTTCCTTTCACTTCTGGTCAATGACTGGAGGCTTCATCTTGGCCAATGCTGTGGTTTAGGGAGTTCTTTATCCTAGGCAGCTCAACAAAAATCAGTGTCTTAGTACATTTTGTGTTGTAATAAAAGAATACCAGAGGCTGGGTGGTTTATAATGAAAAGAGGTTTGTTTGACTTATAGTTTTGCAGGCTGTATAAGGAGTGTGGAGCCAGCATCTGTTTCTGGTGAACACCTCAGGAAGGTACAATTCATGATGGAAGGGGAAGGAGAGCCAGGATGTCACATGGTAAAAGCAGATGAGTGAGAGAGGAGGGAGGTGCCAGGCTCTTTCACAATCAGTTCTTGCTTGAACTAATAGAATAAGAAGTCACTCATTACCACAAGGACAGTACTAAGATGTTCTTGAGGGATCTATCCCTATGATCCAAATATGTTCCACTAGCCCCCACCTCCAACACTGGAGATCAAAGTTAAACCTGAGATTTGGAGGGGATAATTATCCAAACTATAGCAATGAGTTTACAGTAATATGTCCTAAAGCTTAGGTAAATTTAGTTATCTTTCTTGGTAAAAAAATTTATAAATAATAATATATTTTTAAGCATTAGAGATTTAGGGCCCGAACTCTTTTGGAGCTATCTTTGGGCAGTTGACCAAGTATGCTTACATAGAAATATCCTTTCATTGCAAATTGTCCTCTCCTCCACACCATGCACATACATCCCTGAGAATATTCCTGGCAACTCTGAGTACTAATGGGGTGGAAAGAGGCAAGAAATTGAAGGGCTCTCAGATTTTAGTTGCTTCAGGCTAAATACTTTTTTTTCCGTTGTTGCCTCTGATCTCACACTCCTTCTTAGGGGAGGACCCTAATTCCCATGCTATGAATATAAGCAACACAGTGAACTTTCTAATATGAAAAGGTAAAGTTAAAAATTTCTAAGTATATCTTTGAATGTGTAACAGTTGACAACATATCCTTCATTTAAAATAAATCATAACCTATTCTGTTATAGACCTATAAATCTCCTAGAAAAACACAGAAGCATATGTATAATTGAAAAAGTGGTACCCCTCTGATATGGTTTGGATCTGTGTTCCCACCCAGACGTCTTGACTTGTAATCCCCGTTGTTGGAGGTGGGGCCTCCTGGGAGGATATTGGATCATGGGGACAGATTTCTCATGAATGATTTAGCATCCTCACCTTGGTGCTGTCCTTGAGATAGTGAGTGATTTCTCACCAGATCTGGTTGTTTAAAAGTGTGCAGCACCCCTCTCCCCGTTCTGTTTCTTTCTCTCTTGCTTCTGCTTTTGCTGTGTAAGGTGCCTGCCCTGACTTTGCCTTCAACCATGAGTAACAGCTCCCTGAGGCCTCCCCAGAAGCTGAGCAGTGTGAGCTCCATGCTTGTACAGCCTGCAGAACTGTGAGTCAATTAAACTTTTCTTATTGATTACCCAGCCTAAGGTATTTCTTCTTAGTAATGCAAAAATGGTCTCATACACCCTCTAATCAGGCCAACTGGTTGTCTGGAAATGGCCTATGTCTCTCTTCTCTTGGTGGGGACTATTCAATTTGGGATTTAAATTCACACAAAAAAGCAATGTGTATTTCTCCTTTGCACAATGTTTAGCACATTGCTAGACTAAACAAGTGTTAAAAATATTGCAGAAGAGGCTGCTTTTTATCCAAGAATATATCAAACACATGGTATAGAGTTATAGAGTAAATGGAGTGCTAATAATTTAGTTATATTTTGCTTAAATTGATTTGATGTTAACTGACTAAAATCGAATTATCTCTAAAGGAAGTCAATGAGAATAACTAAGGGAGACTCTGAGTATTGAGTTTCAGACTGCAGTGAAGATTAGTGAAAGAAAAAAAAGAGAAAACCTAAAGTCATACCTTAGATGACTAACAAATGATAACTCTTAAGTTTTGGGATGCGTGGGAGTGCACATCCAAGGGAGCGTAACTGGGAAAGACAGAATACAATTATGCAAAAGAAAATTAAAGTAGTCTTAACAGTGAGGGCTAGTAAACCACCGAAAAGTCTCCCAAGGGAAGTGATGGAAACCCCCTTGCTGGAGTCATTTCAAAATCAGCATAATAATGGAAAATATGCAGAGGGAGGGATCCTGTAGCTTTGGGGAGCAGACTCCATGATTTAATAGTTTTTTCTGTCTCTTATTTCCACGTTCTGTGACATTGTATTGCAGCTAAGAAACAAGAAATCCTTCACTTTGACAGTTTGTTTACAGCAGATTCATCCAAAGCACAAGTTGAAAAAAAGAAAAAAAACATGCAATTTGAAAATTCTGTCAATCCTTCACATTCATTTTATAAACTTTTTTTTCAGATATGGTGTAGCATTGGAATTTAATTGAGTCGTCCTTCCACTTAACGTGTAAGAACATCTATGACTTTAATTAATGAAGAATTCTAAAGTCAACTTGCATGTGTCCCAAGGTGTAATGGAATATTAGAAAAATTAAAGTTCGATGATTTCTTTGAACAGCCCATGACAACATCCAAAAAAAGTACAGCTTAGAAAATTCTCATTAAACACCAAAAACCAATTTTAGCACAAAAGGAAAAGAAAGATACAATGAGAGTAGAAATCTAAGTAAAAGTATATAAATATATTTTGTAAAAAAGGTCCTTGAATTTCTTTGCTGTATAATTCTTTCTTAGAGATGTTAGAGCTGCTCTTTTTTTTTTTTTTTTTTTTTTTTTTCTGAGATGGAGTTTCGCTCTTGCTACCCAGGCTGGAGTGTAATGGCGTGATCTCGGCTCACCGCTACCTCCCCCTCCTGAGTTCAGGCAATTCTCCTGCCTCAGTCTCCTGGGTAGCTGGGATTACAGGCACGTGCCACCATGCCCAGCTAATTTTTTTGTGCTTTTAGTGGAGACCGGGTTTCACCATGTTGACCAGGATGATCTCGATCTCTTGACCTCGTGATCCACCCGCCTCTGCCTTATTAGCCAAGGGAATACTTGGGGGGAGAAACCTACCTACATGCTAAAAACGCAAGCTCACTGAAATCAATAGTGGGTTTTGACTTGAAGTTCTTTACTACAAAGACCTCAGTGTAATTCCTCCATCAAGGACACATTTATCATTACTTTTTAATTGTTACCTTAAACTATTGTATTTCGAATGACTGACTTTGTACCAGAAATTATACTAAGCCACTGACAAATGTAAAACTTTTGTTTACCAATATATTGAGTCCATATTCTGCACAACAAAATTAAAAAAAAAAAAACACTGCACAATTAAAAAAAATAAGTTTATTTGAATGATTTTATATTTGCAGAAAAATTTTTTTAGTGAGTATGGGGTAGTACAGTTTTACTACATTCTTCGTTAGGTTTTAGTTTCCCCTAGTGTTATCATCTTATGTTGCCACTGTATGTTTGTTAAAACTAATAAATTAGTACAGGGGACATACTAATAAATAAACTCCATTCTTTGATTTCACCAATTTTTCACGAATGCCCATTTTATTTTCCAGAATACAATCCAGGATCGCCCACTGCATTTAGTTGTCATGCTTCCTTAAGCCTCCTCTGCTCTGTGACAGTTTCTCAGAATATCTTTGTTTTTGATGACCTTGATAGTTTTGAAGAGTAGGTCATGCATTTCGTAAAAGGCAGATGTATTGTTTCATGATTAGAGTTGGTGTTATCTGCTGTATCTGGGGACGTTTGATAACCACATAACGTCATATGATTTACCCTCTTCACTCAGTTAAGGAGTTTTTGCCAAGTTCTTCCATTGTGAAGTTATTATTTTCTCTCTCCTTACTCTATGCTTGGAAGTAAGTTACCAAGTTCGGACCACTGCCAAGGGTGTGGGTGGTAGATTAAGCTGCACCCCCCTTTAGTGGAGAGTACCCACATATGCAGCGTGAGGTTCTTATGTAAAGATGATGTGTCTCCTCTCATTTGTTTACTTGAATATGCAATCATTTATTTATGGTTTATAAATCATAATAATATATGCTTTCATAATAAATGTGAATTATAATAATATATGATATAATAATATAATAACATGAATTACACATAACAAATAAATTTATTTAATCCTATGGATTTATTTTATCCTGTGGGTTGTAATCCAGTGCTGTATTATTTGCGTTGCTCATATGAGTCTAACTTTGGCTATGGGAGATTTTTCAGGTTGGCTTGTGTGTCCCTTTGATATGCCTCCCATGTTTTCAGTTTTTGAACACTTTACTTTTTGGAACTCACCTTATATATTTCCAGGCTCATCTTATATATTTCCTGTCACTGTCCTAGAATCAGATATTTCTCTAAGGAGTCCTGTTATTTTTTAATTTTAATTTTATTTTTTAATAGGAGAATAATATTTAGTAACCAAACTCTGGATGTTAGATGTATTTGCTGGTACCCAGGTGTCAAGGCCTTCTCAGTGGGTGGAGCTAGATAATCTTTGTATGTGCACTAACCAATATATACACACATTTGTATCTGTATGTATGTGTGTACATGTATGTGTGTACACACACACACACACACACACACACACACACAAGTTAATACTTGATGTCTCTGACTCTAATCCAGCATCATCACACACTCATTCTAGCCATTTCTTCTTGCTTACTGGTAACTTCCCTTTCCAACAATGAGAAACTTGATTCCAACCATCCTCCATCTATTATTTGTTCAACCCCAGTATACATGTACAGCAGTTAAAGATTTATTAACCCATACCACCGTGAAAAACAAATTTACAAGTAGTCTTTGCCTTTGGCCTTATAATTTTCAGTTAAAACACAAACAAAACCCAAGTATTTTCAAGCTAACTTAGGTCAGCTCCTCCTCCTCTTCTCTGTAATGAGGATATTCCTATATCTGTGATACAATTAGATTCATTTGGCATTTGATGGCCCATTCTTGGATTTCTTGACATCTGGTTTAATGGTGATTTCTTAGATTGCAAACATTGAAATTTACTCTTTGACATGTGCAGTATGACAGATGCATAGATTCTTGCATTCATCACTCCAGCACCACACACAACCACAAAAAGGGGAAATTACTGACTTTCAGAGTCACTTCTTTTAAAATTTTAGTGGTTTCCCTTGAGTTTGCAATATGCATTTACAATCAAAGTCTACTTTCAAATAACAATGTACGGCTTTGTGGAAAATGCAAGTATCTTTTATAATGGAGAATTCTCAATTCCTCCTTCTTGTTCCTTTTAATAGCTGTCATTCATTTCACTTATCCATATGCTATGGTTGCAGAACACATTCTTGATATTATTTTGGACAAATTGTTATCTGTGAGAGCCATTAAAAATAGGAAAAATAAAAGATATTATTTTACCTTCATTTATTCCTCAAATACTTTCCTTTTTTCATGTAGATCTGAGTTTCAGACACGTATCATTTTCCCTCTCTGAGGATGTTCTTTTACTGGTCTACTGCTGACAAATTTCCTAAATTTTGTTTGTTTTGGAAAATCTTTAGTTATCTTTCAAGTTTGGAGACTAATGTCATTAGATATAGAATTCTAGGTGGGTGGTTCTCTTCTTTGAAGACTATTTTGCTTCACTGTCTTCTTGGTTGCATGGTTTCTGAAAATAAGTCCAGTACAATTCTTATCTTGGTTATGATCTCTATAGGTAAGATTTTTTTTTTAAATTTATTTTTACCTCTGGCTTCTCTTCATCTTTCATTTTTTGTGATTTAAATATGATGTGTCTGGGTGACTTTAAAAACATCTATTCTCTGTGTTCTCTGAGCTTGGTGAACCTGTGGGTTAATGTCTGACATTAATTTGAGAGAAATTCTCAGACACTATTGCTGCAATTCTTTCTTATGTTCCTTTACCTTCTTCTTCTCCTTCTGGTATGCCCATTACATGTATGTTACACCTTTCCCGGCTTCCCGTGTTTCTTGGACATTCTATCCCCCTTTTATTTTTCCTTCTTTTCTTCGCTTTTCAATTTGAGAAGCATGTTTTGACATATTTTCTAGCGTTCTGATTATTTCCTCGGTCACGTCCAGCCTACTGATGAGCCCATCAAAAGCATTCTTCATTTCTATTACAGTGATTTTGATTTCTAGCCTTCTTTCTCAGCGTTTCCATCCATCTGCTTACATAAACAATATATTCTTGCGAGTTGTCCATTTTATCCATTAGAGCACTTTGCATATTATTATTTTAAATGCCCAGTGTGATGATTCTAAAACTCTGCTGTATCTGTTTCTGATGCTTGCTTTATTGTTTCAGACTGTGTCTTTTTATTACACTTTTTTTTTGAGATGAACTTTTGCTCATGTTGCTCAGGCTGGAGTGCAACGGCATGGTCTCAGCTCACTGCCACCTGTGCCTCCCAGGTTCAAGCGATTCTCCCGCCTCAGACTCCTGAGTAGCTGGGATTACAGGCATGTACTACCATGCCCAGTTAATTTTGTATTTTTAGTAGAGATGGGGTTTCTCCCTGTTGGTCAGGCTAGTTTTGAACTCCTGACCTCAGGTGATCCGCCCAGCTTGGCCTCACAAAGTGCTGAGATTACAGGCGTGAGCCACTGCCCCAGCCTTTATTATGCTTTTTTGGGTTGCTTTTAGTTGTTTTTGTTGTTGCATTTTGAGTTTTTTGTTGAAAGATCAGTATAATTTACTGAGTGAAAGGAATTGGGGTAGATAGACATTTGGTATGAAGTTCCATGTTTTCCTGCCCATGAGTGAGACTGTTTATTGTTTGCTGTAGTTTTAGGTGTCAGAGGCTAAAAGTTTCTCTAGTGTCTTTGTTTTTGTCTTTCCTGTTGTGTGTATTTCTGTAAAGACTCCTTGAATAGAGTGTGAGCCCGGCAGTTCTTTCAGCTGTAATCAACTGTTATTTTACCAGTACCCAGTTGCTGTGGTGGTAGGTCTCAGGCTTCTGGGCTATGACCTTGGCAAGTTAGTGAAGCTGTGACAAATCCCACAGTGGTTAAGCTCTAGTAAAATAGTTTCTTTTGAGGGCAGTCCCTTGTTAAAAAAAAAAAAAGAAGAATACTCTGTGCATATGTTAAAAGAAGAGATTGCTCTATGCATATGTCCACTTCCCTGCTGAAGTGAGGAGGAAATTTTTCTCAGATTATTTATACCTTGATAACCTGGTAATTCCAGGAGGTAGAACTCATGGGCATGGGTTCTACCTCTAAGACTAGGCCTCTCTGAAGGTTTTAATTATCCATCTAGTCCACACTCAACTTCCAGCAATTTCACAATTACAATTCAAAATTTTCTATCCTGTTAGAATAATCAGTCGTGAAATACACACATGCCATTATTTATTATATGTGTATGTGTATTAAATATATTTGAAATATTTTTGATATGCAGTATGTACATATATGTATATATGCACTTCTCTATATACTACTATATATAATTTTTATATATCCATACCTATGTACAATTCATATATGTAATATTTATGTGTGTGTGTGTGTGTATATATATATACAATTTTTTTTTTGGAGATAGGGTCTTGCTCTGTTGCCCAAGCTTGAGTGCAGTAGTATGATCACTCGTCCCTGCAGGTTTGACCTCTTGGACTAAAGTGATCTGCCTGCTTCAGCCTCATTAGTAGCTGGTATCACAGGCACATGCCACCATGACCAGCTAAATTTTTTGTTTTTTGGAGACTTGTGGTTTCACCATGTTGCTTAAGCTTGTCTCAAACTCCTGAGCTCAAGCAATTGTCTGTCTCAACCTCCCAAAGTACTGACATTTGCTGTTGGGAGCCACCATGTCTAGCCTGCATATTAATATTAAAACATATTTCCAGAAAAAGGAGAATTATTTCTGCAACAAAAGCTATGTAGCTTTTGAAGTATTTGGTATATGTTCTATATCTTTTCCCCACCTCTCTTTTTATCATCTATGTATGCTTCTGTCTCCTCCCCATTCTATAATCCATTTTCCTAACAGCACTTTAAAAAGTTATAAAATTTGATACCCCTGGTAGTTACAACTGAAGTATGCTGTCTCATTGCATATTTTAAAAAATAATTTACTCTTTCAGAGTCAAGGATATTCTTAAATTCACCTCCCATACACCTTCATTCAAAGAAGGTGTATTATTTCTTCTGCTTTGTTCTCCTGCTAGCTGAGTGTTTGAAATGCATGGTGAAAAGCTGACCTCTGATTCTGTGATTTTCTTTCTTTCTTTCCTGCCTCCTACAAGAAAGCAGATAATAGAGGAGCCCTAGCAGTAGACCATTCAGGTCCAATAGTATGTCTATTTCATAATGCTCTTAGGCTATTGTGTTGCAGCAGATTTTTTAAAACTCTCATTTCTAGAAATATTAATCAGATGCTTATTCATAGTTTAACAAGCATAGCCATGTGAAATTTAAAAGAAGGGTGCTTGACCTGAGGGAAACTTGTGTACAATATGAAATACAGCTCCACGCTTTCAAAAGAAATTTAAACTTACCCAACTTTCCTCATTTTGATCATTTAAAATTGGTGAAGAGAATGGAGGGAGCTGTCATTTACTGTCTGGGCTGGATCAGAGCAGAAATTTCCAGTATCAGAACGGAAATTTCCAGTATCAGAGCAGAAATTTCCAGTATCAGAATGGAAATTTCCAGTATCAGAGCAGAAATTTCCAGTATCAGAGCGGAAATTTCCCGTTTATCTTTGTTCAACTTCAAAGGAGTCTGGAGGCAAGTAAAACGCTCTCTTCCGCTCTGAATCACAATACTCCCCTTTTCTCTCTTTACCAGTAAACCCCAGTTCTTTTAGGCTCAGCTCTGCCAAGATTGTAGATAGTCTGATAGGACCAATGAAGTCGGATGTGAACCGATATCATCAACATTACTGAGTTAACCCTAAGAAAAGACACGACGAGCCACTTAAAGACAGTCCAGTTCAATCCTTTCAGTTCATACGAGGAAACGCGGGCTTCGTGTTTCTCATTGCTTTGCCAACGGCACATAACTGGTTGATGGTAGAGGAAGAAGAAGAAATGCGTTTCCCTAGCTCAGTTCAATATGGCTTCCATTTTCCATTCTGATGTGTGAACTTACATACTGAGAATCACAGATAACTTGGAACTAATGAGATGAAACACCATGTAAGGTAAGTTGTGTTTTCTTATAAGGTATACATTTTTCCTCACAGTATATGCAAACACATTTAGGTCTACATTTGATGGGATAAGCTGCCTTGAAACTCCTTTACATGTGGCCATCTGCCCCTACAGCCTAATAAAAAGTTCACTGTAAAATCTTTTTAAAAAGGCAAATGTGTAGGGATAACTTACCTCCCAGAAAGCTGTCACCCTGTGACTTGCCATATGGACCTAGGCTTTATACATCAAGATCCACTGCTATTTAAAGAGTTACTGACTGATCAGCATTACAGAATGTTCAATACAGTAATTCCAAGAAAAATAAAGCTTATTTTTTCATGCATTTCTATTTTTTTTAATTTCATTGCCTTTATTCTAATCATCCAGCTTGGTGCTTGTTCTCATTTTATTATTTTTGTTTCCTTTTCTGATGGAACTTGTGACATCTATGTGTCATATTTACAATGCCAAAAGCATTACCTCCTTTATTTATCAAGTCATACCTATTGCATGACCAACTTCTGTCTTTGGCTCTGTAGAGAGTAGACCTGAATGTAAAGCATCTTCCCTGTGTGAGATGTTCTGAAGGTGGCAGAGCAGGACTGCTGCCCTTGCCCACTACTTGCACTGCCAAAAACCTTGAGCATACTTAACATGCGCACTTTCATTTAAATTTCAAATGTGTCACCTCCCAATTAAGTATATTTAAAAATACATCACAAGGTATGAAATACTTTGTTTTATTTAGAAGTTTTAATGTAAGACAATGTATGACAATAGCTAGCATTTATCATGAGCTTAATTTATAACAGGTACTATGTGATAAGAGCTTTTCATCTTATCTGAACTTTTTATAGATAGGAAATCTTATCCCCTTTTACAGAAGAGGAAACAGGACCACAGCACAACTGTGTGACTTACCCAAAGTCATACTACTCACATATGGAACAACTAAAATTTGAATTCCAAAACTGCTTCATAAGAATTATACTTCTGTTGTGGCAAAATGAAGCAAAGTAAGAAACTCAAATGAATAAGCCACATGTGGGGTTGAAGTTCAGCTCCATCCTTAAGTCAGCGACCCTGAACCAGTGTGCATTTCTAAGTTGACTGTTAGTGGTTTTTTTCCCTTCAATAGAAATAGAGCCATAGATTGGAAGACATGTATCTCTATTTATTTTGCATTTTACAATCTTCCATTTGGAGGTAGCAAGGTTTTGCACCGCATGGAAGGAAACAGAGCTAATCTGCAAGATCTGGCTTTACTAAAGGTCACTGAGGATAAGCGAGTATGCAGAAGTAAGCCAATAGGTTTGGAGCAGAATAGGGAAAAGAGTTTCCTTGCACTAGACTGATGACAGGTAGATAGATGATGGAGAGATAGATATATAGACAATGTAGATGAACAGATGATAGACGTTAGGTAGTAAATAGATATATGATCGGTAGATGGACAGGTAGATATTAAGTAGACAGATGGCAGATAGGTAGATAGATGATAAGATGAAAAGTAGATTATCAGTTGATTAATTGACAGATAATAGAGATATAGAGAGATAGATAGATGATAGACAATGGTTTTCTCAGTTGGGGAAAAGAGTGATGCCTTTCAGCCTTATAGAAGTGAGGCTCAAAAGCTGTTTCCTGGTCATGGCCCAGAGCAGCTGTGAGGCCCCAGGGATGATTGATAGATAGGTTGGTAGGTAGATAGACACATAGATGCATACATATATACATACATATATAATAGAGATATAGAGAGACAGGTAGATGATAGACAATGATTTTCCCAGTTGGGGCAAAGAGTGATGCCTTCCAGCTTCAGAGAAGTGAGGCTAGAAAGCTCTTTCTTAGTGATGGCCCAGGGCAGCTGTGAGACCCCAGGAAATAATGGTTCTCAGGGGATAAAGACATAAACAAATGAGACCAGATCTGAAAAGGTTTGGACTCTTCTAAAAGATTCCCACAAAGATGCTGACCTGGTTGGCCACATTGACAAGGGCAATGTCCATTTCACTGGTGCCTTTACAGTCAAATAGACAGGACCAGAGGGTGCCCACTATGCAAGGCCAGGGGCTGGGGTACATCCCTGGGAGGGATGGTGAGAGGAATCCACAGGGATGACTAAAAATGACTTTCCTGCCAGCCCATCAGAATGGAACTTGGAATAAAAGGCTCAGTTATGCATATACAATATGTTCTTCATTGTAGATGTGTTTTAAATACCTAACATGTGTCAGACACTAGAAACTCAGAGCCAGTATAAATTATCCATGATGATTATGTAAATATTCATGTCATTGACATTTAAAGTAATTAACAATTTGCGTAAATATTTGCATTACCTCCATTTTATGCCAAAGTTATATTGTAACCACCAAAACTAAGGAGGGAAACAAACAAACAAACAAAAAAACAGAAAAATCTCTAGAACACAACATGGGAGGCAGTTTTTGGATGGAATCTTGACCTGCTTCCCCTGGTGCAATATATCTTGAGTATCAGAAAACAAAAACAGTAACAGCAAATAAAAAGTAGGAGAGAGGAAGGGTGCACTGTCGTCAGCAGAGAGTATATTATAGTTACCAGCAGATTATGTGTTTTGAAAAGACACCAGCACGTTTTGTTTGTTTTGTTTTTGTTTTGAGATGGAGTCTCCCTCTGTCACTCAAGCTGGGGTGCAGTGGTGCGACCTTAGCTCACTGAATCCTCCATCTCTTGGGTTCTAGTGATTCTCATGCCTCACCCTGATAATTTTTGTATTTTTAGTAGAGATGGAGGAGTTTCACCACATTGGCAGGGCTGGTCTCGAACTCCTGGTCTCGAACTCCTGCTCTCAAGTGATCGACCCGCCTCCGCCTCCTCAAGTGCTGGGATTACAGGCACAAGCCACTGCTCCCAGCCAGATACTAACATTTGTACATGCTACTCTATGTTCTGTATATGATATTGCAATGAAATTGATATAGATTTTCTGTACCTAGTCCCTGGAATTCATGGAGGAGTTGTGTTTTTGGGGTCAGCCTATAAGCATCTGAGGCCATGGGCCTCTGAAGACAGCCTCATGGTGATTCTATCAGAACTTACCTCCAAAGGGTAGGCATCACTATTGTCTAACAGTCCAGTATCTGTTAGATTTGTTTGCTAAGTAAAATTCAGTGCATGTGATTCAGTTTCATGATTAGTAACTCATATAAAAACCAAGATGTAAATATAATCAAATAATAGTGATTTAATCCAATGGGATCCATGATCTGGAAAAATAACATGCCAATAGAGAAAACAAACTTGCTTCTTCCTTATTTCAGATAACGATACTAGTAATTGCATACCTACAACTGGTTTCTTACTTGTCAAGGCATGACAGGTTAAACTGGTAACCTGTCATGGTTACCATGTTTACCATTTACTTATCATAAATTTACTGTTTCTCAGAATTATTTAGAGCAACACATTTTCTTGGCAGGCAAGGTCTTTGTCAGGAGCCCTGTGTGATGGGCACAAGCAGAGCTGCCTTTCTGAAGCAGGGGCAGGAGGGCAGGAGGGCAGGAGGGCAGGAGGTGGCTTCCCTCCTTCCTGGTGCTGCCTCCTTGGGATGGTTGGAGCTGTTTGGGGCATCTCAACACACTACAGCAGCTTCCACGCCCCTTGAGAGATGAGACTGCGCTAACCCATTTGGTCTCTCCAGCACGTACCTAATGCAGAGCACTGATTATTCCTGACTTTACAAGGTGAAGGGGTGGCGTGAGCGGCAGAACTGAAGCTCAAGCCCTGTGGTCTTAATTCCCAGCCCTAGATTTTCCCCACAACACTAGAAATTTATCTCTGGAGTTCAAATTGTGCATAGCAAGAAATATATAAATTTATGAGGTTCAAAGTTACACATGCTTCATCCAAACGTCAGTACAACTAAAAATCTGAGGGTTCTAGTTATTTCAAAATCTCCCAAGCCTTCTGTAGGAAAATATATTTACCACAGCTAATAAGACTCTGTCTCTCCACTATCATTACATTTCTTCAAAGCATTTCCAATAAGAACACTCCAAATTATCTCCCCTCAGCTAGTTCATCTGTTCAGTCAATAAACAACGTTTTATTGCTTTTATGAATTAAGCCCACTTTGCATCCAATCATTTTGCAAACATCTGTAGCAGAAGCAGTCTAGGGAGCTTTTGAAAAATCAATCAGAGAGGAACAGCTTTCACTTCATGTGTTGGGCTTAAAAAAATTTTTTTTAATAAAGTATTTACACATGTTTGCTGTGCCTGAAATGGAAATACAGCAGCACTGGCAGCCCACCACCACGGCGGGAGGGTGAGAGTGGTCAAAGCCGCCGCAGAGCCTTGTGTGGCTGCCAGGTGAGGACTGACCAATAGCGACGGCTGCCTGGGGTCCAGGACAGAGCACACCCAGCATTAGGTGGGGGCATTTGCTTAAATAAATACTGTTGACTGGTTGAAGACACCTATTTTTTTCCCCTACTGTCTTTTCTATGAGTTTTACACATAAAGAGAAAAAAAGAGAGAAAGGCTCAGTTATGACAAGGTACCTAGGTCTGGTGTTTAAATATAAAATAAGTAGGTCCCCTGTGTGCAGGGCGAAAGGCTTCAGGGTTACCTAATGTTGATTTCCAAAGTCACTGAGGGTGTGAAGCAGGAGATGCCAGAGAAAGGGGAGGAAACACTGAGATACACAACTTACAAGATATTGAGACTGAAATCTCAAGGCAGAGATGGTGAACCTTAGCATTTTCCAGACAGAATTCTGAGGTCAGCTTGGATGTATTGGTTATTTCTAGAAAATCTGGAGTGTACTGATTTTTAGTCTGTTTTCCCTCTATTTGCGTTGCCCTCATAACATTTTGCAATGAGATTTTAGGATCTGACGTGTTTCTCGTGTTGTGTGGTTTTGAGAAATGTTTCCCCAGCGTGTGCCCCTGGATTATTTGATTCTGTGTGTTTAAACTCCAGAGGGTGATTGTGGCTCAGCATAGTAAAACAGGCAGGACAGAAGGGCACAGACACAGGTGGCATATTTATCCATGGCTGCTGGGGCTGAAGCTCAGTGGGAGCCAGCTACCAAACCAAAGGTGCTGAGGGCTGGAGGGAACCACTCTAATTGAAACCTCTCACTTTGTTGGTGGAAATTTAAGGCCAGACATGTGAATGTTCTTTGTCAGAGAGAAAACCTCAAGCAATTATATGTCAGCATGAGATTCTCTACCTGCTTCACTCTGTTTTCCTCTCTGTCTTTACCACTGATGGGTTGAAGGAGGTTTTCTTTTAATCAGTGCAGTGATCTTAATTCAGAAGGGGCATTCCTTATTGATGAAAGGAAGACGTCTTCCAGACAGTGAGCTCGTTTTGAAGAATAAGAGGATCCAGAACAAAATAGGATATGGGATTTGCCCACCTTGCAGACGACACAACATTATGGGGCAAACCCATGTGCTCCACAACTTAGCAGTGGTGGCGAGATGATGATGGGACCCTGGAGAGGGTCGGGAAAAGTGCTGAGAGAAGAGAGATGCTAAGGTCCCCGTGCAAGATGCACATTGCACTTTTTTTCTTTCTTTTTTTTTTTTGGACAGAGTCTCACTCCATCACCAGGCACCAGGCTGGAGTGCAATGGCGCGATCTTGGATCACTGCAACCTCCGCCTCCTGGGTTCAAGCAATTCTCCTGCCTTAGCCTCCCGAGTAGCTGGGACTACAGGCACGCGCCACCATGCCCAGCTAATTTTTTTGTATTTTTAGTAGAGATGGGTTTTCACCGTGTTGGCCAGGATGGTCTTGATCTCTTGACCTCGTGATCCGCCCACCTCGGCCTCCCAAAGTGCTGGGATTACAGGTATGAGCCACCACGCCCGACCACATTGCCCTTTCTAAGACTAGCAAGGGGAGAAGCTAAGAGGTAACCCTAAACTCACTCGCAACTCACCTAGGCAGAAAGGACGGGCCCTTTCTGGTGGAAGACTCTTCTGGGTGTCTCCCCACAATTGACAAAGGCACCTGTGGGGTGGAGAGACAAAGATCGTGATGCTCATGGATGGTTTGGGAGGCAGAGCCCTGGAGCAGAAGTGGAGAGAGAGTTTGATTTTTTATCCAAAGGCGGTTTTCAGAAAAGGTCTGTAGCTGCCACCTGGCAGTTGAGAAGCAGCTGTGAATCAAGAAAGCACCCTTTGCTCAAGAGACTGTTTTTGCATGGAGGCCAAGTTTAGCATGCGCTTCCCCCAGAGCAATCCCTGAATTATTGACTAAAAGGATTTGAGCAGAGGAGTGTGCTTCCTGTTCCCTGGTGTCAACCCCTTGAGCAAATACACATTACTTTTAAAAAGCCGCAATCTACTTCACACTGAAATGAAGCATAGAAAACTTGAATTCATCAGAATCCTAGGCACATGTATTAGTTATTAAAAGCTCAGACTTTTCATCAAACCCTTGATGTATTAATATTTATTATAGTTTTCATTATCACAGGCATTCGAATGCTAGCATATTTGCCAGGAATACATCTCTACCTGTTTCTGCATACCTCACCACACATAGGTGGCTCCCACAAGAACAGAGTTTAAACACATCACCTTTTTTTCTTTTTCAAATAAACATGTAATTCAATATTACTTTGACAAACACCAAAAGAAGATTATTTTCTGTAGCATGAGAATATTTGCGTTGAAGTGACCAGAGCATCATTACCCTGATTTAATATTTCAGTTTCCAGTTCTACTCTGTAAAAAAGGCAAACATAGGGATGACTGTAAAATCCCAGTTCTATTTTGGATTTACTCTGTGTCTAGTGAGAAACATCGCTGGTTTAGATGGCAGTCCTTTGATTTCCCTCTCGACTGCTGCTGCAGCAAAGCTGTTGTCTGAATGTACCAAATCACAGAAGCCAAATTCCTTTTTCACTATTCACTGCAAACAATGAATCTCAGCTGAGCCCCTCAGGGCCACCTCAATCTTCCACCTTCTCCCAGCTCAGTTAGTGTTGCTTTTGGAAGTTTTATGAGGTTTAGGATGTATTCTAGGCCACAACCTGTGGACTAGTGACCAAAATACTTCCTGCATCATCCCTGTCCCCTGGGAACAATGCCTATTATGTAGACCAGGCTTTCCCTCTCTCTGTTGGCTCATTGTAAGGCACATTTTGGATCCTAAACTTGCATGAGTGGGCTTGATGTAATCTCCAGGGTATTAGTGAGTGAAGTGGGAGGGTGGACAGCTGGAGGAGACATGAAGATGAAAGCAGGATGGGAGCTGAGATGCACAGAGTGACCCTTGCTACGTGTCTGTTAAATAAATGAGTCCCAGGCCATGTTCCTCAGAACATGAAGCTTCTTCCTTCATGCCTAGATTCATTGATTACCTGGAACTTACAAAACACTGTCTTGGTACCCAGGCCGTGACTCCCAGTCTTTGCTTTACCATCTTCATATTTCTGTTTTCTGAACACCATGTTAATTGTTCTGCTACTCACTTTTCCTTGAAACCCTTTCTTCACTTACCTCTAAGGGATCCACCTCTCAAGGCTTCTGTCTCTCATTGACAGCTCCTCCTCAGCCTCCTTTGCCAGATCCTCCTCATCTTCCTGGCTTTCAAGTGCAAGTACTCGAAGAAAAAGTACTTCCTGGTCCTTAGTTTTCATCAGAGACCCTCTCTACCATCATGCTCCCGTGTAATCTCATGGCTTTAATTATCACCTATTGCAGTGGCCTCCATGATAATATCCCCTACTTAATTTTTTCTCTAATATCCACATTTAGATATTTAATTGCCTACATAGCATTATATCTGTTGTGGGATTAATTGTGTCCCCACAAGATATGTAGAAATCCTGGGACTTTTACCTTAAAAATCAGAGGCTTTACAGATGTAATCATGATGTTCCTTAATATCCTAGAACCTAAACATTTAGAGTCACCTGGGTGTTCAAGGCAAAGAGGTTGTGGGTTCATGTGTAGTTGCTCACACCCACCATAGTTTTTGGTAAAAAAGGAAGCTTCCATTCCATTTTCCCTCCAAAGAACCATTTTGGTACAAGCAAGGTATAAAATGAGAGGAAGGGACTGGCTGGATTTTTAGGCTCCTACCAACATAAATTATATCAAGTTAAATTCCTCCATTGAATTTGGCTTCTGTGATTCGAAAATGCACAGACTGTGACTAGAGCCCAGTTTTCACCTGGGCTCTAGTCTCCTTGGAATTGTTTCTTGAAGCTTGGATTAGGGCTGGCTCTGCTCCAGTATGACTGATGACATTAGAAGAGGCGGAAGAGATGCAGACACAGGGAAAAGGCCATGTGAAGAAGAGGCAGAGATGGGAGTCATGGATCCACAAACCAAGGAATGACAAGGATTGCTGGCAACCAAAGCAGCTAGAAGAGGCAGGGAATAATTTTCTCCAAGAATCTGCAAAAGACCACAGCCCTGCTGACACCTCGGCTTCTGACCTCTAGCCTCCAAATGAAATGCTGAGATTTTCAGCCACCTAGTTTCTAATATTTTGCTACGACAGCCCTAGAAAATAAGTACAGTGTCCAAAACGAAACTTCTAATTCTGTCACCCCTCAACATGCCATTTGTAGAGTCCTCATTTTACAGGTAGTGATAACCTCCTTCTTCTGGTTCCTTTTGGCCGGAAACCATCTCATTGGCCACCTGGATTATCGTAGCAATTACTTTTTATTTTATCCTCATCTTCCCAAGTTAGCACAGGGTCATTCTCCAATGACAGGTTCTTTGCATGGCTTGCTCTGAACTGCCTTCAGGTCTTTCTGTAAACGCTACCTTTTCAATGAAGATTCTCAGGCAGGTTACATGGCCTCTCTTCTTTCCCATTCTCCTCATCCCCTCCCAGGCTTACTTCCTCTAGGGCAAATATGATGAAGAAATACATCACACATTCCACCTATTTATTTGTTATTTTCTTTCCCTGACTGTCTTCACAAAAATACAATCTCTCTAAAAGTAGAAAGGTAGAGATTTTGGGTTGTTTTTTGCTTGTCTCCAATAGGAAGTCAATGCCTGGCATACGGGCACTCTATTAATATTTGTTAAATAAATGAATGGGTGTCTTTGGCCAATTTTCAGATATATGGTGTCTGCTCATTGATTCTCTCTTTATTAGTCTTCATCCTTTTTAATTCCAGGGAAGACAGAGCTCATTAACAAACCCCTGTGTTCTTCTCACCTGTACAAAATTTGGGCTGGGGAGTAAGCTTCTGGGAACACAGGGTCCATGGCGGGGGGATTTAACTTGGTATAATTTATGTTGGTAGAAACCTAAAAGTCGTCCAGTTTCTTCCTCTCATTTTATAACTTGCTTGGACCAAAATGCTTCTTTGGAGAGAAAACAGAAGAGAGGTTTATTTTTTTTACCAAAATATGTGGTGGGTACTGAACTACAAGTGAACCCACAAGCTCTTTTCCTAAACACCCTGGGTGACTCTGAATGTTTAGGAACAGGATGTTAAAGACCAATTGGAATCCTACATCCTCCCTACCTTGATTTTTTAAAATGTATCCGTTCTTCACCGAGACTCTAGTCTCATTGGCATTGTTTCTTGAAGCTTATTTTTCCCTACCTTATATGTTGTCAGAAACTTAGCTTACTCCACTGTAAGACTCCTGAGGCAGGTGATACAACATCTTAATTTCTCATTGTATTCCTTAGCTGGTAATTTCTCTTTTTGTTTTTAAAAAATTTTTTTAATTAACAAAATTGTGCATATTTCTAGAGTACAACATGATGTTTTGAAATATGTTGTTTACATTGTTGAAGGGTGAATCAAGCAAATTAAGGTATGTATTACCTGACATATTTATCATTTATTTGTGATGAGAGCATTTAAAATCCACCCTCTTAGCAATTTTCAGATATACATCACAATTGTTATTAATAGTCACCATATTGTACCATAGATCTTTTGCTTAGCTGGTAAATGTAAGTAGTGGGGCTTGGGGAGTGCCCATTGAAATAAATATTTTTTTCTGTTGCCATAAAGTTGTGTCCTCTAGTGAATGTAAATCAAAAAACAAAAATTAGGCAGGTAAGCTAATAATTTGTCATATTATCACCTCTATGAAGCCCTTCTGCTTATCCCAAACTAAAGTGCAGAGAGTGTAGTGAGCAGGACAAAAATATGACGAGATTCTACCGTGAGTGAGTCACACGCTTCACTGTGTTACCTCGTCCAGTGCTACCCAAAAAATATGGTTAATTATCTCCATGTTTCTTATGCAGAAACCAATCGAAGTTCTCAACACTTCCAGGGGCAGCAGTAGAATGTGAAGCCAAGTCTGTAATGCACAAAACCCTTTTATTTCTGTGTTTATTTGCAGAATGTAGCATTTCATGTGAAGATGCGTAAGAAATTGACACAGATATTATTTTTTCCTGTAATGCCATCCTGCCTTTTGTCCTAAGAAATGTGCATGTATTTAAAATGAACAATCTTCTGGGGATCCTAGGGCCTTGCCCTCTCCTGTCTTTCCCTTTCCATTACTGCTTACACAGGGAGTATGTCTGGGAATGATGTAGGCCTGGATGTTTGCAAACTGATGTTATTCTGTAAAGCAAGCCAGGTTCATATTTACAAAGCATTATGCTTTCACTTAGTAGCCATAGTATTATTGTGAAATACAGCAATAAATAAGATTTGTAGTCTCCTATGCCCTACCAAGAAAATGAGAGAATGTATCCTAATGGGCAGGAAAATCCAAGTCCTGAAGGATGGGCTGACATTCTGAGCCTGGGCCGAGGTCCTAGACACTTAGCACATTAAAACCAGCCAGATGTATACTGACCCAAAGTTCAGAGAAATAAGCGGCATGAAATATGTGTGCAATGGTAAATTTTATGTGTTCATTTGACTGGGCTAAGGGATACCCAGATAGCTGGAGAACATTATTTCTGGGTGTGTCCATGAGGGAGTTTTGGAAGAGACTAGCATTTGATTCAGTGGACTGGGTAAGGAAGATTAGCCCTTACCAATGTGGGCAGGTATCATCCAATCCTTTGAGAGCCATAAAAGAAAAAAGGATATAGAAAGGGCAAATTCCACGCCCTTTCTCCTGAGCTAGAACATCTGTTTTCTCCTGCCCTTGGACATTGGAGTTCCTGTGTTTTTTTTCTTTCTTTTCTTTTCTTCTTCTTTTTTTTTTTTTTACTTTGGACTGGAACTGAATTTCACCGTCATTTTTATGGATCTCCAGCTTGCAGAGGATTATCATGAGACTTCTTCATGCCCATAATTATGAGAGCAAATTCCCATGGTAAAGCACCTCCAGTGTCTATTTATCATCTAATCTCTATCTATCTCTCATTTACCTACCTCTCATCTATCTACTATCTCTATCACATCTACTATCTATCTATCTATCTATCTATCTATCTATCTATCTATCTATCTATCTATCTATCTCTCATCTACCTGTCATCTACTATCTATCTATGGAAAATGTAGACTAATACAATGAGGATTTTTAAAATGATTCTGATGCCCTCATGTTCTTGACTGTGGTTACGTCATGTTCTGGGAGTTACTCTCAACCTAGAACCTGTGTCTCTAGTGTGGGGTGTTGATTGCTAAAGATCCTCACATGAGTGTAATATGCAAGTGAGAGTGGAAACCATCACCCTGTAGGGTTGTACTTATTCCAGTACTCAAATAGGCTGAAAGAGCGCCTAGAGGGCAGCAGCAACGGCGAAGCACATTCCTGATGCTTTCACTACATTTGCCAAAAGCGGGTGTGGTCTCCCTGTGAAAGCTCAGGGCAGCCCACAGTGACCTGTGTGCAAAGCAAAGTGTTAGCTTTTAACCAGGGGGTGGGGGGAATGTGTGTCCCCATCAGCAGGTGAAGGAGGTCGCATGAAGGGAGGGTGTGGGATACCTGTTCTAATCGACACTGCTCTCCAGCCCACTGTCTACAACTGGAGCAAACTGAAGAATTAGAGGCTGAGGAGCTCAGAGCCTTGCACAAGCTCCAGGTGCACTTGACCGGCATCAGCTCGCCAGCCAGCCCTCTGGAATGAGAGCCCTGGAAGGACGATGATCTGCTGGGATTGCATAGTGACATTCACACCAAGAATGACAAGGCTGGGACAAAGGCAATGCATCCCTTCCTGCTGGTGTTCGGTTGCAGCAATGCTATTACTCCTTAGAAATCAGTGCCAATGACCTGGGTCAACACAGTGACCCTCTTTTTCATCCTGCTGGTCCCACGTCACCTGGTGGTCCAGTTCAGTGGTACAACCTTTGTGGAAGCATTCACATATTGGGTGTGAAGAGCTCTAACTAGCAGAGGTCAAAGTCGTGGGAAGAACAGTGAACGGTTTAGGAGTGAGTAAATCATCGGTTCAGTTAATGAAAATACAGTTCCTCCCGCAACCCTGAGTTTCCAGACCCATTTATTCTGGCCGTGGGAACTCATTATCATAAGTTAATCCCTCATTCAAAATACGCCATTCATTTTGTAGGAATCATACTGACCTCAGCTTTTGCAATTGCTGAGACATCTATAAGCCTTTCCGTTATTCTTTAAGGCCAGTTACTTCTGGGACTGATGAATTAAACACATAGATGTAAACTCTGGGTCACCACCTTTACTGCCATGCCTACAACAACCTCACAACACCTGTGAACTAGCGATCGGACCCTGAAACCACCCGACAGAAAATCCCCAGGTTTCCATGGCTGTGCTTACCACTAGCAACAGCTGAAGTGGGAAGCAGATGGACTCCACAGCGTCTCCAACTTCCAGTTCTTGCACAAGAGCATCTAACTGGCAGAAATTAGTTCACAACCAGCATTCTAAATTCAGGGACTCTTAGGAATCAAGTGTTTAGTTTTCTAGTTTTTGCACAACAGGAAAGTGTACCACCCAGCAGCTGAGATGCATTTTTTTTCCTTATTCACAACAACATTTCAAAGAATTCAAGTAAATGAACAAAAAATCGTCACAATCTGTTAAACACTGCTTATTACCAGTGTCATTCAAATGCATAGTATGTTGCACATTTGGCAGTAGATGGATAACATACATTTCAATACTTACTGAATTCTCACCGTTTCTCTTTGAGTTTGTTTTTTTTCATCCCATTTTGTTGATTAAGACAAATACACAGAGAATTGTGTTAATTCATCCAAGAGTTTACTGCCAAGATTTAAACCAGGGTTTGTTTTCCTTTCACTATTCCACATTGCCTTTCAATATCTATTTGAGAAATGTAAAGATTATTTTTTGTTCTTGCTCAATATTGAGACAGAATAATCCAGCTCCTTTCCTCCCATATTTAGTTGCATAGGTTGTGCACTGCAGAAATCTTGAGGGCACCATACAGTTCTGAGCATTATAGAATGGAAAGCCTTATTTTTTGTAACTTGTGTCTTTCTGTGGGATTTATATTGTCCATCATGCTTCTCAACTGAAAGGAGTGGGACTTAATTGGGTTTTAGAAGTGAATTTGCTAACTCGCTTCAGTTGCATTCATTTGAATCACAGTGAGTTCTCTTACTGGAAGATTGTTTTTTCTTTATATTTAAAGAATCAGTCTGAACTTTTAGGATCAGAATATGAAATGAGCTTGCTTTACTTGGAATGTTCTTCTGTGTAAGGAGTTAGGCGTTTCATACTTAGTTTACTAACCATATATATTTTCGTACATGCACCTAAGGAATCCTGAATATTTTTTCCTAAAATCTTAGAGAAAGAAAAAATCATGAAACAAAAGGTGAAATACCATAAGCCGTGTAATTAGACTTCACTTGGAATTAGTCTCTTTTTATTCCCCCCTGGAGCCATTTCAGAAATAGAAGATTTCCTTAGATACTAAGTTTCTCAGCACGGGAGGGAAAAACAAGCAAACAAGATGGCCTGGATGCTAAGCCACATCATTGACTGAGAGAAAAAGGACTTTAAACTTTGGTTTTTGGTTGAGTAAAAAAAATTCCATAAGAATAGCTGCTTCATTTCCTTTGAAACTGTGATGGTAGAAACATTTTAGTAACTCCGTTACCAGGATGTGGGATTGGTAGATAAGGCTCTCTTCAGTCTTCTTCCTGCAGTTCCTGCATCTGAACCCTCTGTTGAACTTCCACTGCAGTTGATTATTACCTTTTTCCTGGTTCTAAGGCATCATGTAAACAAAAGTTGAAGGTGAACAAGGTGCATAAGGTAGAATTTTAAAAAATTATTTTCTAGAGCAAAGAAATCCAGGGAGAGACCCCACCAGTTATTGATTCTATGCTTTGTCTTGAGCCCATCGCCCCCATTTGTGGTTTTCCTCTGTTACCCTTTCCAGGTTCCCCTTGCATTTAGGCAGCACATTAGCCATCATTTTCTGTAGGGCTTCCAACCCTCCTCCTCCCTGTCCTGAGGTCCTGTCTGTGGAGCACACAGTACCTGCACATTTCCTGTCTCCACTGAATAGGCCTCCACTCCCCAAATTGTCTCCATGTTTGCTGAGTTCCTCTTCTTCAGCAGCTACCTTCTTTCCCATGGATTAGAGGATCAATGACTGCAATCAATAGCATGAGCTCCACTCATATCAGCCTAACCTCCAGGGGCTAAAAGATCCCCAGTTGGCCTTGTGGCTGTCTCAGGTTTCAATCTGATAACACAGTTCTTGTGTCCCCTGTCAGAGAGGTTCCTCCCTTGTCTGAAAACTCCTCAACACAGACCAGAATCCCAGAGATGAGAAAGAAACATGCTGAGGTGGGTCATTCGGCATAGCAAGGGGTGCTACAACTCTGAGCCCTGCATATTCTGCCGGTGAGAAGAAATTCCATAAAATGCTGGGGAAAAATCTGGTGACTTGTAGAAAACTGGCAGCAACAGCCTATACACAGTTACAACACAGAGTGACCAGGGCTATGGAAGAATCTAGAGCAGGGATTCCATGTAATCAGACATGAGATTGTACATAGATCTGTGGGCATGAAAAAGTAGCAGGGGGCAGAGAAAATGGGGTCTTGAAGGTAGAGTGAGAAGGGGTCAAGCATGGAGCAGCTTTCACAGCAGGGAAGAGTCTGTGCTGGGGCTTGAGGAACTACGTGTGGCTGCCAGGACAGACATGATGATGTAGAGAGTCATGGCAAAGATCAAGGCAGATTTGGGTTGAGTCCTGGGCCTGATTCTTTCCAGCTGTGTGTCCCAGGGTAATTAACCTTTTTCTGTGTATGTCTGCCTATTTTTCTCATGTACATATATATAAATTAGTAACAATTGTACTTACATCATTTTAAATGAGCCAGTCTAGTAGACATCAAATGAGGGCAGATGAAAAGCAGAAAGTATGCTGAGATTTTTGCATGTGATACAGTTGTTTCTGGAACTTAGTTTTGTGCCATCTACAAGTATAGGAAAGTATCTTATGCTCATTATGTAGCTTACCCTGAAGATGTTCCTCTCAGCTTCTATGGGAAGCGTGCAAACAGGGCACTTGCCGAGCTTGCGCTTCTGCTGAACTAGGGAAAAGGGGACTGATGTCGTTTGGCTGTGTTCCCACCCAAAATCTCATCTTGAATTGTAATCCCCATAATTCCCACATGTCAAAAGAGACCCGATGGAGGGGATGGAATCATGGGGGCAGTTTCCCCATGCTGTTCTCATGATAGTGAGCGAGTTCTCACAAGATCTGATGGGGGTTTTGTAAGTCTTTAGTAGCTTGTCTGGAGTTCATTCTTTCTCCTGCCACCCTGTGAAGAAGGTGCTCACTTTCCCTTCACCTTCTGCCGTGACTGTAAGTTTCTGGAAGCCTCCTCAGCCATGCAGAACTGCGAGACAATTAAACCTCTTTCCTTAATAAATTACCCTGTCTTGGGCAGTTCTTTATAGCAGCGTGAAAATTGACTAAAATAGGGATATTCAGCACATACTAGAAGCGTGGGAATGTATAAGAACAGTCAGATGTGGGAGCAGGAATTGTGGAATTGGTCATCTATTAGCAACCAGCCCTCATGCTATGGAACACTTTCATACATCTTTGCCTGCTCTGATTCACGTGGACTGTTTATGAGGCTGACTGCTAGTTGGGCTTACTAGTGTAGATGCTGGCAGAATATGGGGCACTGGAGTTATTACATACTGATGCCCTCTCCTCCTGCCACCACTCAGATTGTGTGTTTGGCTGAGTCCCCCTCCTAAGGACCACAGTTCCTTTCAAGCAGCCTTTACAGGGTCTAAAATCTACTCCTACTCACTGCTCCCTTGAGAGTCAGGGGTGCGAACATCTCCTGCTGTTGCTTACCTTGGGCCAGGGCCACTGTATAATCCCTTGTGGATTCCACAAATGCTCTGCATACATTTGTAAATAGTCATTTTAGTAAAAGCTCCTCAAATCACCCAGCTTGAGAGGGTTTCCAGTCAGGACCCTTACTGGTCCACAGTGGCAGAATGAGTACCATGAGAAGGAGGGAAGGGTGGGTGCCATATGGCGAGGCCAGGGAGTCAGCAGGAGTGTGGTGAAGAAAGAAAAGTTACATTGGGGAAGGAGGGAGAATGAAAAAGATCAAGCAGAGCAAGAAACATCAGAGAGGGAATTGAGAGAGATCCCACAGCAATGGGAGACTGAGCACTTGCACATGAACCTTTTTTGGCCCCAGATCTCAGGCAATATCCAGCACATGCAGCCCATCCAACTGGATCCTGCGTGCGGGAGTGAGTGCATGAGTATGTGTGTGCATGAATGAGTATGTGTCTATGAGTGTGTGCATAAGTATGTGTGTCTGTGAATGTGTATATATGTGTGTGTGCATGAGTATGTGTACATGTGTCCATGAATATGTGTGTATGTGTGTGCATACTATGTGTGTCCATGAATGAATGTGTTTGCATGTGTGTATGTGTCCATGAGTATGTAAGTGCATGAGTGTGTATATGTGTGTCCATGAATAAGTGTGTGCATACATTAGTGAGTGTGTGTGTGCATGAGTGTGTGTGTGTACATTAGTGAGTTTGTGTGTGCATGAGTGTGAGTCTGTAGACTAGGGAATTAGCAGAGATCAAGGTTGAATAAAGACTAACATTCAGCAAAAGGGCTGGGGCAGAGGGGAAGTAGGAAACCATGTTTTTAGGCTTTCATAAAAACTGTAGAACAGAATTTGAGGAATCTTTTTCCCAAGGTTTAAAACCGGGGGTTTGAGGACCATTTACCTAAATCATCCAGGGGCAATGGGTCCCAGCTGCCAGGTTACAACTTGTATTTTTAAATGCTAAATTGAAGAGTAAATCACTGTAGTGACAAGAGGCTTCTCCAAAGAGCTCAACTTTTTTTTTTTTCTTTTTTTTAGGTTTTAAGATAGTCTATTTAAAAGGAGCATGCCAGACAGCAGCTGGTTTTGGCTGTGAGGAGAGACTGGAGTTGAACCTGGGTTTAAAATAGAGTATGTTAGTTCAGAGACTGAAAGCTAGACAAGAATGGCCAAATATTTAGATTCCATAATATTTTAAATAGATTTTTAGAAACCCAAGCACAGCCTTTTTTTACTTGGACTCTTATTTGCACAGAAAAAGTTTGTTAATATCAGTTCAAGGAGATTACTGCTAATTTGCATTCATTTATGCAAACACTAGCTCTTTAGGAAATCTAGAATGTAGAAGCTGGAAGAGAAGGTTCACGTATTCCTCATTTGGCATATCGGAAAATGAAGATGGAAGCTTCAGACTGCTTGCCTAAGGTCATAATGGAGATCGAATGGGAATCAAGGTTGTCTGAGTCCCATATGGTTCTCTTCTCCCTGCACGTGCTTCCTCCTGTTTAGGGATTTCCTTTCCTTGAGAGAAAATCATATAAAAGCAAGATGGTGCATACCGAAAAACACTTAGGAAGCAACACAGTGACTTGCAAGAATGTAAATTTTGAGGGCAAAACTGACCTGAAATTGAGTTTCTGCTCTGCTGTTTAGACTTCTCCAAGCCTTAGTTTCCCCCTTGTAAAAATGGGGGTCACAATATCTGCCATGTAAGGTAGTATTAAAGATTAGGGAAAGGTTGTGTGAAGCACATCGTGGGACACAGCTGGTGGTCAGCAAGTGTATTGACTCTACCCTAGCGATGCAGCTTCACCCTTTGCAGTTTTAGCCCAAGCAACGAACAAAGGATCCCCTCGGTGAGGCCGAGGACAATGAAATGTCATGATTTCATACGGAGCTTGTCCCAGGGAGGTTGCTGTGAGTAGATCTTTAGCAGAAGCTCCTGCTATCATATCCATCTTGTGTCTTTGCAGCTGATGTGATGAGAATGACAATGAACTTTAGCATTCATTCTGGTTTGCTTCTGAGTGTGTTTGGTCTGGATGTGGATGTGCTTCACTTTATCCCATATTGGAAAAAAGTCACATTGAAGGGGTATGACTTTCAAATAACTGTCATTTGGGGGTTTCAAGAAGCAGTCTAGATAGGTTGAATGCTGAAATTTGCCATTTCTGGGTGAATATGACAGTGTTGAGGAGGAAAATAATGAGTCATCCCTAAACTCATTCTTTCCCCATTTGTACCAGAAATCACCTAGTTACTCTATTTTTCCCTCACTCCCCTACCCATGCGCCTTGCATGTAATCCCAGAGTCTCAAGGCTTAGCAGGTTGTGAGGGTGATGTTACTCTACAAGCTGTCTTTAATTAAAACTGGAACCCAGGAGAGATGGCTGGTCCCATCCACTCTAAGATATGCATGGTGAGGTCATCTCCGTGATTCCTCGCTTTAAGGATGCACTCTTTTTGTGAGCACACCAAGTTCACGAAGGCAGTACTTTCTGTTACCTGGTGCTTGCTGACTACTTTTTCAAACACTAGTCTAATTTCTCTGGATATTTTTTCCTTACAAAGAACAAATTACCTGTTCATATTAATTTTGTAGACAGAAATATGCTTTTAAAAAAAAAAAACAGAAACAGAAAACTACTGCCTTTTGAAGTCAGGTTTTTAACTTATTTTCCTTCTTACTTCTTTTCTGCCACTGTCTGCTACTGGCAGGTCTCCCATAGGTTGCCCTTACGAGCACAACTGCCACAAAGTGTGCCTGGGAAGTTATGCTGGAGCCTCTCTGCTCTCTGAACACAGTTTACCTCTCCACCAATAATTCTAGACGTCGTCTTCCACACCAGGAGCCACTGAGTCCCCTTGATAGTTATAATTCTGCACTGCTTCCTAGACAGAGTCTCCTAAACAGGGTTTCTGCTGTTCTGTGCTTGGTGAATTTCCAAGGAGGTCTTTAGCCCTTGAATGGGAAGTTATGGAGTGCAAGTGAAGGAACTGAGGTGATGGAGGTCAGCCAGCCTGGGATCCACATTTAACTGGGCCCTGACTTGCTCTGTTTCTGGGGGTAATTAGCCATCCTCCTATCACTTTTTCTCTCTATAATAAGGAATTCTTATCTATGATGTAGTCTTTCCTGCATGCTTTGTGTCTGCTTTGCCCTGTGGTTGCTCTCTCAGAATTTTTCTACTTTCTGCACATCTGCTTTGTCATGTGAAGGCCATAGCTTATCCACATACATGTAAGGAATTCACCCAATGGAATTAAGCAGACCAGTGACTTCATGACCTTGGTATGTATTAGCCCTGCTAGGAAGCCTGGAACTATGCCAGCTTTTAATCGAGAACGTGATCCACACATAGTGTATAAGCTGCTGTTGAGTTTCCAACCTTGGGCTGTGTGTATTTCATGGTATTATGAGCATTTTCTCAGATCTCACTCTTAACCTCTTAGCTTTATTATTTTACTTTATTATCTAGAAGTTGAGTTGCTCTTCCCTTATCCCGCTCCTGCTTATCATTGATTAGCTTGTAAAATATCCTCCTGTACCTGGTGCAGTGGCATGTGCCTGCAATCCCAGCATTTTGGGAGGCCAACTCAGGAGGATTGTTTGAGGCTAAATGTTTGATGCCAAGAGTTCAAGACCCGTCACTACAAAAAATTAAAATAAAAAAATAGCCATGTGTGGTGGTATACACCTATAATTCCAGCTATGAGGGAGGCTGAGGGGGAGGATCGCTTGAGCCCGGGAGATCGAGGCGGCAGTGATCTATTATCACACCACGGTACTCATCCCAGGCAACAGAGTAAAACTTTGTCTCTCGTAAGCAATCAATCAATAAGAGTATAATATTCTCCTATAACTTTCATTCAAAAATATTGCTTAAGAGTTGTGTGAATGTACACAAGTTAGGATATACATATATTTTCTTGCAGTGTCAACTATGATGACCCAGAATTAGTGGTACTCCAGTAGCAATAAACACAGCTACTGCCAAGATGTTGTTTTCTAGTACCATTCTCTCGTGAAAGAAATAAAGGATCCAGGGGAGAAACGTCTGATTCTAGAACTGGGAAAGAAAATATGCAAGAGGAGCCTGGAGCATCTCATAGTGCCAGAAAACGAGCTCGGGTGGAAACAACAAAAGACGAAAATCCCACAGTGATGGAGATGTGACAGAGGGAGAAGGGAGACAAATGGAAAAGTCCCCCGTGGTGAGACCTGGAAAGCCTGGAGCAAAATAAATAAGGTAGTATTGTATTATAAACAAAAGCATCCAACAAATATGCATGAATCATTATTGATATGAAAAACTGGAAAGCTAACTACAGGGGGTAAAACAATAAATCTCCTATGCAGAAGATTTGCAAATGATTTCTGTAGATATTTTATCCTCAAGGCAGTGGGCACAGTTCTCCATCACTTGGATGTGGGCTGGGTGTAGTGATTTTCTTTTACCAAGTATGGTTTGGGAAAGAGGAAAAAATTAATCTGTAGAGGGAAAACTTGACAAGCACGACCTCAGCCAGGTGATCAAGGTCAAATCAACTGGAACAAGTCATCTTGCCAGTATTTACTCTTTATGTGGTGGGATGACAATAGAAGTTTCCCTCTTTGATCTTTCTCTCAAAAGTACACAGTCACAGTCTAATCATGAAAAAAAAAACAGAAAAAAATCCAACTGAGGGATTTTACAAAATACTTGAGCAGTACTTCTCAAAATTGTCAAGGTCATCAAAAATAAGGGAAGTCTGGGAGACTGTCACAGCCAGCAAGGCCTGGGAAGATATTACCACCAAATGCCATGTGATATCCTATCGGATTCTGGAACATGAAAACACATTAGGTAAAACCAAAAATAATCTGAATAAATTAGGAACTTTAGTTCATTAACATGTATTAATGATGGCTTATTATAATTCATTAATCGTAGCAAATGTGCCATACTAGAGTAAGACATACTAGTGGGGGACACTGGGAATAAGGGTATGGAAGCTCCCTGGGCCATTTCCACAACTTTTCTGTAAAAGTAACACAGTGCTAAAAACAAAACATTTAATGAAATTATTTCTTGACTTCATACTAAGAGCCAGACCCTACTCTACACATGGTGGATATGGTAGAGAATGAAAGGAAGAGCCTCTCTGGGTACATCTAGCATATTTTTTAGTGAGATATATTTCCCAGTTTCTTTTTAGTTGCTGTTACATTTAGATCTCTGCTCAAATTAAATTTGCATGAGCCCTTATTTCACACCCCTCATTTCCCTATGTCATTCAGAAACTTATTCAGATATCAGACTCAGCTAGAAGTCAACATGAAAGTTAAAAGAAAAATGTCTTCAGTTAATCCCCAACAGTTGATATAAATATCATACTCATTCCTCTTTGTGAAATGAAATTGTGATTATTTATTGAACACAAAATTCTACCCAATTGGGCTTTCTCAATATTTAGTCTGTGAGGAGGATGCCCAGACACTGTGACAGAAAGAGAAGAGGGCAAAAAAACAGCAGAAACAGATGCTGATGTGAGCAAGTGGAATTCTCTGAAGCTGCTTGCTACCTAAAATCAAATCGTATGTCCTTCAGAGATTTTATGTCTACAACAAATTACACTCACTGATGGTCATAAAGATGCTTGGTCTTCATTGTTGAGAACATGAACTCCAGATACGGGTGACCCGACTTTAGAACCTAGCTCTGCGATGCGGTAGCTCCATGAGCATGCGCTGTACGCAACCTTTTCCTTGCCTTAGTTCCTTACCTATAAAATTAAAGTAATGGCGATTTCTATCTCATAGTTTCCTTAGAGACTCAATTTATGCCTCCAATGGACTTAGAATACATACCTCACAAATATCATTAAGGATTTAAGAAATCCTGATTGAAGATCCAAGATGGCTGATCGCTAGCAGCTTGGGATTGTAGCTCCCAGTGAAAGCCCAGAAAACGAGAGGATGCCACACTTTCAAATGAATTTTCATTGCTCACGGACCAGAAGATTTCCAGTGGAGGAATCCCACGGGTTGCCAGCGTGACTCCTGTGGCCGGCATAGCGATTTTGCTGGTGCCTCGGCGTGGCAGCTCTTCGTGCAGAGTAAACGGGACTGGTTCCCCTTCTGACTGATGTTTGGAGCTCCGAGAAGGCAGAGCCACTTGTTGCGGACTCAAGAAGGAAGCCAGACTGGAGATTCCCAGGCAGAAGAGCACCAACAGTCTTATCGCTGCTGTTTTGGCTGGTGCAGTGGGTTGCTCAGATTCCAGCACTGGGAATCAATAAATTGGACGTCCACTCAGAAACCTAATTAGAAAGGCGGTAATTGTAAAGACAACAGATGGATAAATTCATAATAAAGGGAAGAAACTAGCCTAAAAAGGCTGAGAATACCCAAAATCAGAACCCCTCTCCCTCTACAGGGGATTGCAATTCCTCATCAGCAACGGAACAAGCCCTGATGGAAAAGGACTGTGTTTCATTATCTGAAGTAGGCTTCAGAAGGTGGTTGATAAGAAACTTTTGGGAGTTGAAAGAACTTGTTCTAACCCAACGTAAAGAAACAAAGAACTTTGAAAAAAGGTTTGATGAAATGCTAAAAAGAATGGACAATATAGAGAGGAATATAAATGAACTAACGGAGTTGAAAAATACAACACGAGAACTTAGTGAAATATGCACAAGTTTGAATAGCCAAATTGATCAAGCAGAAGAAAGGATATAGAGGTTGAAGACCAACTTAATGAAATAAAACGAGAAGACAAGAATAGAGATAAAAGGATAAAAAGGAATGAGCAAAGTCTCCAAGAATTATGGGACTATGTGAAAAGACCTAATCTTCGTTTGATAGGTGTACCTGAATGTGATGGAGAGAATGAATCCAAACTGGAAAATACTCTTCAGGATATTATCCAGGAGAATTTTCCCAATCTAGCAAAGCAGGACACTATTCAACCCCAGGTAATACAGAGAACACCACAAAGACATTCCTCAAGAAGAGCAACCCCAAGGCACATAATCGTTAGATTCACCAGGGTTGAAGCAAAGGAGAAAATACTAAGGGCAGCCAGAGAGAAAGGTCAGGTTACCCACAAAGGGAAGCCTATCAGACTTATAGCAGATCTCTCAGCAGAAACCCTACAAGCCAGAAGAGAGTGGGGGCCGATATTCAACATCCTTAAAGAACAGAACTTTCAGCACAGAATTTCATATCCTGCCAAACTAAGCTTCACAATTGAAGGAAAAATAAAATCTTTTATGAACAAGCAAGTACTCAGAGATTTTATTACCAGCAGACCTGCTTTACAAAAACTTCTGAAAGAAGCATTACACACAGAAAGGAACAACCAGGATTAGCCTTTCTAAAAATATACCAAAAAGTAAAGAGCATCAACATAAAGAAGAATTTACATCAACGAATGGATAAAATAGCCAGTTAACATCAAATGGCAGTAACCCTAAATTTAAATCGACTAAATCCCCCAATCAAAAGATACAGCCAAAACCTAACGGTATACTACATCCAGACCCATTTTATATCCGAAGATACACAAAGACTCAAAACAAAGGGTTGGAGAAAGATTTACCAACTAAATGGAGAGCAAAAATAAATAAATAAACAAAAAGCAGGAGTTGCAATTCTCGCATTTGATAAAACAGATTTCAAAGCAACAAAGATACAGTGGTAAAAGGATCAATGCAATAATAAGACCTAAGGATCCTAACACCTAGATACATAAGACCCATAAAGAGATTTAGACTCAGCGAGACAGAAAATTAATAAGGATATCCAGAACTTGAACTCAGATTCGGAACAAGTAAACTTAATAAGTATGTATAGAGCTCTCCACTTTAAATACACAAAATAGTGATCGGCCATTATTAATACCCATTCATAGAATAAAGCAATATTCCTGTTCTCTCTCCCTCTTTTTCTTCCTCTTTCTTCCTCTCCTTCTCTCCTTAAAAAAAAAAAAAAAAAGAAATCCCTTTATTCTATCCCCATCCAAAAAAAAAAAAAAAAAAAAAAAAAAGAAATCCTTAAATTTCTTAAATTTACGATTTTTAAGAAATTTAGGATTTAAATTGAGGATTATTAAGAAACAGCCGAATTATTTCAGATTATTGATGGTAAGCATATACTCAATGAACTGAAAATGAGGTCAAGCAAAGTCACAGAAAAAAATCAATAAAGGACAGTTTTACAAAATCCGATATATGATCAACGATTTTAAAAATATCAGTCTCTTTTCTGACATCCATAATGTTACCATGTTAAATAAAGAATAAGAGAAAGGAAAGAAGGAAAGAAGGGAGGAAGGGAGAAAGGGAGGGAGGGACAGAGGAAGGAAGGAAGGAAGGAAGGAAGAAGGAAGGAAGGAAGGAAAGAAGGAAGGAAGGAGGGAGAGAGGGGAATAAATAAATTGGGAAACATTCATCAGAGTTTGCCCCATATGGGTTTCTTGAGTAGTCTTGGAGAGGGGTTGAATGTTCCAGTGTTGCAATTTGTGGGACATTTTAATAGTGTATTAGAATAGCAAAATGAACTTTGACGTCACTTTTGTCTGATTTGTACTAAAAGTTATTTTACTGTCTAAAACTTGATCGAGAAGGAGGATGCCTGTTGCCACACTTCTGGTGGGAGATTTCTTTTTGGCAGCATTCATACCTGCCAGCGTTGTGGCTGACCTTGTGGGTGCTCTGCCAGCAACTTCTCTACCTTCCCACGCAGGTGCATGTTGACCGCACGGCTTCCATTTCTACACACCTGAGCCTGGGATTCTTCCAGGGCTTTCTTTGGCTCCCTGAATGGCAGTCAGGAAGGCTGGAAGAACAGGGTGTTCTGTGCCCCCTGAAAGTAGCCCTCAATCAATGGCTGGTAGGATTGGTGGATGAAAACCACAGGTCCCTCACCCCTGTTTGGGATGGAGCTGAGGTGTGATCTCTTCTATCTCCCACGGCACCCCTGTGGGGTGGACTCCATTGCCCATGGTGGGAACCGACTCCAGGACACACGAGTCCTTGGTTTCCTTCCCTTTCTTAGCTCGTTTCCCGCATTTCCATTGACGCTTCCAGAGATCATAATTTAAATAACTACTTGCTCTTATATCTTTGTCTCCAAGTCTGCTTCTAGGAGAACCCAAATGAAGACCATGCACTCACCGTTTTGCCTATTTTTTTAAATCCTTGAAAATTTTCTGTTCTCAGACAGCAGTACTAATGTGCAGGCCAATGTGTGATGTTTGTCACCAGAGAGTCCTTCGCAGCAATGGTGCCCAGTTTCCATAAATAAATAATTTTTCTACAGGTGCATGTGAGGGAGGGTTCAACTGGGATCACTCCCCATCAAGGCTGCTCTCTTTTATTTTTTATTGACAAATAAAATTGTATCTATTATTCATTGCAATATATTGTTTTGAAATATGTATACATCATGAGGTGGCTAAATGTAACTAATTAGCCTATGCAATGCCTCACGTTCTTAACATTGTTTTGGGGATGAGAACACTTTAAATCTACTCTCTTAGCAACATTCAAGTGTACAATTCATTGGTACTAACTATAGTCACCATGTTATACTATTAATCTTTTGAACATATTCCTTCTATCTAACCAAAATTTTTTATCTTTGACTAACATCTCCCAACCATGGCTGTCTACATGTAAGTGGGATCGTGAGGTATTTGTCCATCTGAACTTAGCTTATTTCACTAAACATAATGTCCTTCAGATTCATTCGTGTTGTTCCAGATGACAAATTGCCTTCTATTTTAAGACTGAATAGTATTTCAATGTGACACACACACAAACACACACACACACACACACACACACACACACACACACCTCACATTATCTTTATCCATTAATCTGTTGATGGACACTTAGGTTGATTCTATTTCTTGGCTGCTGTGAATAATGCTGCAGTAAACATGGAGGTACAGGTGTCTCTTAGGGATCCTGATTTCATTTCCTTTGGATATACACCCAGTACTGGGATCGCTGGATCATAAGATAATTCTACTTTTAACTTTTTTTGTGGAACTTCCATACTCTTTTCCATAATGGTATGTTAATTTACATTCTCGCCAACAGTGGGCAAGGGTCCCCTTTATTCCACATCCTTGCCAACATTTATCTTTTACCTTTCTGATAATAGCTATTCTAACAAGTGGAGGTGATATCTCATTGTGGTTTTAATTTGCATTTCTCTGATTATTAATGATAAGGCTGCTCTCTTACACGCTGGGACTGCTTATATTTAGTAATGGAAGTTTCCCCTTTGGATCTAAAGTGATTTTTGTTTAATTAGCAAATTCAAGTCATGATGGGAGGAAGGAGTGATAGAGAAAAATGTATTGCCCTTTCCACAGCTCATGTGAGAAACAAAGGAGAAAACAGGAATTGAAAGTATAAGCATCAAGCAAAATGCTTTGGTTTCCTATGCTATTTTGTAACTTTCTGGTGTTTTCCTTATAATAACCAAGTTTTCAATTCCTGCCTTTCTGTTCCCACCCACATGTGTCTTTCCAATCTGCAATATCCTTGCACCCTGTTCACTCACCTCTGTTCAATGTCAGGTAAGAGCATTGAGTATAAATTAAGCTGTGATTTGTTATAAAAGTAAGAAATATGCATCTGCACCACTTTTGAAGTAATAAACAAAGGTATAAAGAAAAGACTGCATAGTGTAATTTTCATTTTAAAGGTTTCAGAATAGCAAGTCACATTTTGGAGAGTGAAACTGTTCATCACAGTTATAGGGCGCATGGCCCTGGGCATCTGTATAACTGCTAACCTGGAAGAGATTTGCTGAAAATCATCGTGGGGAGAAAGGAAGAAACACAGCTTATCAAACCAATGGAATCTCTGAAAAGTAATAGTCTCCTTGAAGGCAATGAGCCTGCATAGTAATTGCCTTCTCATGAGACTGTTACACACAGTATACAAAGAAATGTTGAGTGTGAACACGGTTGTATGATAAGACATCTTGAGAAATACAGCTGTCAAACCAAGTATTTGGCAAGGAAGACAGAGGAGCATTAGTGTCTCCAGACCTCAGCAGAATTCTTTGGAGTAACAGATTCTTTCTTCAAAATCTATTTTCACCCTTGGAAATGCACTAGCTCTTCAGCTCATTAGGATCTGTCCCGCTAAAGACTCTCATAATTGCCTGAGCCTTCACTGAGAAATTTTGCAGCTAACATCAATGTTTGTGATTCACAATGCATATTTTCTCTACAGTTCCAGTGAAAAGGACCCGAATACAAGATCTTTTGAGGGCTTTCCAGATGTCATTCCAGCCTCTCAAGGGACTGGGAAGCATCAGGTGGCAGCTAAAATGAGTAGGCTGCCCTTAAGATGGGACTGAGTTCAATGCTAAGGAGCACTCAGCGTGTATTCAATTGTGCCATCTGAAGAAAGGTCAAGGGGACTTGGCCACCACTGGAAAAAAGAGCAGAAACACACCAGAAATCAGAGGATACAAATCCACCCACCCATATATCCATCCATCCATCCATCCATCCATCCATCCATCCATCCACCCACCCAACTGTCAATACATCCATTCATCCATCCACCCACCAACCCACTCAATCATCTATCCATCCATCCATCCATCCATCCATCCATCCATCCATCCATCCATCTATCCATCCATCCATCCATCCATCCATCCATCCATCCATCTATCCATCCATCCATCCATCCATCCATCCATCCATCCACCCACTCAACCATCCATCCATCCACCCAACCATCCATTCATCCATCCATCCATCTATCCATCCTTCCATCCATCCATTCATCCATCCATTCGTCCATCCATCCATCTGTCCATCCATCCATCCATCCATCCACTCAACCATCATCCATCCATCCATCCATCCATTCAGAGCACCTGCTTTTCACAAGGCACTTTGTGCCCATAAATGTTTTAGGGAAAGGCTAGACCAAACACTCCTGGATACTTTCTCATGATTTTCTTGCATACTACTGTCTTTACAACCACCTTCTATTAGGCATGTGAGAAAACTGAGACTCCAGGGCATCTCTGTTTGCTGACTTGCTATGAGTGATGCTGTAGTCTCAAGATTTGGAATATTTTGACAAGTAAAACTTGTCATAAGTGGTGTTGTTTTCAGCTTGAAAGAAAGTCATCCTTCAAGAACAGTAAAACTTTCTATGATACAGACTTTCTCCAGCCATTTCATTGTGACAGTAATTCAGGATGAATGCCATAGTATTTGCTTTACATTCAGAAGTCAGGTTTAGTTTCTTAAGAGAGCTACTTGCTATACCAAGAACTTCAAGTTGTGTGATGCTTCTTTTTCTTCCTTAGGTAAAGATGTGAGTTTTTACTCTAGTCAGTGGGGCTCATTGACTGGAGAGAGCACTTGTGTAACCAGGACAGGCTAGCAAATGTTTTGCATTGTGCAGAAGCCAACGTGTGGAAAGAGTTTGCATCTGGGAAGAAGCAACAGTAAATTCACATTATTCTTTTGCAGTTAGCAATCTTGAGCAAAAAAAAAAGCATCCTTCAGGGGTTTCTGGCCTTGTCCCTGGGTCGTGGCAGACACAGATAATGATATGTGTGCAGCCATTTGCAATGGAACAAGCAGCCGCTCCAACAGAGGTCACCCCTGGCTGCACAGCCTCCTGATGGCCTTGGTAACTGGGCTGTTGACCTACCTGAAATCCATTTAAGCCACAGAAAGTACTGGGCAAGAAGTTCTGATATGTCCTCTCTCAGGATCCCCACATGAAAAGTAAAGCAATATGACATGTTTTCCTACTGAGCCATTCACATTTAATTCATTTCGCTAATTCAACCAACATTTATTAAGCATCTAGCAGGTGTTAGAGTACAAGGTGCTGAGGGCACAAAGACAGATGATGCCCAAACCTTGTTCTCAACAGTGCTGCAATTAAATATTAGAGACTGACATAGAAGTCAAACACAGTACTGCTCCCAGGATGGAGATATGTGTGTGATACAATCAGGAGCACAGAAGAGAGTGAGCAATGGAGCAATGCTATTTGGAGGAGGGCACATTTTGCTGCATGTGGCACACTTATTCCGAGAAGAAAGGCTGGTTTGGGTTGAAAGGAGTCTCCTCTGGTTACTTGCTGGACAATCCTGGGTTTGAGAGGACATTTTTTATCCACTGCTATCATGACTTGAATCCAGGTATTCATTCGACAGTCACTGCATGTTTCCTGTGCCACGCCCTACGTCAGGCTTTGAGAAGATACAGTTCCTGTCATCAAGGGACCCACAACTTCATAGAAGGGACAGATAATAAACAACCATGGTGTAACATGTAGCTAAATTCAACATTGTTGGGGTCGAGGAGGGGCCTCATGGGAGGAGCCACTAGATCTGAACAGACGCACTTAACTCACACGTGACACTTGGGTATCTGTCTGGCTTTTCCTTCAATCTTGGAAATGTGGTTGACAATAGCAAGCTGGATTACAGGTAGGCATCTCCTTTCAAGCCTTTAGGGACTATGAGGGACCATTGCATAAGGACCATGGCAGCCTTTACCAAGCAGTCACTGTTGATCCCACTTACTTATATGATGGGCCTCACAGTGCCTTCTCTTTCCTCAACAAAAACTGGATCCTAGAATCACTTGCTTCCTGCTTTGTGTCTGTTTCTCTGTGTCTTATCAGACCACATATGTCCTAACGACCAGGACCATTTCTTAGCACCTGGCGCATGCTGTCTCTTCACAGCCTAGTCACCTATACTTGATCTTCACTTAGTTTTTCCTATTTCAATTAGTCAACCATATTTAGCAACTCCTACCATATGCTGGACAGTGGATTAAATACTAAGGACTCCGTAGTTACAAAATGGAGTAGTTGCTGCCTTCATGGAATTGGAGGCCCAATGGGGAAGACAAGTAACTCAAGGCCCAATTAGAACACAGAATATTTGAAAAATACACTTTTTTTTAAATAAAAAAAATTTTTTTTATTGCATTTTAGGTTTTGGGGTACATGTGCAGAACGTGCAAGATAGTTGCATAGGTACACACATGGCAGTGTGTTTTGCTGCCTTCCTCCCCTTCACCCACATTTGGCATTTCTCCCGAGGCTATCCCTCCCCATCTCCCCCCCTCGCTGTCCCTCCCCTATTCCCCCCAATAGACCCCAGTGTGTAGTACCCCGTTCCCTGTGTCCATGTGTTCTCATTTTTCCTCACCTGCCTATGAGTGAGAATATGCAGTATTTCGTTTTCTGTTCTTGTGTCAGTTTGCTGAGAATGATGTTCTCCAGATTCATCCATGTCCCTACAAAGGACACAAACTCATCATTTTTGATTGCTGCATAATATTCCATGGTGTATATGTGCCACATTTTCCCAGTCCAGTCTATCATTGATGGGCATTTGGGTTGGTTCCAGGTCTTAATACACTTTAAGATTAAAAAAAAAAACATGTTTCATTCCTCCTAAGTGTTATATTTTTATCACATTTATGACATTTTAGAAAGTTAAATTAAAAAAGGATAAGTTATATGATGTCATAATTAAATAATTTTGACATTTACAAGCTGACTTCTCTAAGGTATCCTAAGTATGCATAATGGTAGAATATGGTTTCAGTAAATAACAGTCAAAGCAGATTTGCAGACAGCCAGTTTCGTCTTTTCTTCTGACACTGTATCTCTTAACATCCCTCAAGATTGGTAGGATTTGTAGTTGAATACCCGACTCTGCCATGCTTGGGACAGCACTGGCTCCACTCAGGAGAAGGGGCTACAGAACCAGGGATCTGCCTCTTGCAGTGTCAGAACCAGAAACTCCAGGCACTGGGATGCAGAGTGGCTGTGAGTGAAGAGGCCAGAATGATTCTTGGCGAGGGGCTGGGAGCCTATCAAGGAATAAAACTAGGCAAGAGGGAACTGTGGAGTATCAGGGTGTTGCAGAGTAATCACCCAGATCCTCTTTCTTTAGTGCTATTTTCCCACACCTTGGTGCCAGGTACGGTGCCTGCAGCACCTTACAATTGATGCTGGGTTATGGACTGTTTACTATATTTTAATACCTGAGCAAGAAATTCTGAGGAGCAGAAGGATGATCGTTATACTAAATTCTAGTTTGTTGTTATCAAAAATACGGCCTATCCCATAAGTCAGGAAAATGTATTACTTTTTTAGAAAAAAAAAACAACAATTTATGTCGAATGCAAATTGCTGTATCAGAAAAGTCTTTTTTCCAATCTTTATCATTTCAGAATGTATAGTGCGGACTCTGGGAACAGAGAGGGGTTGTGACACCCAGATAGATCCCCAGGAAGGGAGATCTTAATCAACATTACACTGTCTGCGAAATGTTTAAAAACCACTAGTTCGTGTCCTTTGTAGGGACATGGATGAATCTGGAGAACATCATTCTCAGCAAACTGACACAAGAACAGAAAATGAAATACCTCCTATTCTCACTCATAGGTGGGTGATGAACAATGAGAACACATGGACACAGGGAGGGGAGCACTACACACTGGGGTCTATTGGGAGGAATAGGGGAGGGACAGTCAGGGGGGAGTTGGGGAGGGATAGCAAGGGGAGAAATGCCAGATGTGGGTGAAGGGGAGGAAGGCAGCAAATCACACTGCCACGTGTGTACCTATGCAACTATCTTGCATGTTCTGCACATGTACCCCAAAACCTAAAATGCAATTTTAAAAACCCACTAATACAACACATTTTTTTCTTCCTTCCTTACTCTCTCTCTCTCTCTCTCTCTCTCTCTCTCTCTCTCTATCTCTCTCTCTTTTTTTAGGCATTCTCCATTTTTCAGCAAGGTGGTTACATTTTGAAGTGTGTGTCAGGAAAGCTTAGCCTCAGTCCACATGGTCTTCTGCGTTCCTAAAACCTTGCTTGTATTTTTCTGAAGTGCCTAAATAGAAAGTGCTCATTCAAATCTTATTCAACTTCCTAGAAATGAAATATGAAAGTGGTGAGAGCTCAGTGCTCTCTGCTATCCAATGCAAATGTATGCAAATTTCTTCATATTAGAATCATTGTCTAGTTGTCATCCTCGCACGGGGCACATCAAAGCCATACGACCTGATTTTTGCACCTGCTGTTTAATTAAATTTACAAGGCAGACACACTCCCCACTCCCGGTGATATACAAATCCGTTTTTACAACCACAGCTTCTAATTTACAAGGTAGTTGACTGCTGAGATTCCCCATCAATAGCTGTCCAACTGCCCTTTGTTACACTAAAGATTAAAAAAGGAAACAAATGATGATTATTTGGGGAGATGTATTAACAGAAAATATTAAAAGTACTTTCTCTGATCCAATCCCAGATTTTTTAAAGCTTTGTGAGTTATAATTGATATACAACAAATTGCACACGTTTAATGTATACATTTGGTGAGTTGGGACATATGTATACACCTGTGATATATTTCTTCAAAAGACAAAAAGGAAAATATGAATTAAGGTACTCAATGTCAGTGGAAATAGAATTGTTGCTTGTGTTGATTTACCTCTAATTTTCATGAAAGGCACAAAACTTTAACCTTTTCTGCAGTTTGATGCTTTCAGTTATTTAGTATTTCAGGGAGAAAAAAGGAGTCTGCAATAGAGCAAGGCCACAGTGGTTTTAGGAAGGATCGACGTGCTAAGGCTATAATAAGATATTAGGTGTTTTCTGAAAGATATTTGCTGTTCGAAAATAAAGCACTGTGCAATTCTCCCTCAGCTTCTCTCCACAGGGGATTTTGAGTCTTCAAATTGTATGTATCTCCATAAAATGGTGAAAGAAACTAGTCGAGCCTGATTCTCACACTTGTTTTATGTTATTATTTTTTCTTAGGCCAACATGGTGTTCTTCTCCTTCTTTACGACCTGATGCACAGACATGGATTTGATCTCCCTAAGAGACAGCTCAGAAGAAAAGCCAGCAGAGATATTTTAAGGGAAGCCTAGAGCGGATGAAAAAACACTTCTTTGTCTTTCTCTGCTAATTCATCCAGTCTAAGGACCTACGTGGAAAAATCATGCCTTTTCAGGTACTTTAGAAAAAATAATTTGATCAAAGTAATATTTTGTTTGTCCTTACCGGTATACTCTAAAATCTTGAAGACCCTCAAAAAATATAATTTTTATGAAATACTTAAAACATGTTATCGTCCGATAATGAAAAGTGAACTTCTGAGGGCCCACCAATAGGTGGCGCCACGCATTCACCGAACCAAATAACGCTGCAGACGAGTTTGGAACAAGCCTCATAAATTAAAGCCTTGTGCTGCAACTAACTGTGAGACATATGGGTTGAGTCCCAGGCCTGCCCAAGAATAACTTTGAAGAAAATTTTGTTTTCTGGCAATACAGATGCTAACACACCACAGAACCTTTAAAAAGAATAAATATGTAGATGGTTCATAGCTTTCAGAATAATTTAACCTTCCCCCCTCAAAGTTAAGATAGCATCACAAGAATAAAATAATATAGGCACTGTTTTTTCTGTTTTTGAAAAAACAAATTGGTGGCTGTGATGCTCTCAGGAATTATTTGTCAATTACTTTTTATTTAATGACATTTTATTTTATTAATCCCAAGGGGAAAGGAAAACAGTGACTTTATCTTGAAATGAGCTAATCCTTGAGGCATATGTAATATTTAAACAAAGAGTTCTATGTACCAAAGTGTCACTGCCTAAATTTGGAATTACCTAAATTTGCTTCTTTGTTCTGTGGTATGACCTGCATGGACTCAGAGGTTTCCCACTTGAGAATCAAACATACTTCTTGCAAAATTCTCCATTCCATCACGGAAGAGGTGACTCATCACACTAGGAGAGTTGGCACAGTCTCTGAGAAACAGAATTTACAAAGCGATTAATTTTTACTAAGAGTTGAAGGTATATCTTTAAGATATTAGCATCTAAATTATAAATGAGTCTTTCCCCTTAAAACTTCGGTTTTATTTAAAGAATGACTGTTTACAGAAGTCTTGGAATCAGAGTGTGATTGCTGGATGCCGTGCTGGTTGAAGTTACTCTTGATACATGGACCCGTTCAGCTGAGGGTAGAAACTTAGAGAAATGCAAGCAAAACACATGGAGTGGTTTAAAAGAGAATAGTGACAGGCATAAATGTCAGGCTCCATTGACTAATACAGCATTTCTGCAAAGGGAAGGGCGCTGGCAAGAGCTTAGAATGAAGCCAGCTCCGAAATAGGTTTATTTGTTGCCTTAGAAAGGTAGAGAAGGACAGAAACAAAAAAGTAAAGGTTTTTATTTATCCTTAGACCCAGTAGTATTGGTGCATTTTGCTGTCCTGAAATTCTACTTAGCAGCTGAATAGATTGAATAAGGTCATCTCTAATATGTTTCAGTATATAAACAAGCGGTGTTTCTGCGAAGAAAACATTTGCAAGTGATTTAAGATGAAATCAACAACTGTGGTCGGTGGTTGTTTTTATTGCAATATCTCTCAAAGGCAAAAGGGAAAAATGGAAACCAACCTTCAGGCATGTTCTGTGCTGGGTGTGATGTTAGTCATTAATTTGTGACAGACATACATAGGGAGATACGGAATTGAGGAAAGGCTAAAAAATATGGAACCCTCCATCCCAAAGCAGGGATTACAAATATAAATCACTTTTAATTACTGGATTTTGATGTCCGTAACATTATTTTTACTTACTTATTTATTTATTTATTTTTGAGACAGGGTCTCACTCTGCCACCCAGGCTGGAGTGCAGTGGCATGTTCTGTACTCACTGTGACCTCCACCCCCTGGGTTCAAGTGATCCTCCTACATCACCCTCCCAAGCAGTTGGGACCACAGATGTATGCCACCAGGCCTCGCTAATTTTTTTTTGTTGTTGTTATATTTTTAGTAGAGATGTGGTCTCACCATGTTGCCTAGGCTGGTCTCGAACTCCTGAGCTCAAGTGATCTGCCTGCCTCAGCCTCCCAAAGTGCTGGGATTACAGGCGTGAGCCACTATGCCAAGCACAAACGTGAAGTTTTGTATTTCTTGTGCCAGCACTGAGCCTGAAACTTAATAAAAATTCATTTGTATGTTCGTTGTTGCTGCTATTTTATTTTTATTTATTATGTTTCGATCGATGAAACCAGTGATGTGATATCTAGGTGCCAGTCACTGGGGGTATTAGGGAAGAGGCTGACAGGGCAAACATGACCTTTTGTTTCTGATGGAGTTAATATTTTAATTATAGAGACAGACATATACATGTGTAATGCTGACAAAGTGAACAGTCCTTAGCCCTTTGATCATTTTTTTCCATTTGTGAAGTGGGGCTATTGTAAAAGAACTTCTGCACACAGCTGGGAGGAGTAAATAAGCCAGGACCCAGGTCACAGTGTGCCTCCGCTGAGCTCCTGTGGACGAGGCGTCACCACATGTGGGGACATCCCAGCTGCTCTGTGCAACTATTTCACCACCTCCCTGAGCCACCAAGGCACCTCAATGGGGTGCCACCAATATCAGCTCCATTTTACAGATGAGGACATGGGGACTCCTTTTTTTTTCTTTATTTTATTTTGTTTTACTTTAGATGTATACTATATCCAGCATTTCTCCCCATTTTATCTCTCCCCACCCTCCCCACCCCCGCTGTCCCTCCCCTAACCTCCCCAACTGCCCCCAGTGTGTGCTGCTCCTCTCCCTGAGTCTACGTGTTCTCATTGTTCAACACCCACCTATGAGTGAGAACATGCGGTGTTTGGTTTTCTGTTCTTGTGTCAGTTTGCTGAGAATGATGGCTTCCAGATTCATCCAGGTCCCTGCAAAGGACACGAACTCATCGTTTTTTGTGACTGCATAGTGCTCGGTGTATACATACCATGTTTTCCTTGTCCAGTCTACCACTGATGGGCATTTGGGTTGGTTCCAGGTCTTTGCTATTGACTCCTTCTTATATTTCCTTTTATTCACTATGTAAGTCGTATTGATAGTGTTCATCAACTGTCCATGCCTCATAAGATTCCAAGCTCTTTCCCACGGCAGACCAGGCCCTCCTTATGTGGCCAAGCCCGTCCTCCATCGCCCCCTGCAATCTGTGTCCCAGCAGCAGCACATCTCCCGGTTCTGACCAGCTGGTGCTCTTATCTTACAGAACATGCCTGTCCTTCAAGCATGTCTGTTAAGGGAGAGAAGCTTCTCCGTAGCCATCCCTTCCCATCTTGGTTTAGTACAGATAAGTCATCCCCTTGAGGGTAGCTGCTCTGTGAAGGCATCAAAATACAAGGCACAGCCTCTGGTGGCATTTGCTAAAGAGAGGATCGGGTGTCGGTTCAAGGGATGGGGCTGCTGCCATGACCAAGCAGAGAGAACAGTGCATCATGTTTGCCGTCCGTTGGCAAGCACGGCCGTGAGACAGGGAGGAATCCGTGAGCAGCCAAGCTTGCAGAAGGCATGAGTGCAGGCTGAAGCATGGCCCGGATCGCTGATGCACTGTGCCTCGGGGGCACGCTGCTGCCCACACCGATCAACGCAGGGGGATACAGAAGGAAGGACTCCCAGCGGTTCAGGCACATGGCTAGGCTTCCTTTGTGCCTCCTCCCCTGCTGAATTTATCTTCATAGCCCTAACTGAGGGGACGCTCAAATTCAGTAGGGTAAAGTTCCAGAACCTCAGATGCAACAGAAAGGAAAGCAACGGAATCCCTGATTTTTGTTGTTGTTGTTTATTCGGCACGAAGCATGATTACCTGGTATTCGGTGTGACAACATATGAAAAGGCCTCTTACATCATCAAAAGGAGATACAAACCCTTGCTGTGTCTGTAACTAAGGAAGTCACTTGCACACTTTAACACAACATTGCCTCAACCATACAGTGAGATAATAGCCGTCCATCCAACTTCTAGGATGTTGGGAAATTTGCTGGGGCAATCCCTGCTAAAGCTCCTTGTAGACTACGACCTGGGGAGCAAATGTCAGCGATTATGATGAGGCCGACGCAGACTCCAGCCAGTGGGGTGTCATCACTGAGAGTGGCAGAGACCTTGCTATCATAGTTTCCCAGTGACACTCAGCAGAGAACACATTCTAGTGATTCCAGAAAATGCATTTTTGGCTTTTTAGGCAGAGAGTAGAGTCAAGCCAATTGGCTGTGAGATCATTCAGAAGAATGAGGAAACCTCTCCATCTGTGGAGGCTCCATGGGCAGTCATGGGGTGGGGAGCTTCCTGTTTCCAAGGCACTAGCCAAGACTGCTTCTCTGGGAAGGGGAGACTAGATGGCTGGTGCCCCCGTTGTCAGCTGGGGACAGGCAGGAAACTTCATTGCTTCTGGCTCCATCCAGCTGCTGCAAAGTCAGCCTCATGGACAGTGATGACGACCCTGGGTTATAGTTCACAGGTGACACTTTCACCCATCAGCACCAGGGTCTACTGTATAAAAGAATGAGAGGGTGTTTCTACCCTCAGGACTTTTCCGATTTCCCAATCTTCCCACATTGGCATCTTCATACACTCTTGATGTACATGTGCTTGTGAGCTTAACTGAAACATAGGTCCTAGCTAGATGCAAATCTCTGCTCCATTTTTTTTTTGAGATGGAGTCTTGCTCTGTCACTCATGCTGGAGTTCAGTGGCTTGATCTCAGCTCACTGCAACCTCTACCTCCTGGGTTCAAGCAATTCTCCTGCCTCAGTCCCCGAGTAGCTGGGATTACAGGCACGTGCCACCACGCCCAGCTAATTTTTATATTTTTAGTAGAGATGGGGTTTCACCATATTGGCCAGGATAGTCTCGATCTCTTGACCTTATGATTCACCCACCTCCACCTCCCAAAGTGCTGGGATTACAGGCCTGAGCCACCGCGCCTGGCTTGCACCATACTTTAGTTACGATCCTACATTTAGTTCCATGTTTGGAGACTCAGCGTCTTCACGTAAAAGTGGATAGTAAGAGCTACACAATGGATGTGATATGAAGATTCAATCAGACCATGAAGGAGCCCCTACTCCATGCCCGGCCCGTTAACAGGGCTGTTGAAGTTCGAGCTCCCTTGAGAGAAAGCACTCTCTTTTGTGTCTTCAAAGACTAGGTACTTGCTAACCTATACTAGATGCCCAAGTCTTCATCATTAAATAACTACACTGAGTCTCGTGTAAGAAGGCAGCTTTTGGATGCTTCTCTGCCAGGTAAGTTATAGAACAAAGGGCCTTAAAAAAGATCGTTCAGTCTGTAGTTAAAGGATGCTTCTAATGTGCTGTCTAGGAAAGTCATGAGAGTCTATTTTGGGGTGATACAACCTGAGTCAAATCCCAGGTCCTCTGCCTGCTATTCTGTAAGCTTGGTAGATGTTAAGCATGAGCCAGAGTGTCAGGAGACTATGACATAGCACATCCTAAGTGCTCAACATGGAGAGTGGCATGGCAGGTGTGCTCCACAAACGCGGGCACTTCCTGCTGCATGGCTGAGTCTGCACTGGTAACCGCGATGCCAATCTCATGGGCTGTGCGTCAAGTGCTGTGGCAAGGCACCACGCCCTGTGCCCGTGAAGCCTGTGTCTCACTCACAGACACCTGTGGAGGCGTCGAGTCCGCACTGCATCTTGACCTCAGTGTTCCAGTTGGTGCAGGAGCTGCTGCTGCAGGTCCCGTAGGGAGGGTGACTTGGCCTCCTTAGAATCCTTGCTGGGCAGCTACGGAACTCACCGCCTCACAGTGCTGTTGATTTCGTCCAGTAAAAGTTCCCCTTTGGAGAGTCTATTTTTTATTTTCTGAAGAAATCTTTATTCTCTCCAAATCTGTCTGTCTACTGACTTCTAAAGAAAAACGGAATTCTCCTTCTAGCACATGACAGTCCTTGAGCATCTCAACAATTTCCTTTCGTTAAAGTTATTGTGGTGCATTTGGTGTATTTTATTGTCATTATTTTATGCAGAGTCCTCTCTTGCCCCATATCCCCGCTCCCCAGTTAGCATGTGTGTATTTAGAAAGAGAAAACTCGTCCCACTGTTAAGGATGAAATCAAAAGAAGACAGCAGAGAAGCTTTAGCTTTACACTTTGAGCCCGGTCACTGCATGGTTCCAGCCAGTCCTCATGGCCCTGCGCTGCATCAGGCCACTTCATCTGCTGACAGCTGGGGAGGCTCCAGGCAGCAATCTGCAGGCTGCCTCCCACTCCCGCCGCCTCTCTGCCCAAGCCCGGCGGTGGGAGCAGAGAGATACCAGCCAACTGCAGAGCTGACAGGCCTCGGGGCTGGGGTGGCGGAGGTTTCAGAAGCCCACTGTCGTGTGTGCCATCATGAAAGCACTCTCTGTTGGCTGTCTCTGAAGAATCTTCTTTTGGAAAGGTGTAAACATGTTGGCCCATCAGAGGAAGCCATAAATCTCCCTGTATTCATAGCAGTACAGTGGTACTGAACGGAAGACAAGCGGTTGCCAATCTCACGTTTCACTTCAACCTGGCCATCTGGGTTGAGACAGAACTTGGGCTAACAAGCCGTATACACCCACAGCAAAGAAGCATTCCACCAGAAGCTTCTGGGGCTACTAAAAATGTTCATGCCAACATTTTTCAGAACACTATAATGGCAGCTACCCCATTCCCCTAATTTCTCCCCAAATTAAGCCCTAAAGACTTGCTATGGGATCTTCTCACACAGATAATGAAAGCTAAGTCTACTGAGAGTCAGGCAAAAAAAAAAAAAAAAATGGCCAGAGTTCTCACTGAGCAAATAGGCTCTGTGGGCCAGAAGACTCGGGATGAATTCAGATGCTTTGACACAGCAGCTGAGCAAGAGGCTTTTCTTATCTTCGGATGAACTCTAGGGTCATTCCAATATCAGGCTAGTGTCAGAATATGTTTAAACTTTACTGGCTAAGTTAATCAGGGCTCGTTCACTGATGAGGCAGATTCTGCAGTGCTAAATAAATCGCAGGAATATGATAGTAACCAACGTACATTCAGTGTTGAGGGTTCTTTATCTCAGATAAAATCCTACACTAGGCCGGTCTCAAGCTTGAGGTAGGTGCCTGGGGAGGGCGTGGCCCATCTGAATCCACGCTTGCCTATGTGACTCCATCTGCTGCTGAGAGCAAATGTTCATCTGGCTGCTTAGAGGGCTTCTTGTGGACTTGGATTGCAGAAGACAGTATAGAATATCTGTATTGCTTCATTCAGCCTCCCAAGCAACTTTGTGAAGCAATCATCTATCATCTGCCAAATACATGCTAGTTCTGTGGGGTTTATAAAGACCTATAAAAATGGTCGGGTTTGAATAATATAGCTGGAATATGCACATCTCATTAACCCATTTATGCTGGAGGTTGCACATTGTGTGTGTGTGTGTGAAAAATCAGACCTTGGCAATGACCTTCAGCAGTAGGGTATAAATAACTCCCACAAGTTTAGCATTCCAATAATGGAACACTAGGCATAAGTGAGTTAAAACCGTGTAAGGCAGGATGTTTTAACCAGAGAACAACCAGTACAGAACTCTTGCTCAGAGTTCAGAGGAGAAGAGAGAGGTCTGGGCTCCATTGAGCAGAGAAAGGCTCATGGGGCGAGCCGTGTACATTAAGTCCTGAGGGAGGGATCTGAATAGAGGCAAGAGGGAGAAGTTCCTCAAAGAGCGAGGCTGTGGTCCCTGCCCTGCTTCCCCCAATCCCTCGGCCTTAGCTGCTCTCTCTGGAGCCTTGCTTTCAATTGGGAGTGCTTGAAGATTAAGCTAATGAGCTTTCCTGCTGCGGGTGGTCGGGAGCCAATGCCTCCACGCTGGCACCCAGCACTGCTTATTTTTCTTTTAAATAAAGAAACAGGCTGTCTAACATCAGGTGGAGACCTAGGTGCCTTGCACAGCCTCAGGTTGGAGAACATCTTTGCCTCGGGTGACAGATGGCCCCATCACACTTCATCTCTCAGACCTCTGGCCCCAGCCACACTGCACATATGACACTTGAGTTGGTGACACGCTGTCATCCATTCCCATTAACGTATGATAGAACTCAATCAGTCCAGCTGCCGGGCCAGCATCAGAGCGGAGTAGCAGGAAGAAAAGAAAACCACTTGGACTCCTGCATGACCTGTGTTCCTTTCCTCCCAGCCCTTACTTCAGTGAGGATTTCTCGCCAGCAGAGCAATCTTTTGAATTCCCAGTTGATGATGAGGTTTTGAGTTGACCAAGCAAAGCCATTTATCAAGCCCCTGCTCCTCTTCAGAATCCTGGCAGGCATGCTACATACCAACTGTGCAGTCCCGGCAAGGCACAACTCTGTTTTTGCTCAATGCTACTAAATTTGAAGGAGGTGTGTTTGTGGGTGAGAGTAAGTTTTGAAGGAAAACATTTCCTATTTCCGTATGGTTCTGCGTCAGGTTCCTATTCACCATTCTGTTGTTTACTGTGCTCTTTTCATTTCTTTGTGCTTCGTTTTGTTCCTTGTTGCATTGCAATTGAGACTAATGTCAATTTTAAGACTCTAGAATTCTGTCTTTATGGTAGACTTGCAAAAAAAAAAAAGGCACAAAGTTATTGGCACAAGAAGAGACTGTGGCATAATACCAGTGACTGACTATCTCACCTTTGCTCCCCCTTATTTCTTACTAACGGGACTCCTAATTTTATTATGTGGTTTTCTACACCCTGCATTTCCCAGCTTTTCTTTAAGCTCAGTATAGCCATGATGCTCTGCTCTAATGAGCTGTATCGTATTACATATGACTTTGGGGCAGCACCCTAAGATGGAGTAGGTGAGCCATATTCTTTCTGTATCCAGTCCCATATGAGAATGTGCTGCTGGGATGAGGAGGATGAGGACCGGAGCTCAGTGATGGCAGGGAACATGTGGTCCTTGAAGACGATGAGGAACTACCCTGTCAACCCAGGACTCTTCTTTTCCATGAGAAAATTAAATCTTGCGGTTTATGCCACCACCGCTTAGGTTTTCTGTTATACGCACCCAAAATTAATCACAGCTGCCATGTCAGTAACATTTCAAAGTTACCTTTACTTTACTGGGAAAGTTTTGTTCATACCCCATGCATGAAATGCCTGTCCGTTACATACACTCCCCACTGGTTCTCTCACTCCTCTTAGGATGATGACAGGACCACCGTGATGGCAGTGCTCCTCTGAAGCACTGCCGTCTCTTCCTCCCCCGTCCTTGTCCATCCCTCTGTGCCTTCCTTCCTTCAGTATCCATCGAGTGCTTCCCATGTGACAGACGCTGCACTGGAAGATGACCCTTGCACCTATGGTGCTTTAACTTAGTGGTGGGGAGAAAAGACAGGAGCATGTACACATTTGGCAAAAGTCGCAAAGAGTAATATGAGATTTTTATGTTCAGAGGCCTCCCCACGGGTGACACAATGGCATCGAGTGATAAGGTTTTGGTATGTGTCCCTGCCCCAATCTCATGTTGAAATGTGATCTTCAGTGTTGGAGGTAGGGCCTGCTGGGAAGTGTTTGGGTCACAGGGGACAGATCCCTCATGGCCTGGGTGCTATCCTCACAGTAGTGAATGAATTCTCTGAGATCTGGTTGTTTGAAAGTGTGTGGCATCCCCCCTCTTGCTCCCGCTCTCCCCATGTGATATCTTGGCTCCCCGCTTTGTCTTCCACTATGATTGGAAGCTCCTTGAAGCCTCCTCAGAAGTCAAGTAGATACCAGCACCCCACGTCTTATACAGCCTGCAGAACTGGAATTCCATTAGACCTCTTTTCTATAAGGTATTCCCTTACAGAAATTTAAGAATAACTTTGTACATGAAGCCTGGAAGGATAAGTAGGAATTAGCTGAATAAAGAAAGAGCGGGGAAGCTTCAGATGGAAAGTTCATCACAGGTAAAGGCCTTGAAATAGGGAAAGATGGAGAAAAAGTCACAGAAGGCCTGAAGCACAGCCCATGTGGTCCAGAAGAGAAATAAAGTGTGGCTGGGCATGGTGGCTCATACCTGTAATCCCAGCACTTTGGGAAACCAAGGTAGGAGGATTACCTGAGCCCAGGAGTTTAAGACCGGCCTGGGCAACATAGTGAAATCCTGTCTCTCCAAAAAATACAAATATATATATACCTGAGCATGGTGGTATGTGGTTGTACTCCTAGCTACTCAGGAGGCTAAGGCAGGAGCATCATTTGAGCCCAAGAGGTCAAGGCTGCGGTTAGCCATGATTACCCCATTGCACTCCAGCCTGGGGAGCAGAGCAAGACCCTGTCTCAAAAATAAATAAATAAACTTTTGTGTGTGTGTGTGACAGACAGAGAGAGAGAGAGAGAAGATTGAGAGATGAGTTTGGAGTTGTCCAGAGCCAAGCAGATTAGATTATTCAGGCCCTTATTCAATTGCAGAAGCCTTGGTGAGCATGCAGCCTCCTTGTGGGTTTGAACTTCATCCTGAAAAATCATAGAAAACATTTGAAGGGTTTTAAACCTGGAAATGACGTAATGAAGTGTGCCTTTGAAACGCCTCCTGTTTGCTATGGTCTGAGAATAAGCAGGAGGAAGGCTAGAAAGGTTGGTCCCAAAGCCTTAAGAATGTTGCTTTATTGATCTTACTGATCAGGGCTGAGTGATGCTGCTCATGCCCACTCCACACTTTCATTCCAGTTCTTCCCTTGTTTATTCATCTTCACAGCTTTCCTTGCATGTGTTTTGCTGTTTTCTCTGTCTGCAATTTCCATGTTAATCAGCTAGCTTGATGTTTGCAGTAATGTGTCTGCAGCAAGTTACTCATTTCTTTTTCTCTTATCCTTTCTCTCCCAGAGTTCCTCCTATTCTCAAAGGTATCCAGTTAATGCCATCATGAGTGGTCATTAGTAGCCATTCTTTCAGTATTCCTTTGTTTAACCAACTGAATAGAATGTCTTAACAAAGCGTTACCCTCCAGTACTCCTGGGTCTAGGAGCCCGAGGATATCTTTCAGAGATGCTGAGGGCCACACCTTGGATGAAGTCTGGGAGTGAGTGGGCCTGGCAGTTGACCTCTGCCCCTTTCACACATGTCAAAATGGGGCTTTATCTGCTTTATGAAAAATGAGTTTCTGAATAAGAGTTTGCTTGAAAAATAACCCACTAACATTGCAGGCTTAAGAATGCTACTCTGCAGAACTAAAATCTCCAGATCAGCAACTTGTCATTTCATCAACCTGTTTGTTTAAGACCGTCTTAGGCTTTGTCCCAGCCCTTACGCCGGGAGGCCTGCAGCAGCAGCCCTGCCTCACCTCTTTCAACTCCAGCCCTTCCCTACAGATCTCAATGCCTGACCACCTACACATTTATGCCACACTGGACCTAAGCTTTCGTTCCTGGTTTCTTCTTTTTTTTTCTTTTTCAGATGGAGTTTTGCTCTTGTTGCCCAGGTTGGAGTACAATGGCACGATCTTGGCTCATTGCAACTTTTGCCTCCCGGGTTCAAGTGATTCTCCTGTCTCAGTCTCTCGAGTAGCTGAGATTACAGGCATGCGCCACCACGCCCGGTTTATTTTCTGTATTTTTAGTAGAAACGGGGTTTCACCATGTTAGCCAGGCTGGTCTCGAACTCTTGACCTCAGGTGATCTGCCTTCCTCAGCCTCCCAAAGTGCTGGGATTATAGGTTAGAGCCACCATGCCTGGCCCGTTCCTGGTTTCTAAGTCCTGTGTGATTTCCTCCTTAAACAACCAGCATGCTGTGCTCCGCTCTTACAAGGCAAAGCTCTCTTTTCTCTCTCCGACTGGCTAGACTCTAATTCATCTGAGTTTTCCTCACCCTCTCTCCCTTTCTGCTAGCCAAAATGCTTTTTCCTAAGTTCAAAGCTTAGCTCATTTTCTACCTCTTGCAGGAAAATGACCATCATTATGTCTCCTTTCCCTGGGATCATTAAACATGAATCACTTGTGCATCAGACACAGTCCTGAACTACTGATTCGACAGTCTTGTGACATTCTCTGTTGCCATTTTCTCAGCTAGATTATAAACTCTGAAAGCAAGGGCCACACTTCATGGAGAGTTAAGCCAGAAGAGTATGTTTAAGCCAGACAGTGTCTTTTCATGAGAACATCAGGCAATTTTTTTTTTATACTTTAAGTTCTTGGGGTGCATGTGCAGATCATACAGGATTGTTACATAGGTATACACAGGCCATAGTGGTTTGCTGCATCCATCCCCCCGTCATCTACATTAGGTATTTCTCCTAATGTTATCCCTCCCCAATCCCCCCACCCCTTGCTATCCCTCCCCTATCTCCTCCACCCCCCAACTTTTTTTTGAGATGGAGTTTCACTCTTGTGGCCCAGGCTGGAGTGCAATGGCGTGATCTGGGCTCACTGCAACCTCCTTCTCCCAGATTCAAGTGATTCTCCTGCCTTAGCCTTGCCAGTAGTTGGGATTACAGGCATGTGCCACCACATCAAGCTAATTTTGTGTTTTTAGTAGAGACGCAGTTTCTCCATGTTGGTCATGCTGGTCTCAGACTACCGACCTCAGGTGATTCACCCGCTTTGACCTCCCAAAGTGCTGGGATTACAGGTGTGAGCTACCATGCCCGGCCTGAACATTAAACAATTTTAATGTGGCTCCTGTGGATTCTTCTTCTTTTGCTGTGTTATAGGGCATGAAATGTGTCTTCTTCTAGAGGACACTAGGAGATGAACTATTCTCCGTCTTCGAGGAAGTGAGGATAAGCTCTCAGTGACAGATGATTGGAACTCCGGGTTCAATGAGCATCAGGAGGTGTTCTGAAAGTGAGGGAGGACAGAAGGCTTGGTGGAGGCAGCATAGACCCAAGGGTGAGAATTGAGAGTGGTGGGGGAAGGTGAGGGAGGGCAGTGAAAATCATGCCTGCAGAAGCCCCAGAGTCTCAGTTGTCCTGGAGGAAGTGTCCCCAGAAGAAAGAATTCTGACTTTTGTGAAGAAGCTGGTGATTTGGGCTGCGTGTCTTGAGTGTGCCGGAGCCTGTAAGAGAGGAGGTCCTGCCTTCCGACAGCACAGAATTTAGCTGGGACAGAACCTGCCAGTGCCAGTCCACAGAGCTCATGCCCAGAAGTCCTCCTGCAGACCCTGGAGAAAGCTTTACTGAGACAGGTACCACATCCACTGCTCAGACAAAGCAGCACCCAACTGCCACAGCCTTTGCTCTCTTCCCTTTCAGTCGCCCATGAGAGCACCTACAGTCCCTAAAATAACTGTGGGTGCAACGATGAGATGTGGACAGTTCATAGGGTATTTAGTGGTAGGAAAGTTCTTGCAAATAAGCTTGGGATGGCGAAACTGAAAAAGAGCAAGACCCTTGAGCTGGAACTCTGACATCTCTCTTACGTTTTAAGTTGGCTACGTTAAGGAAAGATGGTAACACCAAAATGCCAATTCTTGCCTTCTTTAGTCCACGTAATCTGTAATCAATGATGACTTCTACCTGGAGGCTTGGTTACGCCTTAACTCCTGGGTGTTAATACCAGCCCTGACCCCCCAGGTCCCTCCACTGAACCCTCAATCCTCTACCAAGAACTTGTCAAGCTTTTCCCCCAGGAACTTGGAATCTGCTAGCCTGCCCTTACTGCACAGAATGTATGGCCTGCCTACTGTTACCCAGGTTCTGTGTAAGGTGCTGAAGACATCCCAGGTTCTACCTGTCCCTTGGATCCCCTTTGCAGGGTCCACACATGATACGGTTTCCCTTGATGAATACCAATGACTACTGTGACCATATCTCACTCCTTGGGCTCAGTGGACTGGATTTGAATACACCTATCTGAGATCATCCCTACAACTTTCTGGTATTTATAGTCTATGATCCTGCCTTCTTTTTCTCATCCCCACTAACCAATGTTTCTGATATCTCAGAACTAAGTCATAACATTCTTGTAATTAGCAGAGAAGAACCTTATTGGCCTTTTCTTGAAGCACAGTTCGTTAATTTCAGATCAAAAGGAACAGTATGGTTCATTTTCAGAGCATGTGGCTCTAAGCCATTAAATGCACCTGTGTTGAAAAATGACCATCCTGCTTGTAAAATTCAGTAATTACTTACTGAAGCAATTGCATGCCTTCCTGTGTGAGGATCGGTAGCAGTTGGGGGAAATTTCACTGTGGCTGGTGAGAATTGAAGCTGAGATAAAGGCAGGGAGTGTATGTGTCAACAGCTGGGAGGTGCCACATCACTTGCACATGGGGCAAGTGGGCGCGACAGGAGACCAAGCAGCAATTACCACTTTCCCAGTGCAAGCAAGCATCTGGGGAAGGGAACTCCCAGGGATCAGACCAAGCCAGTAGAAAAGGCCAGGTGTTATTCCTTCATCAGGCATTGTTAAACACAGGTGCTGCCATTGCAGAGAGGGGTTGGTCAGTGAGTCCAGCCAACCCATCTGTTCTGCCTGGCATGCCCTGTGCTGTGTTAGGCATTGCATGAGAATGTGAATGTCCTTGAAACGTACAGCCTCTGTCTCAATGTCTCAGGATACAGAACCATTATGTGAAGAAGCCACGAAACAAACCATGTGGCCCAACCATGCATTGGGAGACAGAGATGAGTTTCGTTCTAACATTTTAAAACCGTAATGACTACCTTTCTTATTGGCTGTGCAACTGTAAATGCAGAATGTCTCAATAGCACACCATTTCCTTCTCTCAGAACCTCAGCTCACTCACCTTGATTCTGAACTCAAGGTATCAACCAATTCAAAGATTCCTCTTCCTTCTGATAGCCTACTTAACAAACTTTGAGCCCAGCATACCAGTGATCAAAACTGTGTTCATTTCCCCTAATGAAAAAATCATTTGCAAATTGTCTATGTAGTTTTTCTCACTGTAGTAAGTTGACACAACTCAATTATTATGAAAGCTTCTCTGTTTGAGAAGGGAACTTTTCATAATTTGGAGGACCTAACAAAATTCAGCTGTGACTTTCCCTAACCATGGCATGGACCAGGGCTCTGGGTCAGATCCTGTTTCCATCTCTTCCACTGGAGGCTGCTGGCTCAGAGGGGTGAGTCCCGTGCAGGGCCTCTGCTTTGGTTTGACTGAGGTTGCTAAGTACTAAGCTTTATTATCTCTTGGGAAAATTAGATATGACCTGTGGAAGTCTTTGCTCTGACTGGAATTGTTTTCTTAAAATTATTGGTGAAATTGTGTTTATCTGGTCTGACTTTGTCTTGCTCTATATTATCAAGAACATTGTCTGAAAGAGCACGGGTTAGTAGAGAAAATTCCCACAAATCCATTGACAAAACTGACTCCAAGGACTGAAGAGTTTGTGGCCCTGTGGTGCCACTGTCCCTCACTGGGCAAACTTGGCCTTGGGTCACCATCTCAACACCTCAGTGTCTACTTTCCTCTATTTTGTCTTTGCATCTCTGAGAGTTACTTTAAAAGATGAAATCTCAGCAAACTGACACAAGAACAGAAAAAAAAAAATGCCGCATATACTCACTCATAGGCGGGTGAGAAGGATGAGAACACATGGACACAGGGAGGGGGTCTACTACACACTGGGGTCTGTTGGGGGGAATGGGGGAGGGACAGCGGGGGGGGGGCTGGGGAGGGATAGCCTGGGGATAAACACCAAGTGTGGGTGAGGGGGAGGAAGGCAGCAAAACACACTGCCATGAGTGTACCTATGCAACTATCTTGCACGTTCTGTACATGTACCCCAAAACCTATAATGCAATAAAAATTAAAAAAAAAAAAGATGAAATCTCCAAAACTGCCTCTTCTGGAAAAGGCAGATTGTCAGTTCTGAGGACAGAAATGGCTGTCCTCCTTAGAATTAGCTGGTATGAAGCAGAAAGTTCAAAAGTCGTCTTCAACCAGCTGTCAGCAGCGCTCACTGGATGAAGTCTCCCTTGTCCTTACCGTAGCTGGCTGGATGCCTCTCCCAGTCATTAATTCCTGTGTCCATAATGCTTGTGCCATACTTGGCATCATTTCATCGATTATAATTTCACCAATAATAACTTGAGGAACCATCAATGTGGCCAAATTTTCCATCTTAGAAGTGCCTCAGAGCTAAAAGTCTTGACAATTTAAAATATTTAATAATCTGTCTATATCAGTTGGTATGAAAAATAATTTTTAAAAATTCAGACTAAAAAATAGCTTCATTAAAATGTGTTCTGAGGAAGAATTTAGCTCTCAATTTCCTTTAAATCCACAAGTGTAATTATCTTCAATTGAGAACCAAAATCACTGTCTTCTTGTAGCTATGCCAGTGCTTAACTTTTAAAAATCAATCCTTCTGGGTATGGCAGCTCACGCCTATAATCCCAGCACTTAGGGAGGCCAAGGTGGGCAGATCACTTGAGATCAGGAGTTGGAGACCAGCCTGAACAAGATGGTGAAACCCCGTCTCAACTAAAAATACAAAAATTAGCTGGGTATGATGGTGGCTGCCTGTAATCTCAGCTACTCAGGAGGCTGAAGCAGGAGAATTACTTGAACCTGGGAGGCAGAAGTTACAGTTAGCTGAGATCATGCCACTGCACTCCAGCCTGGGCAATGGAGCGAGACTCTGCCTCAGGAAAAAAAAAAATCAATATTACTACTGAATCTGTTCCTCTTATTCAGAGTGAATGAATGCCCAGTGGTATTAATAGGTACCTCTGATAGCTTCAGACATTCCCTGCTTCCTGGTCAATAATTGCTACCTGGGATCCTCTGATGGAGAAAATGGTTTTTCTTTTTATGATATCCACCATCCAACTAAACTGGGGGAGCTTGGTTAGTAAATAGAATTGGTATGTTAAATGCTTCTTGTAAGATCTCTTCCCTGAAATTCCTGAATTTCCCTCTATGTATAGGATAATAACTAATGTAGACAGAGACTTATGGGTATTTTTGTGCTTAAATCAGACCCAAATTTGAAGATTTCTTAAAAACATCAGACTCTACATGAGCCAACATTCTACAGAAGTTGAAAGATTATTAGGGCTGAGCCCAACTATGTTCAGACTGGCATCCAAATCTTTACCCAATCTTGCAAAATATGTTTTGAAACTATGTGTGAAGAAAGGAATGAAGCTCATAGTTGAAGAAACAACATTAAAATGCATTAATTACTCTACCTTGCACCAGCCGTTGTGATATGGTTTCACTGTGTTCCCACCCAAATCTTATCTTGAATTGTAGCTCCCATAATTTCCATGTGTCATGTGGGAGGAACTCAGTGGGAGGTAATGAAATCATGACGTGGGTTTTTCCCATGCTATTCTCATGATAGTGAATAAGTCTCATGAGACCTGATGGTTTTATAAAGGGGAGTTCCCCTGCACGTGTTCTTTTGTCTGCTGACATGTAAGACATGACTTTGTTCCTCCTTTGCCTTCCACTGTAATTGTGAGGCCTCCCCAGTCATGTGGAATTGGGAGTCAACTAAACCTCTTTCCTTTATAAATTACCCAGTCTCAGGTCATCTTTATTAGCAGCATGAGAACAGACTAATACACCTTATAACACTGTTATCCCACTTATGAAGAAACTCAGTGGGCAGGGATACAGATTCATTCAAGATCTCAGATCTAACAATAAAATAATTATCCCTGTTTTCTTTAAGTAATATCAAATCTAAATTCCATTTATTTTTCCTTAATCCCACCCGAGGTAACCTATTATATAGTTGCCAATCTATGTTCTGCCTTTTACAGCAAACCTTAGGTTCAGATAGCCACTACTTGTTTTCCTTTTCTTGAAGATCTAACAGTACCTACGGATGTAAACTTTCTTTCTTCAGGAATTTACTGAAGTTCTGTTTCATTTTCAAGATTTTCTAATCAGGATTTCAAGACCTTCTGGTATCCTATTAGTCTACCTTAATCATCTGTGGATAACCTTCCGCTAAGCCCTGAATCTACCTTAATCATCTGTGGATAACCTTCCGCTAAGCCCTGAAGAGAAGATGAGCTTTCAAATGAATTCTAGCTACCATCTGACTCATTCAGCCACAAAAGGACATACGGTGTCACGGGGAAAAAAATTGTAATGTTGTCAGCAGAAGTTCCAGTATCTCAGGCATGGCTGTATCTCAGAAAAGTGAATTTCTCTCCTACAATTATGACAAAGCATGGGAAGCTTCCCTCAGCCGACTTAGTGGAGATCCTTGGTGGATCTCCGAATCTTGCCACTATTGTAAACAATGGTTGCTGAACTTCTATGAAGTGTCTTTATTCTCTTTATGACCTGATTTCATCCTTGTGACAGAACCTGTCCCTTCAAAATGCAAATATATATGCCCAATTTGCAAACTAAAGTATTTAATACCCCCCACACTTTCCTGCCACCCGGGCCTAGCCGTCATTAATATTTTTCCTGTTTTTCAGGAATAATCTGATCAAGACTTTGGTATTTTAACTCAACTACATAAAAATCACCAAAAACAGCCTTGTTCTCAATGCAGTAGCCAAGTCCTACTTGCCACGCCTGAAAGCTTGGAAGTTACCACCAAATTCACAGGGGCTTCTCCTGATGTACTTTTGGGTCTTCCTTGAACCTTATGATTCTGCGTGCAGTAGAATCTTCATTACTTACTGAAAATAAGGAAATTTTGGGGCCGCCTCATATTCTGTGAGTTATGGTTACTTTTCTTTTGCATTTATTATTGTTGCCATAACACTTTATTATCAAAAGGAGAAATGCAGGACTAATTAGCCTTTATCCAAGATGTGTCCATAGCCTGGGTAGATTTACAAGACATTCCTTTGAGTGATTTTGCTTGATCTTTATGATTGATAAATCATGGCTAGAGAGATAAAAAGGAAGTAATCAGAATGAATATATCCTAAATATTTCAATTCATACTTTGAATCTGAATTATAACTAGGGGTTAGAACAGTCCTGATGACAGAACTCACTGTCCTAACCAGATAGAGCATGGTAAATGTTCAGGAAAAAGAAACTGTTCGACTTTTGGGTTTGTCCTCGACACAGAGATGCTGAGTAAAGATCTCTATTAAAGATGGGAAAGTTGATGTTTAGATTAGACACCTGTATCAGAGGTTCAAACAGGGAACAAGAATGGCCAGTGTGTGTGTGTGTGTGTGTGTGTGTGTGTGTGTGGATACATACATATATACGTACATATGTGTATATATATGTGTATATATATACACATATACATATATATGTGTATATATATACACATATACATATATATGTGTATATATATACACACACACATATATATACACATAAATATATATATATATATATAGAGAGAGAGAGAGAGATATTCCGATTCACAGGAAAATTTCTTGTTATTCTCCTTTCTAAGGGAAGTTTCAACTCTGTTCTGAAGGCCTTTCAACTGATTGAGTCAGGCTCACCTATGTTATCTAGAATAATCTTTCTTACTTAAAGTCAACTGATTATAGTTTTAATCATGAGTTCAAAGTACCTTTACAGCAGCACTAGATTATTTTTCAATTAGATAACTGGGGACATACCCTAGCCAAATTGACACAAAAAACTGACCATTGCAATGCCCTAATGATTTCAAAAATGGAGTTATTGTAAAGGTAGATGCTCACTCAAGCAAAAATAAAAGGTCACCTAGAGGTTAAGGGAAACATCCTGGCTAAATATTTTATTAAGCAGATGGCCCTTGCATAGGTAGGTTCTTGTACCTTTGATATGCCCAAATAACTAAATTTTGAACATGAGAAACCACTTTAGTAGATGAAAATTTTGTCCCAGTTATCAGAGATAAACCTGGAAAAGCTTTGATGGTTTGGTTGCATACGAATAATTTCTGATGATCTCAAGATGACACTGGTGGCCTCAAAGTGACATAGGACCTTGAGTGGAAGCTGGCAAATACCCAAATGAGATTGAGCATTACAGCAAGGACAATTGGACGCTATTCTAAACCAACATTGATAGAGAATGCCAGAAAGAAAGAAGTGTTCTTATTGCTTGTAGGTTCTAAGGGTAGGCATCCTTAACAGCAATGTCATCATGGGAAACTATAAAGGGCAAGCCATACATGTAGCCAAACCCACATTCAGGTAAAACTGACAGGTGAAGGGAGTTGAAGAATAAAACTGAGGTGAGGAAAAAAATTAGAGAATTCAAAACTTGTAAAGTTCTTGTAAGCGCAAAGCAGCACTATTTACAAAGATAAGACTTCTGACCATAGAAATTGACCTCAATTTTAATGGCCTGAGTCCAGTATGTTGTGATCACAGTTTTGAAATATTAAATTCATGGAGTGTGTGTGTGTGTGTGTGTGTGTGTGTGTGTGTGTGTGTATTTCTGATGATTATTTAAACAGAGTGTTTATGACATCAAGGACAGTTTTTGGAGAATATTTTATTATGGTGATAATCACTTACATTGTTGAATTCATTCTGTAATGCTTGTTTATATTGATAAAACTAATGCCACATTCAGAGAAGTATCATTTCCTAAAGATATGTAATCACTGATCAGCTCAAAACCAATCACTACCAATAATTTTTAATGGGGTTGGGGAGATTAAAAAATAAGTGTTTTTTGTTTGCATCTTTCTAACAAATTATTTGGAGCCTATGCTCACAGAAATCTCTGTTATATATCTGAATAGGAATTTGAAAAGGATGGCAGATGAAAATTTGCAGAACAGCCAATTTTGCAAACTAAACTCTTCAATACTCGTTCCTCACTCCTACCCAGGTCTAGCTTTCAATAATATTTTCTTCCATTTTTCGGGGGTGATCTGCCCAGGATCTTGGTATTTTAACTCAACTACATAGAAATCAACCCAAAGCAGCCTGGTTCTTGTTTCAGTGGCCAAGTCCTACCTGTTGTACGTGAAGGCTATGGGACCTACCACCGAATTCACGGAGGCTTCTCCTGATGTAGTTTTGGGTATTCCTTTGACCTTATGATTCTGTGTGCAGTAGAATCTTTACTTACTGCAAATAAGTAAATTTTTGAGCTGGCTCATATTCTGTGAAATTTTGTTATTTTTCTTCTTAAAATTAGTTACTTTTTAATCTGTAATCTTGTTTTGAAGAAAAAGTTTTTCTAGTATTAGTAACACATGTACTTGATATTTTATGATAAAGTTTAGAAATATCTTTTTTCTCTTTATACACCATGTTAATATCTTTATATGTTTTAACTTCCCTCCCAATTCTATCTTCCATCCTCTATAAAACTGTTGCCTAGAATTTTAGTTATATCTTATTTAAATAAGAAAAATTCTTATAGTATTTACTGTAAACTCTTTGGTGTCTTGATCTTTTTTCTCTACTTTATGGAAAACGTATTTTAATAGTTCTTGTTTTTTATAAAGATTTACAGATTATGAATACTTCCAGTATGTGTATGTTTGAAAATGCTACCATTCTAATCTTTACCTGAAATAAGAGGTAAGCTGGATATAAAATCCTAAATTGAAAATTGTTTTCCCTCTGCACTTTAAGTATAATACTAAAGATTTCTGACATCTATAGTTACTGATCAGAAGTCTGCTTTCCTTCCTACATTGATCATTTGAAAATAATTGATCTAATCCTGTCTTGTCATTTAATATGACTTTTTCTTAATAAGACATATAGTTTCATAACATAGTGACTACGTATAGATTTGTTTTTCATGATTCTACCTAAATGATATTATTTTTAAATAGGAAACTAATGTATTTTTTAATCTGAAAAAGATTTTTTATATTTTAATGTGGTTTTACAAATATTATTTTACATAATATATTGTTATTTATTGATTCTTTTGAATATGTTAAATATACTTGTTTCTATTAGATTTTTTTCTATCATAACTAATTATTTAAATATAAATTGTATTATTTGTTGTGTTTTCTAACCATCTCTTCTTGGTAGTGTGATTCCTTCTTCATCTCTGATTTATAAACATATTTCAGCTGGGACAATTTTCCATGGGTGTTTTTCTCCACACGTGCTCTGCCTTTTGAAGGTTTACTTACAGGGTGGTTTCACATCAGTTTTTTCTATCAGTTTATACAATGGTCTCTGAACTTTAATTTGTATGTATTAACACAGGTTTCAATATTTTTGAAGCTCTCTCTGATTCTACCCATGACTTAAGACAATTGCTTACTTCTGGGCATGCCCTTGAGCGTCAGGCAAAATTGTGCTAATACCAGCTTATGACTAGTCCAGCCCTTGGCTATATGCAGGGTGTCCATCTCTGATTCTGATGATTTCTATAGCTTTCATCTCTATTTCAGTTCTGGGATTAAAATTTATTTTATGAAACTGACACCTGAACTTGCCCATGGGCTGCATGGCTTCAAATCTCACTCATTAACATGGCAATGGATTTCATCTTTAGTTCTGGTGTCCAGAGATTTTTCTTTCCTGTTTTTGGCTTTAATATTTAGAGAAGGTAATCTATAATTTCTATATTTTAGGAATGAATGAAGGTACTGGGTGGGTTTCTTATGTTCTCAGTTCTTGATCCTGTCTGGAAATCTACAATGTTGTTTTTATATGCTTCAAATATATTTAATAGGTTTTCTTATTCTATGTTAGCTGTTATAACAAAATCACAAAGTGGCATGAAGACTGAAATCATGAATACTGAATTGCTCTTAGGAGAAAAATAGGATTAAGCATCTGTGAGCCTCTAGTCATGTGTTCATCAACCAACCAGTACACAGCCTGGTTTTATGTGTAGTTCTGTTTAAAGACACCTTATTTATTGCATATTGTTGATTAATTAAAATTGAACTCACAGCCAATTGCATGATAACTTGGCCTGAATTAATCTTATCGAGAACACATATTTTTTCCATAAGGCACATTATAGTCTTACACATAAGAACACAAGACAGGTCTTCAGTACACTGCTTAGAGGTCATTTTAAACAGCAAAATGACCAGCAAAAGATGTAGCATACGTAGACCTTAAAAAGGACATTTGTTTAGAGTCTAAGAGCTGAAACAAGAAGGCAGAGCGTTGCCTTGCTCAGTCTCAGCTGGGAACTTCTGTATTGGAAGATTCAAATATTTTGCTTCTCTCCCCACATTGTAAATGACTACAAAAGTGCCAATAGCATTGATTTGGGGGTTAAAATAAATTTTAGGAGTAACTACAGAATCCATGCATAATGAGAATTGACTGTTCTTAAAAGTTACATGTTACAGCAGCTTAGACAGAATCCATGCATAATGAGGATTGACTCTTCTTAAAAGTTACATGTTACAGCAGCATAGACAGAATCCATGCATAATGGATTGACTACTCTTAAAAGTTACATGTTACAGCAGCATAGACAGAAACTAGACTGGAAGTCACCATGTGGGTCTTTGCTATGATTCTGTTCCTAAATTGTTGGGTGTACTGGGATTAGTTACAATCCTCCTGTGCCTCTCCTTCCTTAATTGTTAAATAAAAGCATTATTAATGAGATTTCAATTAATGGAGAACTATAATGTTTGTGCTTTCTACCAAGAGAGAAAAAGGTGGTGTAAGTGCCGTCTTGGAAAAAGAGGTTACATGATAATATATAAGGGACTTTAAAAAGTTCATGAAAAATGGAATCAAGAGATAAAATTTTTAAAACATAAACTTTATTTCTTAACATAAGCTCCATTAAGGTCAAGACACTTTTATAAATAATGATACCAACAATTTAGTTCTTCCCTACAAAATCTGAGGGTCCTGGAAATTTGGATTTATCAATGAAGTCTTTTTAAAAATTTCAACTGAAGAAAAATGGCTTCCCTTTATAGTTTTTTTTTATGATTAGAAAACAAAAATGAGTCAAAAGTAGCCAAATTAGGACTGTAATGTGAGTGCCTAAAATTTTTTATGGAAACTCTGAGAAAATCACCCTTGTTTTGTGAGAGAAATGCCCAGAAGCATTGTGCTGGTTAAGAGGGACTCTGGTGAAACTTTCCTAGGTGTTTTTCAGCTAAAGATTTGGCTGACTTTCTGAAAACACTACAGTAATAAACAGATGTTATCATTCTTTGGTCCTCCTGAAAGTCAACAAGCAAAAAAGACTTGAGAATGTCAAAAAACTCTTTCCAAGACCCTTGCTCTTGACTTGTTCATTTTTGCTTTGACTTGGCCACCTCCACCAGTTGGTAGCCAATGCTTTCATTGTGCATTGTCTTCAGAATGGTACTGGTAAGGCCATGTTTCATCTCTCATAAGTACTCCTCAAAAATATGCTTAGGGCTGAGCACTGTGGCTCACACCTTTAATCCCAGCACTTTGGGAGGCTGAAGCAGGTGGATCATGAGGTCAAGAGATTGAGACCATCCTGGCCAACATTGTGAAACCCCATCTCTATTAAAAATACAAAAATTATCTGGGCATGATGGTGCAGGACTGTAATCCAGCTACTTGGGAGGCTTGGGCAGAAGAATTGCCTGAACCAGGGAGTTGGAAGTTGCAGTGAGCAGAGATGGCGCCACTGCACTCCGGTCTGGTGACAGAGCAAGACTCTGTCTCAAAAAAATAAAATAAAATAAATGCTCAGGGTTTTAATCTCATCATTTAAAAGAATGCCTATTGAGAACTCTGTGCTTATCTCCAGCTGATCTGTGTGCAATAATTCTGATAACCATTACATGAAATTTTGCTCAACTTTAAGTTTTCAGTCAGAATCATCTAAGCTGAACTAATTGAGATGTCTATGGTGTTTGCTATTCTTTGTGCTATTAATCACCAGTTATTTCCAATTAGGGCCCAAACAAAATTAATGTTTATTCTCATAAATGATGGATGGTCTACTGCCATGGGCTTCATCTTCAACATCATCCTGTCTCATCTTAAACTGATTTATCTATGTGTAAACTGCTGATTTCTTTTTGAAATTGTCCCCACAAAACTCATAAAGCATTAATAATTTTCCATTCTTTCATCCACGTTTTGCCGTATATTTGATGTTTGTCCTTGCTTTAATTTTAGAAGAATTTCTGTTGCTCAGATAGGGGTTCTTAGATCCTGTTTCGATGCACTATAAGTTAGTAGAAGTTTATTATGGGCAAAAATTTTTAAAGTTCATGCATAACTTTTTCATGACATGCATTTTTCATGAACATTTTGAAGTCCCTTCACATTTGTGGGAAATTTTCCTTAGGAGATGGTACTTTCGATTATGGTCAGATAATAGCTAGGTTTTAAAGGCAAACATCACTAAATGTTTTGGTGTCCTTTTGCCCAGAAAAAGTATAGCTTGACCTGGTGGGTTTTCTAAATAGTATTCCTAAGATGATGAACTAGTTATATTCTCTCCATGGGAAACAAATGAAATTTGTGTAGAAATGAGAACTATCACATCCTACCGTATATGAGCCCAAATTTATTACCTTAGTGACATATACATCAGCTATCTTTAGCAACAAAATCAAGACTTTTAGGAAACTTTTGTTTTTGTTGCTTTAAAGTTGAGGCCACACATCTAGAACCATGGCTGCTTTTGTAATAGTAAGCATGGACGTTCTAACACACAGGTTTTACAGAACTGAGGCGACATGAGGAATCTGATATTGATCCTCTGTCGTTGCCCAGCATTCTCTAGGAACTTGCCGTGCGGCAGCATAGGCACCTTCTGGGAACTTGTTACAAACACTTTTCTCGGCCCTGCCTCCACACTACTGAATCAGGATGTGCAGCTTCTGAAGATTCCTACAGGCTTTAAAAGTTGAAAAGTCCGCTCTGGGAGCTCCATGCCTAATCCCCAAATTGCTCCAATGCCCAAATTACTTCTCTTTTCTCCAAATATCCAAAAGGCATTAGAAGAGTTAAATGACCACATAAACTCATTCTTTCAAAATAAAGTATGGGTTATCACTAGAATTAACACCATAAGAGATTCCTTACATTTTAGAAAATGAGCTATCTTAATTCAATCGAATCTCCACATGAGAGGTAAAGCAAGGGAATCCAAGCAACATCAATTGCAGCTCAGGAAGATGTAGAAGCTACTCTTTATCTAAGGTGTTAGGAGGTGTGTGTTAACAGCAGCCTTTTAAAATATTCACTCAGGTAGAGGACAAGGTCAGGGAGGCATGCACCCAGATCATGCTCGGAGTTGATGAGGGGGCTCGTGCTCACCTGTTCTCTCCCTGTGGGCCTCGGAGATAGCATCCTGTGCAGTGCAGAGGCAACTTGGCTGCGACCCAGACCCAGCTCGAGGAGAGAGAGAAGATGGTGCTGTAGGACCAACTCAGGATTGCAGCTTCCAGTAAAACCGCAGATGGTGAGTGGATGCCGCATTTCCAGATGGATCTTTATTGCCCACAGACCAGGAGATTCCCAGGTGTGGGAGCCGCACAGGCCACTAGCGCAGCTGTTTGGACCAGGGCCGCAGTGCAGCAGCACTCCGTACAAAATACACTGGTTTGGTTGCCCTGTTAAACCAGCAATTGGAGATTTTGGAAGGCAGATTAGCATATTCATCTGATTACATGGGACTTAAACAGAAAGCCAGGCCAGGAGATTCCCGGGCAGCAATGTGGTTCCAGCCAGTGCAGTGGGTTGCTGCATGGGAAATTACACAGATCCCAGCTCCCTTTCAGCTGGTGACTGGAACACCTGGGAGAGAGTCAACTGTTCAACTTAAAAAAAAAAAAAGGGCTCGAGGCTGGGAGCCAGGGTCCCACCCCCACAAAAACAAACAAAACAGCAATTGGAAATGCTCGGGGTTGAGAGTTTCACGGCATGCACAGCTGAACCCAGGACAGTGCAGCTCAGAGCGGGAGGGGCATCCACCATTACCGAGGCACTCAACCCCTATGGAGGTACACTGCCATTGCTGATGCAGCCTGCTGTTGCTGAGGCAACCTGCCATTGCCAAGGCAACCCACCATAACAGAGAGAGTCTGCCACTACAGAGGTGGTCCATCATCACCATGACAGCTCTAACCACACCCACATAAACAGGACTACAGGGAATCACACACAGCAGCAGGGCGGAGCCCATGGCAGCAGGGCGGAGCCCACAACAGCTCAGCATAGCCACTACAGGCAAGCAGTGATTAGACTGCCTCCTTGCTGGGCAGGACAGTGAAACAGATACTAATAAATAAAGCCCTAATTCCCTGGGACAGAGCACCTGAGGAAAAAAAAAGGGGGCTTTATGAGTTCTGCTGCAGCAGACTTAAATGTACCTGCCTAGCAGCCCTGAATGAACAATGGAGCTCACAGCTCAGCTCTTGAGCTCCTGTAAAGTACAGACTGTCTCCTCAAGTATAAAGTACAGACACTCTCCTCAAGCAGCTCCCTGCCCCCTGTATATCCAAAGAGTCTCCTCACAAAGGACTGATCAGACTGACATTTGGTGGGCATCATTCAGGGATAAAGATAGCAGAAGAAGAAATGGGTAGCTACCCTCACAGTTCCACAGCTGCTACAGGTGCACCCCAGGCAAGCAGGGCCTGGAGTGGACCTCAGTAGTCCTACAGCAGAGGGGCCAGACTGTTAGAAGGAAAACTAAGAAATGGAAATACTTCATCATCAACAATCTGGACGTCCACTCAGAGACCCAATCGGAAAATCAGCAACTGCTCAGATGACAGGTGGATAAATCCACAAAGATGGGAAGAAACCAGTGCAAAAAGGAGGAAAACACCTGAAACCAGAACACCTCGCCTCATACAAGGGACCACAACTCCTCACCAGCAAGGTAGCAAAGCTGGACGGAGAATGAGTGTGATGAAATGACAGAATCAGACTTCAGAAGGTGGGTAATGAGAAACTTCTGTGAGCTAAAAGAACATGTTCTAACTCAATGCAAAGAAACTAAGAACATTGAAAAAAGATTTGAGGAAATGATAACAAGAATGGATGACTTAGAGAGGAATATGAGTGAATTGAAGCAGCTGAAAAACACAACATGAGAACTTTGCAAAGCATGCACAAGTTTCAACAGCCAAATTGACCAGGCAGAAGAAAGGATATCAGAAGTTGAAGATCAACTCAATGAAATAAAATGAGAAGCCAAGATTAGAGAAAAAAGCACAAAAAGGAACGAACAAGAAATGTGGGACTATGTGAAGAGACCTAATCTACATTTGATAGGTGTACCTGAATGTGATGAAGAGAATGAATCCAAGCTGGAAAATACTCTTCAGGATATTATCCAGGAAAATTTACCCAACCTAGCAAGACAGGTCAATACTCAACTCCAGGAAATACAGAGAACACCACAAAGATACTCTGCAAGAAGAGCAACCCCAAGGCACATAATCGTCAGATTCACCAGGGTTGAAATGAAGGAGAAAATGCTAAGGGCAGCCAGAGAGAAAGGTCAGGTCACCCACAAAGGGAAGCCCATCAGACTCACAGCAGATCTCTTGGCAGAAATCCTACAAGCCAGAATAGAGTGGGGACCAATATTCAACATCCTTAAAGAAAAGAACTTTCAACCCATAATTTCATATCCAGCCAAATTCAGCTTCATATGTGAAGGAAAAATAAAATCCTTTGTGAACAAGCAAGTACTCAGAGATTTTGTAACCACCAGGCCTGCTTTACAAGAGCTCCTGAAAGAGGCACACAGAAAGGAACAACCAGTACCAGCCATTCCAAAAACATACCAAATGCTAAAGAGCATCAACAAAATGAAGAATCTGCATCAACTAAAGGGCAAAACAGTCAGCTAGCATCAAAATGGCAGTATCAAATTCACACATAACAATATTAGCCCTAAATGTACATGGGCTAAATGCACCAATCAAAAGACACAGACTGGCAAATTGGATAAAAAGCCAAAACTCAATGGTGTGCTGTATCCAGGAAACCTATCTCACATGCAAGGATACACAAAGGCTCAAAATAAAGGGATGGAAGAAGATTGATCAAGCAAATGGAGAGCAAAAAAAAGCAGGAGTTGCAATTCTCGTCTCTGATAAAATAGACTTTAAGCCAACAAAGATCAAAAGGGACAAAGAAGGACATTACATAATGGTAAAAGGATCGATACAACAAGAAGAGCTAACGATCCTAAATATATATGGACCCAATACAGGAGGACCCAGAAATATAAGGCAAGTTCTTAATGACTTACAAAGAGACTTAGACTCCCACACAATAATAGTGGGAGACTTTAACACTCCACTGTCAATATTACACAAACCTGATAGACATTTACAGAACTCTCCACCCCAAATCCACAGAATATACATTCTTCTCAGCACCACATCACACCTACTCTAAAATTGACCACATAATTGGAAGTAAATCACTCCTCAGCAAATGCAAAACAACTGAAATCATAACAAACAGTCTCTCAGACCATAGTGCAATCAAGTTAGAATTCAGAATTCAGAACCGAACTCAGAACCGCACAGCTTCATGGAAACTGAACAACTGGCTCTTGAATGTGACTGGATAAACAATGAAATGAAGGCAGAAATAAAGAAGGTCTTTGAAACCAACGAGAATGAAGACACAATGTACCAGAATCTCTGGGACACATTTAAAGCACTCCCTAGAGGAAAATATATAGCTATAAGTGCTCACATGAGAAGAGTGGAGAGATCCAAAATTGACATCCTAACGTCAAAATTGAAAGAGCTGAAGGAGCAAGATCAAAAAAGCTCAAAACCTAGCCGAAGACAAGAAATAACTAAGATCAGAGCAGAACTGAAGGAGATAGAGAAACAAAAAACCCTTCAAAAAATCAGTAAATCCAAGAGCTGGTTTTTTGAAAAGATCAACAAAATAGACCACTAGCCAGATTGATAAAAAAGAAAAGAGAGAATAACCAAATAGATACAATAAAAAACAGTAAAGGGGAAATCACCACAGATTCCACAGAAATTCAAACCATCATCAGAGAATATTACAAACAACTCTATGCACATAAACTAGTAAACCTGGAAGAAATGGATAAATTCCTGGACACTTGTGTCCTCTCAAGCCTAAACCAGGAGGAAGCCAAAACTATGAATAGACCAATAACAAGGTCTGAAGTTGAGGCAGCAATTAAGAGCCTACCACACAAAAAAAGCCCAGGTCCAGATGGGTTCACAGCCAAATTCTACCAGACACACAAAGAGGAACTGTTACCATTCCTTCTGAAACTATTCCAAATAATCCAAAAAGAGGGAATTCTTCCCAAATCATTTTATGAGACCAACATCATCCTGATACCAAAACCCGTCAGAGACTCAACAAGAAAAGAAAACTTCAGGCCAATATCCCTGATGAACATAGATGCAAAAATTTTCAATAAAATACTGACAAACTGATTGCAACAGCACATCAAAAAGCTTATCCACCATGATTAAGTAGGATTCATCCCAGGGATGCAAGGCTGGTTCAACATACGCAAGTCTATAAATGTAATTCACCACATAAACAGAACCAAAAACAAAAACCACATGATTATCTCAATTGATGCAGAGAAGGCCTTTGACAAAATTCAATAGCCCTTTATGCTAAAAACCCTCAATAAACTCGGTATTAATGGAACGTATCTCAAAATAATAAAAGCTATTTATGACAAACCAATAGCCAATATCATACTGAATGGGCAAAAACTGGAAGCATTCTCTTTGAAATATGGCACTAGACAAGGATGCCCTCTCTCACCACTTCTATTCCATATAGTACTGGAAGTTCTAGCCAGAGCAATCAGGCAAGAAAAAGAAATAAAGGGTATTCAAATAGGAAAGGAGAAAGCCAAATTGTCTCTATTTGCAGATGACATGATAGTATATCTAGAAGACCCCATCATCTCAGCCCAAAAACTCCTGAAACAGATAAGCAACTTCAGCAAAGTCTCAGGATATAAAATCCATGTGCAAAAATCACAAGCATTCCTATACACCAATAACAGACTTAAAGAGAGCCAAATCAAGAATGAACTGCCATTCACAATTGCTACAAAGAGAATAAAATACCTAGGAATACAACTTACAAGGAACATAAGGGATCTCTTCAAGGAAAACTACAAACCACTGCTCAATGAAATAAGGGAGGACACAAACAGATGGAGAAACATTCCATGTTCATGGTTAGGAAGATTCAATATAGTGAAAATGACTATACTGCCCAAAGTAATTTACAGAATCAATGCTATCCCCATCAAGCTACAATTGACTTTCTTCACAGAACTGGAAAAAACCACCATGAACTTCATATGGAACCAAAAGAGAGCCCACATAGCCAAGTCAATTCTAAGCAAAAAGAACACAGCAGGAGGCATCACACTACCGGATTTCAAACTATACTCAAGGCTACAGTAATCAAAGCAGCATGGTACTGGTACCAAAACAGAGATATAGACCAATGGAACGGAACAGAGGCATCAGAGGCAACACAACATACCTACAATCATACAATCTTTGATAAACCTGACAAAAACAAGCAATGGGGAAAGGATTCCCTGTTTAATAAATTGTGTTGGAAAAACTGGCTAGCTATGTGCAGAAAGCAGAAAATGGACCCCTTCCTGACATCTTACACTAAAATTACTTCAGATGGATTAAAGACTTAAACGTAAGACCTGGCACCATAAAAACCCTAGAAGAAAATCTAGGCAAAACCATTCAGGACATAGGAGTAGGCAAGGACTTCATGACCAAAACACCAAAAGCATTGGCAGCAAAAGCCAAAATAGACAAATGGGATGTAATCAAACTCCACAGCTTCTGCACAGCAAAAGAAACAGTCACTAGAGTGAATCAGCAACCAACAGAATGGGAAAAAATTTTTGCAGTTTACCCATCTGACAAAGGGCTGATATCCAGAACTTACAAAGAACTCGAACAGATTTACAAGAAAAAAAAAAAAATAAGCCCATTCAAAAATGGGCAAAGGATATGAACAGACACTTTACAAAAGAAGACATACATGAGGCCAACAAACACATGAAAAAATGCTCATCATCACTGGTCATCAGAGAAATGCAAATCAAAACTACATTGCGATACCATCTCACACCAGTTAGAATGGCGATCATTAAAAAATCTGGAGACAACAGATGCTGGAGAGGATGTGGAGAAATAGGAACACTTTTATACTGCTGGTGGGAGTGTAAATTAGTTCAACCATTGTGGAAGACAGTGTGGCAGTTCCTCAAAGACCTAGAAATAGAAATTCCATTTGACCCAGTAATCCCATTACTGGGTATATATCCAAAGGACTATAAATCGTTCTACTATAAGGACACATGCACACGAATGTTCATTGAAGCACTGTTTACAATAGCAAAGACCTGAAACCAACCCATGTGCCCATTGATGATAGACTGGACTGGAAAAATGTGGCACATATACACCGTGGAATATTATGCAGCCATCAAAAACGATGAGTTCTTGTCCTTTGTAGGGACATGGATGAATCTGGAGAACATCATTCTCAGCAAACTGACACAAGAACAGAAAATGAAATACCGCATATTCTCACTCATAGGTGGGTGATGAACAATGAGAACACATGGACACAGGGAGGGGAGCATTACACACTGGGGTTCATTGGGGGGAATAAGGGAGGGACAGCAGGTGGGGGAGATGGAGAGGGATAGCATGGGGGGAAATGCCAGATGTGGGTGAAGGGGAGGAAGACAGCAAATCACACTGCCATGTTTGTACCTATGCAACTATCTTGCATGTTCTGCACATGTACCCCAAAACCTAAAATGCAATTAAAAAAAACTCCTGTTTATTATATTATGTCATCCTAGAAAATAAAGTGTCATTAATAATAATAAAAATAAATAAAATAAAATATTCACTGAGGCCCAAATGGAGACCAAGAGTTGTACTTTATTCAGAATACTTTATTCAGATAAGAGTTTGCAGAGCCTTCTTAGCTCCTTAAACAGCTGAGTCCATAAAGCCTATCATATCTCTTTGGTTCCTTCTGTTTTAGGAAGAAGAACAGGTCACTGAAGTCTTCTGCACAGTACAGAGGCTAGACCCTGGGCATACTTACCATGAATAACAATAGTTAATAATGTTTGTTGATGCCATTCACCTTTTCTAAGCATTTCTGAAGTGTTGTCTGGCAAAAAGACCAAAACAAACAATTATCATCATTTTCATTTGTTGCTGGAGATAATGAGACATTGAAAGATAGTGTGAATTGTCCAGTTTCACAGGTAAGCACTAAGTGTTGGAAGGCAGATTCTAGGAACTCAACCACTGCATTATTCTAACTTTTAAGATTGGAAGTGGAAGGCAGTTGTATTCAAACAAGGACAGTGCTGAGAGTAAGCAAGAGAAAGACAGCTGGAGCACATATGATCAGACACTGTTATCCTACTACTATAGTTCAACAGAGAAATGGGCCCAACAAAAGTCAGACAACACTTTTCTCATTAGCTGGATGGACACTGAAGATCCTCAAGTTTCCTGTGAAGGAGACTTAGACTGGATGGAGAAAGAGGTGTAAGTTCCCTTTCAAGCAATTTTCCAAGAAGAGGAGGTATCTCCCTTCAGAGACATGTGAGGGTGAGAGTACAAGGTATTCCTAACACATGCATCTTTCCAATATTATCACACATGGAAGAAGAAGACATTACCGCTGTGTAACTTTTTATGGTATAATAAAAAGACTATAGAATCTGGGGGCAGTATTTACTGATAAACTGTGAATAATAATGGTACAAATTAAATAAGATTCCAGTAAAAAGAACTTATAACACTATATGGCACCCAACATATTTATTGCCATCACCATCAACATCATCAAACTAAGAATGAAAGGACACATTGGGGTCGGGCGTGGTGGCTCACGCCTGTAATCCCAGCACTTTGGGAGGCCGAGGCAGGTGGATCACGAGGTCAAGAGATCGAGACCATCCTGGTCAACATGGTGAAACCCCGTCTCTACTAAAAATGCAAAAATTAGCTGGGCATGGTGGCGCATGCCTGTAATCCCAGCTACCCAGGAGACTGAGGCAGGAGAATTGCCTGAACCCAGGAGGCGGAGGTTGCGGTGAGCCGAGATCGCGCCATTGCGCTCCAGCCTGGGTAACAACAGCGAAACTCCGTCTCAAAAAAGAAAGAAAGAAGGAAAGAAGAAAGAAATAAAGAAATAAAGAAAGAAAGAAAGAGAAAGAACGAACGAAAGAAAGAAAGAAAGAAAGAAAGAAAGAAAGAAAGAAAGAAAGAAAGAAAGAAAGAAGAAAGAAGAAAGGACACATTGATTGTAAATCCACTTTGTAAATCAGGAGATCCCATGCTGATGGGGCTGGTACCCACAAATTTAGTCACATGTTGAATTGCACAAATCACATTACATCTGGTTCAGAGTAAGTAACGTGATCCAGTGAAACCACTAGGACACATAAACAGTTCCTCTCTTTTGAAAGAGCAAAATATCAATTTTAATTTACTTCAAAAAATCTATCTCTGTTAGGAACTCACAAATCTGATTCCCCCTTTGAATTCGAAATCAGTTGTTAAATTTGCTGGAAAAATTTTCATAATGTGTCTAACGGTGGATAGCACTTGAGTTTTTGCCATATTAGAACGAACTCAGGTTTAGTGATCCAGAGAATCTTGCTTTTGCTTTGTTAATCAGTTGGATACATTTGGCCCATTCTCTTTACCTCCTGGGCTTCAGTTTCCTCATCTGTAAATTGAGGGGATTGAAAGAAAATAACTACAGCCAGTTCCATTATTATAAAATTCTGTAATTCTGTGAAACCTGTTCAGTCTCTAACCTCCAATCAAATCACAATGTATTCTAATGCCACAGTAACCCAGGTGCATTCACCACAATTTAATCAGAGTGCACATGCCCAGCCAGCAAAGCTGGCTATCGACCCAACAGGTGTTTTTTAATAAGACAGATTCTACATTCTGCATTTAAAGCTACACTTACATTAAAAAGAAAAAATATTTAAAGAGGCAACCTCTCTGTAGAACTAATTAAGTAAGAATGCAAGAATGAAATATCATTATCCTCATGGAACAACATTTTCAGTATCCCAAGTTGATCTGAGTCTGTAGGGTTGGGAACAAAAAAGAAGAATGCTTTTAAAGTAAGATTAAAGCCATTTGGGCAAGAGACATGTTCCTGATTCTCTCCCAGTTCCTTTCCTGACGTTGAAATGCTGATTAAAGAATTGCTCCTATTTCCTTTGAGCAGGAAGAAGTGTAATGCTTTGCTTGAGCCTGCTACTTTGATTAACGTATAGAGCTCATCATTGAAGAGCAGCAAATACATATATTATGCTTTGCTTGATTCTAAATATGTGTACTTTTTATCTCTGTGTTCAGTCTATGCCAGGGAAGGAAATTAAAGTATATACTGTACACATAAACCTCAAAAAGTACTGATTGCTGATTAAAGAAAGAAAAAAAAGTAAGATAGAATTGCAAAATGCACCACGAGAAGGCACAGATCTGAATTGTTAAGAACTTATTACCATATTGCTTCGCTCAGGGAAACAAATGCATCAATATATATTTTAATTAAAGTATGATGTATTTAAACAAATTCCACAAAGGTCTAAGTCAGCACCTTTAAAAAATCTTTTATCTTTGTAGAAACCAAGTGCAAAATGATTTATTTGCCTGGCAATTTATGATTTGTGAGGCTGTATAGATCAACCCTTTTGAGGAAATTGACTCAAGTGGCAACATATTTGTATTTGATATGAAGAGTTAGGGTTTGGGGAGAAATTCATTTGCTTTATAAGAAACTGAAATGCTTGTTGACAAATAAAATATAAACGTATGATCTGAAGCTCCATTTTTGGAATGGATTATTTGAGGAATTTCAACATTGAGATGTATTAAAAAGAATGTACATATCATGTAACTTTAAATGCAACTTAAATGGCGATAGTAACAAAAATTATCTCAGTATTGCTAATTGAATAGTTTTTCTTGCATACTATATTTTATTAGAGATTAAACACAACTATTCTGTAAACCTAAATTAAGCTTCTGATTAATTGCCAATTCAAACTGAATTCGTTTATTCAAAACGAATAAAGTCTAGTGAAGTCTTTGTCTTTTGAAATAAAGTATAGGAAATATTATTAGTTTGAGAGTGAGGCATTCCAGAAGATTTTAGTCCAGAAAAGGCATCCTGGCATGATAAATGTTTTCAGTTAAAGGCCATTGGTGACAAGCAGCTGCTAGAAGAGGCTTTTTCCTTATCTGCATACAGGCTGGACACACCAGGAGCAATTGGTGACAAGCAGCTGCTAGAAGAGGCTTTTTCCTTATCTGCATACAGGCTGGACACACCAGGAGCAATTGCTTTCCACCTTGCCTTGAAACGTAATTTACTAAGGCAGAAAAGAAGACTGAGGAATGTAGATGTGCCTGGATGACCTTTTCACGAGACAGTTTCAATCTCTAGGATGCATTCAACTTCATCTTTTATAGGCTAATTTCTGTCTCCCAGGTTTATTCATCCTCCTTAATAATCACTCATTGCTCCTTGAAAGAATTACCTACATTCCCTCTCTCCCTCACCCTCTAGGAAGAAAGTTATCTGAGCATTGGAACCCCATTGAGTTATTGGGTCATCATTCTCCTAGGATTCCCCCATGCTAGGCATGTTAAAATAAATTCATTTCACTTTTCTTCAATTAATCTGTTTGTTTTTTTTTTTTTTTTTTTTTTTTCCAGCTAATTTTCAGAGAATCTTCAGAGGGCAAAAGGAAGTTTTCTCTTGGCCTGTAAAAGGAACTCATCAAAGAGATGTGCCTCCTAAAAAGAAAAATGTATTACTACATATGTGAGTAGTTCAAAAGATGAAAGATTAAACATTTTGAATATTTGGAAGAATCACGTGAGTCTGAGCAAATTTGCATCATTTTACTAATCTGGAAGTTTGCTATTGTAGAATCACAAGTGAACATGTGATGTCACTCTTTTCATTATTGCTGTGTATACAACAAGAGCACATTAGGCTGAGGGCATTGTACAGAGACGTAGACTTGAGAGATCGTGGACTCAGAGGATATAAAGTTCCTAACCGAGAATGCTTACTTGCTGAGCAGATGCATTGAGCTACTTACAGAACATATGTGGGGTGAAGATGGGGGCAGAGGCCAAGAAAACTGTCTTAATGCACAAAGTTGTGAAAATAAGTAATTCAAGTTAACGTTATTGGAATTTTGGATTATTTTGAGCCTTAAAAGAAACATGCTGGTGAGTCCTGAGTCATGTAGTTATGTAACAGGCAGCTGCAACCTTTGTTTCTCTGATTATAGATTAACTTTTTCATTACCTACATTGTTTAGTGAAATGTTGTAAAAGACTAGTGTCAGAGGTAGAACACCTTCCCTATTAATTGTTGATGCTCTTTATAAATTAACTTCCTTGTTTCTTGTCTTGTACTAGACTAGGCCAGATGGATTAAAAGACTCTATAATTATCAAATTGCTTCAGATAGAATGTTAATTATGCAGTTCCTGAAAATGAACCAGTGGTGACCAACCAAATTGCTGTAACTTGTAAAACAATTGTATGGAAAATATAATTCTGCTGAACTTTTTTGTTTCTACCTATCTAACTAAAATTTTAATTATTTTTTCCACCCTACAGTCTTTATTTATTTTTTGTCTTTTTTAAAATTGCATTTTAGGTTTGGGGGTACATGTGAAGAACATGTAAGATTGTTGCATAGGTACACACATGGCAGTGTGGTTTACTGCCTTCCTCCCCATCACCTATATTTGGCATATCTGCCCATGTTATCCCTCCCCTACTCCCCACCCCGCACTGTCCCTCCTCTATTCTCCCACCCACAGACCCCAGTGTGTGATGCTCCCCTCCCTGTGTCCATGAGTTTCACTTTGGAGCACTGACTCCATTTCTTTGGAGTCTGTGTTTCTCAGACAGCTATCCTTAAATTTTGTGCTTGAATAATTCTTTTTAGCTGGAGTCTGATCCTGTCAATTATTTCAGGTTGACAAAGTTTTCTAAGCAAATTTTACAAAATTCTCAGCATGTTTTAATTTCCCATCTTTTGTTTAATCCCGTTGATAACATGTGCAAATTCTCCAAAGGATCTAGGAAATTCGGTGTTGTCCCAAAGAGGTGATTGGCCCCAGGGGCCCCAGTGGGTCTTTATGCTCTAGGATGTCTGCAGGGTAGCCTGCTTGCAGAGTACACTCGCTTTTATTAGGACAAACACAACTGGGATCCCTTCAGCCTAGAGACCCTTGCCTGTTTAAAATTTCAGTGTGTAATTAAATTTGGCCTCAAACTGCCTCCTTACGAATTTTACATTAAGCTGAAAGGTTTTTCCATACATAAGGAACCCAATTAAATGTGTTAAATAAATTGTAATGTACCCTACTATCAAGTAGCCACGTTTCAGCCAATCACAGCAGCTAAACTTCATTTAACCAGAGGCAGCTGATACAGTTAGGCTTCGTTGTCCCCACCCAAAAATCTCATCTTGAATTATAACCCCCATAAGCCCCACGTATCAAGGGAGAGACCAGGTGGAGGTAACTAAATTGTGGGGGTAGTTACCCCCATGCTGTTCTCGTAACAGTGACTGAGTTCTCAGCAGATCTGATGGTTTATAAGTGTTTTGTAGTTGCTCCTTCATTCATTCTCCTTCCTGCCACCTTGTGAAGAAGGTGCTTTGCTTCCCCTTCATCTTCCACCATGATTGTAAGTTTCTCGAGGCTTCCCCAGCTATGCTGAACTGTGAGTAAATTAAACCTCTTTCCTTTTAAAATTACCCAGTCCCGGGCAGTTCCCTGCAGCAGTGTGAGAGTGGACTAAGACAGCAGCCAACTCTTCAAACCAGGTTGAAATCATGCAAGTGCCCCACTGTATCCAATTAGCTGTTTCTGTTCCTCACTTTTGTTTTCTGTTCCCCACTCTCCATTTTCTGTCCATAAATGTTATCTGACCATGTGGCAGCCCTGGAGTCATTCTAAACCTATTCTGGTTCTATGAGATGTCTGATCCATGAATTGTTCTTTGCTCAGTTAAAGTCTGTTAAATTTAATTTGTCTGAAGATTTTTTTAAACAAGAAATAGAGAAGCTTTCAAATAGATTTCTATTTCTTCCATGCCAGACATTCTGATGAGAGAATTTAGTGATCATGTATAAAAACGTTATACCCTCACCCAAACATGTTCTTCATTGGAGTGTTCATCTTGAACACTAGAAGCTTCAGAAATTTAAGCAAATATATTTTGTCAATTATGTTAAGTTTACTTTGGCTTATTACTTTCTTGTTTTAAGCAATTTGTGAAATATTTCATGGTTTAAGTTTGGAACTGCAATACACCTGTGTTCTCTCTTCAATTTGATATAATATAAGCTACAGGCTCGCTGTCATAGCTTCAGATTGTGAAGCAGGCACCGGGGTAAGGCAGAAGGTCCATCCTGGCCGAGGCCACCTATGACCTAAGACGCAAGGCCAACAGTGCATGAACAGAGTCAGTCCTTGATTTAGATGTGGGTGCAGGACTGAAAAAGTGGAGAGAAAAGTTGAAAAATTCTGACTTGACTAAACGGAGATTAGAGCAACCAAAGCTCAACACAGTTTTTGATCTAGACCTTAAAGAATATACTTTTAAAGAGTGGGGGTGGATAGAGTGTTGCATTTGGTTTTGCTCTGGAAGTCGCACAACAGTCTTGGAGCAAAAGAAGTAAAGTTTTTGCCTGGATTAGATATTGTTACCATCATAATTAAAGCCCATAACATACACACACACACACACACACACACACACACACACACACACACACACACACATATATACATATAATGTATGTATCACGTGTGGAGCTGGATATTGTTGTTGAATGCAGAAAAAGAAAAGTCATGCAGTGCTCACCTTCTGAATATTTCCAAGTAGGAAATCTAACAAAATGTCTGAAGGTTTAGTATGTTTTATACAATAAAGTATAGAGGCATTTATTATCTATCCATTTTTTTAAAATACATTTCGCTCTGGCCCATCAATTACATCTTTGCAAATTTGTTTACTGACAAACATTATGTGAAAAGATAACTGTGAAAGAAGACTTACTGCAGCTTTATTTATTATAAAATCATTAGAAACAATTTGAGCTTCTAATAAATAATGATAAAAATTAATTTAAAATAGTTTATTACCCACTATCCAATAGAAAACTATGTAGCCATTAAAAATAGGACATCTATTTTGTATGTCATCATTTATAACAGTTTTGGTATTGTTAAAAAAAGTGAATAAAGTGAAGCTCATATGGTATTCTACCACTCATGTAAACAATAGATGTGTGTGTGTGTGTGTATGAGTGTGTGTGTGTGTGTGTGTGTGTGTATATATATATATGGATTATATGTACATACTTGTACATGCATAAAATATTTCTGGAAGGATACAGAAGAAATAGGTAATGATGGTGTTCTCTGCTACAAGACGAACAAAGATGAAAAGAAAAAATTTTTTTTCTGATTATTTCCCTTGCACATTTAAAATATTATATTTTTTTATCCTCATAAAATAATTATCTTTCAAATGAAAGTACTACAAAATGGGCAGTATCCTATCAACTAAGGAAATATACCCTTTTACTTATCTTGCTTAGAACTCATTTTTCCTTCTCAAATTGAGAAATCCTGTCTTCCATGAATTCTGAAGAATCCATAGCATTATCTATTATTTCCATTACCTTATCTGCCTATTCTCATCTCTGAATTCCCATTAGCCAGGTATTGAGGGCTCTCTGTGTATCCTCTATAATCTATTATATTTTGTTAAGTCTTGCCCCCTGTCATCCCCTCACATGGGAATCCCATGAGGTAGTAATTGATGGATGGTTTCCAATTTATTTCTATCAAGGGTACAAACAACCTGGACTACATTTTTCTTTTTTAAAACATTAATTTATAGTTTATGATTTTCTTCATAATGAAGTAAATGCAATGTTTAAGTTCAAATGCATGGTTTAGTTTCTACTGGAAGTTTCTAACAGAATATATTGTTTAGGCATTGAGGGCAAGATCATCATTTTGTTTCCTTGTTCAACCATTGGACATAATGTATTAGTTTTCATTTTCCCTGAATTAGTAGCACTTGGGGAGTTCTGCTTTTATGCAGAGTATCACTTGAAAAAAAATGTTTATTTTTAAGTTCTGGGGCACATGTGCAGAATGTGCATATTTGTGACATAGGTAAACATGCCAGGAAAAATAGCTAACGCATGCTGGGCAGGGTATCACTTCTGCCTACACTTCTCATAGGTCGAGGCCTTCTCTTCCACTCATGTGTCATCTGAGAACTCTAGGGCAAATCCTTCACTCCATGAGAAAATCTGCAGAGTCACAGCAACACCAGCTTTGGGGCCTCCCTCTGGCCGCCCGCTATTGCTTTACTTCTAGTAAAAGAAATTTCTGTTTTCATGGCAATGCCGACTCTTTCCTAAAATACATTTTGAAGACATCTTTAAGAGAGGTAAAAACTAACCCATAGTTGGGGGGAGATATTGCAATATGCATATTTATCCAAGAGTTATATCCAGAATATTGAAAGAACATCTTTATTTAAGGAATAACAATAAAACCAGAGTAGCTAAAAGGAAGACTGGTTGTAGATGAGGCTACAGGGGAATCTGAGGTTCACATCATAACTGGCTTTTCGGGCCTATGAACTGTGGCTTTATTCTGAATGAGATGAGATGCCGTTGAGTGGTTTTGAGCAGAATGGTGACATGATCTGGTTTAAGTTTTAAAAGGTTTACTCACAGTGTTGAGGCAAGGGCAGAATAAGACAGCTCCATTATGAGGTCACTGCAATAACCTAACCATGAAATAGAGGTGCTGTGCGCTAGAGCATTAGTGGTGGAGGTGGCAAAGTATTATGGGATTCTGCATGCATTTTGAAAGACAGGATTTTCTGACGGATTGAATGTGTATTCTGAAAGAAATCGGGGAGTCAAGGTAACATCTACATTTCTGGCCTGAGCATCTAAAAGAATACAGCTGCCAGTAGTCAAGATAGGGGATGACTGCCCGTGAAATGAGTTTTGGGAGGGAGAGGAGAAATTTGAATTTGGATATGTAAAGTTAGAGAGAGAACTGGAAATGTTGAACAGGCAGCCAGATATGTGAATCCAGAATTACAAAGAAACGTGGGTTGGAAATACAAACTTGAGAGTAGCCTAGCTTTTAGATAGGGCTTAAATCTTTTAGAATACATGGTATCACTAAGGCAAATTGATGGGTAGAGAGGAGATCTAACTGCTGAATGCCCTTTGCATTCAATGGTTAAGAGATCAGGGAGATGGGCCGGGCGCGGTGGCTCACGCCTGTAATCCCAGCACTTTGGGAGGCCGAGGTGGGTGGATCATGAGGTCAAGAGATCAAGACCATCCTGGTCAACATGGTGAAACTCCGTCTCTACTAAAAATACAAAAAATTAGCTGGGCATGGTGGCGCGTGCCTGTAGTCCCAGCTGCTCGGGAGGCTGAGGCAGGAGAATTGCCTGAACCCAGGAGGCGGAGGTTACGGTGAGCCGAGATGGCGCCATTGCACTCCAGCCTGGGTAACAAGAGCGAAACTCCATCTCAAAAAAAAAAAAAGAAAAAGAAAAGAAAAGAGATCAGGGAGATGAAGAGTCACCAGTGAGGGACAGCCAGTAAGGTGGGAGGAAAACCATGGCAATGTGGTGTCCCAGAAGCTGAATAAATATCTACTACAGGAGGAGGCAATGATAACCGGTGTCCAATGCTCTCCTTAGGACACAGTTGAAAGATCTCGAGATTGAAAACTGAGCTCACAGATGTCAATATTGAGAACTGATTTTTGGACTTAACAATGCAGAGCTCACTGGTGTCTTTTAAAAAAAGAAAAATTTCAGTGGCGTGGTAAGACCAAATTCTAATTGAAGTGTGTCCAAAACAGGATGGGAGCTTAAGCATTACACTTTATTATTATTATTTTAAAGACAGGGTCTCATTTTGTCACTCAGGCTGGATTGCAGTGGTGCCATCAGCATGACTCACTGTAGCCTCAACTTCCCAGGTTCAAGAGATCCTCCCTCAGTCTTCCAAGTAGCTGGGGCTACAGGTGTATGCTACTGTAGCCAGCTAATTTTTGTATTTTTTGTAGAGATGGGGTTCCACCATGTTGCCCAGCCTGGTCTCAGACTCTTGAACTCAAGCAATCCACTTACCTCAGCCTTCCAAAGTGCTGGGATGACAGGTGTAAGCCACTGCATTCAGGCTGAAAAACTTGTTCAATAAGTAGTGCTGAATATGGGATCAGAGAAGGGGAAGAAGTTTGGTCAAGAGAAGGGTATCACACCTATAATCCCAGCACTTTGGGAGTCCAAGGCAGGTGGATCACTTGAGGTCAGGAGTTCAAGACTAGCCTTGCCATTATAGTGAAACCTCATCTCTACTAAAAATAGAAAAATTAGCTGGGTGTGGTGGCATGCACGTGTAATCCTGGCTACTTGGGAGGCTAAGGCAGGAGAATTGCTTGAACTCAGGAGGCAGAGGTTATTGTGAGCCGAGATTGCACTGCAGGGTGGGCAAGAGAGCCAGAGTCTGTCGCAAAAAAAAAAAAAAAAAAAAAAAAAAAAGAGAGAGAGAGAGAAAGACAGAGAGAAGGGAATTTTTTGTTTATTTATAAGATGGGAAAATTAGTAGTATATTTGTATCAGTGTATCAGTAGGGTGGGAAAATAGGAGGGAGAGAGGGAGAGTATTGCTCCAGCAGTGACCTTGGGTAGATGAAAAGCTGAGGGAAGTAGTATATAAATGGGTGGGGGGGGGGTACCTTAATAATTGGGGAGATTTCACTCACAGTAATGGGGACTGTAATAGAATATACAGATGTGGATTAGTTGGTAGATTTGCTGCTGCTAACCTTTGGAAACTGTCTTCCAATTGCTGCAATTATAGCAATAAAATACCAAGCATGTCACTAGCTGGTAGTTAGGATGGAAATAAAAGTGTTGGAGGTTTGAGGAGAAAGGGAAATGTATGATAACACAACCAAAGGAAAAGTAAGAACTGACGGATTAGGAAAATATATAATGGTCGGACAGCAGCAATGTCCACGTAAAATTCTTGGTATAAATATTAATTATAGAGTAGTCAGAATGGCTCCATGCTTTTCTCTGGAAATGATGAGATGTGTGAGCACAGAAGGTAGGGCATGGAGTAGGTAGAAAGTTGGATTGACTTGGGTTGTGAATATGCCAAACAAGGATAATGCAATGAAAGGAGTGAGGGGTTTGGAGATGGATGTAAAGGACCTGCTGTAATGACTGATCATGGAGTTTAAGTCGGGTAAGGAGGGATGATAGGACACAGAGGGGTTGAGGGACAGTGGATAGATGATAGGACCTGTGAAACGTTGGTAATATTAGGTTAGAAAAGACTATTTGCGTTGGAATACTAAAGGAAGTGAGCTAGCAAGATAAGAAACCGTGGTCGAGAATGGTTGCTTGAATTGTGAATATGAAGGAGTTCTGCTTATTGGTAATGGCACAGTCTTGGAATGGTTGGCTGGGGTCCTATGAAGGACAAGATCAATGCATGACAAGAGACCAAGGAACAGAGAGGAAGAGCTTCGACGGACTTGTCTTTGTGGGTATTGAATTCGGTAATTAAGCCAAAGCCATTGCGGGAGAGAGTGGTAGTGGATTAGAAGCTAAAATCATCAACAGATGGAAACTATCCAGTAATTAAAATTTCTTGTCCTCTTTGTTTTCTTCTTTCCTACTTCAAGCTTCTTTGCCTCTCTGTCCCAAGATGCTGTATGTGATTTCCTCCTAGAGGATCTGCTTTACTAGGATCTGGCCTGGTAGACCCTAGTAGGATCTGGTCTCACCTTTTCCTTCCCAACCCCTTCTTCATGTAACTGACTGATTAATCTAAAAATATGGATCTGGTCTTACCACCCCATTGTTTGACAGCCATTTAATTGTTCCCCATTACCTGTAGCGACATCTGAGCTCCTCTGCCAGGAATTCAAGGTCTTGTCTGACCTACAGACTTCTTATCTTCTCATCTTCTACTCTTGGACTTTAAATTTTAGAGACAGAAAGCTGTGTGTGCATTTCCACTTTCCCTGTCGTCATTTCCATGTGCCTTTTTATTTCCCTCAGCTGGGACTGCCTCTCCTTCCTTCTCACTGTGCCCAATTCTTCATCTGGCAACATTCAATTCATCACGTAAGCTCCCACCCAAGAATCATGTTTTCCAGAAATCTTTTGAAGCTGTTATTTTTTGTAGACATTGGATTATGAGCATAATTTTTCATTTAAGCTTACCAGCAGTTTATGAATATTTGTGGAATGCAAGAACAATTGAATGCTTGATATTTTTTCTTGTACTTTTAAGGAATTTATAACTTATAGCAAATTGGACCGTCTAAGGCACATTTTACTTTTTGTGCATATCTGTTTTATATTTGAAGGCAAGTAAAAAATAACCTAAGGTAATATGGTACTTCGCTTAGTCCTGAATTCTTCACTTACTCCTGAACAATTCAAGAATGCTGAAAGTTTAAAGAGTAACCTAATCCAGTGCTACTCAAAGTACCCACTGTCTGATACCAGTCCCTAAACACTTTCCAGGCTCTGAGAAATGTTTCCTATCTGCTATGAGATAAGGAGTTTGAGTCAAAATGCAAATCAGCCACATTCCTAAGCACACTCCTTAGTTTGCTGAAGTGTTTTTTGTAATTAGTCTTTCTTGATGATTCTCAAGGGCATCTCGAACGGCATCAGCCACTACTTTTATATTACCAGTGGGGAGACTGAGGCACAGTAAGAGGGGAGTGTCTTGCGTAAAGTCACATCGCAACTTAGTACACTGAAATCTGTGACTCCTGGCTCCAATCCAGTGCTGAGACTCCATGCCTGCCTTTAGAACTGTTTCCTATACTCACGTTTGGTTTTAATTATTTGACTCTTAGTTTGATTTAAAAAAAAAAAAGTTCATTCCTATTCCATAGTAGGTTTATCTTTCCCAGAAAGTTCTTTTTTTTTCAATGTCTTTACCTTTCTGGTGGAAAAGAATCAGCATGTGTTGTGGTATTATTATTTAAATGTTTACAGTCTGCCATTTTCCACACACCAAGTCCCCAGCAGCGTCGAGTCAGACGGTCTCACACAGGTATCGTCTGCTCCATCTGGTCCTCGGCTTTCTCCAGGCAGGCCCCTGTATGGTGCAGCAGCTGAAGGTCCATATGGTCTCAGGTGCAGCCCCAGGTAGAGCATATTGCAGCATGCCAGTCCACAGGCCCTGCGGCGGGAAGAACTGCCGGGAGGCACACATCTGAGTGAAGTGGCCACCGCTGTGCCAAAATCAGAGGGCAGAAGGTGTTCTTGGCTGCCACAATGATCTGGACTTCCAGGACCGGTTGGGGACTGAGAAGCATACTGCATTGCAAATGTCAGTGCCCAGGCAGGCAGCATCCGGAGAGAGCAAAGGAAACTTCTTCCCTTTACCTCTTTACCTGCTTCCAGTCCCACTAAGTCAGGTAAAGAAATTTGAATGGATAAGGTGATATAAAAAGAAACTGATGTGCCTAAAATCACAAAGCTTTGAGTTTAGCCTTTTCTTCAAATTTGGCATTTTTGTTTTAGTTTTCTGCTTTGTTTCCTTTCTAAATATCTAAGAAGAGTGTCCTAAAGGAAATCTGTATTGAAATTTAGAACTTTTTCCTTTATTCTAGTCTATATTTTATCAATGAAATCAACATAAAATGAGTGTGTTCATTAATCTTTGAAAAATAAGATTCCTTCTGAAATTTAAAAATTCCTGATCAATGATAGTGAAGGCTACAAAGAGAGATACTGTCTTAGTATATCCCAGCTGCTACAACAAAAATATTATGTGGCTTATAAACTATAGAAATTTATTTCTCGCAGTTCTGGAGGCTGGAATTCCAAGATCTAGGTGCTAGCAGATTCAGTGCCTGGTGAGGGATTGCATCCCGATTCATGGATGGCTGCTTCTGGCTGTGTTCTCACGCAGTGGAGGGGGCAAGGGTCTGTGTTGGGCATCTTTTATGAAAACACTAATTCTATTCATGAGGTTGTCATCCCCGCTATCTAATCACTCCCTAAAGATCTCATATTTTCATAGCATCACCTTGAGGGTCAAGATGTACGCTTGTGAATTTTGAAGGGACACAAACATTCAGAACCACTGTGATTTTCAGGGTAAGGTGGATCCTGCTGCTCCCTCCTCAGGAGCCTCTGGTCCTGCCCCCTCCTGACAAAGATTGTGTGTTTAGTCCTCTATTCAGTGGGGTTTCTTACTGGGGACACTAGGAAGCCCTCACTATCACATTTTACCACTTCACACTAAACTCCAAATCTTTTAAAGTAGGTTTTAAAAGTCATCTATGAAGCCTGAGGTGAGCTTTATAATGAAGCTTCCAGGGAACTGGAGTATGCAATCAATTGGGTAACATTTTTTTGCTGTAAAATTCTTTTATTTCTTTCAGAACACTTGGAATTCAGTTGAATTCCCCAAGGCTAGGAAAAATATTAATGCACACCTATTTTTAAAATCCCGAAAAAGAGAAAAGTAAATAAAATGATTTTAATCCTCATTTTTCATGTCTCTATAAAACATGTATCAAAGAATATAATTTATTTCCAGCTTTCATAAGTTCATACAGTTTTATGGAGACAAATCTATTTGCTTTATGAAACTGCACAGTCCAAATTGAACCAATAACTAATATCCAGGTGTATTACAGGGAAGTTTTAGATTGTTTTCACTTTCCGTATTCTTCAATAAATAGAGAAAATATGGATTAAACCACCTGAATATTGAGTGATGATGTAACTGGAGAGTCTACCTCATGGAGTGGAAATCAGAAATGGAATGTTGACACATTTCTACTAGTAATTTGCATTACGGAAAAGGAAGACTTTTTTTTTTTTTTTTTTTTGACAGGGTCTCACTCTGTTAACCAAGACTGAAGTGCAGTGGTGCAATCACAGCTCACTGTAGCCTTGGCCTCCCCAGATGTGGGTGATCCTCCCATCTCAGCCTTCCAAGTAGCTGACACTACAGGGGCATGCTACCACACCTGGCTAAGTTTGTATTTTTTTGTAGCGATGGAATTTCACTATGTTGCTCAGGCTTGTCTTGAACTCCTGAGCTCATGCAATCTACCTGCCTCGGCCTCCAAAGGTGCTGGGATTATAGGCATGAGTTACCATGTCTGGCCTCAGGAAGACATATTCTTTAATAAGTGATGTAGGATTATGAAATAATATAAAAGCAAATAGTAATAAACAAAGCAGAATAAAATAGAGTAATATGAAAATATAATAGCTGTCATTACTATAATTATCCCAATTTACAGATGAAGAAACTGAGGCTTGAAGAGGATACTTAATTTGACTGATACCGTAAAACTAGTAAGTAGAAGAACAAGAATCAGGAGCCAAGTCTGTCTCTAATACCTGGGTTCTCACCACTGTGCATATTAATTGCTTTCTCCTAAAGAAGCAATGGTGTCCCCTACCTGAGACAGGCAGTACTAACTAGTCAGTTCCTATAAGAAAGGAAAGAAGGGTCCTCAGAGAACATGAGAATATTCACATCAGTTTTGGAATCATGAGATCACTGCTTGGATTTTGGCCAACCTAAAAGTAAAGTTTTTAAAGAAAAAGTAGGTCTATCTAAGAAAAAAATGCATCAACTTGAATTTTGAAGCTAGTTTTAAAAATGAATATACAACAATTAATTACAATTTAAAAATATTTGAACAGGGTGTGCATCTCTAGTTCCTCTGCCTGTAACTGCATTCTGAGGGGTTCCTGAGCACGCGAAGGCCCAGCTATGCACCTGGCTCTGGCAGCTGGGAAGCTTTGGGTAATTAAAGTGGATGCAGCCCATTTTCTAAGCAGGGTACTTTATGGGAGCAGAGTTAAATTTCTATGCCAATGGTAAAACTCTGAGGTCCAGCTCACTGTGAACAAGTGCCTGTGTGCATTGCCTCAAATCCTCAGAGTCAGCTAGCATAACCCATCTCCAGTGATCAGCTCTCTTAGAAGGTAAACCACCTCATTTCACTTAGTGTGGTACCCAGAAGGGAAGCATTTTCTTCTCCGCTGGCTTCTGTAGGCCAAGGAGGAGGAACTGCAAAGGTCGAAAGCCTCTCTGGAGATGCCTTCAGAAGCTGGGCACAAGGCAAATGAGGGGTTAAAAGCAGAGTGAAAAAAAAACAAAGACAATTATATATACACACACACATACATGCACGTATAGAAATAAAACTATATATAATCACAGCATCTGAATATATATACAAAGACAATCATATATTTGAATATGTGTTTAATATAATTAATATATTAAAATGATTATGTTAGCTATATAATCACAGATTTTAATCTGTTGATAGACAAAGTATGAGAAATAGCAGTTTTGTAGTTTTATTGAGATTAAATCAGAATTAAGGTGATTTTAAAGAAAAAAAAGTGTTGAAAGAAAAATCTTCAGTGGAATTAAATTTAAAGGAGTTTAAATGAGAAATGAATGATTTGCGAATCGGGCAGCCCCCAAATCACAGTAGATTGAGAGAGATTCCAGTGTAGTCTGCTGGTGGAAGAACACTTGTGCCCAGTGAAAGGAGAGTAACAGAGAAAACAGAACTGAGGAACAGAAGCAACTAGATTGGCTACAGTTTGGCATCTGTCTTGTTGGAACACAGTGTGAACATTTGGTGAAATTAAGGTTAAATATAAATATAAATAAATTTTATAATTCTGAGCAAGGAGTTTTGTAATTTAAAAGGAATGTGGATGACATCTGAGGCGTGGCCTTGGAGAAGCTATTTCGAAATACATGATTCATTTTGAATGTCAACTTGCCAACCTGGTCAGATGGGTATTAAATTTTTCATGACATTCTAAATAGATAACAACGATATAGCAGATCTTCCAGAGCAGGGCAGGGGTTGCCCCTCTAGCTACTCATCTCTAATGCTAAAAACATTTAAAGAAGAAGCTTCTTTTTGTTCTAGGACTCATTTGCTTATGTGGTCAGAACAGATGATACCCTGGGGATATGACTACAGTCAATTATGTTCATTATGTCTTTTCTTTTTCTTCTTTCTACCCAACAGTAAAGAACAATCCTCCAATATCTGAAAGCTTTCACTGGGTACCTACTATGTATAATCCAGAGCTCTGGGAATCCTGTTCTATGCCAAGCCTTTAGTCTTCCGTTCTCCAAGAGCCTAATTTTGGGGTCTATTTCACTCGGAGTCCTTGGCTTTATGTATTTTCCACTATCTCTCTCCTGTTCTCACACTTCCCCAAATATCACTAACTTCAACCTGGGCCTTCCTCTCCCAGAATCGAGCATGATATTCTCAGTATTTATAGTTCAGCCCACTGCTCTACTAAAATATTCCTTACAATACCAAAAAAATAAAATAACATCTGCTTTCCAAGAAGCGTGTGTTTTTGAAACCCATCCCCAAAGTGCCTTTTCCTTTGCACGTTTATGGCCTGTTGTTTACTCTGTTAATATTTTTAGCCCACTTATTGCCAGGCATTGTTATATAAGAAGGAGTTTCTGAACACCGTTTGCTCAGAAGGTTCTCCTTGAGATCCGGTGCTTTACAATTTCACATGTGTCACTGAGTCTGCAATGGTGAAGGCTTAATTGGCTTTGATACGCTGTGAATGGCCAAGAAGCGTTTGTTTAGAGAGCTTCATGCTGCCATTCAGCCTTTCCTGCAAACAAAGGACTTGGCTGAGTAGCAGTGTTATCAAAGGTTTGCAGACAGGGACTGCAGAAGGATCCTGCTCTGGGGGGCAGTGGAGAGAAGGGGTTGGCCCTAGACTGGGATTTGGGATTGTTAATACGGAGGCCCCTGATAATGCCAGCTTCTGTGTATTGCCCTTGGGAGTCCTCTGCAAGGGTAGAGAATGGCACTTTTTTCTAATATGTGTTTTAGAATGGCAGCTGTAGCTACTGGGAAAGAGGAGGAGATTCTAGACTGGGAACAAAAAGAGGAAAGGGATGAAAAGCTGGGGTAGAAAGTGACACCCGAAGAAAGGAGTAAAATAGGCATTCATTCTTTTTGGAAGTCACCAAAAGCCTTAAGAGTCGAAATTTCCTCTTTCAAATGGGGGTTCAAAGTCAAGTTAATGAATAGGAGCTCTACGTTACCAGTGAATTTGTAATTCTGCTCATGTGTTTCCTGACTTATTTCTCAAGGTTCAACTTAATTATGTGACCAAGTTCAATGATCAGGTCAAGAAAACTAAGAATAATCACTCTCCTCTACTCATTCATAAAGCAAGGTCTGCTTCTCTGGGGAGCCTCTTCTTTCAGAGAAACTTTGTCTCTCACATCTTGTTTGGAAACCTCTCTATCTTGGAATCCATTCCAGAATGGGTTTAGTTGCAGGCACATAGTAGGTGCTCACAAAGCGTTTGTCAAGGTGTCACAGGCACATAGTAGGTGCTCAGAAAGCGTTTCTAGGAGTCATTTGCTTATGAAGTGTGGTGTAAACAAACAGTGACTGTAGTGTAGATTCTTGAGTGCTCGGAAGGACAGGGATCCTGGAGATACTGTGTTTCGATTTCCCTACTTGGAGACAGTACTTTTTAGACAGAGGACAGCTAGGGATGGAGGGCACAGCCCGTGTGTAGAATATGTCTCCAAGTGGGAAAATACCAAAATGTAAAGAGCAGTTTATCAGAGAAAAATCCCAAATACAAGAAGAAAAGCAATCCAAAAATCCCTCATAAGAGCCACATATGAGACATGCGATGTAACAGAAAAGTGTATTCATGTATCAAATATTATTTTCAAAGCAGACACAACATAAAAATTCAACATAAAATTTGGGAACAAAATACTAAAAATAAACGTCGAAATGAGACACAGACATTTCTTTTTCTATTTACAAATATCTCGGGCTATTTCTTAAGATTTCCTATAGGGGATAAATATCGATATACTTGAGTAATATCTACTACTATGAATTTTTTTTGAGATAGTCTTGCTCTGTTGCCCAGGCTGGAGTGCAATGGCATGATCTCAGCTCATGCAACCTCTGCTTCTGGGGTTCAAGAGATTCTCAGGACTCAGCCTCCTGAGTAGCTGGGACTACAGGTACACACTACTATACCCAGCTAATTTTTTGTATTTTTAGTAGAGATGGGGTTTTGCCATGTTGACCAGCCTGGTCTCAAACCCTTGACCTTAGGAGATCCACCCACCTTGGCCTCCCAAAGTGCTGGGGTTACAGGCGTGAGCCACTGCGCCTGGTCCTATTATGAGATTCTTACTTGAATATTAGTTCCATGCGGTCATGAGTTTGGTCGTCTATATTTGCATTGCTCCCCTAGTACCGCATTGTCCCCAGCACACAGGTGCAGGTGTGCACACATGGGCACGCACACGTTTCCTTGCCTGGCATAGTACCTGGTACAATACAGGCCCTCAATAATTTTAATGAAGTGGATTACACAGTCATTTAACAAATATTATTAAAACGTGACTCTGGGGGAGTGCTTTGGTACACCAGTGTCATAACACTAAGTAAGAGGAAATGTTGCCTTCCAGGGGTTTATAATCTAGTGGGTGTGTGAAGGCTTTCTGTTTTGTAAGTTTCAGTAAAGTCTAATAGGTAAATGGCATGAGGAGGTAAAGGGAAGAGATGGTTTAATCTACTCAGAGAGTTCAGATGCTGATGCACAGGTGAAGTGCTCAGCCATGTTTTGAAGCAAAAATTTTCTAGGTAGCCTGGGGTGGGGGGATGTCATCTAGTGTGGAAAAAGAAGTCTGAGTCATATGTAAATTTAGAGTAGAACTTCCCCTACTGTGTCATAATGGTTAATTGTCCATATCCTATATTATCTTTTTGTTATTTTATTTTATTTGAGACAGACTCTCAACATGTTGCCCAGGCTGAAGTGCAGTGGCACGATCTTGGATCAGTGCCACTTCCACCTCTTGTGTTCAACCGATTCTCCTGCCTCAGCCTCCCAAGTAGCTGGGACTATAGCACACGCCACCATGCGTGGCTAATGTTTGTATTTTTAATAGAGACGGGTTTCACCATGTTGGCCAGGGTGGTCTCAAACTCCTGACCTCAGGTGATGTGTGTGCGTCAGCCTCCCAAAATGCTGGGATTACATGTGTGAGCCCCTGCGCCGCCGAGCCCATATCCTATATTACCTTAAACTTCTTGAAATTCAAGGGACTATATAGACCTCATTCATCTCCTAGCCCAGAACTTAGAACAATGCCTAACGAATAGCTGGTGCTCAATAAATGCTTGCTAGGTGAATACAGAGTAACAGAGGCATGGTCCCAAAGACTGTCAATTCATTTGCATAATTTATTTGACCTCTGATACAGTTTCCATGTTTGTCCCCTCCACATCTCACATTGAAATGTACCCCCTGGTTTTGAAGGTGGGGCTTTGTGGGAGATGTTTGGGTCACAGGGGCAGGTTCTTCGTAAATGGATTCATGCACTCCCCATTGTATTAAGTGGGTTCTTACTCTGTTACTTGGAAATCTGGTTGTTAACAAGAATCTGCTCCTCCCTCCCCGACCCCTTGCTCCTTTTCTATGTCACTTCACCTTCCCTTCTGCCATGAGTCAAACTTCCCGAGACCTCTCCAGAAGCCCAGCAGATGCTGGTTCCATGCTTTCTGTACAGACTGAAGAACTGTGAGTCATAATAGATCTCTTCTTTATAAACTATCCAGTCTCAGGTATTTCTTTATTACAACCCAACATGTAATAATAAAACCTCATTTTATATACCTGACATGTAACCCAAATTTCCTATGTATGGCTTATCTGCAATGAGATTTAAAAATCAGGAAATTGTGCTGAATATACTTAAATTTCCAAGATGAGAACAGATGGTGATTTTAAATAGTTATGGAAAGAAATCAATGGAAAAGAAGACAATGGCAAGAAAAATGGATGCTTTCTCTCTTAGCAGGAATCTGGGTGGAGTCATCAGAGACTCCAAAAGTCTTTCTGTTGTCCCCGCTCTGTGTTGACCCAGTTTCCCTCTGCAATCACTCCAGACAAGCTGTAGCCAAGGGCTCTGTGACACTCAGTGACATCCACTCCAACTGGCAAAGAGAATGTGACAATCAGGCCTATTTTTAAGCAAAAGTTGAATTGAATTCATGTTAAGAGAGTAGGGGATGGGAGAATGAAAGAGAGAAGCTCTCAGGGGGTCCCATCAGAACGTCCCGGGAGCTCCTTTTGCTCTTGGACACTGACAAGGGCAAGGACTAAAGCGAAAGCGATGGGCACTCCGGGCGCTGCTGGAGGACTCTGCGCTTTCTCTTCTGATGTCCTTCCACAGCTCAATGCTCTGCATGGGTTTTCTTTGAAAACAGGAAGGGCTTGAGAGGGAGCAGGGACATCCTGTCAGTGGGCTGACATTGCCTGGGGCACTCAGCATCATGGCCACTTTCACACCATTGGTGAGGACAGTTACTGCTTAGCAACTTGTGTGTGTCCCTGTGTGTGTGTGCATGCCCACAAGTGTGTGTGTGTGCACCTGCGTGTGTGCGTGTGCACACACTTGTGTATGTGCAGGTGAGGGCAGGCAGAAAGATCAAAGGTGAGTCATGCAGGAGAAATATCTGAGTACAACCCTTGCCATTGGCAGCTTGAATTGATGGAGTTCTGAGCATTGATTAAGGCTTAGAGTGCAGTTAAAAACCGTAGTTTTCCTTTACTTTAAATAAATTCCAAAGACTTGGGGAAAAAATCAACAATAACAGTTATAATTTTAATTTATTTTTAGCTGGTTTGAGGAATACACCAGAAGAAAAAGTGTAACCCTGTCATTGACAACTTAACACCAAATTAGAAAGTTTTAAAAATTGTCAAAAATACTCACAATAAGGAAACTGAAAGCAGACTTGTAAAGTCAGGGTCATTCGACAGCCTTCTTCTCTATTTCCTCAGTGAGACAGCTCTTCTCCTTGCCTGTGGCTTAGTGTGAGCTATAGGGGATGTTCCAGCTGAGCCCCTTTTTACAGGGAAATTGAAAGGACAGAGGGAGTGGATGCAGCAAAGGGGTCTCCTCTTCTAGGCATCACATTGTCTTGGTACAGAGCTCTGGTTTCTGGAGTTTCCTGAGACCCCATTCTGGGTTTGTAGGTTTAGCCTGGGTAAAAACAGGCAAAGCTGGAAAAACAGCGTGGACTTTGCTCAACTGGGCAGCCTACGGTCATACTCCCTAGACACCCCAGAGCTGGCTTTGCTCCCTGGCTCTGATGGTGGGACTCCTCCATGTTTGTGGGTAAGAAACATCACACTGGGCACAGAGTAAAGGGCATTCAGCGCTGTCCTGGAGGAGGTCATGTGCACAGGCACCTCAAAAAGCATAAACGGTCACACACGCTTCTCTCTTCTCTCTTCTGTGTGGCTTTAAGAGGTGGCTGCCCATGTGAGAAGGGGGCCTAGGGCTCTTGATTTTCCATGGACTCCTCCTGTGTTGTGTTTCAGAAACAAGGGGTCCTGCCCTCTTCCTTGCAGCCCATACCTAACTCTCCTTGTTCCATGATCAGACATCAGGGCGGTCTTAATACTTTACATGCATGTGTGCAAGGGGTTAGTAGTAAAACACCATACCTTGACAACTAATCTCAGTGTAGTGACAGAACCTGTGTGGTGGTGACAGTGGGCAGAAAGACAGGTGTCCAGGCAGGCATCCCCAACACGCTGTGGTTGCTTTTAGGGATGCCCTATGGGCCCTAGCTGTGTCCGCAGGTCTCCTTCCTCCTGCCTCTCTCAGGTGAAGACAGAAGAAGACAAACCTTAGCTCACACCTATCAGGGGATGCAAAGCACAGTAACTTGCCAAATGCTTGTTTTCAAATGTATGCTTTCAGCATTTTATCCTGCCGTAATGTTACTGGTATTCCAATAACTTTAAAATTCATATGCTCTGCTGAGATATGACCAATTCTTTTTCTGTCTCCACAATGACATTATTTATGTTAACATGTTAACTAGTGTTTTTTTTCCCCAGTTGCACTTGTCTGTTCTGTTTTAGCACTCCACTGATAAATAAGTTCTATTTCAAATTACTAAATGTCAGAATGCCTTGATAACCCTAGACTCACAACGTACTATACAATGATTTTATATGACATATGGATTTCCCTGAATATGGTTGTCTTTTTGGGAGGACCTGATTTTAATGGCAGAGCTGCATGTGCTTCTGAAGCGTGCTCCAACAAGATTCTGCTTTATTTAAAAAAATTATCCATTCTGATTGAAATTTCAGGTGAACTGGCAGAAATCCTATATCTTGCAGGAAGAAGGGGTAGGACGAATTAAGAGGTTGTGGGTTATACTTTTGTGAGAGATCAGAATCTGAAAGCCCAAAATTAGGACTGTTAGTAGCTGATTCAAGACATTCCTGTCTTAGATTCTAAGAGAAAAACACTTGGGTAAGCTTGAGGCAAAATATTTATTATTATTATACTTTAAGTTCTGGGGTGCATGTGCAGAATGCGTGGGATTGTTACATAGGTATATATGTGCCATGGTGGTTTGCTGCATTTGTCACCCCATCATCTATATGGGGTGTTTCTCCTAATGCCCTCCCTTTCCTAGTCCCCTACCACCCAAAAAGCCCTGGTGTGTGATGTTCCCTCCCTGTGTCCGTGTGTTCTCATTGTTCAACTCCCACTTATGAGTGAGAATATGCAGTGTTTGGTTTTCTGCTCCTGTGTAAAGTTTGCTAAGGATGGTGGTTTCCAGCTTCATCCATGTCCCTACAAAGAACATGAACTCAACCTTTTTTGTGACTGCATAGTATTCCGTGAAATATGTGTGCCACATTTTCTGTATCCAGTCTATCACTAACAGGCATTTGGGTTGGTTCCAAGTCTTTGCTATTGTGAGTAGTGTCACAATAAACATACATGTGCATGTGTCTTTATAATAGAATGGTTTATAATCCTTTGGATGTATACCCAGTAATGGGATTGCTGGGTCAAATGGTATTTCCAGTTCTAGATCCTTAAGGATCACCACTGTCTTCCACAATGGTTGAACTAATTTACACTCCCACCAACAGTGTAAAAGTGTTCCTATTTCTCCACATCCTCTCCAGCATCTGTTGTCTCCTGATTTTTTAATGATTGCCATTCTAACTGGTGTGAGATGGTATCTCATTGTGGTTTTGATTTGCATTTCTCAAATGACTAGTGCTGATGAGCCTTTTTTCATAAGTTTTTTGGCTGCATAAATGCCTCCTTTGGAGAAGTGTCTGTTCATATCCTTCTCCCACTTTTTGATGGGGTTGTTTTCTTGTAAATTTGTTAAAATTCTTTGTAGATTCTGGATATTAGCTCTTTGTCAGATGGGTAGATTGCAAAAATTTTCTCGCATTCTGTAGGTTACCTGTTCACTCTAATGATAGTTTCTTGAGGTAAAATATTTTTAAACTATAGTCAGAGCTATCCTACAGAATTCAGGGTGCCAATCAGAGTTAGAAAAAATAATAATAACAGGCTTTAAAGAGCCAGACTAGAGCTGGGCACAGTGGCTCATGCTTGTAGTCTCAGCACGTTGGGAGACTGAGGCAGGAAGATTGCTTGAGCCCAGGAGTTCAAAACCAGCCTGGGAAACAGGACTCCAGATGTGGCAGTAGGACCCCATCTCTACAAAAAAAAAAAAAAAAAAAAAAAATCAGAACTTAGCCTGGTGAGGTGTCACGTAAATGTAGTCCAGCTACTTAGGAGGCTGAGGTTAGAGGATCACTTGAACCCAGGAAGTCAAGGCTTCAGTGAGCCATGATTACACTATTGCACCCAAGCCTGGATGACAGAGCAAGACCCTGTCTCAAAAAAGCCAAGGTAACTGACTATGACCTACTGTTTAATGAAAATGAAATATTTCTGATACAGTCTGGTAGGATTGCACCAATATATTTGCTTTTCCTTGAGAAAGTATCTGATTATTTTTCTTTGAATGACAGTTATAAATGTAAGAAGAGCAAGTCTTGTGAAATTTTTGTATTCTGTGTGTGTATGTGTGTGCATTAGAGAGATCCAAACTTGGGCACACCACACACACACACACACACACACACACACACACACACACACACACATATATGTAAAGAGAGAAAGAGAGAGACTAGTAACAGAAGAAAAGTCTTCTTGGGAAAATGAGACATAAGGATCGGGGTTAAGTACCTGTTTTGAATTACAAAATATTTATTTTTAATCTATTTTTTTACATTCTATACAGTTTGATTTTTTTCCCCATGCATAACTTTCATTCTGGAAGAAACACTTGGGTATACATGCGTCTTCCTCATATAACTATGGAAACAAGATGAGTCCCATTCCTAGCCCTGAGTGGTCCCTGAAGAAATTCTCCAATCTTTTATCTCATTTGTTCTTATGGTTTATCCAGAAACTAGATAGTGGCAAAGAGGGAGTTGGGTTCTTTTTTCTCTGTGATTAGGAACTGCTCTTTGCAGGACAGAACTGGGTGCCCTGGAACTTAGTGGGGACATGATTTATGTCATCACCCAGCCAGTTAGCAGGGGCAGGTTCCCCTCAAGAAAGCAGAGGCACATACTTAAAAAGCCTCATTGACACAGTTTATTAAAATAAAGGCAGCACTGTTTTTGTATTTCACAGCACAACATGAACAACATACAATATTGCCAATTCCCAGCTCCTGAACCCCTCGGCTCCTGAAATCACTGCTAAAATCTTCCATGCGATACTCTGTAGGCTTAAAATGATGTCTTCCTTTAGTTTATTTCTTCTGCTATGTTCTCACCAGGTGTTTTCATTTTCTTTTCTGCTGCCTTTGAGAGGAATGAGCACAGGGGCCCAGGAGGCTGGGTTCAGGTGTGGGCTCCTCTCTGAGAGTGTTTGCCATTTCTCTCTCTGAATCTGTTTCCTTGTCTGCAATAGGAGAGACACGGCCACAGCACTCTCTAAGATCCCTCCTCGTCTTGCAGAGTTGACATCTGTGTTGCAGTTCAGGAAGGAAATTCTGAGGTCAGGCCCCTCATTGTACCATCTCTCAGATCAAGGGGACTTTCACATGACTCAAGGAAAAGAGGCCACTGCAGATACATCAAGACATAATGCCCCCAATTTTTGTATTTAGGATGAAACCAAATGCATACGTAATCCAGAATTGTTATGGAGACATCTCATTATCATTGTTGTTATTGATTTTTTTAAGTGTGTTCATCACTCTGCTTCTAAATCCATTACAAAGAACGAATACATATTTAAATATTTATTATTATCCGAGATTGTGGCCACACACTTCCTTATCCTCCCACTTACATCTGCTCTGTGATTGACTGAACAGATGGGTGTTGCACCCTGTTCTAAAAGCCAAAATACAAGGGCTCTGTTTTATACTAAAAGAAACTGTGTAGCAAAGGCAGATAAAGTATGTAGTTACGTCATTCCCCCTCTTAGGCCTTTCCTTATGAGTTGAGCAAGAATTCTGTAGTGTTTTTGACATTTAGAACTATAGTATGTCAAAGAATACAGCCAAGAGAATAATAACTATTGAATTATTTAGGTATTCCTCTGGGTTTCTTTGCTTCATTTGGCAACACTATCCACCCAGTCTTCCAAGCTAGAAATCTTGTGGTTGCTGCTTTTCTCACCCACCTTGGTAACTTAGTTGACTATCAATTTCTAAGCCTTCTAAATCTGCAATATTGCTTGAGCCCATTCCCCTCTCACCATCCCCACTGCTTGTGTTGTCATCCAGTTCTTTGGCTTGGCTCTTCAGCATCTCTGCCTAATGTCTAACTTTCTATAAAACAGAAGGAGGTATGTAGATGTGTTCTAGGAGCATAGAGGGAGACAAAGAGCGTGTAAGTGCATTGAGACCTTCAAGAAGACAAAGTAATTTGGGGCACAGTCTGTGTACACAGGTATGAGGCAGAGAGTAGCCAACTTCTTATGTCCTGTTAGAGATAAGCAAGCCAATAGGGGTTTACTGAAGCTACAAGAATCACAAGACTGCTTCTGTTGTAGAAAGATGGTTCTAATGAGAAAACAGAAATAACCAAGGGGAAAAATTAATTGTTATACAAGTTCAGATGAGCCATCCTCAGATGCTAAACTACGTAAGTGCTGGTATATTTATAGAAAAGGGAATGGATGAGAAGTTCATTCAGGAAATGGTTATAAAAGATGGAAGGAAAGCAAGAGCGAAGCATTAGGCTGATGTCTAGGTTTTCTCACTTGAAAGACTGGATTGATATTGGTGCCAAGACAGGAATAAGGAATACAGAAGTCCAAGAACAGGAGAAGCAGAATAAAAGGGGAGGGTCGATGAGTAGTTTTAAAACTGTTAGGTGATCCTTACTCATGGGATTATCCAGATAAAGATATTTAGTGAGCAGTAGAGTGTTTCTATGGTTTTGAATGTCTCCTCCTCTCCTCCAAGACTCTTGTTGAAACTTCTATTGTAATAGCATGAATGGGTGAGAGCATTAAGAGGTGATTTGGCAATGAGGGCTCCTCCCTCATGAATGGACTGATGCTGTTATCATGGGAATAGGTTTATTAGCACCAAAGTGAGTTTTCATAATAGGGAATTTGGCCCTCTCTGTCTCATATTCATTCTTTCTTGGCCTTCCACCATCTCCCATGGGAAACACAGCATGAAGGCCCTCGTCAGATGCCAGAACCGTACTCTTGAGCTTTCCAGCCTTCAGAACCATAAGCCAAATACATTTCTATTAATTATAAGTTACCCAGTCTGAGACATTCTGTTGTAACAATATGAAAAACTAAGAAAATAATTATTATAAGTTTTATTGATTAAGAAGTACTAATCTTTTCTACTAAAACTATAAATGTGCATACCTATTACTTGGAAATCCACTTCTAGGCATCCTACCCTAGAGAAATATTCCATATGTACAATGAAAGAAATGTAAGTTGATTTATTGAAGCATTATTTTAGTTCAGAAAATTGTAAACATTCTGACTATTCCTGAATTAGGATAACATAAAATGTAGTCCATAACTATGATAAAATGATACATATGGTAAAAAGGAACACAATGTTTTTCTGATAAATTGTTAATGATTAGCCTCCTAGAAAAACAAACATAACCTTGATTTGTAGCCTTCACTAATTTCTGGGATATGAATATTCCTACTGTGGCCAATATCAACCTACCTAAGTGACAACATTAATTTGGAGGTTGTAAAAAACATACACAAAAGGCTTTTATCAGCCAGCACAAACAAACTTCAGCACACTGCTGGGGATGAATTATTTCTCATATCAGTGCAGATAACTCTAAAAATATTGATGTTGAATAAGAAATACAAATACTATATATTCACAAAAGACTTTGTAATAAAAATATTCCCAATTTAAAAAAAAAAGTCCAAGTGTGGTGGCTCACCTCTGTAATCCAAGCACTTTGGGAGGCCAAGGTGGGAGGAATGCTTGAGGCTAGGTGTTCAGGACCAATTTGGGCAACACAGGCCTCCATCTCTACAGACAAAAACAAAACAAAACAAAACAAAACAAAAATTAGCCAGATTTGGTGAAACACGGCTGAGGTCCCAGTTACTCAGGAGGGTGAGGTAGGAGGATTACATGAGCCCAGGAGGTCAAGGCTTGCAGTGAGCAATGATTGTGCCCCTGCACTCTAGCCTGGGTGACAGAGTGAGATCCTGTCTCAAAATACTACTACTGCTACTCCTCCTCCTCCTCCAATCCTCTGGAAAGAGAAACTAGTTTTCAACACGAAAGTTTCCTCTAAGGATGAGGGTGTAAGGGAAGTGAGAAGCACAAGTACCGTTGGATATTGTAGTCTTTGAGGTAGAACTTTTTTAAAGGAATGTCTTGACACTAAAGGAAGGGACATTTATTTTCAGGAAGATATGAATTACTTTATTAAAATTATTTCTAAAGCAAAACAAATACACATAAAATGGAACATCAAAAATATAGGCAATTTTTTTTTGTTTTATTTTAAAAATGCTGGAAAGGAAACCACCCCTCGTTGTGCAATATGCAGTGTTGGGGAGCTGTGAGGAGTGAATGGGGTTCATGGATGAAGGCTCAAGAGTAGATGAAAGGGCCTAGTTTCAGTCATTCAGATTTGATCCCTTTTACACGAAAGCATTTGCATCCTGAACCTCAAATTCTGGTGTGTAGTTTTCTCCAAAGTCCTCTTGGTTTTCTTCTGCCTTCTAACCAGGGAGTGTTCCTTGCTGGCCTAGCTATCCCACAGGGGAATAAAAAAGTAGTGAAGGTGATTTCAAAATTAAAATGTACTTTTAAGATAGTGATGTTATGGACCAAATGTTTGTATTACCCCAAATTCATATGCAGGAGGCCTAACCCCCAATGTGATGGTATTTGGAAGAAGAGCCTTTAGAAAGTAAATAGGGTTCGATGAGGTTGTGAGGGTGCGGATCCCGTGATGGGATTACTATTCTTCTAAGAAGAGATCAGAAAGCATTTCTCCTCTCTCTCTCTCTCTCTCCCCCCCCTCCCTCCCTCCCTCCCTCCCTCCCTCCTATGTGAGGATATAGCAGGAAGATGGCAATCTGAAAGCCAGAAAAAGAGTTTTCACTGGGAAATCAAGTCTCAGACTTTCAACCTCCAGGACTGTTAGAAATAAGGGTCAATTGATGAAGCCAACCAGTCTATGGTATTTTGTTATAGCAGCCTGAACAGACTAAGATAATTAGCTAATGTTAAAGAAAGAAATTTGAAAAATGTCAAATGCCAAGCTCAGAAGACCTAAAATTAGTTGCAATGTAACCTTGACAAACTCTTCAGAAAGGCCCATCATATAGAACAGGAACTGCTGTGTTTTATTTCATTCTATGGGAGTACCTGTAGTTTTGCAATTCAGTTCTCCTTATCATTTCACTAAGGGGGAGAAGGAAGAGGTAATGGATAGTATCATTGAGGTCTATGATATTGGATTATACCAATTAGAGGGAGTTATCCTGTGGATTGGCAAATCTGAACATTTTCTCAGAAGACAACTGGACCATCTGCTTCATAGGCGAGCACGAAGAATCAGATTGGGAGAGTGAGTTCCTTAGGTAACCCCACAGTGTGGTAGCAGAAATAGGGCTAGCCTTCTCCTTACACTGGCCAAGTATGGTAGAAGGGCTAGAAGGAAGGAAATTGGATTAAAAAAGAAAAGAGGCATAAGGAGATATTTAAAAACATATCTACCTTATATAATGGGCTCTAGATTATTTATAGTCAGGTTCCCGTGCCCTTGTCACTTCCAGCTATCCTGTGTGAGTCTTCCTTTTCTACTTAGAAATCCCCATGACATTAGGTGATCCTTGTCCTGAAAAAGCTACATCTGCCTCCATGGTGCCCTCCATAGTGCCCTCCATTTGGAAGCCTGCCCCAAGTAGAAAGTCCAGATCTCTGTGTCTGCAAGCAGCCATTCATCACAGCTGATGAAAATCCATTCTGTTTTGCTTTCCATCCTTCCACATTCCTCAAGACTGGACAGATGGAGGCCCAGCACCTAAAGTTTTGCTGACTGTGATGCATGACCTGAGCAGAGAAAGGGACTAAGAACTTAGGAGAGAACCAAGGGCAACTGCCTTTTCATAGAGAAGCAGGGCAACTCTTTTGACTCATTACTATTTAGCATTCAATGTAATACATAATTACTGGACATTATTACATAATAAATAGCACATGGTTTCTACTGCTGAGGAGTGGTGAACATACTCAATTTTTATAGTGTAGCTAGGATGAAATAGAGGCTTTATCAGAGGTTCAACAAATGTACTTCAGAAATAAAAGGAACTAAATAATTGTAACTTTGGAAACTGGAGAATGTTGTTTGGTAGAAACAGCAGTTGAGCAAAACCAGAAAGACATGTAGGATTTCATCAGGTGGAGTGGAGAGAGACTAGGAATTCCATGCAATGGCGGCTTGTAGGGGAAGCATTCACCTTGAGCTAACTCCTGAACACTGAATTGACATACAGGAAAACACCACTCAATCCTGTCAACTTAGTGGAAAAGAACAGTTGAGCCAATAGTTTGGCAAAAAAAAAAAAAAAAAAAAAAAAAAGACAAAAGAATTAACTGATTTACCAAATTTTGTGCTATTTTTCAAGTTATTGCATTCGTATTATACACATTCAGACATAAGCTACCTGAAAAGGTCTATTGTTCTGAGGAGCCGCAGATATCCCTTTGCAAAAATAAAATAAAATAGGGTTCTGTTTGTTTGTGTGGGCAGCTTGGGATAGTACAAAAAAGCAATACAATATAGAGAAATTGCCATTCAGAGATGTGATATGGCTCATTTTTAACTGTTTTTAGTGAAGTGGATGGAAAAGTGTCAGGATTGTCTTTGCCAGCAGGAGCACGGTACAGGGTCACTAACACCACTGTTTACCTGAACAGCTGCTGAAAGCACCGCATCTCAGGGCTCTTAATCTTTTCCAACTGAGCAAAATGTTCAGCATGAACTTTTAAATATAGTGACACCTCGTGTGTCCAATCTGCTGAAATTTGCAACAGGAAACCAGTAATGGGGAAAGCTGTGAAGGTTTGCAGTGATTAAATGTTGCCAAGAGTCCGCATTTTCTTTCAGAAAGTAAAGATGGTTGGCTTGGCAATTGACAATCAGAAATGATGGGGTATATTTTGCAATGCATAATTATATCTGGATAATTTGGAAGGAGAAACTAGAGTGAAGGCTTGAAACTGTGATGTTTCCAGTGGCAAATGGAATTTTTGAAAAATATGTATTTTCAAACTAATTATATTGATCAATACATATGTAATCATTACATTGTGATACAAACTCTATTTTGGAATTCTTTACAAATAGTATAATAAATCGAATTCCTTATAATTTGTTTATATGATATTATTGAATTCCTATTATGGTTTATTTCTGTTATTCTCAGAATCTTTAATAAACCATAAATTTATACACAAATATGTATACACATACACAAATACATGTAAAACTAAATTATATATATTTTCCTTGCTCCATCTGGGGGACTGATATAATAATGAGTGATTATAGTGCTCATTCACTGTTAATATTTCTGGGGAATATGAAGGGAAGACTAGTTTGTTTCAACTGGAATATTTAAAGCATCTATCATGAGAATAATGATACAGAAAGGAATATCATCCCTTCCTTCAGTATTTCACAGGGCAGGGAGGGGAGAAAAGAATTTATAAGGCCTATTGAATTAAGTTTGGTAGCTGCAATGATCAAATTATATCCAGAACTACAGGAACATGAAGGAGGAACAGCTGATCAGACTGGGTTTCATAAGGGATTTCTGTGAGATGTGATGTCCATATTTAGTCTTCCTCTTCCCGATTTAAACTCTTTATATCCCTAGAGCCTGGTAACATTTTAAATAAATAAACAATTGTTGAATGGGTAAATATATACGAAACTCCTTGGTGACTCATCCCGCTCTATAAAAAGTGTCAGTTTTCTCTCTAATGAGTAGTGGTAACATTTGTGGCTTTGTGGATCTCTTGCCATGACTTTTTAAATGATTAAAAGTAATTTAATCTCTCTGTGCTTCAGTTTCCTTAAGTGACAAATGAAATGTTGATGTAGATAACTTGAAAAGGACTTTCATATATGTAAAATGTGGAGCTTCTCATTTTAAGAAGTAAATATGTAGTCAAGTTCCACATAAATAAAACATAACTATGTTTTGAAAATCACAGAGTGAGGTTTAAATAAGTTACATGAAGAATTATGTCTGTAAAAATAAGACTACATTAGCAACATGATTAATCTGCTACTCCCTAAAACAAATTTCCCATTTTCTTACAAGTGTACCTATTTCATATGTGTTTGTGTTGAAAGACAGAAACTCAGCTATATCAAATAAAGGCAAAATGTTTTCAGTTATTCAAAATGACTCTTCAGCAAGATGACATTGATGTATTCATTTTATTAAGCTTATTGGAATTTCAATTTGTTGTTTTATAGAGAGGGTGTCTCTCTGTCACCCAGGCTGGAGTGCAGTAATACTATCACAGCTCAGGGCAGCCTCAAGCTTCTGGGTTCAAGCAATCCTCCTTCCTCAGCCTCCCAAGTAGCTGGGACTACAGCATGGAACATCATGCCTGGCTCATTTAAAAAAATTTTTGTAGAGTCTTGCTATATTGCCCAGGTTAGTCTTGAACTCCTGGAATCAAGTGATCTTTTTCACCTTGGACTCCCAAAAGGCTGGAATTATAGGCATGGGCCTTTGTGCCTAGCAGCTTCTTGGAATCTTTAGATGAAAGATGTCATGCAAATACAATTACAGATTTGATACTGAGCAATAAAATAAGAACTACCTGACAAAATATTCGTGTGACCCTCCCTTGATGTTTGCCTGGAAAGCCCAAACTTTGTGGGTCTCAGAACATCTGGGCCTAGAGCCCCTCCACCCACATACTCCATATCCTGCCTGCTTCAGCCTGGGGGGTTCCCACAACCCTCCTGAAATTCTCCTCATGTGAAGGACCCTAGATTTTTTTTTCCACCTGCAGATCACCCATGAGAGATTGCAAAGGGGTGCATAGCTCTGTTTAGAGCTGTTTTTGCTTTGTCTGTTCACTTGGAATTAGTGATGAGAAATGAATGCTCTCCTCGCAACTCTCAGTGGCACCTCTTCCCAGCAGAGTGTCCTTGGCAAGCGACTGAGCCACTCTGGTCTTTAGACATCTTCTGCAGACTGAAATAGAATCCCCCTGCCAATTTGCTATGTAGATAACCTGAGGACATGTATGCTAAAATGCCACAGAATGTTTAGACTGGTGAGGTGTTGCTGATAACACTGAGGAGATCAGGGGAAGGAGGCACTCCCAACCTCAGGTAATCCACCCACCTCGGCCTCCCAAAGTGCTGGGATTAGAGGCATGGGCCACCACACCCGGCCCCTCCTTCATTTGTAAAGCCCATCATGACACCTGCTGTTCCATCATCTCTCCCTCTCACAAGAACTCTTGTAATTGCATTGGGCTCACTCAGATAACCCAGAATAATGTCCCTCTCTAAATATGTTTAATTTAATCACGTAAGAAAAATCCCTTTTTCCAGGTAAGGTAATATGTCCCCAGAGAGTGAGATGTAAACATGGGGGTCATTATTCTGTCTACAACAGGTGCAATGGACCATGAGAATAGGATGAGGGTGATGAAAGGCAGATGGCAGAATAGGGAAGGATATTCCAGAAAAAAAGGGAGTAGAAGGGAAGGCACAGAGGCATGAAAAAGAATGAAGTTATTTGTGGCTGGACCATACAACTGGAGGTGAGGCTTGTGCTGAGAGATGAGGCTTGCCGGAAGCTGAGGGGCCATGGTCCAGCCCTGGAAAGCACAGTGGTGATGTTGGGCATGTGTGCTGTCTTCTCCAGGCCATTTAGAGCTGCTGTAGCTGTGTGAAGCTGGGGAGTGGCAGGATCAGGGTGGATGTCAGAATGGTGACTTTGTCAGCTTGGGAAGAGTTGTTGAGTGTGGGTGGGGATGAGATGATGACAGAAGATTCAAGGAGAAAAGTGACAAGAGCCTGTATTCTGGCAGCAGTAGAGGTGATGGAAGGATTGTTAGGAATCAGTCACCCATCTTCTGGGGTGAGGGGAGAGTGTGTGGGAGCAAGAGGAAGCTAGAATGATGCCAGAGATAGGACACGGGGCACAGTGAGAAGTGACGGGCATTTCATGGGACGAAGGCACTGGAGGAGGAAGAACGTGATGGTGGTGGGTGGTGGCCGGTGATAGGGGTGTGGGCAAAACAAGCCCGATCTTTGAAACATTGAGTCTGTGGCTTCTGAGAGATATTTAGGTAGAGCTCTGCAGGAAGTCATTTCATGTATTCTCCCTCCCTCCCTCCATTTCCTTCTTTCCTTCATCCATCTTTCCTTCCTTTCTTCTTTCAGTGAAGATTTATTATGTGTTTAACATGTACTAAGCACATGCTAAAATTCAAACCTACCCTGATAAAAAAGTGAGATGTAGTTTCCACTTAGCATTCAATGTTGAATCTCAAGAGAAAAGTATATATAGGTCAGAAGTATACATTTGGAGGTCCTCAGTGTGTTTGCATATGTGTCTATATAGTTACACACACACATAACGTATAGATACACACACACAGGTATAGGCACACACACACACCTTGGAAACCTTGGAACTCTGTAAGATTCTCCAGGGTTAGCACACCATGTGATGACAGGAAAAGAGAGACCAGAAAACTTAAAGGAAAGAGAAGCTCATGCAGAAGAGAAGAGAGGAGAGGTCAGCAGACCAGGAGAACCCTGTAGGGGAAGGAATTCAAGTTAGCTGCAGGCTGAGTCTACTGTGCAGCACGTGGCAGTCCACTGATAAGCTTTGTTATTTCACCCACAGTGAGGATTGATGGAAAGTGAGGAAGTGCCGTCATTGAATGCAGCTGCTTCTTGTAAGGAATTCAGCAGTGAGGAGGGTAGGGCAGTGACTAGAAAAAGAGGCAGTGATGATTAACTTGTCCTGGTGCAAACAAGAAAGCTGGTGCTGTGGGAAGCACAACAGGGCCCAGCCTGGGGGCACTGGATCTGGCACAGAACGTTAACCCTGACATCTGACTGGCTCTCCAGGAAGGCACATTCCACTCTGTACCCAGAGTTCATGGATTTAGTTCCCTCAGCTGCTGGTAGTGTCGTATTCATCACAGTCTTGTTCCCATTCTCTATACACCTTTGTTCACAGACACTGCATCTTAGCCTGCTCTCTTCAACATTTACCCTTCACCTTGATACCTTCCGCCATTTTCGTCTTTCCACTGGGCTCAGTCTTGTTCACCAAACCTCTGTCTTATCTGCTCCTGGCTTAGCTCAGCCTTCCCTGCGACTGTTCCTGAGTTACTCCCACTGACCCACCTTATGAAAGAGATCAGAAAATAAGAAGACAACTGATTTCCTCTAGCTACAGAGAATCAGCAGCGTACTTTCATTGGTTAATAATTAATTAAATGTTTTCTTGGTAAAGGTTGTTTCACGTTTTGCAAAGTGCTTCTGATGTTCCCCGTATATCAGTGAGAAAGGTTTAACAGCAGCAATTATTTCTATTTTAAAGCTTTATAAAACAACACTTAGAAAGTTAGTAGGATAGCAGCCAATAGGATCCGGGGTTTCTAAGTCTCAGGCCAGGATTCTTTCCTTTTTCCATAACAGGGGCTTGTTCACCACAGAGAAGCCAGGAAAGGGACGTGATGTGTCCTGGTAGGAAGGCTCAGGGGCTCACAGCTGGGCCCCCCAAGAGCACGTTGAATACCACCCATTTTTTCCAAAGAAGATTCAACCTCCAACTGCAGCTTGGGACACGTGATGAGAGCCTAAGGATTTATTTCAGAGAAACGAACAAGGAGATGCCAAGGGTGATTCTGACATTTTAGAATATGTGCTAGGAAGGCTTGACATCTGTGACCTCAATAATTGGAAGGTTTCCCCATGCTGTGAAGGGGTGGGGGCCGGCAGCGGCACCTGTCAGATACCATGTCAGGATTGATAAATGCGTTACTTGGTGCTCTGTCAAAATGCTCATGTTAGCTGGGCGTGATCTCTGTTGCGCACGGAACATGGTTGCACCATCTGCTCACTTTGGAAGCATAATCTTGAGCCCATATCCCATGCCCAAGCCTGGCCTGAGACTTGCCCTAACAAGGAGAGGACTCGTGTGTGTACAAAGACGCCAGGCTCTGATCCCTGTGGGCACATAGCCTTAGGGCTTCGGGACATGGGCGAATTGCTCGTGTCCGGCTGTGGTCCTCAGTTCTGATAAATCACCTCTGCTGTCCCTACCATCCATTCAGGGATAGCTCTGGCCTTGGTTGACTGCTGATGTTTTTATAATGCGCCTTCCTCACGGCAGATTGGAATCAGAAAGCAGGCTGTTAAATGCCCTCTGTTTCTCTTCAAACAAGGTTCTTTTAAAAATCATCACTCTCATCAAAGCAGGGCTGGTGTCTCTGCTGGCAGAGCCAACTGTGACCGCCGTTGGCGTGGGTATTCTATCAATCCAGTCCCGCTCGCTGTCAGCCGCAGGGGTCCCAGGCTCAGTGTCAGGAGCAGGACGGGACGAAGCTCTTGATTAATGTTTAAGTCCTTCCAGTACTCTGTCTTTGTGTCTAAGAAGCACCCGTGCATTGTGGAGGTGATGAGGTGGAATCTGTGGCTGTAATTAGTTTAGGAGCCGGTTCTGACCAGCAGCTGGGGCACATCTCCTGGAACAGCCTCGAGGCTCTGTAAACCCGCAGGCCTGGCTCCTGTGCCCACCTCGGCATTGACTCCCTAGTAACTCTGGGAATATTATCAAATCTCTGAGCCTCAATATCCCCTGCAAGAGAAAGGATTGTTTGCCATTTGTGGAATAATGAAAACATTATGAACTTACCTCTCCTCACGCAATGAATGCTGGTTTCCTCTGTGTTCAGGTCCCTTAACGTCACAGGATTTCTAGTATAGTAGCAAGCATAAATTCAGTTAGGAGTCTGAAATACTCTATTGTGTGACAAAACTTCTCACATGCGTATAATTGATGTGTTGACCCCTTTCTTCTGTGCCCCAAATCTTTAACAATCAGGACGTCCTTATAGGGACAATGGTGAAGAGTGCTTTATAGGAGCATGACTGAGAAGACTGAGGTCCTGAACCCTAGCTTGGAGCTTCTGTGCTGAGGGGGATCCTGGGTTTAGTATGTTGACTGATAGCCACTTAGACTTGAATGCTTCGGATGCCATGCAATTTACTGTCACATGATAGAGCCCAAAACATCTGTGAGGATTCATACTGCTTTGATGGCTCTTTGCAGGTATTGGCAAATCTTTTCTGCCAAGGGCCAGATAGTAAATATGTTCAGCTTTGAGGGCCGTCTAGTCCCTGTCACAGCTACCCCATTCTGCCACTATAGCCCAGATGAAGTTGAAGCAAGCCAAGGATGACACCTAAACCAATGGGTATGGCTGGGCCCCAGTAAACCTCCATTCACCAAGTTCAGAGGTAGGCTGGATTTGACCACATGGCTATGTTAACACCAGTGAATTGTTATGTATAGTAGGAAGGTACATATTCTACTTGTCCTAGCTGCGATTTTGAGTATTAGTATATAAGAAAAACTGAAGCAATTATTGTCTGTTTTCTGAGGCTCCCTAACAGTGTTCCTCATTCCCTCCAAATTCAGTGAGAAATTTAAGCTGTGCTGTCTTCTTTCAGCTCCGACATACACTGTGTGTGCATGTTTTCCAGGTGACAAGATTCTTAGCTTTTTAAACCAAGGATAATGATGATCATTATTATCCATTTTTAAAACCAAATGTAGAAATTCATTTAGCATATTTTAAAACACATGTTGTCCATAACTTGGGAATGAGAAGTAGTATGTATACTGGTGAAAGGAGGGAGATCAGTGGGATGCCATTTTTTTGAAGACTAAGGGGGGCCAGGTGCGGTGGCTCATGCCTGTAATCCCAGCATTTCGGGAGACAGAGGCGGGTGGATCACGAGATCAGGAATCCGAGACCAGCCTGGCCAACATGGTGAAACCTGACTCTACCAAAAAAACAAAAATTAGCTGGGCATGGTGTGCATGCCTGTAATCCCAGCTACTCGGGAGGCTGAGGCAGGAGAATTGCTTTGACCTGGGAGGCAGAGGTTGCAGTGAGCCAAGATTATGCCACTGGAGTCCAGCCTGGGCTACAGAGTGAGACTCTGTTTAAAACACACACACACACACACACACACACACACACACACACACACACACACAAACACAAAACACTAAGGTAAAGAGCTAAGCTTGTTTAATGACATCTTAAAAGATTTTGTAAAACACCCTTAAGGTCAGTAATTCGGAGCTTTTTCTTCTGAGTGGAAGCTGGAGGCTGTTCTCTGCTCTACGCTGTGAGCTGGTGTCAGGTTTGATCTCTGATCCCACTTACAGCTGAAGTTTCCCTCAATGTGGTTTGCTCTGAAAAAACAAGGAGACTGAGGAGGCAGCCAACCTGAGTAGAGGTGGCCCCAGGAACGCTCCCTGGCCTGTCCCCAGCTCCCTTTTCAGCTCAGTGTGCTCAGATCCTTCCCCGATCTCCACTGCACAGAAAGATCCTTCCCAGATCTCCACTGCACAGAAAGCCCCAGCAGAGTTGCAACCCCACTCACACACACGCCGGACTGCTTTCCCCCAGGAGCTTCCCCACCTTCCATAACACAGCCTTTGAGATACGCAGATGGATGCAAACAGAAATGGGGAAAGGGTGGTGGCCCCCACACGGGCTCAGTCTTGAAACCATGGCCATTTTACAACTGGAAGGAAGCGGACCTCAAAATGCTCTGAAGGTAATTCATGCCAGTATTTAATAAAGACCTTTTCTACATTGCAACGTTATATCACTGCTAAGATTCCTTGGAAAAAGATGCAGTGAAATAAAACATGAATGAAACTGCCGTAAGTTGTTTGCACTCACTCTTTCTAAACCAGAGCCGGATGAGGGAAGCACACATTATATTGGACAGGTACAGGCAATGCAGAACTCATCCCTAGTGCTGTGTGACAATATAAAGCACACATTATATTGGACAGGTACAGGCAATGCAGAACTCATCCCTAGTGCTGAGTGACAGGGAACACTGTGGCTTCCACTAAGAATCAGACATGTTCTAATCTGCTTCCTAATGAAAATCACACGGAGCCGCTGAGGGGCAGCTGCATAGAGGTGCAGTGATACGGAACTCGAAGCCGGGCTGAAGTGTTCTAGTCCTTCCTCTGGCTCTTCCTGGCATCATGTGCTTGGGCATGTCAGCCACCCTGACTCTCCCTTTCTTTATCTGTAAAATACAAATGCCGTTGTCTGAAAATATCATTTTCTCTATCCACCTCACAGTAATAGCCTCAGGATTAAATGTAAAAGTGCTCCATAATCTTGAAGGAGTTTCCCGAGTGTAAGACATTCTTCTTATTGGGGACAGACAAAGTTGGTTCTCAGGGATGACAAGCACTTGTCCTATATTCAGCCACCATGGAGCATGGGATGGTGATGAAGAAAGCATGTGCCCTGTTCCCAGTAAGTCCACGGTCCACTGCAGTGTGGACCACAAAACAAGTTTATACACAGCTAGGTGCAATCACCGTGAAGAGTATTGTAATAAAGACTCCGCTCAACACCGTGGGAGCTGAGGAGTGAAAGCAGTGCAAGAGACGGAACTGGTTATTGAAGCCATATATATATAAGTCCAATGCAGGTCCCACCGCTCAGAAGTGAGGTGGCTTTGGATGATTCCACCAGCCTCTGTGAGGTTCATTTTCTTCAAATGTGAGAGAAGAATGGCAAGTAAAATATTATGTTTCAGCATCCTTGTTATGAAAGAGAGATGACATATACCAAGAACCCAGTAACTCTGAAAATATAGTAGGGATGATGACTCCTGCCCATTATGGACAGAGATGTGGGTTAAGGAGAAAATCTCTACACAGAGGCAAGAAATCTGCACTGGCCTATGAGTTCACCATGTGCAAGAGAGAATGTGAGCCCCTCCAAGTGGTACCTGAGAAGGTGCATGGCAATTGTATGTCTTGCGGCAGTTGCATGGAGTGGTGCCGGGGAAACTGGAGCAGAGGCCAGGCCACCAGCCCTGGAATACCAGGCTAAGTACTTCAGCTTGACTCTCAGAAAGTCATACTTCCAGTAGGAGAGATCTTCCAATTCGGTGATGTTTTCATAAGATTTTTATATTGTTACTATTTTAATTCTTCTTCTCTTCTCTCCTAGCTTCTTGCCCAGAAGAATGTTGTCCAGGGGGCAAAAATGAGCAGCATTTATTTTCTGCCTTTGACAAGTTCTTAGTACTCCTGGGGAAAATTTGGCTTGTGCATAAATAGCTGCTGGTGAACCTAAGTGTGCGTGTGTGTGCATGTGTGTGCGTGTACATGCACACATGTATTTGCATGGGTGTGCCTGTATGAGAGTGTATGGGAGTGTTTGCATGTGTGTACATGCATACATGCTTTAGTGTGTGCCCACATGCGTGTTTAGGGAAAATGTAGCAGGTTCCAGCCTATCCTGCCTAGAGATAGATGCCTGGTGTTCCTAGCTTGGAGCTGCTGAGTGGCCATTCAGGAGCAGCTGTTGGTGCCTGCCTCTGTGGAAGTATCTTGCATCACCCTTGTTGCAAGCCAGGTGGGTGCTGGCCTGCAGGGGTGGCTTTGCAGGATCTCATCCACTGTGCCTTGCAAGGGCACTCCCACTGTGTCTCTCAGGGGATGGTTCAATTAGCGCCATTGGTACTGTTAAACTCTCCAAAACAATGTTAAAAACACCGTGCCTTCATTCTTTGGAGTAGGAGGGGTTAAAAAAATAAACATATACTCTCTCCTCCATGCAAGTCAAGCTGCTGGGGAAGCGACTTTGAGAGAGCTGAGATGCAGCAGTGCAGGTGTGGGGCTTGGGGAAGTGCCGGGCCAGACTGGGTGCTGTAGGCTTTGCATGAGCATTTGGGGGGCTGGAGAAGTTCCTCACAGAAACACCCATGCAAACACTTGTTTGTCATTCTATAATAAAATTCAAAGGAGTGAGTGAAAATTACTAGTTTTTTCTGCACCTGGGAAGAAAACATTTTTCAGGTGAAGTCTCAAATAACTTCAATAAGGCTGTGTTGCACTGGACAGCAATATGTCCTATACAAGGCTTTGCTCTTAGAGTCAGTTTCAAAATATGGTTCAAGGCTATTTATCAAGCACCCATGAGTGTTTCTTGTAGAAGACATCAAGGGAAGTAGTGAGGATTGAGCCAGGAAAGGGATGCTGAGTACATGTGCCAGACCCTGGCCTGGGCTATTTATTTATCACACATTCTTACAATGCCAAGCTCTATAATACAGGTATGATCTCCATTTTATGGATAAGGAAACAAAACCTGAGAAGGGAGGGAAGCTTCCTAAGGTTATAGTAAGGCAATGACTCCAAGTCCACTTAATGACTTTGGCTGGTTCCCAGTCTTACTATACTTTCCTCTATGTACAAGATTATCTTACTGAAAAATAATGTTTAGGCTGGTTTGGCTCACGCCTGTAATCCCAGAACTTTGGGAGGCCGAGGTGGGTGGATCACCTGAGGTCAGGAGTTTGAGACCAGACTTGCTAACATAGTGAAACCCCATCTCTACTAAAAATATAAAAATTAGCTGGATGTGGTGGTGGGTGCCTGTAGTCCCAGCTACTTGGGAGGCTGAGGCAGGAGAATTGCTTGAATCTGGGAGGCAGAGGTTGCAATGAGCCGAGATTGTGCCATGGCACTCCAGCCTGGGCAACAGAGCAAGATCCTGTCTCAAAAACAAACAAATAAATAATATTTATAGGAAATATAATTTAGTGGAGGGTTGATATTGTGCTTACTACTGTTACTCATATACACTTCCATGAATGCATCTAGAAATGGAAAAGTAAGATCTCATTCATTTGTGGAGATAATGAAATATGTTCCATAAGCAATTTTTCCAGGTAACCAAAGCTTTAGCTTTTTAAGATCTAGATTCAAAATTAAAAATGACCCTAATATCACTGTTTTGGAAAATAGATTATATTCACCTGCCCATTTGCCCATTCATCCATTCATTATATATATACATTTACAGACATTTTATTTGTTTCCATTCATACATTGAAAGAGCAAATGAGGAAGCAGAATTATAAAGTAATGTGATTAGTGCTACAGTGTTAAAACATAAGATTTCCTTGAGCTAAATGTTATTTTAATGGGTTATAATGTCTACTGCCACATAATCATGCTTGCCTTCTTCTGGGGTACTACACAACTGGTGGCCATGCTGTTAGTTTCATAGTACATCTCTCTAATTGTTCTTTCCAATTCATTGTTTAAGTTTTCTTGGGTATCTTTTTGCTCCTCTATAAAATGAAGTTATTAAATTGGCCCTCAAACTATGCCTGGTTGGCTAAAAGCACCTAGGCAGGTTACAAAAAACCCCAATTCGGAGCTTCTCAATTAGTTAATTTGGATGAACTCAACCCAGGGGTTTGTAATTTGTTTAATATTTTCCCACTGGGCGCAGTGGCTCAAGCCTGTAATCCCAGGACTTTGGGAGGCCAAGGTGGGTGGATCACGAGGTCAAGAGATTGAGACCATCCTGGTCAACATGGTGAAACCCCGTCTCTACTAAAAATACAAAAAAATTAGCTGGGCATGGTGGCACGTGCCTGTAATCCCAGCTACTCAGGAGGCTGAGGCAGGAGAATTGCCTGAACCTGGGAGGCTGAGGTTGCCGTGAGTCAAGGTCGCGCCATTGCACTCCAGCCTGGGTAACAAGAGCAAAACTCCGTCTCAAAAAAAAAAAAAAAAAATTCCCAAATGAGTCTGATGAGCTGTCATATTTTGGAACCCTTTCATTTGGTGAAATCGTAACTACAATACCATGACTCCAGGGTCCCAGTGTGTGTGTGTATGTTTAGAGAAACCAGTTCAATAAAGAATAATTATTACAACCAGGCAAGGTGACTCACATCTGTAATCCTAGCACTTTGGAAAGCTGAAGCAGGCAGACCACTTGAACCCAGCAGTTCAAGACCAGCCTGGGCAACATGGCAAAACCTTATCTCTATAAAATACACGAAAAACAATAGCCGAGCATGGTGGCATGCACCTGTAGTCCCAGCTACTTAGGGGGCTGAGGTGAGAGTATTGCCTGAGGCTGGGAAGTTGAGGCTGCAGTGAACCCTGATTATACCACTGCACTCCAGCCTGGGTGACAGAGTGAGGCCTTGTCTCAAAAAGGAAGTGATTCAACAGGATTTAAAAATCTAACTGATTCTAAATACCTGTTTGTAATCTCCGCTGCGTGGGGAAACAGGATCACCTGTCAAAACTGTATGTTAATTACGTTTCAATAAAGCAAAGAGGATGTAAGGATTACTTTCCTTAGGCATTTATTTCACAGCTGAACAGCTATAGCTCTGTTAGTCAACTTTGCTACAGTAACACAAAACCACAACATATGAGTGGCTTGTACAATAGATGCTCACTTCTCACTCAGGGGTCTACACATTTACGGTGACTCTTCTGGACTCTGCTTGGCTCAGTTTGGTTTGGCTCCAGTCTGCAGGTTGGGCTCAGTCTTCCAGCATCCAGGTCAAAGATCAAGCTACTCTCTGGCATATATTATTCTCATGGTGGAGCACAGAACCTCAAGAAGCTGGGGAAAACTAGTAGTGCCTTGAAACGTGTGTACCTGAATTTGTGTAAACAATGTCTACTCATGTTCTGTTGGCCAAAGCAAGTCATTTGGCTTCATCTAAACTGGGTACCTAAGATCTGTGCCTGTGCTTCTTCCATAAGAGGAAAGAGTGATTTGCTGGTTGATATAGTTTACCCCAGTAGGGCATGACCCAAGTACTACATAAGATTGGATTGCTCTACATCTTATTAGAATCACTGAACTGAGTGGGTATATATTTCAAAAAAAATAAGTGCCAGGTGTTTCTTACTCTCTTCTTAATCCTCCAGGAGAGATATATTTTCATTCTCATTTAAAACTCACCAGTGCAATGCAGTATTTAATTATTTAGAAAAATGTTCATTGTTTATCTCTCCTGGTTTCAAAATATTTCATAAATATGGTCCTTGAACTAGGAACATAGAAAATTTAATAGTTTTTCTGGATGGTAGGACAAATCACTTTATATTCTTATTTCCTTTATTTATTTTATATACACTTAATGAAATTTTCTAATTGAAAATAGAAATGCTAAAAAGTACCACACTAATCAAAGATATTAACAAAGAAGAGGGAAATAGGGTAGGAGGGAGGTAGTGTAAAAGAACTATCTGTACCTCTACTGAATTTTTATGTAAACCTGAAACTTTTTTTTTTTTGAGATGGAGTCTCACTCTGTAGCTCAGGCTGGAGTGTAGAGTGCAGTGACACGATCTTGGCTCAGTGAAACCTCTGCCTCCTGGGTTCAAGTGATTATCCTGCCTCAGCCTCCTGAGTAGCTGGAATTACAGGCGTGTGCCACCACACCTGGCTAATTTTTGTATTTTTAGTAGAGATAGGGTTTTACAATATTGGCTGGGCTGGTCTCAACTCCTGACCTCAGGTGATCCACCTGCCTCGGCTTCCCAAAACACTGAGATTATAGGCAGGGGTCACTGTGCCTGGCCATGAAACTTCTTAAAAGTTTCCCAGATTTACCTACTGGGAAACTTCTTAAAACTTTTTAAAGTTTAAAAAAATGAGATCATATCAAAAGGGCACATGGTTCATCTTGAGGGCTCCCAATAAGTAAATCTGGGAAAATTTAACATAAATGAATAAGTTAGAGGAATAAATAAATTGAATAAAATAGAAGCATATGAGTTTATATAAATTTAAATAAAGTAGATAAATGAATGAATAAGTGAGCAAATGAATTAACAGGAAGCCCTTCCTTAAAATAGAATGCTGGAAAATAAATGCGAGACCAGTGGGAATGACGTAAACAGAAAATCTCCTTATAGGAACCATCACAGTGGCAGTTGATTTGGGTAGATGTCATTTGAGGGGACTATGCTGGTGAGTACAGGTTTGATGAAGAACAGAGTTTGACATAATATCACCCTACAAAATGCTAATAAATTAAAAAGGGGGGGAATGATGACTTTACAATGGAGAAACCTGGCAGACACCGACATGACCAGGTGACCAAGGTGAATGAGATGGTGAGCATCACATGCCTTTCATGTGATTCATGGAGGAGAACACAACGTCCTTCCTGTGGGACTTTTATCAAGAAAGCATGACCTGAGTCTGACCATGTGTGAGGAAATTCTGGATGTGGGCTTGGGGTCACCCTTGCAATGTAGGGGAAGACTAAGGAGACATGGGAATTAATGCAATGCACATTCCTGGATGGGATTCTGGGCCACAGAGAAAATTGAAATATTGTAGGCACAGTTGTGAAATTTGAATGGTATCTCTAGATTGAGTAGGAGTGTGGCTACAGTGATGGTGTCCAGACATGGGGAGTTGGAGGATGATTACAATTTGGGCAAATACCTACTGGAGTATTTAGGAATGATGGAGGTTCATGTCTCTGCCCTGCTTTCAAATGGTTTAAGAAAAACAAACCATAGATAATGGATATGTCCTACACTCTCTCTCTCTCTCTCTCTCTCTCTCTCTCTTTCTCTCTCTCTCTCTCTTTCTCTCTCTCTCTCTCTTACACTTTAGATAAAATGAGTGAAGGAGGGGATGTGGTAACATTTTAAGTCCTGGGGAATCTGGGTGAAGGCAACATGGATGTTCTTTGAATATGGAGTTATAGAACCTCCAAGGAGCAGACAGGGAAGTGTCTAAACTAGGTTGGAATTCCCTGTGGAGGTCAGCTTGCCTGGAGCATGAAGAAATGATTAATATCAGAAAAGAAGGAAGAGAACAGAGTAAGGTTCTAGTAGAGACAAACAATGTGAGCAAAGTCCTAGCCTTACAGCCTGGAACAAACATGGCATGAAGAGGAAACAGGAAGAAGACTGACTTGCTGAGGGTGAGCGCAGTGGGCTTCACGGAAGGGAGTGATGGTAGAAAGTTGTGGGAAATCACTGCCATTTGCAAGTTCCCACTACTCCATTTTCTTTAAGGACCTGCCTGTCCTCTCTTCCATGTAGTCCCTGGAATGTGTCTGAGACTGAGACCGAGACTAGCTTATCTTCCAGTCCATCTTTCTGGAAAAAGAAGTGTGTGCAGAGATAGTTTCATGACCCAAAGAGGACACAATCAGTGCACACCTCTGGTTTTGCTGGGAAGGTGCCAGGGCAAAATCCTGGACCAGAAAAGATTGAAGGATATGAATCTGAGCTTTCCAGAAGCTGCTTTTCTCATTGCTGAGAATAATGTTATTTTAAACATTACAAAACTTACAGAAATTTCAGATGTACATAAAAGTGCCTTTCCTGTTTTGTAATACTGTCCTTTCTTCTTCCCAGTGTAGGCTGACCTCCTTCCCCAGGAGCTCCCAGCCAGTATGGAGACTTCATTCTCCTGTTTCTCTAAGTAGCTATGCCTTTGCTGCTTCTATGTCTGCTACTGTTTTGGATTCTTAAGTTTATCTGAGTTTGTATTATTTTTTAGCGATTTTATATGCACACGTCTTTGTTTTCCTAATTCTATTGTTGATTCCTAGAGAGTGATTTGTAAATACCTTGCAATTACATATTTGAAATACTTGATAAGAAAAAAACATCCTTTGGCTGAGGACAAAGGTGGCTGGATTCATCAATAGATAATATATACAAAGCTATTTGAGAAACTCCCTGTGTGTAAACTAAGCAAGTATTGCTTTCATTATTTATCCTGCCATTCTTTTTTTTTTTTTTTTTTTTTTGAGACAGAGTCTCGCTTCATCGCCAGGTGCCAGGCTGGAGTGGAGTGGCGCGATCTCAGCTCACTGCAACCTCCGCCTCCCCAGTTCAAGCAATTCTCCTGCCTCAGCCTCCCTAGTAGCTGGGACTACAGGCACGCGCCGCCATGCCCAGCTATTTTTTTTTTTTTTTTGTATTTTTAATAGAGACAGGGTTTCACCATATTGCCCAGGATGGTCTTGATCTGTTGACCTCGTGATCCGCCCACCTCGGCCTCCCAAAATGCTGGGATTACAGGTGTGAGCCACTGCGCCCGGCCTATCCTGCCATTCTTAATCATGCATTTACTTATTCCCCACATGTCTAAATCCTCTTAAGTTGCTGTTCTCTCTGATGTAGACAGCAAGCTTCTGGGAGGCAAAGGATCTCTCAGTTCTGCTGATCCTCAGTAGCACACTGTATTGGTGCTGAGAGGAGACGACCAGTGAAGGTAAAATGCATATGCTGGGAACTACCTAGATAACAGCTGGATGAAATGAAAAACAATTCTAAATGGCAAAACTGCAAGAAGTCAAACTGCAGGCGCTTCACTATTCATCTTTTTTATTGATACCATGTCATTTGGCCTGGAAGCATTTCACATTAGGGATTGAGCTATAAAGAGAACTAGTTGTTCCTACCAATGCCATGTAGGCAAGTTCTGTGGCAGGTTTTGCACTAGCAATCACAGGTAAAATGACACGAGTGTATTATTTTAGCTTGCATAGGTTGTAGATAGATTTTCCCCGTTATATGAGAAAGGCCTCATAATTTCATGATGGGAGCATTCACTTGTTAGATGCCTTGGTCAGACATGAGCTGGGCTAGGGTCTATTCTATTCCTTCCATGTGTTTCTATACATCATAATGGTTTAAATCATAGAGAATATATGCAGATACAATTTTGAACATTCTTCAAGAGGAGAATTGCTGTTCTGGATGAAGATGTCCGGGGTAGAAACATTTTTTTTTTTTTAATACAGAGAATTTACAATTTAATTTGAAGCTTGGGATTAGAAAGGCCAACATTACATAATAAAAGGGAGTTCTCATTATGGAAGATGTCATGTCAACAAGAGCAGTGCAAAGTACTATATTCTCAAATGTAAAACATGTCTCATTAACAATATCATTAGCAATGCCACTGTCCTTTTTTTCCCCCAACAGAGAGGAGAAAAATCACCTTTATGAAACAAAACATTCATAACTAATGAAATCACAACTGAAGGACATATATCATTAATTATGTAGCGGTTTCAGATGAATTAAGAAAAGCATTTGCTCTTCAATTGTGTGTAAAATTAAAGGGAGAATATACCAGGTGCTTGCGGTGTGGAGACAGCCTTAAATAAATGCATCCTTTATAAATCTTGTGATCAAATTAACGTGCACCTTCCCAGGCTCTGAGCTGAGACTTTCAGGGCTTGTGTAGTGAAATTAGAATATGAGCTCCACCAGATGTGACTTCATCAGAGATTATTATTGATCATTATTTTTATCTCTTGGCATAAAATACACATGAAGATTGGAAACTTGAATGTATGAATGAATGAATGAATGCACTGTAACAGGTTGTGTTTATTCATTTCTTTTTCAATTTACATGCAATAAAATTCACTCTCTGTACTGTTCCATTCTATAAATGAATGAATGACCACAATCAAAATACAGAACCGTTCCATCATGCCCCCAAATTCCTCTGTGCTGGCCCTTTGTCATTAACTCCTTCTCCCTCTCAAACTGATTTTTACCACCCTGCATATGAGCCTTTTGTAGACTCTACATAAGTGGAATAATATAGTCTATAGTCTTTTTACTTTTTTCACTTAGCAAAATACACTTGACAATCAGCCTTTTTATTGTTGAGTAATAATCTATGAATGTACTATAGCTGTCTATTCATTTAGCCATGCAAAGATATTTGGTTTTCCCCCAACACTGTTTTTCCAATTAGAAATAAGGCTGCTGTCAATATTCACTTCCCAGTTTTTGTGTGAACATAAGATATCATTTCTCTTGGGTAAATACCTGGGAGTGGGATTAATGGGCTATATGGCAAGCCTATGTCTATATATTCAAAAATTGCAAAACCATTTTTCAAGTGGCTTTAAAATTTTTCATTTATCCCAGCAGGCACAATGTATAAAAATTTATTTTTTTTCCACCTATTTTCCAGCACTTGGTAATATTAACTTAAAACCATTTTTAATACATGACTACTGGTGTCTCATTGGTGAGAGAGGTAGCTTTAGCATTAATGAAGTACTGTGTGTGTGTGTGTGTGTGTGTGTGTGTGTGTTACATATATATTACTAAAATTCAGTTGCATTTTATAGTTGATTACATCTTATTTCAATAAAAATGGTAATATCATTTTCACTTTTTAAATCATTTCTTTCTCTTTAGAAACTTGCAGAAATCAGTAACTTGAAAGTTATTGGGAGGCCAACTATGGTTGCTCATGCATATAATCCCAGCACTTTGAGAGGCTGAGATAGGAGGATTGCTTAAGCTCAGGAGTTCAAGACCAGGCTAGGCAACATATTAAGATCCTGTCTTTATGAAAAATTTTTAAAAATTAGCTGGGTGTGCGCCACATGCATGTGGTCCCTGCTACTCAGGAGGCTGATGTGAGATGATTGAGCCCAGGAGGTGGTGCAGTGAGCCATGGTTGTGCCATTGCATTCCAGCCTGGGCAACAGCTGAGATGGTGTCTCAAAAAAAACTTATTAAGAGAGGAGAGTGAAGAAGCCAGCTTTGCCTCTCTTCCTTTGTGACCTTCAGGATCACAAATCTGGCCTATACTGGTAGATGAGAGATAAAACTTTATATTGGATGAAGGCTGAGTGAGGTTTTGATATTAAAATTGACTATAATTTTTAACACCTAAAAATGAGAATGTTTGTTAATATCTAAAATTTGTGGGACTGTTTTATTGGTGAGTGTGAAGATTAATTTTATGTGTCAACTTGACTAGGCTAAGAGATGTCCAGATACTTGGTAAAACATTATTCCTGGGTGTGTCTGGGATGGAGTTTCTAGAAGAAATTAGCATTTCAATCACTGGACTAAGTAAGAAAGATCCCCCCTCCCCAGTGTGAGAGGGCATCATCCAATCCCTTGAAAGCTCAACTTAAACAAGAAGGCAGAGGAAGGACAAATTTACTCTCTCTGACCTGGGATATCCATTCTCTCCTGCCCTCAAATATTGGTGCTCCTGATTCTTGTGCCTTCAAATTTGGATTGAATTATATCCTGGCTTCCCTGGTTCTCCAGCTTGCAGAGGGTGGATTGTGTGACTTTGCAGCCTCTAGGATGATACAAGCCAATTGTCATAACAAATCTATCTATCTATCTATCTATCTATCTATCTATCTATCTATCTATCTATCTATCAGTCATCTGTCTATCTAATCTATTATCCTATCTATCTATATCTATCCATCTATTATCATCTTGTATCATCTATCATCTGTCTCTCTATTTTATCTCTATCTCTATCATCTGTCATCTCCCTATCATCTATCTAATCTATTTTATCTATTGATCTATCCATCAATTCATCTGTCCATCATCTATTTATCATTTCTCCTATTGGTTTTGTTTCTTTGGAGAACCCTGAATAATTCAGTAAAAAAAAATTATAGAGCAGGTTTGAAAGGCAGTGGTAGATAATAATTAAATTTTAAATTACTTTTCACCTAACATGATCTTTCTAGTATGTTTAAAAAATAAGTTACAGAATGAATGCGTCAGTGATCTGGAGTTGGGATGGTGTTCAACAAAGACCTGCTCTATAGCAAACTGATCCCTAAAATAAACATGAGCATTCATTTCTTGTAAAACATGACCTAACCTTCTGAGGAAGAAATGCAACTAGATTTTCTTCGTCTCCTGATACATGACTGCTTTATGAGTACATTTCCCAGTAGACATCCTCTGCAAGTGGGTGATAAATAAATGAGGCAAAGGAAACCTACTTCGAGAGCTGAGGCACTTGACTGCTAAAGTCAGCCTGGTGGAACTCTGTTCATATCAAGCTCCTTGCCAGAGACACGTTGTATCCTTCTCATCTTATGAAACTTCCTCATATTTCTTCTGTATTTCTAAGCTTACTTCTTCTAAGAATATTTTTCTGATGAGCTTAACCCACAGAGAAGAGTCCTTTGAGGCCTGAGAGCACCTGTGATGAGACTTCTCTAGAACTCATAGTCTAGCACCCAATTGGGTAGGTGTTATGCTTCTCTAGCAAATTTAATTTGGTTGAATAAGAATATCTTACTTTTGAAATTCTGATACTTAGAGCATATCTTTTATAATATCAATAGTAAATATGTTTACTAATCAGTTAATCTGGCCCAAATTTATGAATTAGAAAAGAAAAAGAAAATAAAACTTTATCTAGTACCTGCTGTGTGCCCAGAAGATACTGGGCGTTTTCTTATTTTTCCCTCATGTTCATGTTTCAAGTAGGTATCATCATCTCTTTACATATAAGTACAAAATAAATAAAGCTCTCCCCTCAGTGTGTTTATTGCTTTAAAAATTCATGCTTTGTAACTGCATGTTGCAGATTAGCACTAAAACAGGCCCCTATCACAAAGTCTAGTGTATGGTAAGCACTTTATCAATTCAATAAATAAAAAATAATTAACACTTTTTAATAAATTGAGTTATGTCTTCCAATTTATTGGGATTGTGAGATATTTTATTGTCTACTTTTTCTGTATTATCAATGACATGTAAGAACAAGCCAAATCAAACTTCTTATATTACAGCTGGAATCGGGGGGGCAAGGGATACTTGGGAACCAAAGGCGAAGGCCCGTATGAAAGTGCTGTAGAAATAGAACCTATTTTTATCATTTCTTTTCTAGTTTGCACCCATGTATCAGGTAATTACTTATCTCTATGGAGTCATCCAGTGGCCCATAAGCATCCTGTTTCAGGGGCCTCATAGTGAATTCTTCTGTGAAACAAAAAGGAAATCTCTCTCCTTCTCTCCTTGTTTGTCTCTCTCTCTCCCGCCACTTTCTTCACTCAACATATTTTATGAACCCAAAGGCAATGTGTAGGGCTCAGGATACTGAGATGAAAAGTCAAGATCTCCACCCTCCAGAAGTTTGAACAGATAGAGCAAAGAAATCGGCAATCCATATTTCTGATTTTTTGCATACTGGCATTTCTCAAGGCAGGGCCCAGGGAAACTGAGCTGCCTTCCTGCTGTCAGCACTCTCCCTTTCTGGCTCACTCATTCTTTGTATCTACTTGGCTCCAAGTAGATACGTGTGTGTGTGTGTGTGTGTGTGTATGTGTGTGTGTGTGTGTGTGTGTTGAAGTGCAGTGAACCACACCGTGAAGTTCTTTTTCTCTGCAGATTTGGTAGGTGTAACATCTCAGCCAACACAGCCCACCTGCTTCAATCTCTGTTTCATCTTTAACAACTGGTGTTTTTAACAGTGGTGCTAACTCTGGCTTAGCTACTGAAGCATGAAGCAACCATAGAGGTTTGAGTTACCCAGACTCTAGAGGGGAGCATGGAGCCAGCTGTCCGAGAGATGGTGGCCAGACCCCCTGCCTGTCAGAAGAAAGAAAGGGCTTGGACCTGGCATGCCCCTCCCGGGGAAAAAAGAAAACACAAGAAAATGATGGAACTGTGGGTGTTCTTTTTAAAAAAAGTATAAAGCAGTGAAAACCTTCTCAGTATGCAGGTGTGCGCCTAACTTTTCAGTTCTACTTGTGCATGTTTTCACAGGAAATTGAGGTAACAGAGAAGTAATTTATGAGACAATGACGTGTTCCTGGGTGTCTGTGTGACCCCTTTTGAGGTACGCTCTGGGCGGCTCTCGGGCCCTAGAATGACCCTGTGGAGTCTGAGGGGTGGCGCCACTATTCAATAACTTACGAGTTTACTCAGAAATTTGTGAGAGTCTTTTTTTTTTTTTTTTTGAGACAGAGTTTCACTCCGTCACCAGGCGCACAACCTTGGCTCACTGCAACCTCCGCCTCCTGGGTTCAAGCAATTTTCCTGCCTCAGCCTCCCGAGTAGCTGGGACTACAAGTGCACACCACCACACCCAGCTAATTTTTTTGTATTTTTAGTAGAGACAGGGTTCTACCATGTTGGCCAGGATGGTCTCGATCTCTTGACCTCATGATCCACCCACCTCGGCCTCCCAAAGTGCTGGGATTACAGGCATGAGCCACTTCCCCTGGCTGAGAATCTTAACTAGTGGTGATGCTGTGAAACTGGGGAGCCCATGTTGCTGTGGCTGATGCCCTCCCTGCGTGGAGTGAGGAGATGCTTCCCAGCCTGCCTGTCCTCGTTCCTTGCTTCTCTTGTCTTTTTCCGACTCCAGTGCCAGCCTCTTAGGTCAGCTGCCCCATGTGCTGAAGTAGCACTGAAGTTCTTTAGAAGGATTTTGTTTCTTGTTCTCTCTATGGGCTTATGATAAATTTGCATTCCACATACCATCAGAACAATTTAGCCATGGGACTTGCGGTGACCAGTGAAATGTCACAATAATAAGGCAAAACAGAACTCATCACTTTTGGGGAAAAACTTTAAAATCTAGCGTGTGCTTTGCCACGCTCTTTTCCTTCTTCCATGGTAACCAGCAATGTCCCAGGCAGAAACTCTTCCTTTACTCAGAGTCCTAGAGTGAAACTGTGATGATGGAGATCAGGTCCCTGCAGAAGCAGCATGGGCAATAGCATAAAGGAGGTATGAGTGCTTGTTGTTTAAGCCTATCCTGATGAATGAAATTACCTAATCAAACCAAGCCCATCTCCCACAGGATGTCTGAAAATGTCAGTTACTTGCTTTCTTGCCTCTCTTGCAGCTAGGCATGGGCATGTCATCCCAGCTTAGCCAAAAGAATGGTGTTTCTCACAACAGTAATTAATGTGGTCTGGTAATGGTATTTTCAACTAATGGTTAAACACTTATGGAAAGCAAAATCATGCATTCTCCAAAGTCCCCTGTTCTCCAGGTTAGTTCAGGAATAAACTTGACACTGTTTAGAGCAGGCTTTGGCACACCATTATCCAGGTCTGATCTGACCCATTGTTACCTGTCTTTGCAAGTAAGAATTTTTGGAGCATGACCATGCCCATTCATTTACTGTTTGTCTACTGCTGATTTCATGCTGTAATGGCAATTATGTAGTGGTGACAGAGCATAGTGTCCACAAAGCCAAAAATATTTACGACCTCCACCTTTATAGAAAATGTCTGTTGGAAGAACAATTTAAAGCCTTCAAATATGTTGACTTTGTGGACCAAACTTTCAAAATGCATTCAGTAGAGATGGTCTCAGGTTATGGGTTACGTCTCCTGAAAAGCGGTTAAAATGAAGCTATTTTATGTGCTAAGTACCACAGGCCAGCCTTTAGTAGCAGACATTAGGATTACTTTGAATCTGAATTTTTAGTAACCCCGATTCCTATCTTGTGCTTGGATTTCAGTGTTTTCCACAATCCGTTCTCTAGCTGAGGTGAGGATCACTTTGATCTCTTGTGTGAAAAACAGAACTTGAAAGCTTGATAAAGTTCTTTCTCCCAGGGACCACCTTTTCTCTGCTTTTTGTCTCGCTCAATCAGGTCTCAGCCTGGGTGTCGCCTCTTCAGGGAGGACAAAAGGAAGTCTCTCTCCTTGCTTTCCTCTCTCTCAGCCTCTTTATTTTCTCTTTCATCACACCCATCTCACTGGTAACTTCCCCCTTCCTCCCTAGGCTCTGGGTTTCATAAAACCAGAACCTGAGTCTGCCCCCTTCACATCTTGTATCCTGAGGACCTGGATCAGGATGCAAGGAAGGGGCCCAGTGAACAGGTTAGTGCCACCACTTAGGACCACCAGCTGGTCCTAAGCCTGGGAGGGCAACATGCAACTGATCATGTAGCCTTGGGAATGTGAGTCTACAACACTCACGCACATAAATATGCAACTTATTTTGTCTCTCTACAACCAAACTTGAGTAGCTTATGAGCAATAGAGCTTATGAGCTCCACTTGTCGCTCTAACAGGATATTAGTCTTACCACTTCCAGAGCCTCAGGCCTTTGGTTAGAATTCAATTGCTCCCTCTTTGGAAATGACTCAGTCAAGGTCCTTGGCATCTCACTGTTTTTTTCTGAGTCAGGTATTGCCTTGGCTCTAGATGAGGGTCTGTAGACTAAGCTCATGGTCAGCCTGGCCCCCACTCAGGTGTTCTTTCTGGATGTGGGCTTCTGTTCTCCCTGCAGACATGACTCATTCCTTCTCACAACATTGCTCCATCCAGAGACCCCCCCCACCTTCCTAGACCTGAAAGTTTTGCAACTTTCTTTCGGCATCCCTTGCTTCCTTGAGACTGTGGGCCATGTTTCAGGTGTGAGTGTATGGATGGTGGATGTGGGTGGGTGGAACCCATCAGCTTCCCCACACAACACATTTGCATGGATTCTGAGAGGCTGCTCTCAGACCAAATTGCCTCAATCTATTGTTCCTGTGCCCTGGTGGATAGAGACTGGACTTCCTATGAGAATTAAATCTCTTGAGAAACACTTTGGAAATCCTCTCAGTGCTCTTCTGCGGTGGGATTTCCAAGTCACCTGGGGGTTTCATTTGTCCTGCTCTTGCACTCTCTGTGGGCTTCAGAACAGGAGGGTTGCAGCTCAAAGCTCACAGAGCATCTCTGCTTTTTGGCTGCATCTTCTTTGATCTTCCTTCCTCCAGCCAAGAGGCTGATTGTTGAGCTCCCTTTCCAGAAGTGGAAAAATTTCTTAATGCATCAACCTGCGTTCCTGCAAATAATGTTTTGGTATAGACCAGTGCCCTATGTCTCCAGGCTCTGGATATATTTTAGAGGAGGACTTTTCCCTCTCAAAAGTCTAGTTCATAGTATTAAAAAGTTAGATGTTCACAATGATCATCTGTAAAATGATATCCGAGTTTACTTTGGAATATTGAAACCCAATGCCATTCCTATTCTAATATTCTCAGTTCTTTCTGAGTTTTAGTATATATCTGATTTGGAAAGAAGAGGACTGAACCCCTGACCCCAACAGCCCAGAGACTACCGTAGGTACCAGACCTATAAACAGATGGTTCTAACATCAATCATAACAATCATCTTTGATGACTGAGATGCACAGGTGACATCCTGTAACTAAAGAAGAGAGGCATCTATCCTTGCCCTATCCCAAATTCACTTACAATTTTATTCACTTACATTTCAGGTGGACACATATTTCCTTAACCTTCCTGACCCTAGTTACAAAGATTTCCCCAGATTATTATCACATTGGAAGAAAAATAGCTATGAAGTGCTTCTGTTAATAGTTTGAGAAGCATTATGCTGGGTAGTAAGTGAAGTGAAAGATGAATCAGACCTCAATGTGGGGCTACAAAGATACAAAGGTGAGGGCACAACATAGAGAAAAGGCTTTCATAGTTCAGGGTTAATTTCCATGTGAATGGGACAGACCATAAATTAAGGGAGCCTGAAGACAGAATCGCAGCCTAGAGAAGGAGCTTTCTGGGTGTCCCTGCAGAGGGAAGCCAGCTGTTTAAAACTCCTGAAGCAAAACACACTGCCATGTGTGTACCTATGCGACTATCTTGCACGTTCAGCACATGTACCCCAAAACCTAAAATGCAATTAAAAAAAAAAAAAAAACTCCTGACAAAAGGGCACCAAACCACTCACCTGGAGTCGCTGAAATGCATCGCTTAATCAAGCCATGACCTCACCCTTGACTCCTCCCTTGCTCTCTGTGTCTGCTCACCTGGGCTTATTTTACTCATTCCCACAGCCTGCTTCTCGCCAACTGGGGTCCATCCCATCTCTACCTTCCACGCCTACATGAGTCAGGCTTTGTTTTCAGATGTTTCTTCCCAGCTCATGGTAAGTCCTCTTTCCCTGGCCTGGACGTTGCTCTAACTGGTTTCATTATGAGGCTCTTTCCGCCCAGCTTCAGTAATCTCTGCAGCATCCCGGCATTCCCCAGACTTGCCTCTGCCCCTGGCCTCAACCCCAGAAAGGAAAGTGCCAAAGCCAGGATAATGAGTGGGATTTGTCCTGGCACAAAGGATGTTGACAGGCAAATTGGCAATTTATTGGTGCTTGCTTTACTCTTTGCTTACTTCAGAATGGCAATCTCTGCACAAGGCCACACTCTTCACCTTCTGAAGATGTCTGAGGGTCAGACACACAGTGTTGCTTCTTTGCTGTAGATCCTCTCGAGGAGCCATAAAACATGGGCTGGTTTTTTCACCTAGAAAGGCTTAGAAATCCCTCTGACTAAATATATTAATTGTCTTTTCCTTTGATAAAGCCTGACTCTGAGTGGGAAGAGATCAAAACATCTAAAACATGCCATTGTACAGATGGAGGAGGCCTAGATAAAGAGAGTTGAAATGATTTATCCTGGACATAAAGTCAATACTGGTTTCAAACTTGACTACGTATTGTACTTACTTGAGGAACATTAAAAATGCTTCTTCGAGGGTCCCAACCCCATAGATTCTGACCTAATTGGTTTGGAGGCGCTGCACGGGCACCGAGGCTTTCAAAAGCTTCCCAGGTAGTTGTCACTTGCAGACAGTGCTGAAAATCCCCGAGCCAGTTAGTGGTCAGCCAAGAAATTAAAAACAGGTGTTCTGCCCCAAGGCCTAGAATGAGTAATTATTTTTTAATAGGAGGGACCTGGAGATTTCACATGTCACAGTGTCATGAAAATTGGAAGGGGCCTTGCAACGCCATATTCCCACCCCTCGATGACTCTCAATGTTCTGTCTGTGGTTTTTACTGTCATTCTGAAACTCTTTCCATTGCTCACAACAACGTTTGAACTGCCAAACCTGGGGAGTGATCCTCTTTCAACAGCCTCTCGAGAAACTACAGTTTATTCTCACAGGATAGAAAAGTTAAGGCCTCTTTAACAAATTAAATGAAGTGAAAGGTATGCTTTCTGTTACTAACAGAAAATTTTCACAGGCTTTTAGGGTCACTTAGATAAAACTTTCGTTTCAACATATAACACGTTGTAGTCAGTGTGCAATAAACATGAAGTAACCAAGTAACAGACTACTTAGCAATCACCCACAGACACACACCTGTCTACACCATAAGCTGTTAGACTTCAATAGGACACAAAAACGAGCCCCTGAAAAACCCATGGCCCTTTACAATATAAGTTGCTGCTGATCTGTCCCAGCAGAAACTCAATAGATTAGACAACAACCTGGAGATATGCTCAAAAATAAAAACCAGTAATTGGTGACTCTCAAGGTACGGCTCATAAAGTCTGATTGAAGGTATCAGAAGGGCTTAACCCTTCACAGGTACACCACAGAGAGAGTATTAGGGTGAGAACTTCAGGATGTCTTTAAAATCGGATCTTGGGACTCATTAGACAAATGTCATAGTAATCTGGCTACTTTTTCAAGAGTTTCTGCAGTCTTCTCATCTTCCCTGTTAGTTAAAAATTCTTGTTCCTCTATGGGGCAACATTAGGTGTTTTTAAAACATCACTAGTTGACTGGGTGCAGTGGCTTGGGCCTGTAATCTCAGCACTTTAGGAGCTGAGACAGGATGATTGTTTGAGGTCAGGAGTTTGAGAATAACCTGGGAAACATAGAGGATCCCATCTCTACAAAAAATTTTTTTAAAAATTTAGCTCGGTGTGGTGACATGTGCCTATGCTCCCAGCTATGGCTGAGGTGAGAGGATTGCTTAAGCCCAGGAGATGAAGACTCAGTGAGCTATGATCACCACTGCACTCCAGCCGGGGTGACAGAGCAAGTCCTTGTCTTTTAAAAGAAGTAAATACAACATTACCAGTAGCAGTGACTTTGTTTTATTGGATTTTTTCTTTGCAAAAAGTGCATGTACAGTATATTGTCTGAATGAAATTTTATATTAACATACCTATGTTTAATCCTTCCACAATTGAGATAACCCTTCTCTATTCAAATATTTGAATCATTCCAATAATATTTGGAATAGTAGCCTCTTTCCTTGCCAAAAGACAATTGTGTCTTTTTCTTATATATGACAATTGTGTCATATATATCGTATGTCCCCAGCTTTTCTAAACATATCAAAGTTAATGTCTTCATTTTCTGTATTTGGGTAGCACGTTGTACTCATCCCAATTTCAGCATCTCCTACCACGTGTAGGAGATTTAATTTTCTAAATTTACAGCTAATGTTGGTCTGCTAGTTTTTTAGTTCCTCGGAAGAAAACAGTGTGTCTTTGAAAACAACTCCTGCACTTTGGGAGGCTTAAGTGGGCGGATCACGAGGTCAGGAGTTGGAGACCAGCCTGGCCAACATAGAGGAAACCCTGTCTCTACTAAAAAATATGTAAAAATTATCTGGATGTGGTGGCATGCACCTGTAGTCCCAGCTACTTGGTAGGCTGAGGCAGGACACTTGCTTGAACCCAAGAGGCGGAGGTTGCAGTGAGCTGAGACTGTGCGATTGCACTCCAGCCTGGGTGATAGAGTGAGACTCCATTTCAAAAAAACAAAACAAAAGAAATAAACAAACAAAGCCAAACAAACAAAAAACAAAACCACTTAAAACATCCAGATCACCAGGATGAAGAGAATCAGGGAAGGCTTGGCTTGTGACCTGCACCAGCCACTGAGTTCATACCACCCTTCCTGAAACACATGCTGCTGCCTGTCATGAGCTGCTTGACACCCTCTGAGGGCGTTTCACCTTGACAGGTTAAATGACCCACTCTGGAACATGGTGCCTCATGCTGCCCTTCACATACTGTGCTAGTTTCTTGGGGTCACCGTAACAAGATACCATAAACTCAGTGACAAACAATAGTAAATTTTTATCTCATAGTTCTGGAGGCAAAGAACACAGTCAAGGTGCTGGCAGGGATTTCTTCGGAGGCTGTGAGGGGCGATCGGTTCCAGACCTTTCCACTTGGCTTGTAGATGGCTGTCTTTGTGTTTATATGGTTTCCTTCCTGTGTGCTTGTCTCTAAATTTCCTTTTCTATCAGGACACCAGGCGTATCGGATGAAGCCTGCCCTAACGACCTCATTTTAACTCAGTTACCTCTGGAAAGACCCTATCTCCAGGTAAGGTCACATTCTGAGGGCTGGGGTTTAGGACTTCAACACATGAGTTCTAGGGGACACAATTCCACCCAGCCCTCATGGTGACCACGTTCTCTATTCATGACTATAAGTCACATGCCCATTTCTGAGTCTCCTTGCCTTTTCTCATATGCTGTTTGTGTTGCCTGGGAGGTCCCAGCTTCTTTTAGAGTGTGGTCAAGACCTCATTATCTCCCTGAGTATGGGGCTCTCCAAGCCTTCTCTCACCCCTACGGACAGAGGCAGTCACTCCTTCTTGTATCCAGCCACTCTTCCTTAGACTCCTGGCCATCAGGCTATGGATAAGCACTGACATCTCTTTCACCCCGTGGCCTGTGCATTCCCTGAGGGTTGGGCCTGGTCGTTTTCTCCCAACTCCACATCAAGCAGTTTTCAACTTATGCTTGTTAGAGGAACACATGAGTGAATGAAACAATTTTCTCTGAACATTCCTTAACTTTAAGATAGCTGAGGGGGCCAGGCATGGTGGCTCACACCTGTAATCCCAGCACTTTGGAAGGCTGAGGTGGGTGGAACACCTGAGGTCAGGAGTTCGAGACCAGCCTGGACAACATGGTGAAACCCCATCGCTAGTAAAAGTTAAACATTAGCCAGGCCTAGTGGCGCATGCCTGTAATCCCAGCTACTTGGTAGGCTGAGGCAGGAGAACTGCCTGAACCTAGGAGGCGGAGGTTGCAGTGAGCTAAGGTCGCACCACAGCACTGTAGCCTGGGTGACAAAGCAAAACTTTGTCTCAAAAAAAAAAAAAGCAAAAAGCAAAACAAACAAAAAAAATAAATAAAAAAAACAGCTAAAGGCCTGCTCACAGGGCTCTCATTAGTCCTTTCAGTCTGTGACAAAGAAAGAACATTGAACCAGGTGGTGAGTTAACCCCAATTGTAACTGAGGGACCTAAAGCCCATTCCAGTGGGAGTGGGTTGGCCCTGACTGCTCTGCCTGGCAGGCACATTTTCTCTCTGTCTTTTCTTAGTAATATTGTAATAAAGCTGCAAGAGACCCAACATTCAGCTTTCAAAACGTGATGAGTTTAGAGTACCCTGAACTCAGAGATCCTTAACAGTGCCATATGGAAGTGAACTTCCATTATAATGTCTCGTGGATAATCAGGAATTATTTTAAGAAATAAGTGATATACATTAATTATAAATAATGGGAAAAATAAAAAATCAAAAGGAAGGAACTTTCCCAGCAGATCCCGTGTTTCAGTCAGAAAGTGAGGGATATTTCCTAAGGACTTGGGACTTTTCTTGGAACAAAATATGGATTGTGTTACATGTTACACATTTGTAGTCATGCCATGGATATATACTTTCGGGTCTCACTTTTTACCGTTACTCCTACAATTACTTTTTATTTAATATTGTGTCATACACATCTTCTGGTTATTTCCAAATACTTTATAAACAGAAATTCAGCAGCTGGACTCTTGGCCTCTACCTGGGGATGCCGAGAGCCAGAAGGAACCTCCCTGGAGCCCTCACAGGAAGCAAGGACCGGCGAGCAGACATCCAGGGACCCACAAGGAAGGGAGCTTTAAATACCTGGAAATAAGCTGGTAGAAATGGCCCAAATACAGCACAAGAATGGAAAGAGTGAAAAAACAAAACAGCATCTAAAACATTCCTAAAAACACCAAACATTCTAAAATCTGTAGAATTGGAATCTGGGAGAAGATATCTGAAGAAATAATGGTGAAGAATGTTTCAGAAGTAATGACAGAGAAGCAAACCAGAGATCTACACATTGAACTCCAATCAGTATAAACACAAAAACAAAAAAGCAAAAAAACCCAAAAAAACAAACACTGCAAAATTGCATGTGTGCACACGCCCACACCCTAGGCAGATTACATTTAAACTGACAGACCCTAGACAGATTACATTTAAACTGATAAAAACTTAGCTGCCGCATAGTGTTCCGTTTATAACCTGCAACGAATGAAATCTATTTGTTTACAACTTTTGAGGTCCTCCAGCTAATGAAATTCATTTGTTTATAATTCTTCATTATTTTAAATAATTATATAGGTCTATGTTTAAAAGCTGCTTTGTACATACTTTAATTTTGCATATAAGCATTTAAATATTACATATAGATATGTACTTACTATTTTCTTGTATGGATGGCAGGTAGAACAGCAAATTCTGAGATATACTTTGGAGTGATTCTTGTATATTGGTAATTTATCATAGTTCCAATAAAGGATTGAGCTTCCTTCGTGAAACAAATCATGTACAATTTGTTAAGAGAAAAAATAGGCACACTTTTTAAAAAAAATTGACAAAGTATAAATAACAGATAAAAGGTAGCCTTGTTATGACCTCATTGTGCTGCAGTTTTCTCGCTGAAAAAAGAATGGGGATAATGACAAGGTTGTTATGAGGAACAAGTGACTTAATATTTATAAAGCTCTGAAAACATTGGCTAGTGACATCAACACATCATGTGTCAAGTGAACATTGCGATTACACTGTGAGTCTCATGTTCGTTACCAGTCGTCCTCACTGGGCATCAGCTGTGCTCGGATCTGGGACAGTACCCCGCTTCACGTCTTTTCGTCACCTTGTTCTGTACCTCATGCCTGTGTGACGTGCATCTTTATACCAGGCTAATCGGTTGCTTAAGGCTTCCACATATTTGTAAAGTATTGTTAGTTTCTGTCTGCAGTTGATTAACATGCGGTATTTGAAACATGGAAATATTCTACCTTAACTCACAGAGCTCTGTCATATCAAGGCTTTTGGCTTATTTTGTTTTCTTTGCAAAATCCATGGAAAGAAGGAACCCAGGTGACCTACATTCCTGAATTACTTCTGCCAAAGCTCTCTCTCAGTGGAACTTTCCATAGGAAACATTTTTATGGAATTCAATTTTTTTTTTTAGGTATGAAAACAGTATCTCCAGGGAACACATACTACGTTGCCCTGACACAGTTTCCTTCTGCAGTTGTTCCAGTCTCTTCCTTCCAAACATCTTTATGCTACAGCATCTGACGTTAGCTGCCTACAAGCCTGTCTTCAAGAGTGGTGGAGTGGGATGTTGTGGAAATTCATCGTGTTCTGCACAAAGTCTGGAAAAAAGAGGACAACAAAACAAAAACTTGAGGCAGAAATTCTAAACAGGTTTCATCTTCTTTATCGATTCCAGACGGCTGATGATGTCAGGGTCGTATGGAGAAGTGAGACTCCCTGGGCCCCTCTGAAAACAGTGCCCTGTTCCAGTATCAGTGCCTGCTGTCGGGAGGGCTGGGGCTGGCAGGCCCTCCTGTCATGTATTTGCAATACTATTTCTAAAGGGTACAGGAGGTATAACTAAACTGGAAATATTAGAAGGAAGAAAACAAATGTCTATATTTTCTACCAGAAAGTAAATACATCTTAAAACAGCTCTCATAAATTTGACAAATGGTTCTAAAGAAACAAGAGGGAAATTTACACAGCTTCTCAGCGGGGAAGACCCAGAAAAGTCACTGGGCCTAGTGAGGAGGACCCAGAATAGTCATTATGAGAGAAATTCATGTGTGGACATAGTCAACATTTTGGAAAGTAAGTGGAGACAGGTTGGCAGGGGGATGAACAGAAATTCCATCTACCTTATCCAATGATACAGAAGCCAGCTTCAAACTGTAGCTGGTAGATTACCAACTAGCCAGTGATATGTTTCTACTGAGTAGAAAAAAGAGTATGCATTACTCTCCCCAAATGTTTATTAAGTAATTTCATAGCATATAAGCTTCTGTAAGATAAGAAACAAAATGGTACTCAGAAAGAAAGAAATGTAAGTAAATAGAATATAGCTGATAATTCAGTTTTCATTTATAAATATGTATGATCAGTGTGTTCATCTGTATGTAATGAATATTAGTTTTAAGAAAATGAACTACATTAGGGTATATAATGTCTGCCTCAGAATGGAGATATATGAGTTTTAGATGAGATTCTGAACATCAGATACACTTGCGATAGTCTGTACTTTAATCAAGTTGCCATATAAACACTTTTGCACATAAAGTTGTCTAATATTTGCTATATGTCAAAAATAGCTGGGGCAATGTAATATCACATCTCACTGGGAATCAACACTGGAAAATTGAAGAACAGATGCTTCATATTCACATAAAATTCAAGTGGTTTGGAAACCACTTGATTTCCTTTACTTAAAAAAATTAAGTAAAATAATTTAAAACCTTTCCACTGGGCAACAGAACTGATGATTCACTTACCCTGTTTTCAATGGAACATCCACATTTTCACTGGGGTGAATATCAAGAAATTTTCCTGCTGACACCTGATAATGTACTTTTGATGTCTGGAGGCTGTTCAAAGGAAAACTGTCTAAAAGCAAGAGTGTGTACTGTGGCAGAGTAGTTTTGTGTACAGCTTCTCAGAAGGTGTGGACACAGGTGTCTGTACTCTTCCAGAGACGGCTGATTACCAAGGTTTACACCCACACATATTGCTCTGCCAAGCAATGTGGCAAACAAGAATGAATCAGATGGGGTTGAGCCCTGGAGTTTTAAGATAGGTCAGGGTCACTGCCATGGCAGCTCCAAGGCACATCTGGGCAAATGCTGTGGAAAGCACGAGTGAAGAGCCCCAGGGAGAAGCTGGGAGCCAGAGAGAAAATAGAGAAAGATGGCATGGAACATCCATGGAAGACCTCGTCGTCCTAGAGAAAGGTGGAGTTACCCAGAGGAATGACTTCCATGGGATTCTTCTGATGCTACCATAAGCTGGCTCTCTTTCCTTACCCCTGAATTTATGCTAGTTTGAGTTGGTATCCTTTTTTTTTTTTTTTTTTGATAAATGACTCTGACTGAGACAAACATAAATAATAACCAAACTTTAAAAAGAAAAAGAAAATATATTGCTTGCTAGACTCTCTACAGGAAAGAAAATAAGCATGGAATTCTGTCAGAGGTAGCAGCTACGGAGATTGAAAACATTCCATTAATTTCAGATATGCCAAGAGACATTAACATACATATCATGAGAGTGTTAGAGATGGAATCAGAGCTTAATAGGAGTTTACAAAGGGCTGCTTCTTCCAGATAATCATTGAGCAGGAGGAACTTCAACACTGACAAATATCAAAGATCTATGTTTCACATAAAGGTCAAGGTCTTCTTACTGTATCCCTGGATCCATCCTATCTTTCTAAAGGGAAGACTATTTTTTTTAATTTTATTTTTTAATTTTTATTGCATTTTAGGTTTTGGGGTACATGTGCAGAACGTGCAAGATAGTTGCATAGGTACACACATGGCAGTGTGTTTTGCTGCCTTCCTCCCCTTAACCCACATTTGGCATTTCTCCCCAGGCTATCCCTCCCCAGCTCCCCCCCCGCCACTGTCCCTCCCCTATTCCCCCAATAGACCCCAGTGTGTAGTACCCGCCTCCCTGTGTCCATGTGTTCTCATTTTTCTCACCCGCCTATGAGTGAGAATATGTGGTATTTCCTTTTCTTTTCTTGTGTCAGTTTGCTGAGAATGATGTTCTCCAGATTCATCCATGTCCTTACAAAGGACATAAACTCGTCATTTTTAATTGCTGCATAATATTCCATGGGAAAACTATTAAGGAATACATATAAACCTTTCAAAAACATGCCTCTGGAAAAAAATTTCTACATAATAAAATAGTGAGTATTGATTTGGGGTTGATAGAAGAACTGATTGTTCCATTAAAAAACAAGTTTTGTAGGGAAGGGTATTACAGAAACATTTTGCATCACAGCCAGATCAAAGGATTAAAGAAACTAAGATCTGGTTTTGCTTTCATTCCTCCCAGCCACTGCATATTTCTACAATCGTGAACTTGCCTAATTTAAATATGATTTTGCTTGTATCTGTTGAGATACTGACACACAGAGATCTAACATAGTGTTGATGCTGATAAGTCATGTTCGGGCGGTGCAGTATGACTCAGCATGTTAAGCTGTCCCGTAACATCAGTCATTGCTTTGCCTAGTATCTATAGTGGTTTTTCACTCTTTCATTCGTTTATTCAAAAATTATGTTAGTCATCTACAATGTGCCAACTGATTGGTTAGGTACTGGAAACACAGTAGCCAATGGGACAAAGTTCTTGACCTTAGGAAGCTAATAGGAGAAAGTGAGTTACAGAGAAGGCTAGAGGATTTGGTGGTAGTAAGTCCAACATGCTGTGAGGACACCGAAGAAGGAAACTTAATCCCGTCTCAGGAGTCTGAAAGAGGTTCTGGGAAGAAGTTGCAAAATCCTGAATATAAATACAGTTTTCATGGAGGAAGACTGGGTATAAGAAAAATACAAGTAATACACTTGATCTTAGCTAAAAAGATTTTTATAAAAAGGCTGAGAAGAAATGAAAACTAAAAAGAATAAAAGGAAACTTTTATTGATGCTTTATTATGTCCCAGACTCTGTAAAGCACTTTACCAGCATTATTTTACTTAATTGTCAGCATAGCCGTAGGAGGTACATACTATTCCAATGGATGAAAAAAGAGAGGAAGAAGACAGCAAGAGATTCCTAATTAGAATTACTCAATGGCAAAATGCTTTTAGAAATGGTGAGTTCCAACTTTTTGTGAGTAGTCAAACAGTGGATAAATAACTCAGAGCCGAAACAGATTGAAACACTGGGTGGGGCATCGCACTTTATCAGATATTTCTAAGGCCTCTTCCAACCCTGAAACATTCTGACATTGAAAATGCATCCGAGAAGATTTATATAGCAGTACATTTATTATGATAATGTACTTGGATGAAGACTAATATTGTGATAATGTGCTAAGATCTGATGAATCTGAGTAATAACAACATTTTGGCAACAAACTAAGAATGCAGAATTTCTAAACATTTGTTATACCAACCAATAAATTTCTATCTCCTGAGGACAGAGGATTGTAATGATTTTGACCCAGGGAGCCCATATGGTTATAATGAGATCCTACTCATTATGTATATATTCAGAAAAAATATGTTTATTGATTGATAGCACAATCATTTGGATTTTAATAATAGCACTAATAATAGCAATAATGTCCTATATTCAGTTGTCCAAACTTGTCACAACAGTAAGATTTTCATGTTTCTTTTTCTCTTATTATATACTCACTAGATGTTAAATTAAATTCAAGGGTCAAGTCTAAATTCTCCATATTAAAAACTTAAGTGTATTAGGGTTCTCTAGAGGGACAGGACTAATAGGATAGATGTACATATGAAGGGGAGTTTATTAGGAGAATTGACTCACACATCACAAGGTGAAGACCCACAGTAGGCCATCAGCAAGCTGAGGAGCAAGGAAGTCAGTCCGAGTCCCAAAACCTCAAAAGTAGGGAAGCCGGCAATGCAGCCTTCAGCTTGTGATCGAAGGCCTGAGAACTGAAAAACCACTTGTGTAACTCCAAGAATCCAAAACCTGAAGGACTCGGAATCTGATATTCGAGGGCAGGAAGCATCCAGCACAGGAGAAAGATGGAAGCCAGAAGACTCAGCCAGTCTAGTCTTTCCATGTTCTTCTGCCTGCCTTTATTCTGGCTGCACTGGCAGCTGATTAGATGGTACCCACCTGGATTGAGGGCAGGTGTGCCCTTCCCAGTCTACTGACTCAAATGCTATTCTTCGACAACACTCTCACAGACACACCCAGGGATAATGCTTTGCATCTTTCAATTCAGTCAATATTAAGTCCACCTCTTGTCAACTTGAACCCAGGCACATCTCCTGAAATCATACATAATCTTCAAAGAAAGACAATAATAAAGTCATAATTATGTCTAATATAATACAGCTATCCTTTGTACAACTGGAAATACACCAATCCCCAACCCGAATGCTATTATATAAAGTTGACAACAGGTAAATACTGATAAAAAGCCAATATATCTTATGTCACATGATAAAGAAAAAAGAAAGGAAATAAAATGAAGGTATTTTCTTAGCACAAGTGTATATATGCACAATCATTCCTAACAAAAGGAGGAAATACGACAATTACAGTCTCATTTCTGCTACTGGTAATGTGGCCACAGTTGGTATTGAAGACTGCCTTCTACTACCCATTTTGTATTCTCTTTGCCTTCAGCAAGCACCTCAGAAGGTCAAGGTTTTTTTTACCTGGTGAAGTCCCCCAAACCTTCATTTCTGAAGGGTCTGGGTGATTTGTAGTTCTGCCTGGATTGGACTGTTGTAGTTTCCTATTGCTCTTAATCACAGAGCATGGTGATATTAAGAGACCCCCTGCTGGATCTCCTGTATCCCATGCATACTCTTCCTTACCTCCATTGTGGGGTAGTTGATTGATTTCATCTTCATAGTGCAGGCCAGTCACCCCAGCCAACACTGTAGCTTCCTTCTTTGCCTGTGGACTTAGAGGTAGGAGGAACCCAAAGTGTCCAGGTGGCAACTTAACTTCTAGTTTAATAGAATTGTGGTTGTGTCTCCTGGTGGCAGCATTCCTCCTGCTGGAACTAAGGTATCTAGGCCAGCAGAACGTAATGTTGCAGCAACAGGAAGCAACATTTTTGCTAGTGGATCACTAGGGGTGATGGCGAGTGGTGCCACTTTCACTTCCACCTGTTGATGACTGGACCCGTGAATCCTGGCTGTGAGAGAGACAGTACCATAGATTGGACACTGATTCAGAGCATACACAGCCTTCTGGAGAACTTTGCCTTAGCCCTGCAAAGTATCATCACCTGGTTGGTATTATAATTGTGACTTCAAAAGGCTATTCCATCATTCTATCAATCCAGCTGCTTCAGCTCGTATTACCATGACGGGGAACATGGTAATTCCACTGAATTCCATGAGCATGAGCCCACTGCTACACTTCTTTAGCCGTAAAATGAGTACCTCGGTCAGAGATGATGCTCTGTGGAATTCCATGATGATGGATAAGATATTCTGTCAGTCCACAGATGGTAGCCTTGGCAGAAGCATTGGAAGCAGGATAGGCAAACCCATATGTGGAGTAAGTGTCTATTACAGCGAGGACAAACCTCTGCTCTTTCCATGATGGAAGAGATCCAGTATACCCAACCCTTCCCCAAGTAGCTGATTGATGACACTGAGGAATGACGCGGTATTGAGGGCTCAGTGTTGATCTCTGCTGCTGGCAAATTGGGCACTCAGCAGTGGTGTGGCCAGGTCAGCCTTGGTGAGTGAAAGTTGAGCCCATGTGTAACCTCCATCCCCGCCACCAGGGCCACTTTGTTCATGGGCCCACTGGGCAGTGATAGGGATGGCTTGGGAAGGAGCCTGAGGGGTGTCCATAGAACGAGTCTTCCTGTCTACTTGATTATTAAAATCCTCCTCTGCCGAATTCCCCCTTTGGTGAGCACTCAGATGAGATACAAATATCTTCACCATTTTTGAAGATATCCAGAGCGGTCCATCCACATACCTCTTCCCCAAATTTCTTTGTCACCAATTTTCCAACCGTGTTTCCTCCAAGGCCCTGGTCATCCAGCCAAACCATTGACTACAACCTGTGATCAGTATATAATCACACATCTGGCCACTTCTCCTTCCAAGCAAAGTGCACAGTGAGGTGCACTTGTCGAAGTTCTGCCCACTGAGAAGATTTGCCCCTGCCACTGTCTGTCAGGGGCTGTCGTGCGGCAGCTGTCCACTTTTGGATGATGCCTGCATATTGTGCAGAGCCATCTGCAAACCAGGCCCCTGTCTTCTCTTCCTCTGTCAATTGATTATAGGAGAGGAAGATAGGGTGGCAGGATTTTGACTCAGGAAGCCCATATGGTAATCATGAGCTTCTACTCATTATGTATATATTCAGAAAAAAAAAGTTTATTGATTGATAGCACAATCATTTGGATTTTAATAGCAGCTGTAATAATAGTAATAATGTCCTATGTTCAGTTGTTCAAACTTGTCACAACAGTAAGATTTTCATATTTCTTTTTCTCTTGTCATAAACTCACTAAACATTAAACTGAATTCAAGGGTTAAGTCTAAATACTCCATATTTAAATACCAAGATATTAACAACATGTATAACATTATTAAGAAATTTATATTTATCATGAAAATTTAACTCTAGGGTGCTAAATTATAGACTGCATTTAAAAGAAAGGGCGTAGATTTTCTATAAAAGCTGTGTATCTTTTGCTTTTACCTGAGAGGGAGAATATGACTAGGTGACTTTAAAGTTGCTACATTCAGGGATTAGGGAAGATTTATAGAAAACTTTGGGAATTGACTACCGGGCACGGTGGCTCACACCTGTAATCCCAGCACTCTGGGAGGCCGAGGCGGGTGGATCACAAGGTCAAGACATCGGGATCATCCTGGTCAACATGGTGAAACCCCATCTCTACTAAAAATACAAAAAATTAGCTGGGCATGGTGGCGCGTTCCTGTAATCCCAGCTACTCAGGAGGCTGAGGCAGGAGAATTACCTGAACCCAGGAGGCGGAGGTTGCGGTGAGCCAAGATCGCGCCATTGCACTCCAGCCTGGGTGACAACAGCGAAATTCCATCTCAAAAAAAAAAAAAAGAAAACTTTGGGAATTGAAGTACATGTGCACAGAACAAAGAAAAGTTGACTATGTATTTATAAACCAAAACTAATGAAGATACCAACTTTAAAATATAAAAATTGAAAACCTTAAAGAAAATCTTAGATCTACAATAAGACTAAGTTGGGTATGTTCAGTTTTGATAAGAGGCAGCTGTCAGATTGTGTCATTTATTCTATGGTTTACTGAAACCCTTAATGGACCAGGTTGCATATTATGGAAGAAGGAAGGTAGAACGTCTCCAGATCTCTTCTGCCATATTTCCTTTATTCTGAGATGAGGTGTTTTTTTTTTTCATATTTCAGTAAACCTGAAATTGGGTTGCTTATTATGATTGATATTATTAGAAAACATTGTGTCATTACATGACTGGTAGCATTTTTCTTTAGTAGTGGTACATAAAACATACAGAATCCATATATGGCATTATAGATTTGCTCAAATATATTATGTCCTAGAATCCTGACTTCTGCTTTATCTAGTTTACTTTGATTTATCTTTCATTTCCAATAAAAATGTTCTCTTGTATCTGATTTCTTCCCTTTCACATTTGTATTCTCTTTTTATATGTTACCTCCAAATAGCTTTCCCTTTTTCTAAGTGTTTCCTGTTGCAGGAATGGACCGCTGGGCTCTAGGAGTTCACATGCCTCTCCCCAGAGTGTGCAGGTGTTTCTGAGAAGCAGCTTCCCAGCCAAAGACTGCCTGCATAGAGGTGAGTCCACGTGACTAGGTTTGGCCAGTAGGGCTTGAGGAAAGTAACGTGGGTTACACCCAACTGTAAGGGATTACCTGGTGAGAATGGCTCCATTGTGCCTTTGTCTTTCTGAAACCCCGGGTTAGCAGATCCAACATGCAAACGTGGCCTGGACACATGAATTAGTGCATGTAAGGCCACCTGCCAAACACCTGCATTGCATTGTTACAGGAAGAAAACATGCATTGCAATTTTGTTGAACCCATTTGATCTGGGCGGGGGGTTATTTTTTTACCACAGCCCAGCTCTAGGAAAAGGAGATTCTGGGATCCTTTTGGTTTTTTACCAACTCTTTCTATCTTGTTCTGCACTGCTTTATATCATTTTACATAGTTTTGAAATAAAATATCCTCTCTATTTAGAGAAGTACAGTGAGGTAAATATGGTCTTAAAAGTTGTTACTTAAATAGTTTTCCAAAGTCATTTACATATTCTTATAGTAAGCAGACTTGTGTATTGACATTTTTTATCGCTTCTTAAAAATGGTTAATTGTTAATACAAATGACACTTTGTATTTATTTCTGAATTGTTTGTGTATATTTGAGGGTATTATTTTTCTTTTGGTAATTTGACATGTTTGAAGTCTACGTTTCTAGTCATAGACTAGACTCCACCCATTTCTTACCAATACCCCAGCATACTTTGTTTACCATTCCATGTAACATCACAGCTATATGACACACTCTAAATATTTCAGAGCAAGTGCACTTGGGTGACTCCTGGACTTACTCAGTGGGTAGCAGCAGCAATTTAAAAATATTTCATAGAATTACAACATCAAGTTGAATAGGTAGATGGACTCCTAGAAATCTTTTAGTTTCATCACCATGTTGAGCTGTCCTTAAAATAGATTGATAGAATGGTAGCTGTCTTTCTAAGTCATAGGATAATTATATCCATAAAATTTTCTGTTATTTTCAAAACACATGAAAAAATTCATGACTAAATATGATTTCAATGTGTGTTAAGTAATATATAAAACATAAGGTTAGGGCAGAAATTAAACATTTAAAATAAATCAGAGTTAGTTTATCAATATGTGTGTCATTAATGTTTATTCAATTGCTAGAAATATGCTAGAATGTTATTTTAATCTGCATAGCTATCAGTATAGAAGGAAACGTTATTTACTACAACGTTTGAGAATGCTGATGAAATACAATTTAGTTGTTCATGAGAAGATCAGCGTTTCCTGGTGATAATCTATAAAAGATAGTTCTTTTAGGAGTTGCTATAAATAGAACCCAATCTGATATAGTGGGCATATCCCCATACCCCAACTCCAACAACTTTTCAACTATGAATACCATTGGATAATTTTAAAGAGTAATTGCTGTCAATGTATATTATAAATCCCTCTATTTGGGTAACTACCTAACATTCTGGCCTTTTCACTAACTCATACATCTACTTACCTGCTACACCGAGGTTCTGATAGCTACTCTTGACCTTACTGCCCTCCTTTTTTTAATATTTGGCATTAACTAATATTTGCTCATCATAAAAAAAAAAACAAAGACATTTTTATATCTCAAATAGATAAACTTTAGAAAATATGTAACATATGAGAAAGAGGTATATCTTACAGAATTATTTGGCTATATCATAAGGTAGTCAATGAAGATGGAATTTTTCCTATCATAAATCTGACATAAGTGAAATTCTATGATATGATAATTCTCCACACATGGGAAAGCTTGTTGGTTCCAGCAAGATGATCATGCCACACTGTCATCGTTACTGAACTTCGATGAAAGTAGACTGAACGAGAAAGGAACAAATTTGATGCCTGCACCAATGTAGAATTTGTTTTGAAATTCTACCCAGTGGAGGCGTATTTCAGACCATGAGTCTGAAATCATCAGTTAATTAGCTCATTCTATTTCTCCAAATTCCTCTACTTCCTGATGATATTCAACAGGTGCCTACCCAATACTTCCAATTTCTATCTGAAACACCAGTCCACAGATAGGAATATTTCTCCACACACCCTGAAATTCACCACATCTATCTTTTTCTTTTTAGCTTAACTTACTTAGTTTATCCCCCAAAAACTCTCTTTATCAACACATTCAACATTTGGCTCTTTATGCCATCTTGCACTCTTAGAAAATATGAAACCTAGATGCATCTCACTGGTTGCCCACTGCATTTGGGCATCGAGAGCTCAGGAGAGTGACCCATGATCGTGTCCAGGGGCCTGTGGACATGAGAAGCAGCAGCCCTCCTCCTGCTATCACACGTACACAGTAGCTTTCAACATGTCAACAGTCCAGTCTCTGCCCGTGGTCCGGTGGTTCTGCTTTGAGCATTCTTCTCTTTTCCTTCCTCTTCTCCTCCCCACCCCATCAGACACCAGACAACCTCATTAATCGCTGAGAAAAGTTAATCAGTGTGAACACTTCCGATTTTCTGCACAAATTTTACAAGTGTAAATTGAAAACTAAACCTTACTCCATGCTCACCTAACTTACTGGGAGAAGCATTCCTGGATATGTGTCCAGCTGGTGCCTCTGTCTGCCTCTGGGTGGCCTGTGTCCCACCTTCTCAGACACTATACTTTCTCCAGTGTCCTTTTTGACTCAAATCTTCAATTGCTTCCTCTAATGACTTTGTCTCATCAGTTCTTAAACTGGATATGTTTTCCCCCCATATTAAAGCTAAACTCAGGATACTGCCTTCTGTCCATTTTTATCTCTCCTCCTACACCCACAAGCCCCATATTCTAGTTGTGGCCATTCATATTCTTTCAAAATCCAGACTTTTGAAGTTCAGGTCAGGGCACCTGTTTTTTGAATCTGGAATTATTTTCCTTTATTGTTAACATGTCCACAGCAGTCTACTTCTCATTCAGGGCTTTACTCAAATGTCACTTCCCAAGAAGTCTTTTGTGGAGAGGGTTCCAAGTATAGTGCATATGTGTGACCACAGCACCTGTTCCTTCATTTTCCACTCTATTGTCATTTCTTCCTTAGTTGTGTTTTTCCTTCTCAATTATATCTTACAAGAGGCAGGAGTAAGTTCTATTTTGCTATTCTCAATGCAGAGCAAGTTATCTGGTACAGATAGACCTTCAACAGCTGTGTGTCATATGAAGGAATAAATGATTAAATTTGGCTGCTTTTCCAGGATATGTTATTTCTTATTTTGGGAAGAATCTCATACTCTTCAGCTCCACCCAAAGTATATTTTGGAAACTGCAGAATATGAAGACAGCCATAATTGTTCACCAGCCTCATTGCTTCTGGAGAGATGAAGTCTTCAAGATCTGAGGCCCACTTCACAATGCCATCTTAATTGGACAAAGAATATTAGAATTGTAGCCTTGTGCTACCACAGACTCTGTTCTTATTCTTTGGCAAGAAGACATTCTTATTCAGTATATCCATTTTTACCTTTCCTGAAATGCATAATCAGATGAGTGCAGACACACTGCAAATACAAAGATGTATAACACACTAGTAGTTTTTTCTCTCTGCAAGTTAGAGATATTCCATTTGGTTCACACTCTTTTAAAATTTGTTTTGTACATCTCTTTGTAACTCAGTTAAGTGAGTACCACCATCAGACCAATAGTGAGGGAATTCCGAGTGCCCCGTTATGGAGCCTCATTCTGTCCAAGGCCAGAGACTGTTCTCATGAGCAGTTTCACCATCTATGACCTGAAGAAACAGATAAGCAGAATGTACCTCTGATTGTTTCTTTCCTACTTGCAGGTGAGCCTAATAACAAGTGTTTAGTATGACAGTGGTTCAAGTGAATTGTGGATAAAATGTATGATGAAATTATATAATGAAAAAAAAGTATAAGGAGAGATTGTTTATCTATTATGCATAAGTAAATACAAGTTGTTAGCTATAGGACAATGCGTCTATGTTCAGATGTGTATATTTAAACAGACACATGTATATAGCACTTAACATGGCACCTGGAACATACATGGGTCACATTCATATTTGCTATCTCGATCAATATATTTTTTTTCGTTTTAAGTAAATACATTTGTGGTAATGCTGACACTATTATCTGAGGGTGATGCATGTATATTGTTAGGCAAAGTGAATAAATATATTGATATTATTAAGAACCAGGAATTTTGGCATATAAAAGATACATACATAAGATCATAGAGATTACATAAAAATCCTTATAATCCTAAATTTAAATCTGAAGTTTTTTTTTTTAATTTTTATTGCATTATAGGTTTTGGGGTACATATGCAGAACGTGCAAGGTAGTTGCATAGGTACACACATGGCAGTGTGTTTTGCTGCCTTCTTCTCCTTCACCCACACTTGGCATTTATCCCCAGGCTATCCCTCCCCAGCCCCCCCCACTGTCCCTCCCCCATTCCCCCCCCAATAGATCCCAGTGTGTAGTAGACCCCCTCCCTGTGTCCATGTGTTCTCATTTTTCTCACCTGCCTGTGAGTGAGAATATGTGGTATTTCTTTTTCTGTTCTTGTGTCAGTTTACTGAGAATGATGTTCTCCAGATTCATCCATGTCCTTACAAAGGACACAAACTCATCATTTTTGATTGCTGCATAATATTCCATGGTGTATATGTGCCACATTTTCCCAGTCCAGTCTATCATCGATGGGCATTTGGGTTGGTTCCAGGTCTTTGCTATTCGATCAATATTAAGTATATCCACATACATCTGTAGGTTATTTGTAGAGATTCAGTATACTTTTCCAGAAGAGACAAAAGTTTCATCATTAAATTAATAAATAATACTTTTTATTTTATATGCCAGTGATATGGTTTGGCTCTGTGTCCCCACCCAAATCTCATCTTGAATTTTTATCCCTATAATCCCCATATGTTGAGGATGAGATCAGCTGGGAGATGATTGGATCTTGGAGGCAATTTCCCCCATGCTGTTCTAGAGATAATGAGTTCTCATGAGATCTGATGGTTTTATAAGTGTTTGACAAGTCTTTCTACATGTGCGTTCTCTCTCTTGCCAGCTGCCATGTAAGAAGTGGCTCTTCACCTTCCACCGTGATTGTAAGTTTCCTGAGGCCTCCCCAGCCAGGCAGAACTTATAGTCACTTATAGCTCTTATGAGTCACTTATAGCTCTTTCCTTTATAAATTATCTAGTCTCTGGTATTTCTTTTTAGGAATGTGAAAACAGACCAATGCAGCCAGGTTATGCTTTCCAAATTAAATCTGGGCTACAAGACTTGGTATTGCTGTGGGCCCTGCCTGACTCTGAATCTACCCTCCTTCAACCCTCTCTTGTTTATTACACTTTGATTACATTGGCCTTTTGTAGTTTTTAGACATTTTTACAATGATCTATTCACTTGCTTCTGACTCTGGGCCTTGGCAAGAGCTGCTCCCCTCATGTGGGATGCTTTCTGTAACAATCCCCTGTCCTTATCTTCCTCTGCCTCTTCCTCCTCATGACCTCACCCTATCGGGGAGATGGACTTCATCCCTGCCCATTGTCATTCATGCCAGATAATTCCTTTTATTTTTCTTTGGCTTCTTCTATTTTACAAAGCGGTTATTTCAAATTATTCTATTTCTTGTGTGTGTGCCCTGTCATCTCTAGCATGCCAGTCCTGAGGGCAGGAGTTTAACCAAGTGTGGGCACACACCAGGGAAGTGCTTGGCAAAGTTGGGTCTCTCCTGTTACCACTTAGAGTTACCTGTGGAATCAAAATTATTTACCCCTCTATTTGGCCAAGTGGTTTTTCTTCCTTTTAAGACAGAAGTTCTTGGTTAGACTAGGTGTCTGCCAAAGCTATTCTTTAAAGGTCGGGCAAGAATGAGTGCCAGTAATAGTAGGGAGCCAGCAGTAGAAGGGGCCATCCTCAATCTGATAACAGCATCCACTAAAAACCTCTAGAGAAAACATCACTTTCAACGACTTCAGTATTCTTCAGACTGAATACTTTCCTCTTAATATCAGGAACAAGACATGAATATTCTTGCAACTTCAATTCAATGTGCTACCCTGGCTTCTGTCATTGGAGGACAACTCTCCATGGTTATTTTCATGCTTCCACACAGTTGGGCTTTCTGAGCTAAGAGCACTGGGAAAGTTAACTAAAGAGTGATTGAATAGCACAGGAGGTAAATATATTTAGAGGCTTACATTTTTCTGGAGCCATGTGCTTTTATTCCAGCATGAGGAAACTATTTTCTTGCCCGGAGAATATTTTTAAAAAGTATGCAGTAAGATCTCTCTCCAAGGGAAGAGGCCCATAGGTACTGGCCATCCCATATCATCACTGAGTCTCATAAGACCCAATTCAACACTTTACTTAAATTCAACACTCACCTATAAAGCTCCTGGATTTTTCTGGTGTGGTTCAGTTCTGATTTACACACAGGCAACTATCAGAATTTCTTCCCATTGTTATGTGGGGAGTTTGAGCACAGGAACCTTCTGTGAGTAATAAATGATCTCTTCTCTGATCCAGAGATTCTGTGTTTCCTATAAGAATATCTATATCTTCATGAGACTTAAAACCTACCTAGTTCACTAAACAAAGAAAAAAAAATGAAGTACATATAGATTGGAGGACAAATTAAAACCACCTTTGCTTATAAGCAACATGATTATCTATGTAGAAAACTAAAAATTCTACAGCAAATTTGCAAGAATTCAGACGTTAGTTTGGCAATGTTATGAAATAGAAAGATAATTTTAAAAAGTGCTTGTAGATACTATCAATGAAATGAACAACTAAAATTTTAAAAATATGTACAATAGCACTGAATGTGAATAATTTAGTTACAAATTTGATCAAAACAATACGCAAGAACCAATAGACACTGAAAACTATAAGAAAGTTAAATGAAATGCAAGTAAGTGCATTTTATGCATTTTCAGACTGAATTATAGGTCTCCCTCCATTCACATGTTGAAATTTTAAACCTGAGTACCTAGAAATGTGACTCCATCTGGATATAGGGTCTTTAACGAGGTGGTTAAGTTAAAATAAATCCAATAGAGTTGGCCCTGATCAAATAGGACTGATGCCCTTTAAGAAGAGAAAGAGACAGAAGGGATGTGCACTCACAGAGGAAAGTCTGTGTGAGAACTCACTTAGAAAGTGACTGTCTGCAAACCAAGAGGAGCCTCTGAAGGAACCCAACCTGCCAAGCCTTCCGGCCACCAGACCTATGAGAAAATACATATCTGCTGTTCTAGCTCCTAGTCTGTGGAATTACGTTATGGTAGCCCCAGCAAACTCATACACTTACTCATTGATTAGGAAATTTGATACTGTAAAAATGTCAATTTTCACCTAGTGATCTATTGATCCAATGCAAATGAAATGAAAATCTCAAATGACTCTTGTGGAAATAGATAAGCAAATTCTCGAGCTTGTATTGAAAATTCAAAGAGCTCATTGTAGATAGGACAAAATGGAGGACTTTACTTCAATTCAACATTTAGTATAAAGCTACTACAATCAAGAAAATCTTAAGTTAAAAAGATACATAGATCAGTGGAACAATAAAAGGAGAGAATAAATAAAACCATTTATTTGTGGCTAATGGATTTTTCAACCCTGGGGACAAATGATTTAAATGGATAAAGGATATAGACTTTTCAATAAATGGAGTTGAAAAAATGAGGTATTCATATGAAAATAAAAAATCCTCACCTCTGACTATACAGTATACACGGAAAATCAACACAAAATGAATCATTCAACTAAGTGGAAAAGTAAAAACTATGATACTTCTGGAGAAAAAAAACAAACTTTTGTCACTGGGATTTAGCAAAATTTGTTAGCTAAGACATAAATGATAACCATTAAAGAAAACACAATAAAGCACACCTCATCAAAATGTAAAATTTCTGCTTTTAAAAAGACACCTTAGGAAAATGAAAAGACAAGCCATATAATGACAGGAAATATCAGCATGCATATTTGACAAAGGACTTGCATTCAGAATATGTAGGATAAAAAGCCCTTACAAGTCAATAATTAGGAGGCAAACAACCCGATTAAAAAAATTTAACAGGCACTAATCCTAAAAAAGGTGTATGAATCATCAGTAAACACATAAATAACTGGTAGACATCATGAATCATTAAGGAAATTTAAATTAAAATCAGTATGAGATACAGCTGCGTAGTCACATAAATAGCTAACATGTCATTAAGACTGACAGTACCAAGTGTTATATGAACCAATGGATCTGTCATACACTAGAGATGAAAATATAACATTATTACAGTCACTTTGGAAACAAACAGCAATTTCTTATAAAGTTAATCAGAAACTTATCACATGATGCAACAATTCCATTCCTACATATTTACACATGAGAAATGAAAATGCATATTCACATAAAGACATGCAAACAAATGTTCCTAACGTCTTTATTCACTATAGTCTATACTTGGAAACAACTCAAATGTTTATCAACTTGTCTATTAATAAACAAGAGGCAATATATGAATACAATGGATTATTCAGGGATTAAAAGGAATGAAACTCTGTTAAATGAGCATGAATGAATCTCAGAAAAATGATACTGAACAAAGAAGCCAGACCCAAAAGTACATACTATATATATCATTTTAATTATCCAAAATCTAGACTAACTCAATCACTGTTGCTAGAAAACATGTCAGTGATGTGCTGGGAGAGGGGTGGGTTCTGGGTGAGAACTGATGGAAAGAGAACAATGAAAATTGTTGGCATGATGGAAGCACTGTCTATCTTGATCGTGATTGTTGTTTCATGGGTGCAAACGAGTTTGTCCTAACTTACTTAACTGTATAATTAAAATAGTTTTATTGATTGCAAATTATGCCTCAGTTTGTCTGATTAAATTTTTTACAAAAACCCCTTGATTCACTCTTTTCACATCTTCACTAATAAGAATGATTTATTTCACCTGTATGGCTGCCGTGGCAATGGTGTTTGCATTCTATTTAGCAGTTTAAGTAATTTTTAATTTTTAAAAGTGGTTGAGGCCGGGCGCGGTAGCTCAAGCCTGTAATCCCAGCACTTTGGGAGGCCGAGGCGGGTGGATCACGAGGTCAAGAGATCGAGACCATCCTGGTCAACATGGTGAAACCCCATCTCTACTAAAAATACAAAAAATTAGCTGGGCATGGTGGCACGTGCCTGTAATCCCAGCTACTCAGGAGGCTGAGGCAGGAGAATTGCCTGAACCCAGGAGGCGGAGGTTGCGGTGAGCCAAGATTGCGCCATTGCACTCCAGCCTGGGTAACAAGAGTGAAACTCTGTCTCAAAAAAAAAAAAAAAAAAAAAAAGTGGTTGATTGTATTGATGTTCCCTCGTTTAGATAATTAGCTTCTGGACACTTAGAGCTGCTTCATTTATTGTTGTATCTTCAGTGCCCAGTAAAGTGACTGGCCCAGGGTGGATCCTCCATAAACGCTTGTTGAATTGAATAGAGGTACATCAGTATTTGTTGAGCTATTAGAATGGCACAGATTCTATCTCAGACAAACAAGCTATGAGAAGACGTGAATAGCCATGTGGTCTAGAGTCAGATCCATTACCTCCTTTTTTTGGCCGGGAGAACCTCTCTGACCAGCAGCAGGGAGTTAGCAGGGAGCACTCTGTGGGGAGCCAGAGGGCCCAGTTTGTTGAGATCTGCAGTGTGTCAGGATGATGACCAGGTGAGACTGTGGCCGGAAAATCTGGTGTGGAAAGTACCAAAGAATCACGTCATGCTAGAAGTTAGAACAGGAAATAAAATGACTAGTTCCTTACTACAAACCAGGAGTGACCTCAGTGATTTACAGCCACATCTCATGTATCCTCATGTCATCTCTGCCAAAAGTACAGACTAGCAGGAACCTTGACCAGTCTTGTAAAGAGAGATACAGGATGAGTAGCAGTTGAGAGGTGGTCTGAGTTTTGGGAGTGCTCCCAAAGCCTGCGAGCAGATTGTCTGTGGCCCGTGCTGAATCCAAGTGAACATAAATGTCAAAGCCAGAGCCACTGGATGTCTAGAAATGACACAGTGGGGTGCACTCAGTGGCCTGGTTATACGACTTACGTTTTCTGGGGCAACCCATGGGTCCTTACTGGAGGTGATGAGCAAGAAGAAAGCTAGACATCAGTGATTGTCAAGATTGCTGTAAATCTGTTCCACCTTCTTAACCTCTATGGCACAGAGGGCTGTGTTTATGACATTGATTCTGCATTTTGTTCCCCTCTCAGGAGAGTCATGATACAATAATGATACACATGTCAACTGGCGTGTGTGAAACTGGCAATCAGAGGATTAAGCTTGGGAGTGCCTTCGGGAAATTCTCAACATACTACCACGGGTTGTCTGAGCTCTGCCAATTCTACCTCCTAAAGGCTCATCTTCCATCTGTCCTTTCTCTCTCAACCCTGGGTGCCAGCACCCTGGTATACAGCTTCCGTCCTGGCTTTGTTACTGCAGGTCTGCAGGTCCCTCATTACTGGTCTTCTTGCTCTAATGTGATGCCTTTTCATCCATTTTTCAGTTAATTTGAAGTAATTTATTGAAAGCATAAAATTGACTGAGAGTCTGCCCTGATTAATCATCTCAGATGGTTTTCTGGTAGACGTCTATAGGAAAAGGTTCTAACTGTTAGGTTGCAGGAACTGTTTGCAACGTGGCTCCAAGTTAGTTTCTCAAGCACCTTACATTCTTACCATTTGATGTCCCTCCAAGTTGGAGTCAATCTATCCCTGTCTCTCTGCTTCTCTCTCTCACTGTCTCATTTTAATCATTTGAAAGCATACAGTTCAGTGCCATTGATTATATTCATGTTGTTGTGCAAGCATCACCACCGTGTATCTCCAGAACTTCCTTACCCCCAGCTCCTAGCAACATGATTCCAGTCTCTTTCTCGGTGAATTTGGCAACACTAGGCACACCATCTGAGTGGAATCACTCACTTTTTGTCTGCTTACTTCACTGAGTCTACTGTCTTCAAGGTTGATCTGTGCTCTCACATGTGCCAGAATTTTCTTTCTGTTTAAGGATGGATAACATTCAATTGTTGTTACATAGTATTTTGTCTATGTATCAGATCACAGACATTTGGTGTGTTTTTACCTTTTGATTAATAGAAAAAATTTTGATATAAACCTTGATATACAAATATCTGTTAGAGTTCCTGCTTCTAAGTTTTTTTGGTTGTATATCTAGAAGCAGAATTGTTAGATAATATAGTAAATCAATATTTAACTTTTTGAGAAATTACCATGTTTTTAAAAATAGCCGTACATTTTATATTCCCACCAACAATGAACAAAGGGTTCAATTTCTCTATATTTTTGCTAGCACTTACTATTTTCTTTCTCTTCTTTTTCTTCTTCTTTTTTTTGATATATTTGCTACTTCACCAAATGGATGTGAAGTAATATCTTATTGTGGTTTTGATTTGCATTTTTTAAATGCTTAGTGATATTGAACATCTTTTCATGTGCATATTGGTAATTTGTATATCTTTTTTGGAGAAAAGTCTATTCAATACATTTTCCCTTTGCCCTGTTTTTAATCAGGTTTTGTTGTTGTTGTTGTTGAGGAGTTCTTTGTATATTTTGAATTTTAATTCCATTTACAGATATAGTATTCAAAATTCTTTTTCCCATCCTTTTCACTTGGTTGATAGTGAACCTTGATGCATAATCGTTAATTTTGGTGAAGCACAATTTATATATTTCTTTCTTTTGTAACCCATGTTTTTGACATTATATTTAATAAATCATTGCCAAATCCAATATTATGAAACTTTTCTCTATATTCTCTTCTAAAAGTTTTCTAGCTTTCATTCTTATGTTTAAAGTCTTTGATCCACTTTGAGTTCATTTTTGCACATGGTATAAGGTAAGGGTCGAACTTCATTCATTTGTATGTGGATATTCAGTTTTGCTAATACCGTTTGTTGAAAAGACTATCCTTTCCCCAAAAGTAAAGGTCATGATACACCCTTGTCATTTAACCATATATGTGAAGATTTATTTCTGGGTCTTACTTTTTTTGAATCTAATGCTTTCTCATCTTACAATATTTAAGTAAATGTCACATTTCTATAAAATGTTCTCTAGTTCTCTTCTTCAGAGTCATTTGATATCCCTTGAATTATGTTTTTCTTAAATGTTGAATATAGAGGTTTTTTTTTTTTTTTCTTTTCTTTTCTATTCAGTGTCTTTACCTTTCGGGCTAGCAATGTGTTTTATGTTTAACCATCTGTGATGTTCAGTTTTAGATGTCAATATAGATGATTGGGGTAAGGGTTATTCATATAACTGGCAAAATATTATTCTGGATATATGTGTGAGAATGTTTCTGGAAGAGGTTAACATCAGAATTGGTGGACTGGGTAAAGAAGGTCAACCCTCACCAATGTGGATGGGGATCCTCTAATCTGTTGAAGGCCCAGATAGAACACAAAGGAGGAGGAAAAGAGAATTTGCTGTTCTCTTTCCTGGAACTTATCTCTATTACCCTCAGACATCAGAGTTTCAGACATTAGACCAGTCACCTTCCAATTTCTCAGGCCCTTGGCTTTGGACAGAATTACATCACCAAGGTCCCTGGTTCTGTTTGCAGAGTCCTTATTGTGAGAGTTCTCAGCCTCTATAATTGCATAAGCCAATTTCCCTGACAGATCATCTCTATCTATCTATCATCTATCTATCTATCTATCTATCTATCTATCTATCTATCTATCTATCTATCATCTCTATCTATCTATCTATCTATCATCTATCTATCTATCTATCTATCATCTTTCTATCATCTATCTATCTATCTATTATCTATCTATCTATCTATCTTTCTATCATCTATCTATCATCTATCTATCTATCTATCTATCTATCTATCTATCTATCTATCTATCTATCTTTCTATCTTTCTATCTTTCTTTCTTTTTTGTGGATGAGAGTTCTTTTCCTTGAAAAAGTAATGCATGCATTTTGACCAGTTTCTTTCTTTAAATGAAGCAGCATGTTACAGTTTTCTTTCTTCTCCTTTCCTTCTCTCTCCCTTTCTTTCTTTTAAAGCTATTTCTTTATTCAGTATCATACTAGCTTTTGGCTAGATTCCCACCAACATGTTTGAACAGAATTTTAAAAGCATTTTTGCTTCAAAAGTTTCTATTTTTTAAAGGTCTGTAGGTACATCAGCAAAATATGTTCACAGAAATGTCTCACTATCTTTTTTTTAGCCTCACATATGACCTTTTATTCAGTCATTTCTGAGCCAAGGTAAGAGACAAAAATGATTGCTTATGACAAATTCAACCCCATAGAAATTAAGAGATATGGGGAAGCACTGTCACTCATTTTAACAGAATTCTCACTGAAATAAAATTAAAAATACAACAGGAAATATATAGAACCAGCCATAATGATTATGAAACCTGGTCTGTGTTTTCGAGCGTAACATACCTGCCTTCCCTTTAATTTTGCCTTTGTCACTCCCTGATCTCCTTACCCCAACTTTCCAATCGTCTCAGACCCAGCCTCCTTTCATGAACCTTTCCTGGCTCTCTCCACAAATGAACCTTTCCTGGCTCTCTCCACAAATGAACCTTTCCTGGCTCTCTCCACAAATGAACCTTTCCTGGCTCTCTCCACAATCCTCCAGACAGTCATATTCTCCCTTCCTGTATGACACCCATGTATTTTGCATCAGTTAAAATTATTAGGTGCAAACAAAAGGGAAGCTGAATAGGTATCTGAAGCAAAAACATATACCTACAATGAAAAAGGAATTTATTGAAAGGATTCAGTATCACTCAAAAACTCAACAGACTATCTAGACAGAGAACCAAGCTAAGAAATTTGGCAACCAAGAACACAACAGAAAATCCAGCCAAGCTTATCCCACTCTGCACTTCCACAGAGGAGAAAAGCTTTAGGCCTGGATTAAACATAAGACCCACAGCTTACCATGTATCCGTGAATGGGGATCTGTACTCTCTCTAAATCTCATTTTTCTCATGTACAAAATGGGCTAATCCTCACCTTCCAGAGTTTTTGCAAAAATAAACTATTCTGAAAAATAGGCATCTGTGAAAAATCTAGCTCTGCATCAGTCATGTTACAGGAAAATTACATGTTAAATCTCTGTATCTTCCCTGCAAAGATCTTCAACCCAAGAATGACTAACATCTTGTAATAGGCATCTGCCATCTTAAGGTTGTTCAGTATCTGAAAAGTAGCACAGATATAAATTTTCCCGCACTGTATTGTCTACTATCCTGGGGAGTGATTCTACCTTCATGGGCTCCCACTGAAAATAGACTCGGAATGGGAAGAAACCACATCCCTGGAGAGTAGCACATCCTTTTTGGCAACTCATTGACCATCGGCAGCAACACTGGGATGGTGGCGCCACATGAAATAGTGATGAAAATAGCATGGCATCAGTTTAGTACTGGGACACCTCCATCATCTCCCTGCCTTATTTCCTAGAAGCAAGGGATTCCTTCTATGGATGCTTCCAGGATGAGGATTTCTAGCTCAGAAACAGAGATTGTACTGTATCTGCCATGAATCAGTGGGCGAGGGAGCATAATAACTTAGTACCATTTTCCTGACTCCAATTTTGATGAATAGAAGAGAGTGACTTTTGAACTAGTTCTGTTATTGTGCTTTAGGCAGGTGCTTTTATTATCTTTTTCTTTTTCCTTTTTCTTCTCTCTTTCTTTCCTCTCCTTTTGAAACACATGTATTATCAGTATTGCTGTTGATTAATAGTCACTAAACACACCATTGTTCTTAACTGAGCTTGGCATTTCACTATAGAAATTTTCAAAAATAAATTCCCGAAAATTTAACAATGATGAAGAAATAAGCCTCAGCTTCTGAGAGTGATGCTCACCAATTTTGTTTCCATTTTTTCCTCTTTGTTTTCATTCTGATGCCAGCACAATTTTCATCTCCTTCTGAGCACTCCCTATTGAAAAGCTAAGTGTTTCAAATAGCATGGACAAGATTCAATGCACTGCTCTATACCCCAGCAAGTCGAGGACACACCATCTGACCATTAGCACCCTGCTGGGCCTCCAAAGGCCTGTTTTGCCTCAGCCGAATGTCATTTCAGCCACTAACAATTATTTACTTCTGGAAAAAATTTGCTAAGGGACATGGAGCCAACTGGTGCTTTTGATTTCAAGGCCTGCTTGGTTATTCCTAAATTTCAGCTTGGGAAAGAAATTTGCAATTACCTCTCGAGAACATGCCGTTTCACAGGAATCGTAATGGCATTTCACTGTGAGAAGAGAGTGTGTTTTATTGTAAGATGCGCCACCAGGTTTCTCATCGAGCAAATGGCTTTTCTCAGACTCAATTTACCTTGGATGGTACAAAATTCACTAATTTTCCAAATCTCAGTCTTTTCATTATGTATAAGTTATGCTAAATTTATAGCTCTCTTATCTGCACATATTTTAAAAAGAGTCCACATTTCCTGTCTTCCGTAATGTCAAGAACTCTTCCTGGTAAAACAAAAGTTGCTTCACCCCCGAAGCCTCAAAGCACTCTATCTATATCTTTGTTACAGTGTTTATCTTGTCTGCACTGCATTTTCATTTATTTGTGAACATATTTTACCTCTCTTACTATCAACAGGATTTCTTAGGTGCAGGAAGTATTGTTCACTCTACATTATCTTGCACAATGCCTTATATCCAGTAGATATAATTGTATGTTATATGTAATTATACATTAATTGTAAGTAATGTTAATATTGAATAAATTAATAACATTTATATTAATGTTGGATTATATACATCTATATGCACATAACATATGTTATACATATTATTCTATGTTATATATTTTAAATATTTTATATGTATATATTCTATTAATTCCTACTGGAATTTCTCAATTCATCCTATTAACCCCAAATAAATATAGAGGCAACTGACATTAAAAGTCTTTAAGATGAATTGACTTCTCCCTTCACCCATCTCACTTTTCGCTTCTTTTCCTGTGGTTTGGTACCTATGACAATTGCCATTTTATATAAGATTTCATCTGAGATTAAGCTTTGGGGTTTTTTGTTTGTTTGTTTGTTTTAGTAAAGGAATGTGGGGGCCACATAGGTAAAATATATTTGTAAGCCTCAAAAAAAAAAAAAGAATTAAAAAATAATTGAATACAGTCATTGGTTATGCTGACCTTATAGAAATGTAGCCTATATTATACTTTATAGGAAAGGCAGGCATTCATCCTGGCTTTTCACAGCTCTGGAGTAAGATTTGTCAGGTAATCACCTTGAGTTAATCACTGTCTGCCATCCAGCTGACCTGCAGTGGTATCTGAAAGCCAAGGTTTACATGGGAGCACAGCTCTACTTGTCACCTGTAGGTTTTCTTCCTACAAACTCCTTCCCTTGCTCTGATGTGAATGGCATCTTCAAATGATACAAGAATAAAATTTTGGTATAAATAATCCTAATAAACATGTCTAGGTGTACTTGAAAGTGTACATGTGAGTATTTCTATACAACAAAATATTACTTACATAGTATAAGGTACTGGTTATTGCCAGAGTATTTCACATACATTTGAGGCTGTTTATTTAATATGAGCAGGTCAACACTAACAGGATTCAGTAGATTTCAGATATTTTACATATATTTTTTTTAATACTGGTCTTAGATCTGTCTCAACTCATTACTATTAAATATCCCCCGTGAGCACATCAACCCCTGTGTCTCACAATTGTCACCAGCAAGACGAATATAATACCCAACAATCTGAGGTGCTGTGAGAATGTAATATGAAGTAGAATAGGAAAGTGCTTGGAAAACTCAAAAGCAGTATACGCGCTAAGATATCTTTATGATTATACCATTGTTCTGGCTAGGAATACCCAATTTTCCTATGGTTGCAACTCAGTTGTCATGAAATGGGATTATTCTAAAGAAGAAAAGAGAAAACAAAACAGGGATTTGTGTGAAGATAGCAGTAACTGAATAAACTGGAGCCAATGCGGTGACCTGACAACAGAGCAGAGGTGACACCAGGAACAGGTAGGCACATGTGAAAGGTCACTTGAAGGGCTCCAGTTTTACTAACAAAAACAAGCATCCGAGCAGCTTGGAGTCCCATTGATGACTGAGGTATGGGCACCGGAGTTAATCTTGAAACCATGAGTACTATTTCCTAGATTGACTCTGTTTAAACCTGCTTACTTTATAGTATTATAATGAAGGTCCAATAGCCCAATTAATAATAAACTTATTTGGAAACTCTTAGTAGTCAGACAAATATAAGGAGGTTTAAGATCATTACTGCATGAAAGGCTGGTCTGTTTTTACATCAGCATATAGCTAGTATTGATCAGTTCAACCTTCTAATACTCAGTGTTTCAGTTTCCCTGGAGTCCAGTGCTTTCTATCAGTAGAGCTCTGAGAATAAATCAGCAGCTATGCAGAACTCTGAGGTAGAAGATAGATAGAAAGACTGTTGAGATCAGCTATATTTGGGAAAAGCCCCAGCATTAGACCCTTTGATATGATGGGGCCCTTCTTCCCAGGAAATGCCCAATCCAAATCTGTCTGCCTCTGTGATCTCAGGGGCTAAGAGATTCTCATTAACTCTGTCTTTCAGTGTGCATTTTCTTTTCTGGATGTAAGTCTAGACACGTGATCTCAGAGCAACCACCCCTGTGTTTCTACTTTTATGTTATGCCACCGGCATAGTTTGCCAAACCCAGTCCGTGTGGCACCGGAATTATCCTTTGTGGTTTCCATTTTGCAAAGTTTTGATCATGGCTGCCAGATTTGCTGTAGCAATCAGATGTGTCTGTGTCTCATTAATCTCTCTTAGCCAAACACATTTTTTAAAAAAACTTATTCAACCAGATATAAAAGTATATTTGCAAGTATCCCAAGTGTAAGTTGACAAGCCTTGGTGAGTGGTTGGTCCATAGTGAGATCTTTGCAGTTGTTACAACTTACAAAAATAAACCCCTAAGGCTTGGAGTAAATTGAAATTATTTTTGATAGTTGAATCTCCACTATGCTATTCAAAATTCTCATTCTAATCCCAAAGCATCCATTGTGTATATAAATATATCTGCTTTGTGTTTCTCTTTCTCCACCACATTTCCAGAAAAGAATAATGTTTCCAAACTGATTTGCCTGTAAATAAAGGATGGCAAACTGAAACAATGCAGATTGCTGCAGTTGCTGGATTTGTGGGCATGATGCACTGTTCAGTCAGCAGAAATTGAGAAGTTGTTCATTTCTCTGTGTTGTCACTAATAGGTGAAAAGGTGTATATTGGCTGACAGGGGGCTGAGCTCAGAATGGTCAGATGGGCGCTGCCTAAGGCAGAGTAAAAGGCTGTTCGCAAACCAATCGCAGTTTTAGTTTAGTTCAAATATAGGCTATTAGTAATGCAAATTACCTTCACCTTTCCAAAGCTCTACAAAGCATAGAGGTAATCAACAAATTTTCTAACAGGACTGATCCATAAAGCTTGAACTAGGAGCACATAGAAATGATAAAGAATAATTCGAATAAAGAAAATTTTTTAAAAATCTCAGTTTTGTGATGTTAAACAAGGTTGTTGAAGAAAATATGAATCAGAGAGGTCAAGAAATCAGTAACTTCAAATGGGCACAACTCATTAAAATGAACCTTATAAAGTCATACCACTGTATATAAAGATGATTTTGCAAAACATAGCTTTGTCAAAATGTAGATAAGAGAATATGATTGGGCACTGTGGCTCACGCCTGTAATCTCAGCACTTTGGGAGGCCAAGGCAGGCAGATTACGAGGTCAGGAGTTCGAGACCATCCTGGCTAACATGGTGAAACCCTGTCTTTACTAAAAATAAAAAACAAATCTGAGTGTGGTGGCATGCACCTGTAGTCCCAGCTACTCGGGAGGCTGAGGCAGGAGAATCACTTGAACCCAGGAAGCTGAGGTTGCAGTGAGCCAAGATTGCTCCATTGCACTCCAGCCTGGGTGATGGAGCAAGACTGTCTCAAAAAAAAAAAAAAAGAAAAAAAAAGAGAGAGAGAATATGCGAATATCTTGCATAGATACAAATTGGAGGCCCATTGGATATTAACTGCATGATTATGTTTCTCCTTAACATATGGGTCTTTGATATCTGGTCTGTTCTGATCATCTGATGTTTACATTTTTCTTTTAATTACTTAACTTTATATTTTAAATATATAACCCCTGTCCTCATAGACACATACAACCTCCACCACTGTCAACATCCCACACCATAGTGGTACACTTTATAATCGATGAACCTATATTGACACATCATTATCACTCAGAGTCCATGGTTTATACGGGGGCTTGTGGTGATGTACGTTCGTGGGTTTTCACAAATGCATACAGACACTTGCTATCGTTACAGTATTATACACAATGGTTTAACTGCCCTAAAAATGCCTGTGCTCTGCTTATTCGCCTATTCATCCCTCTACTTTGCTCTGCTTATTCGCCTATTCATCCCTCTACTTTGCTCTGCTTATTCGCCTCTTCATCCCTCTACTTCGCTCTGCTTATTCACCTATTCATCCCTCTACTTCGCTCTGCTTATTCGCCTATTCATCCCTCTACTTCGCTCTGCTTATTCGCCTATTCATCCCTCTACTTTGCTCTGCTTATTCGCCTATTCATCCCTCTACTTTGCTCTGCTTATTCGCCTATTCATCCCTCTACTTTCACCTGCCATACAACATCACCAACCACTGATTTTTCACTGTCTTCACAGCTATTCTTTTCCACTTTGTGAGACAGTTGGAATCACACTATGTCCGCTTTTCAGATTGGCTTCTTTACCTTAGTGATATACATTTAAGTTCCCTTCATGTCTTTTTGTGGCTTCTAGCTCATTTATTTTAAACATTAAATATTTCATTGTCTGCTTGTACCAGAGTTTACCTGTTCATTCACCTACTGAAAGAAATCTTGGTTTCTTGCAAATTTTGGCAGTTATGAATAAAGGTGCTATAAATGTCTGTGTGCAGGTTTTTGTGTGGACATAAGTGTTTGGCTCTTCTGGGTAAATACCAAAGAGCCCGGTTGCTTGATCATATGGTATGAGCATGTTTAGTTTTTATGAGAAACTGTGAAACTGTCTTCCAAAGTGGCTTTACCATCTTGTGTTCCCACCAGCAATGAATGAGAGTTCCTGTTCCTCCACATCCTTGCCAGCATGTAGTGTTGTCAGTGTTCTGGATTTTAGCTGTTCTAATATGTGTGCTGTGATGTCTTCTTGTTGTTTAATTTGTTGTCAGAAACCACCTCCCAGTAGTGGTATGACATTCTCTTATCATCCACATTGGTGTCATGGTCTCCTTTTTCTTTAGAAAAGAATCCATCTGTTCTGTTCTGAGTGCAATATGTAATACTTTACTTTTTGGGAAAAGATATTTGTGACTCTCCAATAGATTTTTTAAAGAGAAAAGTCAAATATAAGTAAAAGAGACAAAATCTCAAGTGAAATAAAGTGGATTTGACTGTCTGACACTGTGTTCAACACGACAAACCAAACAAATTTTTAGTCAATTTTTTATTAGACCAAGATGCAGTACTTGAACTAATGTTATTTTTTTATATTACAGTATAACAACAGCCATGACCTCTGCTTATTTTACTGAGAAAAAAATTAATGATGCCTAAGGGTGTCTTTTGTTTCCATACCTAGAAACCAAGAAGTGCAGGCTGAAGATACTGTTGCCTTTGCTGCTGCTGATGCCGCTGTTGTTATTACTATTTTGGCAACTTCTCATAAAATGCTTTGTCAGGTTCTCCTAATTAACTTGTTTCAACTTCAGTATCTCATTATTAAAATGAGGATATTTCCAACTATGCGGGTTGCTGTAGAAATCCAGTTAGATGATACAAATACAAGCATGCATCACATTGTTTGAAAATATCAGATGCATTTTGAATACACAAAAACAAAGGATTTTCTTCAGTGCCATTGCCATAGATGATTATCCTAAAAAAATGAAGGTATTTAAATGTCTTACATGTTTTGAAATATAAAGTGATTGTAAATTGAAAAGAATTGGCAATTTTCTGTCTGAATCAACATGTCAATTCTTTGCTAATTTTAATTTTCTGTGTTTCAGAAAGGAGTTACTTAGATTGTATTTTTCTCTAAGAGTAAATTTTTGTTTAGGTGCAATCTCTTCAGAGATTGCACTGAGTGTCGGTGAAACTCAGTTTTAGATTCAATATTGACTAGAAAAGGAAAAAATATATATATAGCAGATAATACAGCCAGGTAAGTGAGGTTGATTTTGCTGCAAGTAAAAACACACTTTAATAAAAATGTATGGAACAATATGGACATTTATTATCTCACATGCCAAGAAATTTGGAGGTAGGACAGAAATACAGATGCTTAGTTCATTGGCTCAAAAATATCATCAGTGTACCAGAACTCTCAACATTTCTTTGATGCTCTTAGAATATTGGCTCTTGCCTTTAAATTTGTTTAGACATAGATCCAAAAATTTGTGAAGGTCATCTAACTATGGGTGTGGGGTAATTTCTTCTCAAATATCTCTTTGCATCAGTAAAGAAAAGCTTATTCACAAAATCATATGTGTGTGTGTATATATATATATTTTCTTCTAATTTAAAATTAGTGGTCAGACAGGGGGCTTTTACTATATATATTTTTAAACTACGTTGAGATTTTCTTTTTAATATGTGCACTTAAAAACATTTTATATGGGCTTGAGTAGAATATATATTCTGTAGGTTGGGGGTATAAACATCCACATATATGCATACATTAGACCAAGTTTATTAATTATACTGTTCAAATGCTTTCATTCTTGCTATTTATTTTCCCAGTTTGAGCTTTATCAAGCTGACAGACCTGAGAAAAGATAATTAAAACATTTTTCTATGATTTATACTTTACTATTTATCCTTAAAATTTGGTTATATAATTTTCTTTAGAATATTGCAGCATAAAAAATTATATGACATATAAATATGTATTTATACTTATGTTTTAATCTATGTATGAGTAGCTTGTTTATATAAAAATGTCTTAATTGTGATTATATAACCAAAGGATATTTACTTTGTCTTTGAACTATTCTAATCAAAAGTCAACATCATGAGAATACAAAATGGCACAGCCACTTTAAAAGGAAGTTTGGCAGTTTCTTATAAAACTAAACGTACCCTTACTGTATAATCAGCCAATTTGGCTCCTTTGAATTTACTCTATTGATGTGAAAACAGAGTTCCTCTCACAAACCTGCTTGTGGATATTTATATCAGCTCTATTCGTAATTGCTAAAACTTGAAAGCAACCAAGATGTCCTTCAGTAGGAGAATTTATAAATAAATTGTGGTACACCCAGAAAATTAAATATTATTTGGCACTTAAGTGAAATGGGCTATCAAGCCATAGAAAGACCTGGAGGAACCTTAAATACATGTGGTAAATGAAAGAAGTGAGTCTGAAAATGGTACCTACTCTCTTTTCAAACTATATGACATTCTGGAGGAGAAAGCACTATGAAGACAGTGAAAACATTGGTGGTTGTCAGGGGTTACAGGAGAAGGAGGGATGAAAGGCAAAACACAGAAGAATTTTAGGGCAATGACACTCTGCGGTATATTACTATAATGGTGGAGATGTGTCATTATACATTTGTCAGAGCCCAGAGAGTACACAGCTATGGATTTTGGGTAATAATGATATGTCAAGGCAGGTTCATTGATTCTAGCAAACCGTCATGGCGAGAGATACCAATAGTTGGGGAGGTTGTATGTGTGTGGAGGAGTGGGAGCAGGGAGTATGTGGGAACTCTGCATTTAATGCTAACTTTTTCTGTGAACCTAAAACTTCTCTAAAAAATTAATTATGTCCTTTTCTTAAAAAAAAAAAAAAAGCCAACATCAAAGTAGTTACTGTAAGTGAATTGAATTGGGTTCAAGGTGTATAGATTGTCCTGGAATTATACAGGCCCTTCCACCCTGGCATGAAGGGTACTCTTTTGTTATATGAATCTAGCAAGCCCTGTAACCTATATTCTTTTTTTATTATTATACTTTAAGTTCTGGAGTACATGTGCAGAACGTGCAGGTTTGTTACATACGTATGCATGTGCCATGGTGGTTTGCTGCATCCATCACCTCATCATCTACATTAGGTATTTCTTCTAATGCTATCCCTCCCCTATCCTCTACCTTCTACTATCCCATATTCTTTTTTTTTTTTTTTTTTTTTTTTTTTTTGAGACGGAGTTTCGCTCTTGTCACCAAGGCTGGAGTGCAATGGTGCAATCTCGGCTCACTGCAACCTTCGCCTCCTGGGTTCAGGCAATTCTCCTGCCTCAACCTCCAGAGTAGCTGGGATCACAGGCACACGCCACCATGCCCAGCTAATTTATTGTATTTTTAGTAGAGACGGGGTTTCACCGTGTTGACCAGGATGGTCTTGATCTCTTGACCTCGTGATCCACCCGCCTCGGCCTCCCAAAGTTCTAAGATTACAGGCGTGAGCCACGGAGCCCAGCTCCCACGTTCTTAAGAAGTACACCTTATTGGAGTGTCCCTCCATCTTCCCACTTACAGGTGAGTTTTATCACTTGGCTCTAATAGGTTGGCTGAATTCTGCTATTAAGTGTGTTACTTCCGTTTCCTGTGAACTTAATCTTCAAGATGTTGTCAGTGCACTTAAGGAACAGAAAGGTTACAGGGCAGATTTTATAATTTACTACTTTTTTTTTTCAAGATGAAGTTTTGATCTTGTCACCCAGGATGGAGTGCAGGGGTGCCATCTATGCTCACTGCAACCTCCGCCTCCCAGGTTCGAGCAATTCTCCTGCCTCAGCCTCCCGAGTTGCTGAAATTACAGATGCCCACCACCACACCCTGCTAATTTTTGTATTTTTCGTAGAGATAGGGTTTTACTTTGTTGGCTAGCCTGGTCTCAGACTTCTGATCTCAGGTAACCCACCAGCCTCGGCCTCCTAAAGTGCTGGGATTACAGGCATGAGCCATCATGCTCATCTGTTACCTTCTTATTAATAACGATGGAACAGCTGGAAGAATTTGGTTGAGACTATTTTTCATTGCAATGTCCCACCTGGTGGAAAGTACACCAGAAAAGAAGCTTGCAGTACTCACCTTCCTCTAATTTTTGGAGACTACCAATATTTACCTCAGAAAAGCAAATCATGTGAATAATCATATTCCCTTTGGTCAGACTGCAAAGTGTGAACTGTATTTTATTTATTATAGTGTTATTAGGTTATCAAAGTTCATGATTCTAAAAATCATCTTGATTAATCTTTTATGATCTAATTGTGTTTTTCCTAATATCAATTTTTTCTGCCTCAAATTCTATTTTCTTCAATATCAATATAATCACTTGCACAATTTTTTTTGCTTATTGGTTGTCTGGCAAAACATTTTGATACTGTGTTTTCAATCTTTCCATATGTTTTATTTTCCCCATCTCTGATAAGCTCTATATAGTTGATTTTGAAAAGTCCTTTAATTGGTATAGCTAGATTTACTTCTACTATATTCTTTTGTAATTCTTTAGCATACCTAGAATTTTTATTGTTCTTTTTTTCTTTATATTCTTTCCTGTACTCCTTTGGAAGAATATATATATTCACATATATATATTATATATGCATATATAAAATCCCCTCATGCAAATCTCATCCCCACTTCTCAGAAGCTTTATGTAATATTTCTATTGCAGTAATTATACTTGAATATTTAAAAATACCAATTATGTTTTTTTCTAACAAGATCAAGTTACTTGTTATTTATGTCCTCCTGTCAAATCATATAAGGACTTCTGCTGATAGTCACCAATTATCTTCATCATCAACATTGTCATCTTCCTTAATTATTAAAGATTTGTTCAATCTCTTTATAACCTACTATTAATTACAATCAGTGTATAACCAAATTTGTCAACATATTTACCAGTTTCTGTGCTCATTTTGGAAATTGTTCTCCGTCCCCCCCCCCATTTTTTGTTTGTTGGTTTGTTTGCTCTGGTATGTACTCGAATGTTTCTTTCAGAGAGGCTCACTGTTAAAAGAGCAAACTTTGTACCTCTGAGAAAGGTTTTCTTTTCATGTATCCTTGAATGATGATTTATCTGAATATAGAATTTCAGGTTTACTTTCATTATGTAGTAAACTCAGCCATCAAAATATATTGTATTATTATATTCTGGAATGTACTGATCTCAAGAAGTCTGGTGTCAGTATAATTTTCTTGTTCTTTTATTTGAAGAAGTGTGTTCTTTCTGACATTTTAAAGATTGTGTCTTTATTCTTAATTTTATATAATTTTAATATAATGTTATATAATTTTAATATAGTGTGTCCAGATATTTATTTATTAATATATTTATCCTGCTACATACTAGTTGTGTCTTTAATTGGAACGTTTATGCAATATTTTAACTTAGCTTTAAAATTGTTTTTTACTAGTTGCCCCTGAACTCTTTCCTGTACAGATCTTCTAAATATGTCTTTGGTCTTAAATGAATTTATATTTTTGTAGCTTTGCATTTGTCATGCTTCATGCTGACTCAATTCCTCAGCCTTCAGATTTACAAATCATATCTTCAAATGTATCCAATCTAAAGTTTATTCTATTTGCTGAGGACTTTTCCTATGTTTTAAATAATTCATTTTTTAAGAAAAAGGCCTGTCTTCTTTATTAATATATTTGCTTATTTTTATTAATAGTATTCTTTACTTTAGCTTATGAGCACTGTAAATACAATCATGCAATTTATATTCTAGTTTCTTCCTTAATTTTACTTCATTGGAAGTAAATTCACATTAAATAATGAATTTGGGGTGCTTTTCTCAGTTTTATATGTGGATTTCAGAATTTTGATTTGTAGAATCATCTTGATCTTGAATCTCTATTAGGATCTCTGTGTGTGTGCTTCTTTCTCTTTCTCAGTGTTCTTGTTCCCACACGCTCTACCTTCTACCTCCCTCTCCCCCAGTTTTGAGCTCGAGTCTCTCCAATTAAAAGTCCTCTGAGTTTATTCAATCACAGGTCCTCTGTTTAGAACCAGGGCACATAACTTCTCTACTCTTTATTAAACTATTTGTTTAACATAACAAACAACTTATACTTTAGAAGGAGGTGGGCTACAAATAGTTAAAATTATTTTTAAAATACATCTCACATATTCCTTTTCTGCTCTGTTCTGAAGTGGATATACCTTATCTCATCCAGAATCTAGTAAGCATAAGAAGCTAAAACCAATTAAAAATTAGTCAGCATGGAGGTATATTGAAAGAAAAGAAAAATGAATAACAGCGGAAACAATTCAGAAGTGTAAACACACAAATTCAGCTTTGTTTTCCAGCATTCAATGACAAGATACAAAGAAGATCTGTATAAGACACAGAACCAGTAAAGCAGGAAAAAAAAAAAAAAAAAAAAAAAGTGTTTTCCCCTTAAAGGCAGTTATATCTGATAATTAAACTGGAGAAGACATTTTTCTGTTGAGAGCTAATTGTATTACATAATGGGCAACATTCACAATATCCTCACAATAAATGCTGAGATGAGTTTTACAGGTTAACGTTTAATCATATCCTTCAATTATTTGTTGTATGTAAAAAAAAACAAAAACAAAATTGGAGAAAGCAACCTATAGGACATTGATATGGAGGCAAATGTTGTGTCACTCAGGCAAGTGACTCTTCATGTCTGGCTTTAAACTGTGACAGATTTCAGAGTATCTGGGGCCGAGATCACAAACCGGCAATACGGGCTGCATTTGACACACAGATTAGGTTTGTTTATGGTATCGGTTCCCATCATGTCTGCTTTAAAAAACAGTAGTTGCCATCATGTAAAAAATAGGTGAGTTCACACAAAAATCCAGATTGTCAGTCATCCTTGGGAAGTTAGATTTTGATTTTCCCAGGGCAACCCCTGGCTGGAGAGTCCCCTGTGACTGTCAGCTAGTGTGCACGATCCCTTCACCCAGCGTTCACTACTCTGCACCCTATTCCATAACACTTCCATTCCACTCACCCATGTCAACAACCTGGATTTCTATGCTGGCAAACTTCCTCCAGAGGCAAAATGAGACTGACCACTCATTCTTCAAGCCCTCCCATTAATATCACTTCTTCCTACCCAGCTTCGTGAAGGTTTTAAGTGGCAGTGGGTTTAAGATCATTCCTGTGGCACCTCAGGGGCAAATTTCAGCCAAATGCAAAGCTCTATTGTCTACCATTCAGTTGAGCTGATGGTGGGATCCAGTCCTCGCCACGGATAGTGTTGAATCAGCTAACAACACTCATGCTCCAAACCTGCTTGGGGAAAATGACTAATTCTCACCAGTAACAGCAAGTCATCAATAAGGCCCTAGTTTCTAATGAAAATGTGATTTGTGGGTTGCTGGCATTTAACATCACTTTGGAGATGTATATTTGAATTTTTTTTCTGGGTTTGGGGTGAGTGGTGGTAGGTAGTCATTCTGTATTTTGAAAAGTCCTTAAGACATTATTCTTCCCAATTCTTCCAGCCTAGAAATGCTGCCTCTCTTTGAGAACCACTGCTTTAGTGTATAATGAGTTAATATTTAAGGTAAAAAAATGCTAATTTAAAATGTGTCCACAAGCAACTAAGTTTTAAAACTAATCTTCTGTTTATTAAGACCACGCATTAGCCAAAAAATCCCTCAGAGAATGGGACTTTCAAACTGAAAGAATGAGAAAGACACAAAGTCCAAGAATTTTTACCCTTGACTCAATCTAGTTAATTCTTTACACAATTTAAGTTTCATATCTTACAGAAGTAAGTGTTGCCTATTTTTTCTCTAATTAGTAAATTACCATATGTCAATATTCTATACATCCTTTAGAACAGATTTTTGTCAAGTTTTATATCAGTTTAAAATAATCTACTTCAAATCACTCAAGAATCGTGAATATGAATTGAGTATATCAGATCGGATCTGAGTTTTCTTCAAAAGATACTTTTTTTTAAGCACTGCCCAATCCATTGTGATTGAAGCTCCAGACGTAGCCAAGACCTTTATAAAAAAATCACAAAATGCTTCAGACTCTGCCTCTCACTTTTCTCCATTAGCAACATACAAAATGGAATGAAAGAAATTTCTTGGAATTATTATGATTCAACACTTTCAGAGAATGTATTTGTGCCATATTTTTTTCAGATGTTTTTGTTGTTAAAATGTGTGTATTCTGTTTTATCCCCCCACCAGCCTCCTGGAGGCCATTATCTTTTCATTAGTGAACTCTCAGTACACCTCTTTCATTGGCCTTTGACCTGCCACATACCTTTATTCATTCTTCTCAGTGGTGGTTTGGGTCTACAGAACCTCCCTCCCCATCTCCCCACACACTCGAGATTTACAAGGACATTTCTCACTGCCTACTATATGCACAAGGGTCTGTTTATTGATGGAAGATGGAACACGGGTTCACACTGCCTTGGTGCTCTTTGCTACCAGGACAACTCTCAGTGTTATTCTGTTTTATGTAAATTGGGTCACAGATGTTTTATTGCTGCAAAATGCTTTAAAACTTTTTCATATGTTCAGTGGGAAAAGAAGCCTTTCAAAATTCATGCTGAAATAATTAAGCTTTTTAATTTCACTGTCAATTTATCAGAACAAGTGATAAATCTCTCTTTATACTGCCTGCTTCTACAGACATGACTTTTCAGTCCATTTCCTCCCTCGGATTGTCTGAGGGTGCCTTCCTAGAGCAGCTCCGCATGCCGTATGGAAACATCAACACTTTACCAAAATATTAGGCAGGCCAGGTAATCCCAGGAGGTGTTGGTTCACACTCCCAGGAACCTGGGGAAGCTGGGCCCTGGCTGCTCTGTAGGAGATTTGCACTGTGGCAAAAGGACTTAATGAACCTGATTCTGACTTCGTTCCTTTCATGCTCAGAATTTCTAGACATATCAACTCACCCCAGAGACAGATTTCTCGCCTTTGCAGATGTGGCTAATCCAGTTTTATAGCATTTAATTCAGTAAATGCAGCATGGCAGGGTGGAAGTAAAGGTCTTGGCTGGATCCAAATCAGAGTCCCCAGCTCTGCTTTTGCTTCCATAAGAGCTTGGACAGCTCCTTTGTGTTTAAGATCCACATTTCCTTCTGTCAAACATGAGGAGGTAATCCCATCCTCAAAGAACTCTCTGACTTCATATATGTATAGCTTCTCTCTGAGTGCCTGGCACATGCTGAATGGTCAATGAATATCAACCCCTTTCTCATCCATAGATTTCACAACGTTTTAAATCTGTTAACTTGGAATTTGATGAACCACGACATGTTGCTAATCTATTCAAAAAGATCCCGAGGGCTTATAAGAATTAGTACTTATGCGTTCTCCTGTTTTATTGCTTTTAGTTGACCTATAATTTCTATGATGAATGGTAGCTTTCTGGAGTTTAAGTAGAAGTGGCTGATCTTAGAGACTCAGATAGCGTTGCTTTAGAGCTTTAGAAATAAACTTGTGATCACGATGTTCTCAGGAAAAAGCTGGCCTGCCACCTGACATCTGTGCATTGGTCTTTGTGTCAGAAAAACAACAACTCATTTTTCCCCAGAGACCAACCTACTCTATGGTTGTCTACCTCCCCTCCTTTCTTCCTTTTTCAAACACTGAGTTCCTTCCATGTGCTAGACCAGAAGTCGGAGACACTATCTGTAAAAAGGCAGAGAGTAAATATTTTAGACATGAAGAGGCAGACGGTCTCTGTTACAAATTCTAAACTTCACTGCTTTTGCACAAATAACAGACAATAGTGAAATGAACAAACATGGTTGTGTTTTAACAAAAAGGCAGTTCTCACCAGGGAGTGATTTTGCCTTCCAGGGCACTTATGGCAGTATATACAGATGGCTTTGATTGTCAGGAAGGGAGAAAGCATGCTGCTGGCCCCTATTGGGCAGACACCAAGGATGCGGCTCAACATCAATGCACAGAGTCCTTCTTCCCCACAGGAAAGAATCATGCAACCCAAAATGTCAATGGTGCTGAGTTGAACAATAAAACTTTATACTTAAGGACACTGAAGTTTGGATTTTATAAAATGTCATATATAATAAATATCAATGTTTTTTATTTTTTTGTCAACTATTTAGAAACGTAAGACCGCTTAGCTCACAGTCCATACAAAAACTGGCAGTGGGTCATACTTTTTCTACTCCTCTGCAAGAATCTGGGGAAACAAAGAGAAATATGGAAAAATAGGTGTCCTTAAGATCCCCTCTCAGAGCCACAAAAGCAAGACAAACCTCCTGAACTTTCTTAAGGGATCATGTACTTCAGTAGAACATTCACCAGAAAAATTACAGAGCATTTCCTTGGCAAAACCCACCAATCACTAAGTGAGGGTCCTTGGGTTAAGCCTCCCTTTTCCTATATTTTCTGCACAGTGCTTCATGTTCTCCGTCCTCCATCACAGTAGCTTCTTTGGTTTCCTTCTGGGAGCATTCATCACAGTGCTGTCTGTCTGGTTATGAACACAGCTGGCCCAAATTGAACACCTTGCATCCTGATAGATATCTCCAGCCTGTGAAAAATCACCCGACATAACAGGTGGGCAGTAGCTGCATTGAGAATTTAACAGGATTTATCAGGCTCACCTGCAATGCTGTGCTTAACGCCGCTTGGCAATCTCAGCAGCAAAGCACACGATTGATTCTACCCTAGAGTGTGTGAAGATCCGAATGCACTTCCTGGTCTTTGAAGCCATGACATCTCTAGCGCACCCTGAAAAGTCCTAAAACCTTAATGCTTTATTATTTTTTACTAGGGCAAGTGACACACATTTTGTTTCTCTAAAAATGTTATATATTGCCAAATATATGCTTCTGGTCTTTAGAGCTTCTCAGATATCTCACAGTTCTTCCACGTGTCTCCTGCTATGTTGAAAACTTGCCGATCAATCATGCCTCCAGCTGTCCCCAGCACAGAGGGCCCTGAGAAGGAGTGAGGGATTGTTTTCTTCCTCTTCCTTCATGAAACGCAAGCACAGGAATCATATGAGACTCTTTTTAGCTTCAGTGGCCTGGTTACTACTTGGGCTTCAACCGGATGGTCTTGCTGGTTTCCTGTATAAAAGTTTGATGAAACGAACTCATGCAGTTACACAAACACACACATAAGAACAGACACACTTCTCAAAATGTTCAAATGTTCAAAGCTCAGCTGTAAGCTGTTTTGGATGCAAAAACTGTTTCTACACCGAGTGCTTTTGTAGTTGGCTGATAGATTCTAAGATTGTCTCCTGAAAGCCTGACTAATCCAGAGTGAGTGGAATCTCCTGTTAGCCAAACCTCCATGTATAACAATGGTTTTATAAAGCCTCATCTATTCTTAGACACACAGCTTTGCAGACAGGTTGCTGAGGGAATCATTTATTTTTTCTGCTTCCAGGTTGGAAGAAGTCTAAGCTTCTATGAGTGGCCTGCACAGCTTGCCAGGGTCTGACAGTTTCTGCCTCCAGTGTCACCTCTGGTCATTCTGTGTCATGAGTACCTCCGCCACATCCAAGCTTATCCCCAGTGGAGATTGTCCAGGTTCAAATTCCAGCTATGGGATTGAATATGTCATTTAATTTCTCTGTGCTTTGGGTTCTCCATGTGTAAACTGTGATAATAGTATCTACCTCTTAGAGTTATTATAAAGATCGAGTATATAGAGATATGGTATCTCTCTCTCTATACACACACACACACACACACACACACACACACTCTGTATCTGAGTATACAGAGATATGGTATCTGTATAATTTAGTAGTGCTGATTGTTAGATTCAATGAATCATTTATTACAAAATAGAAACAAGTATTTATGGAACACTTACTATGGTCCAGTGTACTAAAGAGATATACAGAGGTACAAAGATGCCTTATCTCTGCAGATCTCTGTGTCCTCTGCTTTGAGTCTCATAGGCTGCAATCAAGGAGTTGACCAGGGCTGAGTTCTCATCTGGAGGCTCAGCTGAGGAAGGGTCTTAATGGGTCACATGGTTGTTTATGACCTTATTTCCTTATGGTTGTAGGGTACAGAGCTTCATTCTTGTTTTTGTTTCTGTTAGGTGTCAATCAGAGGTCACTTCCATATCTAGAGGCTGCTTGAAGTTCCTAGAAGATTTTCACAATTTTTTTCCATATGAGATTCTAAAACATGGTTATTATATCATCAAGATGGTCAAAGGGTCTCTAGAATGAGCCCTACAAGCAAGACAGAGTCTTACAAAATGTAACTGGGTCTCATCTAAAGTATGATCATGGGAGTGTCACCTACAGCATTGCTGATTGTATGACACAGCTTTGTGCATATACACTGGCAGTGTAGAGGTGATAAGAATGGACACTCATGACATCATGACTAGCTGATGATTCCTGTAGCTTTTCTTGAATAGCTGTGCTGTAGAAGAAAATTAATATTCTGTGTGTTTTATTATAACTCATAAGCTTGTAAAGTTTTTTGTCTTCCATGTGGACTCTGAACTACCTTGAAAAATAAATTCTTCCCACCTTGGGTCCAGGTTGGCACCTGCGAGGAGTTCATTTTTGAATTGATTTCTAGGGCACACACCTCTGGGAACTATTTTAGAAAAGCCAGGCAAACCTATTATAACTCTGCTGGGCAAAAATCTCCAGAATCTCATAACCTGCAGCATCCCTTGTGCTCTCTTCTACGTGTCCTACTCTGTTTGTGCCCCTCCCTCACACCTCTGCTCTTCCTTATGCTTGTCTTTATCCACATACCCCCTGCCCATTGCTCTAGTGCCCTGCTGTTGTCTTTGTGGGTGTGCCTCATGCACATAGTAGCACATCTTGTTCTCTCTTGCAGCTCCTCAGTCTCTATTTGGTGACCCAAGGCTGCCATTGCTGCGTGAATGCATCAGTGATCCTGCCAAGAAAGAGATTTTCATATTAATAGGGCCTTCTGGAGATGAGTTCAGTCTCAGAGAGTATTCCACATATCAGAACTCCCTAGGAGACTCATAGAAGAAAAAATTCTGGGAAGTTAAGCCTCACTGCATCTTTAGCTGTAGGAGAAGGCTGGGACACCTCCTTTACAAACTTCATATTTCTTTATCTGTAACCTCTGAGCAGAACAGTTGCTGACAAAACCTTAGACTCCCATGGACATGAAAACATTCGCTTTCTCTGGTTATGGATGCTGTAGCAGAATTTCTGGCTCTTGATGAGAGGCTGATGCTAGGTTGTGAATAAGGTTATGCTTGACTCTGCTTATCTAAAACCATAATGCTTCAGAAAATCTCTTTGAGTTTTCTGACATTTTATTCTTCCACATGTTTTTGCTCATTTACTCACTTATTTACCCAACAAACATAATTGAGTACCTGTGATATAGAAGACAGGATAGTAAGAAATGAGTTTCTCCTCCAGAGAAGTTTATATTTCAATGAACTGTATTAAAAATTGTATATCCCATTAAGATGTATGTGATTCTTATGATAAACATATAGGGGAAAGTGTGTGTGTGTGTGTGTATATATATATATAAAATGTTATATATGTAATTTTCTATATATGTATATATAATGTTATATATGTAATTTTCTCTCTCTCTCTCTCTCTCTCTCTCTCTCTATATATATATATATATATATATATATATATATATATGAAATTGTTATGAAAACAGACATCAGGGAGCCACTAGCTGTGGCCTATTTGGCAAAGGCCTCAGAAAAGAGAAGTCACTGAAATTGGGCCTTCTCAAATAAAGAGGGCCTCAGGTTATGCTAGAAACGTTCCTTTAGCTTTGCAGGAGACAGGAGAGTTTACATAACTATTCATTAAAGGGTAAAACATCCCTGGATACAGAAGGAAAACCACAGATTCTGGTCAGTTCTATATCTTACTAGAAGAAAGTAAACAGGAAAACCATGAATTCTGGTCAGTTTTATAGCTTACTAGAAGACTAGCTTACTATGCTAGTGTGACAGTGGGCAGGAGTCTTTCTGAATCTGTTTCTTTACCTATAATGGGTATATTAAAATCAGCTTGTTTCAATTAAGTTTCTTAGTTACAAACAACACTAGTGTATTATAATGGCTCAATGAAAAGAGAATTTATTGTAAGTATATTGGAGGGAACACAGTTTCACTGTGTGGCTGGAGGACCAGGCTCTGAAGAAAGGCAAGGATCCAGGGAGTTTTCAAAGACTAGGAACAGAAAGTAGGCAAAGATGTGCTGACCGCTGCACTGCTTAATCAACAGGCGTGACCTCCAGAGATTGCCTTCTGATTGTCACCTTCTCAGTATTGAAATTACTAGGAGCTAGTGACGGGCTGAGCTGTGGATTTCTGAACTCCCATAACAGAAAATAAGGTGCTGGGGGATGCCAATATAAAACAGGAAATACAAATAGAACAGAGGATGCCAATGGAACAGAAATACTAATAGGACAGAGGATGCTAGCAGAACAGAAGCTACTAATAGAACAGGATCTCATACTGAAATATAATCCCCAATGCTGGAGGTGGGGTCTGGTGGGAGGTGATTGGATCCTGGGGCAGATTTCTCATGAATGGTTTATACTATACCCCTTGGTACTGTCCTCATGAAATTGAGTGAGTTCTCCTGAGACCTCCTGGTCATTTAAAAGTGTGTGGCACCTCTCCCACCCCCACTCTCTTGCTCCTGCTTTCACTGTGTGATATGCCTGTTCCATGTTCACCTCCCAACATGACTGTAAGCTTCCTGAAGCCTCCTTGGAAGCAAATGCTGCTGTGCTTCCTGTACAGCCTGCACACTGTGAGAAAATTAAACCTCTTATCTTGATAAATTACCCAGTCTTGAGTATTTCTTTATAGCAATGCAAGAACAGAAAAATACACAGAGGATGCCAATAGAAGAGGAAACATTGACACAACAGAGAATGTCAACAGGACAGGAAATACTAAAAGGCTAGGGGATATTAATAGAAAAGAAAACGTCAATAAAACAGGGGATACTAGTAGGACAGGGAGTGCTAATGGGACCAACAATTCTATCAGGACAGGTGATGCTACTATTATAAAACAGGAAATGCTAACAGGACAGGAGATGCCAAGAGAAGAGGAAACACTAATAGGTAGGACCAAGATGCCAATAGAATGGGAAATAACCAGCAGGACTGGACATACTAATAGGGTAGGGTTGTCAATGGAACAGGAAATACCAATAGGTCAGAGCACATTAGATTACTCAATAATAGTCAGTTCCCTTACAGAGTCTAATGCTATCCAAATAAGATCATGAATTTGGAAGCATTCTATAAATTGAGATCTTTTATACAATATTAGGGTCATTGCATATCCACTATGTCTTTGTTTCTATTGCTATTACCTGACAATGAATTTATCTAATCTGATTTTTCAGATGAGAGTAGAAGGTCTTCTTTGCAATCAGCTCTGTTCAGTATTTGCATGAACCCTTTCTTTAGGGGAATAGCCAGGTACATGCTGAACTGCTGAGTTAAGATGCCACATATACTTCCCAGTTTCATATTACAAAACCAAATTTTCTATTCATTTCCTACTAGACATTTTGAATGCCCAATAGCTGTTGAGAAACTACATTTTGATGAGAGGTATAAATGATGCAGAAACATATGGATGCATTTTTCTTTAAAATAAATACAGACATTAATTGAAAGGGACAATTGGATTGATACAATTTAGTCTGTCCAAAAAGACAAAGTGTTTGTGCACTAAAGAAGAAACACACTCACTTCTTTTCTATTGAATATGGAAAAGACTGCTGACCATCCAGTGAAGCTCCTTCCTCTTCTTTCATAATACAGGCTTATTATAGCCTGAATGGAACTGTTAGCTCAATTCATTTCACAGGCTCCCTTGGCGTTGTATTGCCAATGACTAAAGTTTCCTCCTGGTTAAAAGAAGCAGAAGTGGCATGTGTTATTTCTAGGCCTGGCACCAATGAGAGTGCCTTTTCCATGTTCCTTTTACCAGATGTAGTGGTGAGTCCAGATGTAGTGATAACCCAGGTTCAACCATGCAGACCATGACAGTATCCTCGGGCAGAATTCAGCATATTTTTCCTTAAAAAGTCAGAGATAATAAATGTTTGAGTCTGTGTGTGGTGGCTCACGTTTGTAATTTTAGGACTTTGGGAGGCTAAAGTGAAAAGATAACTTGAGCCCAGGTGTTCAAGCAGTGTGGGCCACGTAGAGAAACCCAGCTGATAGGATTTGGCTGTGTCCCCACCCAAATCTCAACTTGAATTGTATCTCCCAAAATTCCCACGTGTTGTGGGAGGGACCCAGGGGGAGGTAATTTAGTCATGGAGGCTGGTCTTTCCAATGCTATTCTTGTGATAGTGAAAAAGTCTCATGAGATCTGATGGGTTTATCAGGAGTTTCTGCTTTTGCTTTTTCCTCATTTTTCTCTTGCCACTACCATGTAAGAAGTGCCTTTTACCTCCTGTCATGATTCTGAGGCCTCCCCAGCCATGTGGAACTGTTAAGTCTGATTAAATCTCATTTTTTTTCAGTCTCAGGTATGTCTTGATTAGCAGCCTGAAAATGGACTAATACACTGGTCTCTACAAAAAATACACACACACACACACACACACACATATATATATATGTATATATATATATGTATATATATATATGTGTGTGTGTATATATACATATATATATATATATATGTATATGTATATATATATATATATATATATATAAAACCAGGCATGGTAACATACACCTATAGTCTTAGCTATTCAGGAGTCTGAGGTGGGAGGATCACCAGAGCCTGGGTGGTGGAGGCTACAGTGAGCTGTGATTATACCACTGTATGACAGAGTGAGATCTGTCTCAAAAAAATAAAAAATAAATAAATAAAATACAACATAAAATAAATGTTTTAGGTTTTGTGGACAATAAGGCTTCTACATTAGTACTTACTTCTGCCATTGGTACATAAAAGCAGTCATAGACATTACATGATGAATAGAGTGTTCTCATAAAACTTTATTTACCCAATAAGGGGCCCGGCGTGCTGCCCCATGAGTGTGGTGGTAGTAGGGAGGAAGACAAATTAGCAATGGTTTGGAAAGAATCTAGTTCCATGAAGTACCATAAGAAATAAAACTGCCTTAACACCTGGCTCTATTAATGGTAAGACTGCTATGTTTGAGACAAGTAACTTTTCTATGTTTTCTATTCTTTAAGCTATGGAAGTCTTTGTTACAGAAACCTGTTCTTATCAAACATGTGGAAAACTAAAAAGTAAAATAAAAAGTCACCGTTTAGAAAAGCTTCATGCATAACTACATCGATTAATAAAATTTGTGCAATCAAATCTCTAAGACAAAACCTTATCTAGACCTGTTTGCTTCCCCTATTACTATGGTTTGAATGTCTCTTCCAAAGTTCCTACATTGAAAACTTAATCCTCAATGCAACAGTATTGAGAGGGGGATCCTTTAAGGGATGATTATGTCATCCGGGCTCTGCCCTTATGCATGGGTTAATGTCATTATTACGAAAGCGGGTTAGTTATCAAGGGAATTGATTCCTGATAGAAGGGTGCATTCAGCCTTTCTCTGTCTCTGTTACTGTCTTTCTCTTTCTTCTTCTTTCCCTCTCTCTCACACACACACATACAGACACATGCCCTCTCTTGCTTTTCCTCTTTTTGCCATGGGCTGATGCAACACAAAGGCCATAATCAAGTACTGATGCCACAGTCTTAAACTTCCCAGCCACCAGAATCATTAATGAAATAAATTTCTGTTAATTGTAAATTGTTCAGTCTGTGGTATTATTAGAGAAACACGAAATAGACTAAGACATCAATAATATCAAGAATAAGCTGTGCACATAGTGTTTAAATAATGTTTTATACCTACTTTATTATTTTATATTATCTTCAAAAGTATTATTAATATTAGAATAGCTGCTGCTCCAAGCTGCATTCATCAAACTACTGGAAGAAAACTAATAGCTTGGACCATTTTTTGAATTGCAGATAATAATAATTTGTTATACATCTTATGGAAAATGTGTACAAATTATAGTGTACCTAGATCAGTAGATTACAGATATGCCAGATCCAATATGATAGAATTGGGATTGTACTCTAGAAAATAAAAATACACTATTTCTATTTTAGTCAGTGTATTAATTCATTTTAATGCTGCTATGAAGAAATAACCAACACTGAGTAACTTATAAAGAAAAGAGGTTTAATTGACTCACGGTTTCACATGGCTGGGAGGCCTCAGGAAATGTACAGTCATGGTGAGAGGGGAAACAAACACATCCTTCTTCACATGGTGGCAGGGGAAAGAAGTGCTGAGCAAAGGGGGAGGCCTCTTATAAAACCACTGGATCTCATGAGAACTCACTATTACCAGAACAGCATGGGGTGAGGGGAACTATCCCCATTATTTAATGACCTTCCACCAGGTTCCTCCTCGTGACATGTGGAGATTATGGAATTACAATTCAAGATGAGATTAAGGTAGAGACACAAAGGCAAACAAATTAGTTAATTTGAGCTGCTATAGCATATTACCATAAACTGGTGACTTAAACAGCAAACATTTATTTCCCACTCTCTAGAGGCTGGGAGCCCAGGATCAAGGTGGGGTTGCTACCTGAATTGCAGATGGTCATCTTCTCGCCTGTGTCCACACATGGAGAACAGAGAGAGAAAAAGCAAGTTCTCGTGTGTCCTTTTATGGGGGCACTAATCCCACCCATGGGAATTTTACCCTTATGACCTAATCACCTCCCAATGGCTCCACCTCCTAATTCATCACCTTGGTGATTAGGGTTTCAACATATGAATTGGGGCAGGAATGTGTAAATGTTTAGTACCTAGTAATCTCTATCCTTAGTTACCCAAGAGAAAACATACAAAAGAAAAATTTTACTTTGAAAATAAAAACAAAAGCACACAAAATAAAAATTTACTTTGGTCCTAACAGATAGAAAAAGGCAAAAGCTATAGAGAAATAGATTTTGCTTTCTGAATGAGTAGTTGGAATAAACGGTAGTCTATACTCTTATGCATGCAAAGATGCCATCTTCCTTCGTTCTGATAATGTCATTTAATTTTATTTCAGCATCCCCTCCCCACGTTCAGTGGTGGAAATACATTCTCAGGCTACTCAGCGTCATCACCTTTTAGATGTGTAGACATTTGGTGCAGTTTTCCTATTTCCAAGATGAGCATATATGAATAGGGTCGTCTGGCCTTCAGTGCCACTACCTGGCCACGCTGACCAGTTTTAATGTCCCAACTCTATTGACTATGTGGTCACCAGCCCACAGGGGACACCGCTTGTTCTATGTCCACTCTCATTCCAGTGGGGAGCTTTCCAGGACAGCTCTCTGTACCTAAGGCAGGCCGATTGCCAGTCCTGGAAAAACGACACTCAGGCTCCTCTTGATTTCCTTTAATGTTCACCCTCAGCCTGGAAGTAGAATGGAGTAGGAATATTAAAAAAGTGGTCTTCTCTTCAGCAAGCATTTCCCCTGCTTTTCTTCTTTCTCATATTTTATCCTATATTTTTGAAAGATAATGTTGAGTGTTATTCCCCTTTCCACAAATTATGCTGAATCACACTTTTTCATTTAGAATAAGCCAGGCAAGCCTGGCAGCTTTCTGAATGGGGCAGTTTTCTGTATAGAGGGAAGCTGTTTAAGATTTCAGAATATCCCAATTCCAGAAGGACTATCCTACTGCCAAAGCTGCGAAGTTGCCTTGCAGGGTAGTGAGTCACTTATCACTAGATGTGACCAGTCAAAGGCTCATCAGTCACTTGTCTGGTAGGTTGTTGGAGACTCCAAGCAATACATCAGAGTCTGGCTCTGTAGAAAGTGGGATGGAGCCAATGATAATAACCTCCTGTGTTTGTTAAAACATTCACTGGTATTCTTACCTTGCTCTTCGATACGCTAAATTAAAATCTAAAGGGGCAAGAGAGATGTTTGGTATCTTAAATAAAATCACCAAGTTATTTTTATCTAGCCGTATCTTAAGTGCACTGGCATTCCACTTGATCCTGAGATATTCAGAAAAAGACTTATTCTAATTAATACCAACAAAGGCTTACTGAATTGGGCACATTACATTGTTCCTGAAAGCAACATACAACCAGTGAAGACTCCTTTTGTTTATGGTGCTAATAACAGATGTCGCAAAGAGACATCACACATGCTTGGTTAATATTATCAAAACAATTATTCATTTATTCATCTCAGCTCAGTGTACTGGTGCAAGCTGGCTCTATAGATCTTGCAGACGTGGCCTTTATGAGTGCATAAACAGAAACCTGTGTCACGTGTAATAAATCATCTCCAAACCCTCACGACTCAGTGAGTACTGACGGGAGATACGGGGACCCTAACATCTGATAGACGCTGCAGAAAACTGAGATTCTAATCATCTATGAGGCAGTGATGTGAAAGTCTGATCCAATTGCTTACATTTTCCAGAATACTCAGAGTGGCGGCAGAGTCTTGCCTTTTGTTGAACGGCAGTCTAACATGCACCAACACGCCAACATGCAGAAGCTGCAAAGACGAAAGTGAGATGCTTTAATTGGAATTGTTTTTATCCAATTAAGCAGCGAAGCTAACCTATGTAAAAACATGGCATGATGTTCATGTCTAATTCATTTTCTAGGGTTTAATGAAGAAGTAAAAATGTTATAAGAAAGAGCCTTAGTTCTATATTTAATTTTTAAAGAGCTTTGTTAAAAATCAAGTAATTTAACTAAGAGATTATTTAATTTCATTGAGAGCCTGTATTTTGCAGTCAGTCCCCTAGCAGCCACTTTGCTGAGTGGCCATGGAGTGTTACTTAAACAGTTCTGTACTGCAGAAACTGTAGTACACCACGCGGGAAGCAGGAGGTGCTCAACCAACACTCACCCTATGCTGTTCCTGTGACCTGCAGCTGCCGTCACCCCTGTTAGAATCCTGAGTGGCTCCACCTTAGCATTGTAGGAACTTGAAATAGTGCCTACCTCCTAGGGTTGTTGACAGGATTAAAGGATTAAAATGTAATGTATTTAGAATATCCTCTGGCACTTGGTAAACCCTGTGTTATTACCTACCTTTTCTTTTAACAAACATTTATTAAGTGATTATCATGTGTCAGGTAACAGAAAATTAACAAATCAAATACACTTCTTTCTTCCATTCAAGAAGGGAAGTATTTAAAAGGTAGACTCATATATGTTAATTAAACGTTCCTACAATGCTGAGGTGGAGCCACTCATGATTCTAACAGGAGTGGCAGCAGCTGCAGGTCACAGGGACGACATGGGATGAGTGTTGGTTGAGCGCCTCCAGCTTCCCACATGGTGTACTACAGTTTATATCCTGCGAATTCTCAAAGCTTTGTAGGAGATACTGTCTCCTTTTATGAGAGAAATGAAGACGGGGAAAGCAAGGAAGAAAGGGAGGAAGAAAGGGAGGGAGGGAGGAAGGAAAAGAGGAAGGAAGGAAAACAGAAAATTCATGTACATTTTATGTTACATGACTATTAACTAGAAAAAGGCTGAGTATGTAGTTTTAAAAATTTTGTTTTTGACTTTTTCTCCTTGAATCTTTTAGAACAAATACACTTTGTATGGCTGACTAACCTATATGATTTTTCAACCTATTGGTGAACTATAAGATTGCTTTGTGCCATGGACTTGAATTCTACTTTTCCCAGGCAAGACTGATTTCATAATTAATTTAATTAACGAAACCAAGCACCTAATTTTAGGAACTTTTTAAATTGCATTTTAGGTTTTGGGGTGCATGTGAATAACATGCAAGATTGTTGCATAGGTACACACGTGGCAGTGTAATTTGCTGCCTTCCTTCCCATCACCTATATCTAGCATTTCTCCCCATGCTATCTCTCCCCAACTCCCCACCCCTCACTGTCCTTCTCCTATTTCCCCCCAAGCAACCCCAGTGTGTAGTGCTCCCCTCCCTGTGTCCATGTGTTCTCATTGTTCAACACCCACCTATGAGTGAGAACACGTGGTGTTTGATTTTCTGTTCTTATGTCAGTTTGCTGAGAATGATGGTTTCCAGGTTCATCCATGTCCCTACAAAGGACACAAACTCAACATTTTTGATGGCTGCATAATATTCCATGGTGTATATATGCCACATTTTCCCTGTCGAGTCTATCATCAGTGGGCATTTGGGTTGGTTCCAGGTCTTTGCTATTGTAAACAGTGCTGCAATGAACATTCGTGCGCATGTGTCCTTATAGTAGAACAATTTATAATCCTTTGGATATATACCCAGTAATGGGATTGCTGGGTCAAATGGAATTTCTATGGCTAGGTCCTTGAGGAATTGCCACACTGTCTTCCACAATGGTTGAACTAATTTATGCTCCCACCAGCAGTGTAAAAGTGTTCCTATTTCTCCACATCCTCTCCAGCATCTGTTGTCTCCAGATTTTTTAATGATTGCCATTCTAACTGGCGTGAGATGGTATCTCAATGTAGTTTTGATTTGCATTTCTCTAATGACCAGTGATGATGAGCATTTTTTCATATGTTTGTTGGCCTCATGTATGCCTTCTTTTGTAAAATGTCTGTTCATATCCTTTGCCCACTTTTGAATGGGCTTGTTTGTTTTTTTTCTTGTAAATCTATTTTAGTTCTTTGTAGATTCTGGTTATCAGCCCTTTGTCAGATGGGTAGACTGCAAAATTGTTTTCCCATTCTGATGGTTGCTGATTCACTCTAATACCTGTTTCTTTTGCCGTGCAGAAGCTGTGGAGTTTGATTAGGTCCCATTTGTCTATTTTGGCTTTTGTTACCAATGCTTTTGCTGTTTTGGTCATGAAGTCCTTGCCTATGCCTATGTCCTGAATGGTTTTACCTAGATTTTCTTCTAGGGTTTTTATGGTGTTCAGTCTTATGTTTAAGTCTTTAATCCATCTGGAATCAATTTTAGTGTAAGGTGTAAGGAAGGGGTCCAGTTTCTGCTTTCTGCACATGGCTAGCCAGTTTTCCCATCACCATTTATTACACAGCGAATGCTTTCCCCATTGCTTGTTTTTGTCAGGTTTGTCAAAGATCAGATGGTTGTAGATGTGTTGTGTTGCCTCCAAGGCCTCTGTTCTGTTCCATTGGTCTATATCTCTGTTTTGGTACCAGTACCATGCTGTTTTGATTATTGTAGCCTTGTAGTATAGCTTCTTCACAGAACTAGAAAAAACCACCTTAAACTTCATATGGAACCAAAAGAGAGCCCGCGTAGCCAAGTCAATTCTAAGCAAAAAGAACAAAGTGGGAGGCATCACACTACTGGAATTTTAGGAACATTTAAAGATATAGAATTGCTTTAAGAAGCCAAGGAATATAGGTGGATATAAACCCAGTTCCTTCCACTAAACCCTTGCTTCTAAAGTGCCTTACATGGCCTACTGGGAATCCATTCCACACACAATGCTGGCTGGGCATCTCCTCCTGCTGAGACTTGAAATTGTAAAAATAAATTATAAATTATCCTTGTCCTCCAGGAATGTATGGCAACAGTATATAAAAGAGGGTCTTGAAAACCCTGGGCATTCAGTATTTGAGGCAGTCTTTCGTGCCTAAGTTTAAAAAACACTGCAGGATTTAGCAAGATGAAAAATAAAGAAATGGGGGGAAATGGCAACCTAGGCAGAGAGAAAACATTGTGAGCAAAGGCACATGTTGGGACAGGTTTAAACAAACAAAAAAGCAAACAGACATGGAATTGGTGGTGGTGATGGAGATGCTAGGCAGTTCTGGATGTGATGACTGATGAGTATGAGACAAGGGCAGCAGCCATGAAGATTCTGGGTGTGTTTGAGTCAAGAAACAGAACTTTTGCTTTGTCTTCCAGTTGATAGAAAGCCATCTATGAACTTTTGGCTACAGTAGCATGGCCGGATGGCAAGTTGCTGGATCCTTCTGGAAAAGGGAGGCATCTAAGGAAGCCAGTCCAGGAGAGACAGGGCTCTTCCTACAGAAGTTCAAGGGAAAGGTGGAAGTGTGTGAAGGAGGAGAAGGGTCATGGGAATGGGGAGGTGAGGAGTCATTTGAGAAGGATTTCAGAGGCAAACTTGGGAGGACCTGGCAGGTGATCATAGGGAATGAAGAATATGAGTGAAGGGGCCCATGAGGAAATGTCAGTTTTCTAGCCTGGGTGGCTGGGGTGGTGGTCATGTCCACTGAGACAGAAAACGTCAGAGGAATAGGCTGTTTTTTTTTTTAAGGGTAACAGGTTTTTTTTTTTTAAGTAGAAATTTTTTAAATTAAAAAAAAAACATGTTTTTATTAAAGAAAGAACTAAAATAAAACATGTACATTAAAAGGTTCGAAGAAAATTTTCAAAAGCACTCACACTATCTCTGAGTAAAATATTTATTTTATTCTGAATACATACATATGTATATACATATACAACAGATATAGATAAGGTATAAATGTCATATATGTATATATGTATGTGTTTATCTATAGAAAGAGAACATAAGATTATTACACATAACTTTTTAAGTCAATTATATTTTAAAGAATTACTTGAAACTAACAAATGACAAAAGAATTAAAGAAAAATGAAATGTAAACATTTTAAGTAAACATTTCTTTACGAGAGTTATGTTTCTACAAGAAGTCTCCAATATTTAGAAAAAACATGTGGACCATTAGGAATGTGAAGTTATTAATGTTTATTTAATTGCATACTTCATTATTTTCTTACGTCTATTGACTTCCTGCTATGAGAAGTTTGAGAAATGAACATACTTCTTTTCACCTTCCCTCTGAGAGTAAGATTTTGAGTTTGTTTCTGGATAAATTGTTTGTAGTGGCTGTGAAATTTTTCAAATAAGATTGAGAGCAGACAGTTGCATAATTTTGAAATATGGTTTTGTGAAGAGAGGCCCAGGGAAAGTAAGGAACAATCAAGGAAAAAGAAGGAGATCCTGAAGAGCTAACACTTATAGAACTCCATGGTTTATTTTTATTTTTTATTTTTTTTACTGCATTTTAGGTTTTGGGATACATGTGAAGAACATGCAAGATTGTTGCATAGGTACACGCATGGCAAAAGAACCAAGTACTGTCTACCAATCCAAAAGAAAGCAAATGGAAATTCTCCCATTAGATTTGGCAGTGGGAAGGTACCAGTTGCCCCTGTGAAGAACTGTGCAGATCAGTGTCCAGGGGCAGGAAACACCAGGTGGGGTTTGAATGGAAGGAAGAGAGCATCACCAGACGTGTGGACACATCATTCAAGAAGTAGTGTTACAGATGGTGGGATAACAGAAGCCCATACAAATGGCAAGTGCAAAAGCATGTTCAGGAATTTGGAAAATGCTTTAATATTGATTGTTGAATTAAAAACAATAAATTATGAATGTTTTGTAGAGAATAAAATATACTACCCTGATCACTAGCTATGACAATTTTTCTCTATTATTATCATCTTTTTAAACATTATTTTCTCGATATATAAATTAAAAAAAAAATCTTTACACAAGGAAGACTTGTGTGGACTCTGAGAGTGTGTGTCTTTGTGGACTGACAGGAGAGAAGGCTCACCACGGAAACCCTTTGTAGGCCACTGTTAAAATACATTTTTCTGCTTTTTTTTCTTTTAATTTTTTGTGAGCAAATAGCAGATGTGTGTATTTATGGGGTCTATGCGATGTTTTGATACAGGTATGCAATATATAATAATCACATCATGGACAGTGGGATATTCATCCTCTCAAGCATTGATCTTTTGTGTTACAAACAACCCAATTATACTTTTAGTTATTTTTAAATGGACAATAAAATGATCGTTGACCATAGTCATGCTGTTGAGCTGTTAAATAGCAGGCCTTATTCATTCTTTGCCTCTATGTATTTTTTAGACCCAGTAACCATCCTCACCTCCTCTCCCCAATCAAAATCCTTCCCAGCCTCTAGCTACCATCCTTCTACTCTCTTTTACTATGAGTTCAACTGTTTTAATTAAAATGCATTTTTCTATAAGAAAGATGAGGCCTACAAAAAGACAGAACAGGTAGTCACTCAACGAGTGACATTGAATAGGGCATCATCATGATTTATTATTCAAGTAAGCTCAGTTGGTAGAGTGAAAAGGAGCACCAACCCACGGGCTCTCTGAGCAGGCCCAAGCTGACAGGCTCCTGTGAGCCTGCAGGACATCTGTCCCCCCAGGCAGGAAGGACACAAATTGGAAGTCCTCATTCCACACTTCTTTAATGTTCTGAGGGCTTGAAATTGCCATAGATGATGATTGTTTTGGATCAAAGGCTTGAAGCTTTCTTTAAAATGAAAGTATGAGATAGGCACCTCTAAAAAAGATTAAATACAATCGCCTTACCAGATTAGCCGAATTCCCTGAAGGTGTTTGAGAAATGAGACATTGTGTTAGGCAACACTAGGCCATGCTAATGAATGAATTAAAGTAGTCAGGGCCCAATGCGAGAAAACTTTCTCTCTTACTCACTGTTTTAGTTTCCTAGGATTGCTCTAAAAAAATACCATGAGCTGAGTGGCTTTGAGCAAGGGAAATTTATTCTCTCAGGATTCTCAAGGACAGAGACCCAAAATCAAGGTGTCGCTAGGGCCATGCTCTTTCCCGGGCTCTAGGGGAGAACCCATCCCATGCCGTGCTCTTAGTTTCCAGTGCTGCCTTCAGTGCTAGTGTTCCTTAGCTTTTGAACATGTCACTCCAGTCTCTGCCTCTGTCACCACCCAGACCTCCCTCTGTGTTCTTCTCATGACACCAGTCATGTGGATTAGAGCCACTCTAGGTCCTCCATCTTAACTGGATCACATCTACAAAGACCTTATTCGCAAATAAGGTCACACTTGCGGGCTCCAGAGGTTAAGACACTGTTTAGGAGGACACACTTCAACCTAAACCAGAACTTCAGGTCAAGACAGCAAAATAATTTTGAGAGATAGAATAAGATGGCACCTAAAGCCCCAGTGACATGGGTTTAAAAGTGACAAGAAGATGACCAAGCAGAGTGTGTGTGAACAAGTTCTTGAGAAATTTATCTCTGAAAGGAAGAAAGCTGGAAGGAGGTGAAGGATTAAAAGGAGATTTAAATATGCATAAAAGACAGTAGTAAGAATCCAGTTGAGAAGGTAAGTTTTAATATGAAATAAAAGAAAAAAAAATAGTATGAACATCACATGCCTAATGCCTAGGCAGAAATAAATCCAAACCATTGGTAGGGGCCTCAGCTTTGGGGAAGAGAAACAGCCCTTCTAGCAAAAGTGGAAGAACAGGACAGGATCCTGACAGGTTTATACTGCAACATACAAAGATTAGAAATGTATAGGAGTTTAAGCAGGAGCCTGGCTCACTGGGGTGGGCTGGGGAGGAGGTGCTGGTTGGAGAGAGGAGCTTGAGGTAGGAGGAAGGCTGGTTATGGTGGACCCTGAGTGAGTGAGTGGCCAGGGAAATGGAGTTGCCAGGTGGTGTGGTTTTGCTGTGTCCCCACCCAAATCTCATCTTGAATTGTATTTCCCATAATCCCCACATACCATAAGAGGGACCCAGTGGGAGGTAACTGAATCATGGGGGTGGTTACCTCCATGCTGTTCTCCTGATAGTGAGTGAATTCTCATGAGATCTAAATATATATATATATATATATTATGGATATATATATATATTATGGAGATATATATATAATATGGATATATATATATAATATGGATATATATATATATATATATATATGAGACAGAGTCTTGCTCTGTCACCCAGGCAAAGTACAGTGGCACCCTCTCGGCCCACTACAACCTCTACCTTCCAGGTTCAAGTAACTCTCCCGCCTCAGCCTTCCAAGTAGCTGGGATTACAGTCACCTGCCACCATGCCAAGCTAATTTTTGTATTTTTAGTAGAGACAGCGTTTCACCATGTTGCCCAGGCTAGTCTTGAACTAGTGTTGAACTCCTGACCTCACGTGATTCACCCACCTCAGCCTCCCAAAGTGCTGGGATTATCGGTGTGAGCCACCATGCCTGGCCAATCTGATGGTTTTATAAGGGAATTTCCCCCTTCTTCATGCTCATTCTTCTCTCTTTTGCCACCTTGTGAAGAAAGACATGTTTGCCTCTTCTTCCACCATGCCTGTAAATTTTCTGAGGCCTCCCAGCTCTGCGGAACTGTGAGTCAATTAAACCTCTTTCCTTTATAAATTATCCCAGTCTTGGGTATGTCCTTAAAGCAGTGTGAGAACGGACTAATACACCAGGGCTGCTGAAGGCCAACTCGAAGTGGTTCCTGAGATCAGAACTGAAGACTTACATGTGGCATGGTCTTGCAAATGGCAAACCTAGAAGGTGGAGGCTTGAAAAGAAAAAATAAACTAATTATTAATGAAAAAAAAGAATCAAATGGAAAAAACAAGTAATGCCTGGGTTTGTGAGTTGAGGGGCCTGGGGTCCAGTGAGGTGAAAGCAGGAAAGTTGTTTCCTGGTGATCCCTCACCCTCAGCAGCCAGGACTCTCAGGGTGCTTGGTTCACCTAGCTCTGATGCTTGACAAGCTCATTCCTACCTCCGTGATGGGTTTCTTCTCCCCACATTAACCATAAGGTCCACCAACATAAGAATCACGACTTTCAATTGCTTTTGGCAGCACTCAGGATGATATTGTATGTTATATATATGGGCATTGATCCATACGCATTGCTAGATGGATTTTTGGACCCTATTTACATATGTGTAAATATATATGTAGATTATGTATAATATGAAAATACTCATTCTATTCTTAATTGGCAGAAGTGTATCTTAATTATTTACACATTCTACCAAAGTTATACAAGTGAATTCTAGTTAAGAGATACAATGATTTCCCAACAATTTCACTTTTGTGTTTTTTAACTTAGACTTTGCTGATGATTTTGAGAAATCAATCAATGAAAACTAATTCGACAACAGTTTCTAACAATTGTTGATGTCCTAATTTTGCCTAGCATTTGGTGTCATTTTCAATTTTTTTGTTCCCTAACAAAAAGTCTTCATTTCTGACTATGCAGTAAAATTTCTTAATGCACAGGCATTAAATGTGGAGGTGATATAGTGGCCGGAGTCTTGAAAACATCACTGTAAATTCTCTCTATGAAAAATATAATCAACAGTCTTTCATCATTTGAAATAACTTTACATGAATACTCCTGTGAAGTATAACACACACACACAAAACTTTTCATAGTATAATCATCCTTCAGTTTGAAATTTTCCTATTGATTAAATTTCAATATGTAGAATTTCCCTAAAGAAAGTTTCACCTTAATGGGCAAAGACTGAGTATCAATCTCTGCACCCCCTACAGTTCCTGAGGCACAATGAGCACGATTATTGCTTAATTAAGTTTGATTCTGACAAGGCTGAGCTAAGCTTACCTTTGCATTAAAAAAAAAAAGATAGTTTGCTATGAAAGTTAATGATGTCAGCCAAGTAACTGTTCAGTGTAGCACATAGAACAGACTGCTTTCAAATACTTGAGAGACTGCTAGTATGATACAAATATTGATCCACTAATTGCCAACCATTCATTGCAATTTATTAAAGAAGTGCCAAGAGGACCCTTCCTAGGAATCGCCCACCACTGGATATAGGACATGAAGTCAACCAACATCTTTTCTTAGGAAAAAAGTCACCCTTCCTCCCCTACTGCCATCACCACCACCACCACATGAACACAAGAATAATACTGCCCAGCAAGGTTTCTTAAGGCTAGTTGCCTTTTCTTTCCTTTCCCTCCCCATATTTTGTCTGAATCTTAGGTCTGTTTGCACTTTCTTGCAATACTCAAGAACCAAACTGCCTTGACAAAGATGCTTTTTCTCATCCAAGTCCTTATTTCCCCAAAGCATCAAACTTGGTGCTAACAAATATTTTGATTGGTTTTGTAGGACAAGATATTCCAGCGTTGCTTTAAACAATGGCCTCTTTTCAGTCCCTACAGATTCCCTTTGCACCCAGATGCCAGATTTAGAAACTGTGCAGAGCAGGTTTAAATACTGCCTGCTCCCCCGCCACTAGGAATGGCAGTGGCTGGACAAACATTGAAAATAACACAAAAAAAGGCAGTAAATGAACTCACTCACTCTTAACAAAGATACCACTCCAAGACCTTCCTCCAGGAACCCCTACAAAAGGGGTCAAAGGACCATTCTAACTGAGAGTGCTGCTCTGTTCTGAAAGAGCATGAGTGTGATGTCCCCTGGCCCTGCCCCGCAGCAGATCTGTCCCTACTCATTCGTCAGCTCAGCGCCTCCTTCATGAGTGCAGTAAACGGAGATGAACTGAGCACACCAAGCGTCTCAAAGAAGGTCATGCAACCTGTCTCAGTTTGCAAAACTATAAAATGGAAATAGAAATATTCCTCCTAGAATTGATTCCAGTAACAAATAAAAAAACTTGTAGAAAATGTGGCATTCATTTTTAAGTGCTATGCAAATACAGGTTTTTTTTTTTTTTTTTTTTAGACAGAGTCTTGCTATGTTGCCCAGGCTGGAGCACAGTGGCATGATCTTGGCCCACTGTAACTTCCACCTCCCAGATTCAAGTGATTATCTCACCTCAGCCTCCTGAGTAGCTGGGATTACAGGTGCATGCCACCACACCCAGGTACTTTTTACAAGTTTAGTAGAGATGGGATTTCACCATGTTGCTCAGTCTGGTCTTGAACTCCTGACCTCAGGTGATCCACTTGCCTCAGCTTCCTAAAGTGCTGGGATTACAGGCATGAGCCACCGCATCTGGCCACAAATACAAATATTTTAATGTTACTCTTAGTAAGGGACCTTGGCCTTCCTTCATTACAGGGGCTTGTTGACTTTCAGTGATCAGGAGCCCAGTGACACTCATTCCTTTAGGGAAACATTTGGTTAGTCTTGTGAGTTGCTGCCTTCTAAAGACGGACTTTTTGGAAGGAACCGTTGTCTCTGTAGCCACCATTTCTGATGGTGGTCTTCATGTCTTCCTTTGTGTACACCATCCAGGGTTTCCCCACTGTTATTCACAGAGCACATCAGTATCTACAGACAGAGCTCACCCATGGAGTCCTCAGCATAGCTTGAAGTGGCAATTTCATTGCACCCAACATTTCTATTTTGTCTCAAGTTTTGTTTTAAAGCTTCGTGTGAAATTGACATTATGCCCATAGCATGTTCATGTTTTTTCAATATAAAAACATGTTATACATTTCTTACTCATTACTTATTTAAGTATCTTTTCCTTACCTTCTAGGACTACTGATACTCCAGGAAGATTCTTTTATTCATTCCATAAAGTATTTGTTGAAAACCTCTATGCTTTGGATCAATGATCTGTAGTAGCTCCCAAAATATGCAATGTCAAGTTTTGTAAGTTTTCTGGTAACGGCAGTTAAAACATAAGATGAAATTAATTTTACTAATCCATTTTAACTAAGCATGTCTGAAATATTGTGTCGATATGTAATAAGTACAAAAATTGATAATGCAATTGTTTTCTTTTCATCAGAAGTCTTCATGTTTCAGTATGTACTTGTACTTCCACCAACTCTCAATTTAGACTAGCCACACTGCAACCACCAAATGCCCAAATGTGCCTAGTGGGCACCATATCAGACACAGTTCTAGGTACTATGTATGTACACAAAAATATAAATATTTACTCTTACATAGCCATATATGCTACAAAGGACAATCACATTTTTTTCAGAGAAAACCATTTTTAAGATGTAATATGAAGACTATCATCTGAAAAGTGAGGAGTCAGCCTGCAAGGAGAAGAGGAAGAACATAACAGGCAGAGCAGATGTTATCTGTGAAGATTCTAATATTGGAAAGAGCCATGTGCATTCAGGAAATTGAAAGAGGCGAGTGTGTCCCAAGCTGAGAGTGTAGGAAGGAGTGATACAAAGTGAGGTTGGAGAAATAGGAAGGGGTTTGATTATGCAGGGCCATTATAAAACGTTTGGGTTTAATTTTAAATGCATTGGGAGGCAGGGGATGACACGATCTGATTTTTACCTTAAAAAATTATTCTGGATATACTAATGAGACTGAAGACAGGAATTCTGCTAGAAGAGAATGGTGTCTTGGATAAAGTATTGGAAGTGGTGATGAATAAAGGATTAGAATTGGGAGGACCCAGCATTGCAGGGGTGAAGATCAGATGCCAAGATGACTTCCCATCTTTTTCTTATTCAACTGGAGGGATAGAAGGAAGGATGCATGGATAGATGGATGGTGGAGAAATTTACTACGATAGAAAATTCTGAGGGAGTGTAGGGAATATTGAAATGATATTATTTGCACAGACCCTTCTAAATGCTTCACATAGGTAAATTTGTTTAATTTTTACCACCATCCTATGAGCTGATATGCTATTATTGTCACCTTTATATTACTGATGAAACAATTGCCAGAGTTTATGGTTAATAAGTGTAGAGTTAGGATATGTACAGGTCAGTCTGACCCCAAGTCTGGTTTCTTCACCCCTAGACTCCACTGCCAATTCAATTCAAGTGGCCTGTGAGATACTCTATAAGTGGAAACTTTATGTAGGTTGCCCAGAAGGGACTTATGGGGAATTCAGTGGAGAAATCCTGAGGGTTCTGGATGAGAGAAAACCCTCACATTATGTTGTTTCTGTGCCCTAGTGTAGTTCCCGGTACACTGATAAGGATGTTTGCCCATGGGTACAGGGAGTACTTCCCATTCTTCTCATTTAAATATGAAGACAATGAGGTCTGTAGTGTTTCAGAGACTTGCCCCAAGCCACCCCGCACAAGGCAGGTCCAGAGAAGCTCCTGGTTTTCCTGGCACTTGCTCTCACATTCTTTCAGATGCACCTGAGGACATTTCTGTACAGCACTTTGGAAAAAACATGAGAAAGTTTTTGAAGATTTTCCTAGATAGCCTCAATTGGGCAATGACATTTTCTCGAGTTGATCACAGCTAGTGTTCCAAAGAAGTAACTAAAAAATGATGAAATGTAAGCATGTTTGGTTCTGTCTTTTTTTTTTTTTTTTTTTGAGAAAATGTGTGCAATGGAATTTATGTTTCTATTTATTCAAGGAGAAGCACTCAGCCTGACACTTGTTGAGTGAAAAGTACAAAAAAGACTCTAGTATTCACCCTGCCTAAATGTGACCCTAGAAATAGGGTCGGTTTGCTTCCTGGCAGAGGCTCAGCCACAGATCCACGGTATCAGCTACAGGTTCTAGAGAAAGAGGAGCCAGGATGAGCCAACCCGAGTGACAGTCCTCACTTCTGCAGCTGCCCGCTCTGTCACTTAAGAAGGTCATTTAGCCTCTTAAGCCACAGTTTTCTCATCCGTTAAAAGGGAGAATCCTTGCACTGCCTGCCTAGTGGGCTTGTCACGAAGCTCAGATGAAACAAGGGAAATAAGGGCCGTGGCAGAGCCCTGTAAACCACAGAGTCCGCTGGAGACAGATGGGCACCCTGTGCTTCTGATAATGGAGGGACCTGTCGTCATCACTGTGGTCATCTTTGTCTTCAGCATCCTGGTTACAGCAGCTACAATTTCCTGGATTTTATGTGGGGGACTTTACACACTACTTTATTCCATTCTCACAGCAATCTTTCAGGCTAGGGATTATATCCATTTCACAGATGTAGGAGGTGAACTAAGGGAATTATAACTTGCCTTGAGTCCCTAAGTTAAGGGGTTCAAGTGAAGCTTCTGGTCCAAGCCCTCCCTCTCTAAGCCTATGCATTCATATTGAAGCACACTGGTTTCTTCTCCCCAGATTACTCTCCCCAGAAGCAAACACCACCTGCGGAGGCACTTCTCATTTTGCCTCCGCTGGGCCTTGCTTGCTCAGATTTCAGCCAGTCTGTGGGAACTGGGCAGCCTGGCAGGGGAAATTACCCTGTTCTAGCTGACTCACTGTTCTGAGGGCATCTGCTGACTCAATGCCCTAGGATCTGCAGTCGCTCTCAGCAGCAGACCCCTGGGTCAGACTTCGGAGGTGAAGCTCCCCCAGGCCTGGAAATTCTCCTCTCTACCTCTGAAAAGGCATGTTGGAAGCCACATTGACTGCAGTGGGATATTCTGTCTAGAGCTGTTGAGGGCCTGGAGTCTATCCAGCTGAGATTCAGTGAGAGCGCCTTCCGCTCCCATCTCCTCCTTACCCATAGGCAAAGCAGGGCCAGGGTGACATGGACCATGACTTCCCAGGGCTGCTTACCCCAGGCCTGTCCCCATGCCCCTAGAGCTCTTCTTCCAGGAAGTGGATAGAGCATGGTATGCTTCACAGATCTCCATCCCATCCATTCATTTCCTTCTGCTCCACAAACATTTGTGGAGGAGCCAAGAGGGATGGCTAAGCCCATTTGCCACAAAGGAAATTACTGTCTGCTGAGTGTGGACTTGGGGGTCAGCCTGACCTGGATAACACCCTACATTATTAATTAACCGCCTTCACAATTTGGGCAAGTTTCTCAAGCTCTCTGAGCTTTAGTATCTTCCTCTGTAAAATGAGAAGAGTAGCACCTGCCTCTCGGGGCATGTGAGGGAAAAATGAGGAAATGTGGCAACTTTTGGAGTTGAACTATATTTAGTAAACTCTGGTCTCTTCCCCCCACTTACCAGATGAAAATGAGCTTTCTAGAAATGACGCCCCTGCGGGAGCCTGTGGCCCTGGGAGGTAGCAGAGCGGGCACGCATCCAGGTTTTCTGACCTCACGTCTAGGACGTCCTAGGGGCCACATTTCCATCCTGGTGCCTATCAGGACTTGCAGAATTAGACAGCTGGTTAAGAGAAAGGGCAACCTTTGTACTTGGATCTAATAACGTTTCTCTTCATTCTGGCACCCAGCTTTCTTCAGCCTGGGATTAAAAAGCAACCTCGGTGGCACTTGGCTTAACCTCAGTGCCCTTTTCCATGGTTACATCAGCTTCCTGATGTAGTTTTACTTTTCCATGGTTGTGTCTGGTTTTGTGACTTTTTATGTCACGCAGCTTTCAATGGCGATGAGGCATCATTAGTTGCACAGTGCTGGTCAAGTCTGCTGTCCCTGCTGATGGTGAAGCTGGGGAGCTAGAGTAGGGGGCTTTGGTCTATGCTCCGCACTTGCCTGTGGCTCTGTGTAATGTATATATCAGAGATGTGTGCACCCAGCACAGAACTTTTAATCAAACACGTTGTCTTCTTAGACACTTGTGTATAAAAGATGATGAAACTGAGGACTGTATTAAATATTTTAAAGGAGAGATTCTACTTTCAAAGGCTATGGTTCAAAGCCTATTAGCAGCATCATTCTCATTTCTGAAGCTTTTCTTTAGAGTTGTGACCACCCCAGCCTGCGGCTGAGGATAGCCTTGTCCCAGCTCTGTCTTTTTGCCCATCAGAATCCACCTTTCAGATTAGGCACATGTGGCTGAAATTTCTGTTTCATTTTCTTAGTCTTTTAACCTATATCTTAAAGTCATTTCTTCTTTATTGAATTCCTGGAACACTTTTTGCCTGTGCATTTAATACATATTGTTTTGCCTTTATTTTATCTTTTACCCCATGCTTGCCTTTCCTCTCAAAAGAGACCAGATTCTGAGATTTACTCATCACTGTATTCTTCACGATATAATTGCTTGGAATGTAGTAGGAGCTCCATGAAATGCAGTCACGCCCTTCTTTTCAGAAGCCATCCTTGTGCCTCTCTCATTAGAAACTGAGGTGCTTAGTAGTCCTAAACTGCCCTTTAGGACTCAGTATAAACTCTCTGACACAGCCATAAATTCCACTGATTGTTGTGTCTGCTAATCTTCCCACCCTGGCCTCTCCTCTGGCCAGTTCCTTCACCTCATCTGATGGTCCAGCCTCAAGGGAGCCACTCATGGTCCTTAGACTTCTCCAAATCCCCTGTGGTCTACAGAGTGAATTGCAGTCTGCTGAGCACTGCAAAAATTCACGGCAAAGCCTCTTTGAACTATGCACTTTTGTGTTCTATCTGGATAAATATATGGGGTCTGCTGGTTTTATCCCGTGAATCCAGACTTGTTAGATAAGCATGGAGGGGGCAGTTTGTATATTAAGTGAGAACATTTTTTAATGACATTTGGTGGCACAAACATGAATTGGCTACTGAGCGGGACTCTTCTCATCTCTTAGACACAACAGCACTACATGGCTTAGTGGACATGCGGTCCTCAGGGTTCCAAAGCCTGAAGGACCACATCAGCTGCCTGGAAACAGGATGCCACATGGGGCCTCATTCTCCTCCCCAAGAAGAACAGCCTGTGGATGCCGCACACAGCAGAGATGCTTAGGAGCCTGACAGTCACATGTCAGACATGTGATGATTTTGACCCTAAAGACAAACAGTTAATTATCATCAAGAACTGTTTGAACTGGATTCAACTCCATGAGGAATAGGGACATCATCATTTCATTATTGATTTATTTACTTCTTATCCCAGTAGGTCTCTGAGCCACAGTTTTCTCATTTTTGAAATGTGGGCATTTCAACTTAATTTATGCAATTATACAGAATAAATAAAATCAAAAATATATGTAACAGAAAAGGGCACCGCTTATAGTAGATGCTCAATATGTGCAGAGTATTTATGTAATCAGATTTTCAGTTTGTGAAAGTCTCCCTAAACCTCCAACTTTCTGAAGCCACATTTTTTTTTAATTGAGATATAATCACATATCATACAATCACCCTTTCAGTGGTTTTTAGCATAGCCACAAAGTTGTGCAACCTTCACCACAATCAAACTCCTGAATATGTTTATCACCTTTGAAAGAAACTCTATATTCATTGGCAGCTTCTTTCTAGTCTCCCTCCATCCCCAGTCCCTGGAAACACTAATTTCACTTTCTGGCCTAGACAAATGCCTATTCGGAATGTTTTGTGTAAATGGTATAATACACAATGTGACCTTATGTTTCTTTTTTTTCACTTAATGTGATGTTTTCAGAATTCATCCATATTCTAACATGTATCCGTATTTCATTCCTTTTTATGGTTGAATAATATTCCACTGTATGGATAGACCACATTTATTTATTCATTTATCAGTTAGTGAGCAACTGAATTGTTTCCATCTTTGACTATTATGAATAATGCTTCAATGAACATTTGTGTACAAGTTTTTGTGTGGACATATATTTTCTTTTATAAAAAAAATATTTTAAGTTCCAGGATACAGGTGCAGGATGCTCAGGCTTTTTATATATGTAAACATGTGCCATGGTGGTTTGCTGCACCTATCAACCCATCACCTGGGTATTAAGCCCAGAATGCATTAGCTACTCATCCGGATGTTCTCACTTCCCACAACCCCTCAACAGGCCCCCGTGTATGTTGTTCCCTCCTGTATCCATGTGTTCTCATTGTTTAGCTCCCACTTAAGAGGACTTGCAGTATTTGATTTCTGTTCCTGTGTTAGTTTGCTGAGGATAATGTCTTCCAGCTCCATCCATGTCCTTGCAAAGAACATGATCTCATTCCTTTTTATGGCTGCATAGTATTCCATGGTGTATACATACCATATTTTCTTTATCCAGTCTGTCATTGATGGGCATGTCGGTTTATTCCAGAACATACATTTTCAATTCTTTTAGGTATATACCTAGGATTGATGTACTGGATCATATGGTGTTTCTGTGTAACTTTTGAAGAATGGCCAAATTGTTTTTACAAAGTGAGTACATCATTTCACATCCCCACCAGCACTGTTTAAGGATTCTGATTTCTCCACCTCACCAACACTTGCTATTGTTCGCCTTCCGAGTGTTTTAAGTGATATCTTATTGTGATTTTGGTTTGCATTTTCCTAGTGACTAATAACATTGGATACATTTCCTGTGTTATTTGTGCATCATCTTTGGAGAAGTGTCTATTCATCTTTGGCTCACTTTTAAATTAGTTTGTCTTTTAATTTTTGAGCTGTGTTTATATATATTCTGGATACAAGTCTCCAGTGAAATATATCATTTGCAAATATTTCCCCCTTTTCTGCAGGTAGCTGTCTCTCACTTTCTAATAGTGGACTTTTAGGTCCCAAAGTCTATAGTTTTGATGACATCCCGTTTGTCAGATTTTCCTGGGTTGCTTGTGTTTTCCTTGTCATATCTGTTAAATCATTGTCTGATCCAAGGTCACGAATATTTATGCCTCTCTTTTCTTCTAAGCATTTTACAATTGAGTTCTTCATAAATTTTGTTCTTATATTTATGTCTTTCATAAGTTTTGAGTTACCATTTGTATGATGTGAGATACAGGTCCAACTTCATCCATCTGCATGTGGCTATCCAGTTGTTACAGCATCATTTGTTGAAAAGACAATTCTTTCTGCAGTAAATTGGGTTAGTACTCGTGCAAAAATTAATTGGTGATAACATCTTCTTAAACATTTAAAAATTGAGGATGCTTTCATCCCATAAATGGTAGGAAGCTTAACTCAAATCTCCAGCTCCATGTCATCCTGTGTTCTCATAAACTTTACGTTCCTCCTAGCACTTCTATTTCTTATTTGCTACTTCCACTTAATTATTGACAACCTCGTGTCTCAGTTTTCAGCTGTTCTCTGCTATCTTCCTAAATGTGGCAAAGTGAACCATAATGTCCTCTTGCCTTCTTCTTTTTTTTTTTGGAATCCCTATAAAATGCTACCCAAAGCCTTATCCCAAGGTATATTTTTGTTGAAATTTGGAGATAATGATGTGGATGATGATATGGATAATGAGATAGGCAAGGATCACTTTCAGCATAGCTTGGAAAACCACTGGCATTTTCATATTACATGATATGATTCTTAAGAGTCCTTTCCGCTTCAGTGCTCCACACCCTGAGCTGCTTTTTGCTATAGACTCAGTGAGGCACCACATGCCCTTGTCTTTCAGATACCAGCTAGCCTGCTACTGATGACATACTCATAGAACACAGCATCTACCAAGTATTTATTAATGGAGGCTGCAAGATTCTTGTAGGTGAACTCAGTCCTCAAGTCTTTGGGGGGTCCCTTCTACCATCACTCAAGCTGGGCTAGGAACTCCTCCTTCTCTGCCCCTCTGGCACCTGCCATGCTGTATTCCACCTGCTGGTTTCCTTACCAAGCCCCCGTCAGTCACTACCACCCTGACCCCGTTTCCCCTGTAACTAGTGTCCAGTTCCTGGAACTCCAAGAAGGCTCAGAAAATTGACCAGAGACTTAAAAATTTGCTATATTACAGGTTGAAACCTTGTCGTCTTGACTCACTGACATAAAAATCACTACATAGAAAAACACCAGTTGTTCAATAAAGTTTATGAGAGTGTTTAAGGACCTTGTGCTGGGTTAAAACAAATTAAAGTACAAGGTCAGGCCCAGTGCATGATTGTGTGAAACAGTTGACTCAATTCCTCCTTTCCTTGTTGGCTGATAAATCTGCTGATCAGAGTCTCACAAAAATCCTTCCCACATCCGCCCCCTCACTGTGACATTGAGGTATTCCGACACCTTGGAGTCATATCAAATGTGGAAGATTTAGAATGTCACACCATTTTTTCCCATAAGCTACAGGATTACTAGTCTTTGATTAAAATATGCCATGGAGTTTAATGGGAACCACATAGGTGAGCCAAAAGTATGATTTTAAATTTTCTTGTAGTCAATTAAAAAATATAAAATTCATTGTAATTATGTATTTTATTTAAACAAACTTATCTGAAATTTAAAAGTGTTGCCAATATAAAAATTATTTATGATATTTTATATGCTTCTTTCCAAATAAGTCTTCAAAACCTGATTTGGATTTCACATGTACAGCACTTCTCAATTCAAATGAGCCACATTTCAGTGCTCAGTAGCCCGTGTGTCTGGCGGCTGCCTCATTGGACAACACAGACTGGAAGCTTCGTCGTATGGAATCACTGTGGGAAACAATTTTACAAAATCAGTAGCAGTAGTACTGATTTGTGTAAATCAGTAGCAGTTGTACTACTGCCATGCCATTAGAAAATTGGAAGCAATTAAAGGGTGTATACTTTCACCCAATATGGCAACTCTGTTCACAGTTTTGGACAAGGTCACTTCTCTGGCCTAAAGAAGACATTCTTTTGGCAGAGAAGTAACTGAATTCTGTGTAAGTTAGAGGTAACTTTTAGGAATTTATATCAAAGTGCAAAACATTGCTAAAACAAGGTTCCTTTACATATTTGCAGAATTTCCAGATAACTATTCTGTTTTCTTTTGAAGAGATTTTTTAGAGCTTCTGGCAGTTTTTATTTTTTTTCTTCCAGCTCTTGTTGAGATTTTTTTATAGACCCTAAGTTGTTCATAATAAGCCACCCACTTTCAAATAGGTTCTCTCTGGTGCATCTGTTCCTAGCTGGTAGCAGTGAGCAAATTCGAGTTTAGAAACACTGTGAGAAATGTTAAACAGTAGCATTTGGTGGAAGCAGGTGCCACGAGACCGACGTGAATGTCAGTAGTTGCAATTGATCGGGGATTCTGGGGAAACATTCATTTGGCCTCTGCTTAAAATTCTGGGAAGGGTGGCATAATATCCATGTGATTTCCCTTCAAGTTTAAGCTTTGGAAATATATCCCAAAAGCTGTGTGAATCTCTCATGAAGGCCAAGACCATATTGGCTGTTTTTTTTTTCTTCTTCTTTTTTTTTTAAATTTAAGTCTTCTCCACCCTTTCTCTCTTTTCTCCATGTACAGCATTTATGATTCCATTGTGCAAAATCTTACTTACTCTCCGAGGTTAATTCTACTTTACTTGACTCTAGTGTGGACTACCAAATTAAGAACATAGAGAGGAAGGCAGCCACGTCTTACCTAACCTACCACTTGGGAAAGAGGAAGGAATGGCCCAAACTACGGATCTCCCGGAACCAAATGATAAGGTGCTCATCTCTGTTGCACACACTTAGCCTCCCCAGTGTCTCAGTTAAATGTCAATTTCAGACAAAAAAAAAAAAATTCAAGAATATAAATATGCCCCAAATATTGCATGGGACATCTTATGCTAATGTGTGTATGTGTATGTGTGTGTATATATATATATATATGTATATATAAATATTTTTTTAATATTGTAGCTTATCTAAAACTCAAATTTAACTAGGCATCTTTTTTTTTTGAGATGGAGTCTTGCTCTTTCAATGGTATGATCTCCGCTTACTGCAACTTCTGCCTCCCAGGTTCAAGTGATTCTCCTGCCTCAGCCTCCCAAGTAGCTGGGATTATAGCTGACTGCCACCACGCCTGGATAATTTTTGTATTTTTAGTAGAGACAGGGGTTCACCATGTTGACCAGGCTGGTCTTGAACTCCTGACCTCAGGTGATCCACCCGCCTCGGCATCTTTATTTTTAGTTGCTAAATTTAGCAAGTCTACATGAAAGGCCAATCTGTTTTTCAGGCCTTGACTCTGAACACTCTACATGCTCACCACTGAACAAGTGCCTGCCTTTTTATGCACAGGCAACTCTGGTGTCTTTGCACATCCATTTAGTGTACACACATGTGTTGAGCATCTAACTAACAATGCTGGTGATACCAACCTAAGTAAATTATGGTTGCTATTATGAAAATACTTATAATCTAATAAAGTGAGTCAGATATGCAAGTAAATCAGAGAAAACAATGTTACATACAGGCTAACAATGAGTATCTGCACAAACTGTAATGTGGACCAAGGAGGCAGTGGTTCGTTCCATTTGGGGATGTCTGGGAAGATGTGATAGTAGAGGTGACCTTAAGGAAGAGTCAGAGAAATACAGAGCTACTCATTAGGGGGATGAGTTTATCTGCAGAAGAAGTATCCCAAGAAAAGGCCAAGGCATGAAATCTTAGGGTGTCTGACCAATTGCAGGCAGTCCAAGGGGGCTGTGTGGTGGGATGCCGAGTGTGAAGATCAGTAGCAAGAAATAAGAGTGGCTCAGAAAGTAGAGGCCCAACCATTGAGAGTCTTTTAAGCCTTGCTAAGGAATTTATTTATTTATTTATTTTGTGGTAGTCAGTAGAACTCTTTTCAGGGTTTCCACCTGAAATTCCTTTAACATCTTCTGTCACTGGCAATTCCTCCTCATTTGTTAGAAAACAACACACAGTCATGTTCTGTGAATCTTTTCAACATGTCCAGACCAACTGGCCATTCTTCCTCTGACTGACCACATTATGGCCTCATTGCTCCTCCCTAACCCTAACCCTCACCCTAACCACACTGGTGTGTAAGGCCCTAGTCACAGCTTCTGTTCTAGACTGCTGTCTTCCTTAAGGGTTGCCAGGGACTAATTCCATCTCTGTTATCCCAGAGCCCAGCAGAAGACGCGGAAGTGGTCAACACTTAGAGAATGAAGAAATTTGAACAGTACATTTCAAAAGAATTAAAGCACTGTGTACTTCTCTAAAATTCCATAGTTTAATGTAACAGATCTATTAACCATGACATTGAGCCAGTGTATTAGTTTGGTAAGCTTCCATAACAAAATACCACAGATGGGGGGTTATAGACAACAGAAATTGATTTTCTGACAGTTCTAGGGCTGGAGGTCCAAGACCGGGGCAGTGGCTGGTTTGGCTTCTCCAGAAGCCTGACTCCTTGGCTTGTAGAATGGCCATGTTCTTGGCGTGTCCTCACATGGTCATCCCTCCATGTGTGTCTGTGCTCTCATATCTCCTTTTAATAAAAACACCTGTCATATTATAATGGGGTCCCACCCATATTACCTCATTTTTACCCCAAATACCTCTTTAAAGGTGTTTTCTTAAATACAGTCACATTTCTAAGGTACTAGGAGTTAGAACTTCAACACATTTCAAGTTCTACCTCCTAGTACATTGGGAACCTAACGCTCCTGCTGCACCTCCTGGGGTCACCTCCTCCCTGGTGCTGCAGGTAATGGAGACCGCCATGCTCAAGATGTTTCAGTACATGATTCATTCCACAACACCTAGTTAATGTGAAAGTTAAAAATGTGGGTCCCAGTCCCTGTCCTCAAGTTTCTTACATTCCAGTTGAGCTACAAATTCACAACTCGCAGATCCTTTAGAAGTGTATCTGGCATCCAATCTCAGCGGAAGGGATGAGTAATTGTTAAGCACTCCGAATCCTCATTTGTAAATGAGATTATAGCATTCACTCCACAAGAGTCAATGAAAAATTAAATGAGAATAAACATATCAGTGATTTGTGAATGGCCCTGTATTATAAAATACTAACCAGGATATGATTTTGAAGTATTAATTGATGTTTTTCCTTGTTTATTTTTCTGTTATGTATTTCCCACTTTTCTCTGCAGGCAACATTTAGGCAGCAAAGACTAATTTCTGTTGGTTGTTTCAAGGATGGGACTTACACTGAAGGACAGCAGGGGGCAAGCGTTTTATCCTAGTTCTTTGGTTTCAAACATAAGGCCTTTAGTAGAATGGAAATGATTCACAATAGCAAACTTTAGGCAACAATATGCCAAGTGTGAGGGCTCCCTCATCCCACTCTCCTTCAGGGGTGACCCCTGAAAGTGGGGTCATGAGGGCAGAGAATTATAGGGAAGTCAACAGAGTGACTTTCCAACAGACTCTTTTTCATGCTGAAACAGAAAACAAAAGCTCATTGTTTTTTTGTTTTTGTTTTTGTTTTTTGTTTTTTCTGTTTTCTGGAGGGAGACTGAAGCAGCAAACCCTAGACTCCTACGGCCCAGGGGCAGGGGTGCCTCGTGCTTCCTGGCCTGAGCCTGAAGATGTAGGAAGGCCGGAAGAGGGCTGGCTCTGTGTGGGGCAGGTGGGCCCTGCAGGGATCCCCGCACATGTACGTGGAACAGAGCCCAGGCCTGCAGCGCTGCTCCAAATCAGCAAAGCAAAGCTGGCTCTGAGCAGGTTCTTCAGATGGGTTGCAAATATCATTTCAGCGTCGATGTGGACCGATTCTCAGGACCCTGTGGCGCAGGTTGCTGGGGGAGCACATGGCAGCCTTTGGGGCCTGCCTGGTGCTCCCGATCCTCTGGTTGCTACAGAAATCATGAGTCCTGAGAACTTAGACACAGCCTGTGAGCAAAGCTGAGAGGTATTCATTTTGAATTAAATCAGATGTCTTTCTGCCTGCCCTTCCCTCAGTTCCAGCAATTAAAATACTGAGTTCTAGAAGTATTAAACAGATACTTCACCCATGCTGTGTCTGTAGAAAGAGATCAAGGTACCCCATTATATTTTAATATTATAGATTAAGCTAATTTAATTGGTAGGAAACTCTTCTCTACTACATCCTCAAAATGAAACTAAGCTCTAGTGGTTTCTATTGCTTTTATCAAATCAGCTCTAACTTTTCTACATGTATCCTAATTGGGACTCCAGGAGTTGAATGTAGTTCCTAAGAATGGCCAGAGCCCACACGTGGCAAGAAGGTCCATGGGCTCCTGGGCTCATGAAGGAAGCTCCACGCACAGAGGCAGGGGCCAAGGAGAGCAGACAGGTTCCAGACGGCCTGAACACAGGGCTTACCTAAGACTGATGGAGGCAGTTCAAGGACACAGGATGAAAGCACCTGAGAAAACCTCCAGTGCCCTGTGAAATGGAAATGGGAAAGAATGGTGCTGCCCCTTAACTTCTTGACTCAAGGGTGCCCCTGGTGGCCTCTTTATACTGTGCGTCTGGCTGTGCGCATGGAGGTGGCTCTCTCTCCATGCTGGGGGTCGGGGATTCGCTGCCTTGAGTCTGTTGGCCCCAACTCCACCTGCCCGGGTCTGTGGACTGCAGGAGGCCTCTGTAGCATGTGAGGGGACTTCCACCACTGAGGGACAATGTGCCCTCTTTGTGGTTTGGAGAATCTTGGGCCACACCCTCACGTCTCAGTCTCTGGTTCGGGGCGGCTAGAGCGTGGGCTGCAGGCTCAGGATCCCTGCAGTCTGTACTGACTTTCCCTCACTGACCTTGGCCGCCACCAGGTGGACTAAACTCCCTGGCAGGTGGCCTCCCTGTGTGTGTTCAGCAGGTGACCCTGGGAGCAGGGAATAAAGGAGTTCTGTTTGTGACTCTCAGAGAGGCCAAGCTGACAGGGCCATCTCTGTTCAGGGACTTTGCTTTCCCTGCTTTAAGCTTCCAGGGTAGCTGATTATTAACTGAGCACCTAACCTTGTGACTTGTACTCAGGGCAGGCTGGCCGGAGCCCATGGGAAGCAGGTGTTCTCCCCTGAGACCAGCAGGGAACATAATGGGGCCACAGACATGGTCACACACTGCAATGATGGGTCCAGGCTGGAGTCCAGCACCTTCCTAGATTCTCCCACTCCTGTTCTCTAGTAAACCGTGGAGCAGAAGGGCTCGAAAACACAGCCTGAGGCCACTTTGTATACTCTCAGCTGCAGACACCCTGCACCTCCAGGAGCCGTCGCCTCCCTGGTGCTTCAGGTAACTGAGACCACCAGGTTCAAGGGCCACCTCCTCCCCGTGGCCTGTGGGCATCTGAAAGCATCTGGGGTGCACACTGGTCTCTGCCTTCACCGCACTGGGCCCGGCCTATTTGCTCAGTGGAGAGGCAGGGGACATTCCAGGGCTTTCGCACAGCCTTAGCCCTCAGCCATTCCTTCCTATCTTGAGGGCGTTACCTGCCTTTTTCTCTCCTTGAAGAGGACAGGAATCATTTGTATCAAATCGTCCAGGCCTTGAACCGTTCCTCTCCCCGTTTTTGCCTCCAGGTTTTCCCTTGGCTCCCCTGGAAGCTGCCTCCAATTTTGGCCAGGTTTCTGGAGTTTGATGGCCAGATTCTGCCTAGTCCAATTTTGCAGGTTTTGTTTGTTTGATTTCACTGTCTCTTCTGAGATATCACTGGCATACCATACGATTCACTCATTTTAAGTCTACAATTCTATTTTATAATTTATTCCTAAAGTTGTACAACCATCACCACAACATAATTCCAGAACATTTCATCACCCAAAATAAATTGGGTACCCATTAGCAGTCACCTGCAATCACTCCAACCCCTAGCGGCTTATTCTAGAGGTAATATCTAAATATAATCACATAATAAGTAGTACTTCCTGTCTGGCTTCTTTCGCTTAACAAAATGTTGTCAAGTTTCATCCATATTGTGTCATGTATAAATACTTCACTTTTTATTACTAAATAGTGTTCTATTGTATGGATATGCCACATTTTATTTTTTCATTTATTGACAGACAGTCACATAAAAATTTGTCTGAACATATGTTTTTATGTTTTCTGGATGTATATCTAGGAGTTGATTTGCTGTGTCATCTACTATCTCTGCATTTAACATTTTGAGGATTGCAGTTATTAATATGTAAGTTAAACAAAATAAAGGTATTTTTAGAAAAAAAGGTAGTCTTCCTTTTTCTGTATGGAAGCCGTCACAAATTAGCATTTCCTGGGAAGGAATCTTGATGTTTCTGAGCCTGAAATAGTGACAGGTAGTTGAGAGAGATGGGCCTCCTTTCTGCCTCCCATCTGCCTGTGGACTGAGAGCCTTGGGCTCAGGGGCAGGGCAGAGGCAATAATTAGGGTTTCCTCACAAAGGCTGGGATATTGGGGTTAGCCTCAAATAGTGTTTTTCTTGCCTATGAGATAGAGTAGGGAGGACATCCTTCTTTTACACATTTTTTTTTTTTTTTTTTTGTGGGAGAGTAATGGCATTTGAGAATGCAATAGATTTATTTTGGCATGTCTGATCTTTGCTGAGTGAAAAATCACTGTCCTTCCAGAATAGGCTTGAGCAGGTTTACTTACCTTCTTATCAAGGCTCACGTGAGCAATAAGGAAAGAGGGCCTGGTTTTTGTTCGTTTTTCCACGTCTGCCCCCATGGCTCTTCTTCCACTGGTGCTGCCCCGACTGGTGACCACAGCCCTGCCCCTGTTTTCTGTGCTGGTGGTGTTGCTGTGACTAGGCGAGAGCCTGGGTCTTGGTAAGTGATAATACGTTTTTATTTGTGTGAACCGATGACCCTTGTCACTCAAGCTATAGGAGGCGGCTGACTTTGGATGTGCAGTAGGAGTCTTCAACCATTGTAAGGACTGCGTTGAAAAAAGAGGCAGTGAGTTTACAGTGGCTCTAGTCTGCCATGATATGTGTAGCTGCTATGATTAATAGTCACCACCGGCTTTTGTGAAAACATGAGACTCCCTCTATATTTTTTAAACTGCACTCATTCCAAGCTTCCTTCTAGCTCAACAGCAGGAAAATTAAATTTAGTTCAATCTATTAAACTCAATCCAGTCCAAAAACTTTCTAGTACTTTTCTTTTGAAGTAGAGACTGTATTTCCCACTTTAAAAGAGAAAAACGTGATGTTATTTGTGTCTTATGCAACTATCAGATGACTAAAAACCCTCTACTTTAGGGCCAGGTTGGACTCTGCGTTCCTATTGCTAGCACAGAGCTGTGCTGAGTCAGATTGGAGCCTGAGATTTTGACGCTTTTTCATGATGACTTTTGCCTGAATTTTGATTAATTGTATTGCATTCAATATTATTCATGATGACTGCATTTCCAGCATCCCTTTTTATATACCTGAGGACACTGAGGGACTTGGTTAACCTGCTGTCCTTCCTGGCCTAGCATGCAATCAGCACTCAGTAAATATTTGCTTAATTATGGGATTCAGTAAAGAAGAGACTCATGACCATGGTTTTCGGTGTTGTTTGTTTTGCACCCGGACAATCCGTGTAGACACTGTACTCTGCAAGTTGTCTTCAAAGCCAGTGCACAGAATCCAGAGACACAGGTCATACCACAGGCTTCACCCAGGATGGAAAAGTAGCACTCATGGGGTCCATGGAATCATGGAGTGCAGGTGTAGGGGTTGGGAGCAGCTGGGGACTAGAATGCTCTGAAGTATACACCTTTAGGAAGCTGGGAGTTTTCACAATTCTGGGTCCCATTCCCTTGGCACAGTGAAGTTAAAAGAAGGGCACACTTAAAGCAAACCATAATTCAGAGCAGTGGAGAAATGAAGCACGGACTTGGCACTAGAAAGAACTGGGCACAAATGCTGACTCTCCCTCCTTCTGGCTATGTCACAGGACAAGAGACACTGACCTGAGTCTTTATTTCCCCATCTGAACAATGGACACAGTCCTATTAATTTCAGAGAACTGCATGGAGAGTTGTATGACCATAGGGTAAGAGGCAAGTACACATGTGTTATATAGAAAATCTTTAGGGCCAGGCGCGGTGGCTCACGCCTGTAATCCCAGCACTTTGGGAGGCCGAGTCGGGTGGATCACAAGGTCAAGAGATCGAGACCATCTTGGTCAACATGTTGAAACCCCGTCTGTACTAAAAATACAAAAATTAGCTGGGCCTGTAATCCCAGCTACTCAGGAGGCTGAGGCAGGAGAATTGCCTGAACCCAGGAGGCGGAGGTTGTGGTGAGCCGAGATCGCGCCATTGCACTCTGGCCTGGGTAACAAGAGCGAAACTCCATCTCAAAAAAAAAAAAAGAAAGAAAAAAAGAAAATCTTCAGTAAGGGGTGTCTCAGCACTGCTCAGTTCAGTGGCCACATGAGAACTTATTTGAATGATGACTGACGGTTAACCCGTCAACCAGTGAGATCTACTCTGATGGTTCTGGGGCCGGAAGCTGCTAAACTTACACCAGAGTGTATGTGAACAAAGACTAATTTGTCATTTGTGCAATGTAGTGTTCACATCCTCCAGAGACATAGCTGAGGTTTGTGCTGTGGCTGCCAAGCACTGCCATTTATTCCTGCTGCAGCTAGAGCTGGGGCAGAATCCAATCTCCTCACAAGTACTTTAGATTCCTTGGAAGAAAGGGCTCCTGCTGAATATTAATATAAACTGTTATTACAGATACCCGCCAAAGTCGCCTTTTTATTTTGTATCTCATCAGAGGTTGTAAAAGAAAACCTTCCAGGAAATATGCAGTTGATTGGCCTCGATTCCTTCCAACAATGATTTGCAACATTAGAACTTCAATCTTTTTGGCTATGTACATTTATATAACTGACACCATATACCAGAGGTAGTTAGGCTAGGTAAGTAGGCTTCCATTTAATCCAGGGTCACCAATGCCTTTCCACTGGCAATGGCACATGAGGAAGGGGTGAGTGGGCTGGAGTCAGGCATAGCTTCCAATACCTGAGGTTGGCCTGGGTATGACTGGACATTTGAAGGAAAGTTTGTGCAAAGGGGAAGGTTCTTCTTCCAACTCCTTTCATTTCCATGGCTGGGGTTAGGCTCCTTTTCTTCTTTCCACCGTGTTTGCAGCACACTGTCTTTTCCTTGCCGTCTGGCTGTGTTCTCTGCTATTGTTCCCTGGCCTGGAGATCCTCTCGGCTCTGTCGACAGCTCCTTCTTCTCGTTTGCCGTGTGTGTGTTTGTCTTTCTGGGATGAAGTTTGTTTTTCAAGCTCTGACAGACTGGCAAGGCAAACAAAGTTGCCATTTTTGTTTTGTTTTGTTTTTATGAGTATGGCAATTTTTAGCCCTTTGAAAACAATCCGGAGACTTGGGAGGTTATAATTCGGGATGCCATGTGTATAGGCATACATTCAGAGCTTATTGTGGCTGAGGGAACGAACTGAGGAAAGGAGGTGGAAGACAGATTAATGTGGATGATTTATAAATTGTAAAGGGACCAAGCTCCTGACAGAACTAAAAGATGAAACAGCAGAAAGGGGAGGAATTTTAGAGAATATTTTGAAAAGTTAATGTTGAAGAATATGTTTATGGCTGTATATACATATGTATATGGAGTGCAGAAATAAACATTGCATCTCACACATATACTTACCTCCTGCTTATATATGTCAGGCTGTTGGCAACCTCATTCTTTTAGAATCCACAGGAGTAAAGACAAAAGTGTCCCTGAATGTGATAAATAGTGATCTCAAAGTGATGCAGTAGGCACGGGACATATCTCTGCCTCCATTTTGCAGATAAAAAACCAGAGGGTCAAAGAACTTCCAAGGCTTGCTTCAAAAAAAGAGCTGTGAAACTACAGAGCCAAGAGTGCAGCTCTAATCTGATTTCTGAATCCAGGTTGAACCTGGAGGCTTCAGCTTCAGATTGATCTCAGAAGGTGCAGAAGCTGAGATACATCAATGAAATTCCACCATTTACTTCGAGATATTAGCAGTTAGGCTTATGAGAAGCAGAATTCTGCTATAGGCAATGATTTTCTTTAAGGATGCTACAGAAGCAGAGGTCCTTTGGGAAAGAAAATTAACAGCATACTTTGGAGCTTATCTTTCTTTATAATAGTCCTCTATTTTTACTATATATTTCTGTCTCCTTTTAGACATGACAGCTCTTTGGGAGTATGAGATGTATTTTTTTTACAGTAATTTTGATTTAAGTCTTTTTACAAGTCTCATCTTTACCATGAGTTAGCTGTTTTGGCCACTAGGCAATTCACGTTTTAAAGGTGAACATCACTGAATTCTCAGAGCCATATATCTTGCTTAGAATCTGATCACGCCACAAGCCTTCATCTTTAGAAAAAAACAAAGAGGAAACTAGCTGTGAAAGCATATGGGGAATTTAAGAGCTAAACAAGGGAAGATTAGTTTTACTATTATGAATAAATTACTATTTTTTGCAAAGCAGTGCCAGTAGCAAACCAAACCAAGCCTGCCTCGCTGGTTATGCTCTATGGTTTCCTGAATCCTCAAATGATATAACATGTCTGAGCTTGAATACTCAGTCTCAAGCTTCCTAAGGACCTAGATTTGATCTGAAATTCACTAACTCCAAATGATGAAACAGTCTCCAAACCAACACAGAAAAAAATGTGTTAGAGTTACTATCTTTTGTTATAAGAGTCTACAATATTTCTAGTAGAAACCTATGTTACAAAAACAACACATTCAAAAGGTAATAGTGAGTCAACATGTTTGTAAGCTCTTTGAAGGCAGAGGCTGTTGCCTCTCTACCACTTACTCAGCTCACTGGACTTCAATAGGAGGATCTCATTGCAGAAAGTCTACTGATTTTGTGGAAAACTTCCGAATTGGCTTGTGGTGATAGTTCTGGAGAAGGATCTTTTCCTTTCTCCCCTCCTTCCTGTCTTATTCTTTTAAAACTTTCTTTGGTATTAATGAGCAAAGAATAGTTAAACACCATCAGTCAATTTATTGTAACTAACTGTTCCATCATTCGGTAGTGAATATTGTAAATGACGAGCAGGGGAATGATAGCAGCAGTGAAGACATTATGAAGGACCTTTTATATTCTTGGCCATGTAGCTAAAAAACTGACACTCCGTTGAACACACTTGTTTCCCAATGTGAATACCATACCAATGATAAAACAGGAAAAAAAAAAAAACCAGGACTGTCAACTGTATTTTGGAATGTAATCTTGGGAAGAATGCAAGCATAACATGGAGGTGTTAAATGGCAGATCTGTGATAAATATAAATATCAAATGTGTTATTTTGATGTATTCGAGTGATAATTGGATTTTAAATTACCCAAATATAAAGAACAGAATCCATAGTGCAAGAAGTTTAGTTATGAAAATAATTATTTAGTAAAGCTTTGTCAGCCCTATGTGTAATTTAAAAATACACACACATATATATTGGAAACATCCTGAGTTTCCATTTCTTACTCCCAATTTCTCAATAAAGTTATCGCAACAGGTTCATAAAGCATGAAATAAAATCCCTGTTAACCTCTACCTGATTATGAAGAATGAGGATTAAACCAGCATTTCTAACCTATGAGGCATTCTATAAATTCTTGTTGCTATTGCTTTGACCATCAGTAGCCTCATTTGCCACAGAGTAGGACTACACAGGCTCCTAGGAACATGAGAACATTGCCAGAAGAAAAAAGGTTATGTATAAAAGTATGTCATTCATTTATTCATACTTCATTTATTCAATGGGCAACTGTTGAACATTGTTATTTACCATGCACTCTCTATGATATGGTTTGGGTCCGTGTCCCCACCCAAATCTCATATCAAATTGTAATCCCCAAGTGTCCAGGGAGGGACCTGTAATCCCCACATGTCAAGGAAGGGAGATGATTGGATCATGGAGAGTTTCCCTCATGCTGTTCTCATGATAGTGAATGAGTTCTTACAAGATCTGATGACTTTGTGTTTGACAGTTCTTTTTCACATGCTGTCTCTACTGCCACCTTGTGAAGAAGACACCTGCTTCCCCTTCCACCATGATCGTAAGTTTCCTGAGCCACACCCCAGCCATGTGGAACTGTGAGTCAATTAGACCTCCTTTGTTTATAAATTACCCAGTCTTGGGTAGTATCTTCATAGCAGTGTGAAAACAGATTAATACACTCTATTTCACACTTTGAATTATTTTATTTAATCTTTACAGTAACTGTCATGGAGTGATACCAGCAGTATTCCCACTTCAGACTTGAGGAAACTGACATACATAATTTAAGGAACTTGGCTAAAGTCATGAAGGTTTCAAATAGTAAACCTGAGATTATCTCCTGTGAGTGGTGTGCAAGCCAGGCTGGCTGAAACCGAAAATGGAGGGCCTGGTCATCTCAGGAGCTGATTTGTCCTTCAAAGATTTGTCCTCTGGGTTTGGGACAGCCTCTGCATGGTTATAGCTGTGATAATAAATGGCTGCTGGTAAATGTGGGTGTTATCATCAAGCAAATTAAGATAGAAAAAAGCAATATGGAAATAAATTATTTCCATCAAGATATCCCATATGAATCTCAGAAAGCTTGAATATGGATAGAAGAGTTCTTAACAATGAGAAGTTTAGAAACAGGCCTTGATCTTTTTCCCTTTCTGGTCAACTATGTATTTAATTCTTCCTAATTATGCATTAAGGTTTATTGCATAATTATACATTAATATATGCATTAAGGTTTAATGCATACATTAAAGATTCCCAATTATGCATTAATGTATGCATTAAGGTTTATTGCATATATTACTAGCAGCATAAAGGTGAATTTGAGTAAACATAACCGCTGAATTTTTGTGAAACCAAAGTCAGGGTATCCTAAATGCTGACAGTGTTCCTGTTCAGATATTTTGCAACTAATCAGACCTTTATAATGGTAATGTTTCCTTCTTGTAAGATTGAAGAAACACACAATCAAACAGCCACATTTCTGTATGGAAAAGCTACCTTCAACTACAGGTAGTTGCAAAAGTAATTGTGATTTTTCCCATTAAAAGTCTCTTTTGCACCAACCTGATGATTTCAAACAACGGATCGTAACAATTTTATTCAGGCTCTCATCAATATGTGAAGATCTTAAATGGAAAATAGATTTTAAAAAACACTACAGACAGAAAGCCAAAAAAGATTTATCTGATTTTGCACTCATGACATGTAAGATGAGACAACTGAAATTACAACGTTTCAAAAAAAAATCTAAAAATACCCAAGCCGGGCATGACAACACATGCCTGTAGTCCTAGCTACTCAGGAGGCTGAGATGGGAGGACCACTTGAGCCCAGGAGTTTGAAGCTGCAGTGAGTTATGATGGTACCACTGCATTTCTAGCCTGATTGACAGAGTGAAACCCAATCTCTAAAAATAAATAAATAAAAATTAAAAGTTAAAAAATAACAAAAAATATGAGATTGATGTCTGTGTATAACCTAAATTCTAGAAGAGGGTCTTCCTCTAAGACATAGTAGTTTAGGAATGTTGGCACATTCCTCGAATATGGCAACATGGCACTACAGGGCATGATTAATAAAAGAAAACTGACATAGGGCATGAAATCCTATTTACGAATACTTTGAGTTTTTTATGCTGATATTATATATTAGGCTTATTCTGGCAGCCCCTCTTTAATCTATCATTTTAATATTTTTGGTGACATTGAATAATACGAGTGAATTTAAATATTGGCATAATCAATGTGATAATGTGATATAAAAAATGGAGGAAAAAGAGATAATTTCAAAGGGAGAGGCTTATATGGGAAACGTGCTGTGGCATGAAAAATACTATGGAGCAGGAAATGTATGTTCCTGGGGATCAATGTCAAGGACAATACGATGATAGCCATGGATTTGGGTTGCCTAAAGTTATGAGTTACAGTGGCAAGATCTGATTGCAAAGCAAACTGAAGTATCAGTTATTATATATAACATAATGAGTAGCACAGATCCATCTAGGACTCTTATCTGAGGAAAATTAATAATGTATTAATATGAGGAGGATATCATTATTAGTGGTTTCTGCCCTAACATAGTAATTGGTAGAGAATAAGGAGAAAATCAGCTATTGCAAAAGAGTAGGAATTGAAATGAAATTATCTGAATCCTAGTCTTTGCTTTATCATTAAGTAGCCATGTGTCATGCCTTAACCTAGAATTAGTGCAAGTTCTGAAAGGTAGAATGTGTGAGCAAAAGTCTTTTAAAGAACTATAAACAAAGCACAAGTACTTTTCACATCAAAGATTTTATACCAAGTATTTTAGCAAAGACATTTCTTTCATCCTACATATATCTCTTTTTTGTTTATTTAGGACATAAAATATGTACAGTAGTGGGACATTGAAATGTCATTAAGCCTTGTGTTATTGTTTATATACCTTAAAGAAAAAGAATTTGAAGAATTTTTCTAATCTCAATTGCCTCTCAATTCCCCATGATGATTATCAGATTTTGGGATGGGAGGCAGTTAAAGTTGTTCAGTATTATACCAACCCTTAAGTTAAAGAATAAATCATACATTATAATAAAAATTAAAAACTGCACAATGACAAAAATAAAACATATCAAACTTAGAGGATTTATCTTAATATTTTTTAAAAGGGTTAATAAACTTAAATGATTATATTGTTGAAAAATGCTCAAAAATTAATGAGCTAAGCATCAAACATATAAAAAATGAATTATTAAAAAATAAAAAAATAGAAGGAAAGACAGAGAACACCAGAAATGAATGCAAAAGAAAACAATTACATTGTGGCACACCAATAATGCGACAATGTAATTTCCTAATCATAGTAATAAAACAGTGATAAAAAAGGATGGAAATAACAAGCCGAGACAGTTTTATAAGCAATCTCTAACATCCTAGGAACAAATAATTCTAATCATAGGTGAACTTTCCCAGAGAATAAAAGATAGGGGAATATTTTCCAACTAATTTCATAAAGATAATAAAACTTTGACACCAAAACTAGGCAAAGTTATTACAATAAAAATATTAAAAGTAAATTTAATTTTTGAATATATGTGGGAAAAATCTAGAGAATATTAACAAACCAAATCTAATAATGTATATAACTTTGGGTTATTCCAGAAATTCACAGTTTAGTTTAACATTTAAAAATCCATTAATACAACTTAAAATATTAACACATTCAGGAAGAAGAACAACCTTAGCATACATAGAAGATTTTCTTAACATTTGCTATCCACTTATGATAAAGATGATTAGTAAAATGGAAAGAGAATAAAACTTTCTTAATATATTACAAAATTCCATTGAGTAGAGAAAGGTTAAATAATTTCCTCTGAACTCAGAAAAAGACAAGGACGCTCACCAGGACACTGCTATGAAACACTTTACTAAATATTTCAGCCCAAGAAATAAGACAAGAAAAAAAATACTGATAGTCCAGGAAGTCAAAAACAATACTGTCATTATTTGCTGATGCTGGGATTTTCTATAAAGAAAACACAAATTTCTGTATCATTATATAGAAATCATTACAATTATTATAAGAGTGTAGCAAAACTGATGAATGTGAAATAATTATATAAGGGTCAATTGTACTTTTCTACCACAGAAATAAACTACCCAAAAGATGGAAGGTAAAATACCTAAGAGCAAGTCTGATACTATATAAATGTATCTATTCATATTAAAAATATTGAAAAGGAGTTAAATTCCCTGAGAGAAGCTCATTCTGATGTATAAAAATACCACATTGTAAAGACAACATTTGTGCAGAAGGATGCAAATAGATGAATGGAACAGAAAATAAGAACCCAGAAAGAGATTGACAGTCAAAAAATTTTAATAAATGAAGTCAAAAAAGTGTACAATTTATGAAAAAATGCATATATAGAGATATATTTCTATATTTTCATACATAAAATGTATATGTGTATATATATACTATATATATATATACTATTTCAGATTATACACACAAATAAATCCCATATAACTTAAGGTTTATATGTGAAAATAATAAAGACACTTTCATATCTATGTGTTCGGTACACAGAATAGTCACTATTGTTGAGGTTGTGATGCAAGACAGCCTGTGCAGGAATGAAGACAGGTTCAGAAATGTCCACAGCAGAACTGGTCATTGCAGAAGACTGGAAGCCACCCAAATGTCCATTGAAGGGACACAGACAATGTTTAGCAAAGAAAAAAAATACTGTGTTGTAATCATCATATAAAGCAGGAAACATCAATGAATTACAGTTGCCTACATCAACATGGAGAGAAATTAGAGTGAAGAAAAATAAAAAGAACAGTGAAAAACAAATACTACATAATTCCAGTTACATAAGTTTCAAAAGGTAATATGTTGTTTAGAGAGTTACACTTTTATGAAGTAAGTCATTCTTATTTTAAATAGGAAGGGTTGGTAAACTCACAGTTGAGCAGAGTGGCAAAATCCACACTGTGAGAAGTGAGACTGAGCTGAGAAGGGCACAGGTGGCTTCATGTGTATTGAGATCATTCTCATTCCCATCTGGAGAGTGCATGCATGGGACCTCATTTCAATTCTATACTCCTGTCTATCCATCACCTATCTGTATACTCCATATATGTTAATATATATAGTATATATTACTGTATATGTATAGCATATATTAGTGTGTATATAGTATATATACTAACATATACTATCATATATACTATATATTATACTATAGTATACATAATGTATATAATATAGTATACTATATATTGCATAGTATACTATATAGTATACTATTACAGTATATATAGTATACTATTATACTATAATGGTATGTATAGCATATATATAGTATATATTAGTATATATAGTATATATTAGTATACATAGTATATACATGCTACTAGATTATAAGTGTGTGTGTGTGTGTGTGTGTGTGTGTGTGACTTTATAATCAAAACAAGGAAAGAAAGAAAGGGATTGAGGGTGGAGGGAGGACAGACAGAAGGAAAGTAATGAGATGTCCCCTCATTTCTCCCAGCTCATCTTTGAATCTAGTGCAAAGAAACTGGGAAGACATTCACAAATTAACAAGATCACAGGGTATCTGAGTGGAGTAAAGGAGCTGAGAGACAAAGTCTCTGGACTCCGTTCTGCAGAATCAGGAGGTGACCCTGGAGGTTAGAGAGCTGAAGAGAGAGCAGGACCTGAAGTGGGCTGCGCAGGAATATGAGAGTTTTGGGTCTACAGCAATGAACGTGTCTATTCCAATAGCAGTGGACTTTGAGTGAATTTTGCAGGAGCTGGATCAGGAGGAAGCTGCCTTCTGGAGTGCCTGGATGAGCCTCCTGGGCAATTGATGAGAGGGGCTTTGGGCCTCAGACAGCTCCCCCTAGGGTCTGCACCTCTGGCAGGACTGGGGGCAATCAGTCAGCAGGAGTTCCTTGGGTTGTAAGCTCTGCTGGAAGAGGGGTCCTTAGATTGCGAGATGGTTGGAGGGGTCATTATTCTCAGGACCCCCACCCAGCTGGCTTCTGCCTCCACCTGGAAGCCTTCCAATCTCCTTCCACAGGTTCCTGATTGTACTTTCTGGCTCAGATATCTGAATGCCTTATTTCCCACTCCCATAACACACACATACACACACTTCAATGCTTTCAGGACCACCCTCAGCCTTCAGAATAATATCTAGACTCAAGGTGTGGGATGTGGACTTTCCATCTGTATGGCTCATGACATCACTTCTGACCCTACGTCCTTTATTACCAGAAAATCAGAACTCCTTGATTTTCCAAGCACACGCCATCCTCTCAGATGCCTCTGATCATGGGTGCTTGTTGTCACCCTGACCTTAGTGCCTTCCTGTCAAAGCTCGTTTCTCCTTTAGGGCTCAGCCCAAACACCAGAGCATCCTTCCCTGGATCCTTCAGAGGGATTGGGCTTCCCTCTCACTGCCCCACTGTCCCTGAGGCAAATCTCCAGCAGAGTAGTGATTACCTGGTGCTGTCCTTCTCACCGCTAGCATAGAAACCCGGTGCATTCCAAGGATTTAACCTTGAATTCATGCATAAGTTTTACCATGAAGTCACCTCTGAAATACAAGAGAAACAGTCTTGCTTTCCCTGTCCCTCTGCTTCCATTACCTAAGGAATCAGATTTTTGGCAATCAGGGAGACCCGCAGGACATCCTGGTAAAGTGGGCACATGAAAAACCTAGTCAATGACCTTGAACTTGAACCAATTGTAAACTCAATATCCAGATCTTAGATTTCTTAATAGCAAAATGGCCAAGGACAAAAAGTCCCAGCAATACAAGGAGCCTCCTGGTAAGCCCCCCCTTGAGGGTCTTATAATGTGAAGACTCACTTTTTAAGAGTCACTAACCTATACAAACTTCTAACTCTTTGCTATGAACCACCAATAGCTACAATAAGCTACCGCAGGCTCCATCTATTATGACGAAGTAAAAAGCCCAGTTGATTAATGAACGACGCGTGTATGTGAAGCAGAACAGACAATTACGGGTAAAAACAATGCAAGTGAAACCCAATGTTTTTGGGTTCCAAGGAGAAATAGATCAATATAGTTTCATATAGATAAGGAGCACAAGCTAGAAAGGTGGAGTGATTAATGCGTTCCATGGTGTTCCATGGGAGAGTAGCTTGTGGCCAAACTCAGAGAAGTTAATTAGCGGAAGCAGGAGGAAGTGGAATGCTCAGTGCATGAACTGTAAGAGGACTGATGGAAAATGGGTGGGGCTTAGAGTCAGAATGAAAGTCCAGTAAATGTGTCAGCAGCAATTGCACAATACTTTGACACCTTGGTGGTTCTTTTCAGTTAAAATACTGCAGGTTCCAATGAGATTGTCATATTCCTGACAGTTTTTTTTAAAAGAAGACTTTGTTCTCAGGTTTGCAAAAACACTATTTGATGCTGCATTTATTCATTCGTGTATCAAACACTGTAAAACACCTCCTCTGGGCTTGATGCAACACTGAATACTAAGTATACGAAGATGAGTGAAACATGGAGATACAACAACAAGTAGTAGTGTCCACACGTTGTGATGAGTGCCGTCAGAGAGTACACAGAACTGCTCTAACGCCAAAACTGAAGCACCAGAGCCAGCAGAGTCCACTGAATGGACAGAATCACTGAAGAACTATCCTTGGGCAAAAAGCCAGACCCTGGTCTCAGCTCCACCACCAATGAGCTCATCAACTGGGGCAAACCATTTCCCACTGCGGGAAGTCAAATGGAGACTGGAAATGGGTGGAATAACTTAAGGTACATCCTGGTCAAGGCCACAGATGGTCACAATTTGTAATGCTTCTGAGTTGCAAAGAACCGACAACACTTCCTCGTTCACCTTTCTACAGAAATCCAGAGCTCCTGGAGCCGGACGGTGGGGCTCAGGGGTTCAGGCAGACTTTCTTGGTCTATTCCTGGGCCTCACAGAATACCCAAGGCCCCTCAAGTGTGCAGATGGGACTTGATCACGCCAGGCTTTTGCTTCTGTGTTGCCTGTGTCTGCAATGTTGCTCCTGCCACTGCACCTTCTTCTCCTGAAAACAGCCCTGTTTCCCCTGTAAAGCTCCTTTTACCTGCTAAGTGGTGTTACAATTATCTGTTTCATGCAATTTTCTGTACTAACTTGTATGACTTTTCAAGGCAGGGGCTCTGTCTTTTTCATCTCTGGATTGTAATAATGTGGTACGTTGCCTGGCACTGTGTATGTGTGTGTGTGTGTGTGTGTGTGTGTGTGTGTCATAATTTGAGAATACATGAAATGACCACTCTATACAGCCTAAATAAATCTATGTTTTCTTTTATTACAACCATAAAGCAGTTGTAAAATGAAGAGGAGGAGATGGCCTGGGTGCTTTGGCACAGTGGGCGGATGTCTGAAGGTGAAGGTGGGGCTGATTTTAGAGGAGGTGTCTATGGGAGACTCCAGGTCCCCTAAAATCCCACTGGCTCTGCCAGTGTTTAGCCTCCAGGTCTGTGGACTTGGTGCCTGAGGACCCAGGTTTAATCAGATGCAGGGATGCTGATCAAGACAAACTAATCCCCCAGAGACCAGTGGCCATAGCCAGAATCATGATTTATTAATGTGTAGGGGCATATGCATCTGTTAGAAAGACCAGATACAGACACTCCTGTGAGACTATCACAATCCCTCCCTATCGAAAAGCCCCATTGGAGCCAAATCATAATCACAGGGCTGCTTGTGGAGAATGCAACCCAATCAGAGAGATGTAGTAAAAAAATAAATTGTCCTTGGCATTGGGGTGAGACAACTAGGGGCTTCTACCTTGCAACTGGCCTCTATCTAGGCAAGGGCTGCATAGTTCTCGTCTGGCACTGCTTGGATGGACACCAGCAACCCAGACATGTGAAACCATGACCATAGGAAGCCACCCCGGCTTGAGATTAAGTCCCCCTACCAGTGTGGTCTCCACATACTTAACTCCATCTGTGCGGCTCAGCTCCTCACCTGTGAAATGAAAATAGTGGTAATACCCACCTCTAGAGTGTGTGAAGATTAGTCATAGTCTGAAGAAAGCAACTGGCTCAGAGCCTGGCACATGGCCGGTGCTCTACAAATGGAACGTTCTCACATTCACCCCTGGGAGTCTCCCATCACAGATTCCACTTATCCAGGCTTGTGCTATAAATAGGCTTCCATCAAGTTTAGATGACTTGGGAGCTCTGTAGTCCCTTCAACCTGGCTTAGCCTATTGTTATACAGGAATGGCTTCCAGGAGAAGGGTTTTCCTAGCCTCTGGGTTTCACTCCTCTCTTTTATTCCCCTGCTTCTTGGAGGATGGCTTGGCACTGCTCTTCCTGGTATGGGGAGGCCATGACCCATGCTTCTGTGAGGGATGGTGGTTAAATGTGAACCTCGCATTACACTTCCTAGCAGGACCCTTGGGCTCTCATACCGCCTATGTCTGTCAACACAGACACCACAGTAATCCAGGGCCTATCTTGGCTTCTACCTGCCATTCTTTTATTTTAGTTCTGAATTTGTTCTGAACCATGGTGAAGAAAAATTTCCCTCTCTACATGGAGATCCTTCAGAAACTCAACACTGACCTAAAGTCTTTACTATTCTGCTCTATTCTAAGCATTGAATTCGTAGACTGTAAATAATTTTCTTACTCTAAATTTCTAGAGAGAACACTCTAGAATTACCTCCAGATGCCCCCACTTCCTACTTTGTTAGAGCAAGTTCAAAGTATGCACCAAGGGTGATGGGGACACCTGCAGCTGTAGAGGGGCCACAACCATGCCTTTGCCACACTGCCACCCAGACCATGGTCTTTAGGGTTAACCCCTGAAAACACAAACGGGGCCCTAGGAAAGCACTGGCATTGCCTAGTGGCAGTAACCAGCAGGAGACCTGGGAGGTAACCACAGTTCCTGTGCATGTGACCGTCAGCTCTACTGCTGGCCAGCTAAATGGCCTGGATAAAGCATCAGCATTAGATGTTTTAGTTTCCTACTCTGTATTTGTAAAAATCACCTGTTATTTCTGGTAAATATGAAATTAAATAGTTCCTATAAAGTGTTTACCGCAGTGCCTTACACACGGCTAGTGCTTTAGTACATAGTAGTTTATTATTATTATTTCTCATTCTCCCACACGGACCCTGAACCCTTTAAGGACCAGTGTTCAACTTCATATTCCTGTGATCTGGATTCTCCAGACCTCACCTGTCTTTCGTGCCCCCAGCTATCTGCTGGACTCTGGAATCAGAAGAATGGCCATTCCAGGGTATAATATCCCACTTTCTCAGCAGATTCCCAAGGACTCAAGTGGCCTAGCCCAGAAGTTCAGGGGAGCTGACATCCTGCAAGAGGAATTGTGACACATGGGGCCCAAAAGATAGGGGAGAACCAGGAGGTTCACCTTTCTCTATTCTTTGTGTTGAGTGCTTCCCAGGTGTGTTGTTACTGTACATTTTGCCCAGATATGTCCCGTGGGATGCCCCAAACCATGATGAGACTTTGGGAAGCAGTGGCCAGCTGGGTAATGCCCAGCTTGTATTTGCCCTTCTTCTCTTATCAATGCCCTGTTGCTTCATTCTGGCTTCTCTGGGATTGAAATGGTATGTAAATGTTGACTCAGACTTTATTTTTGAGAGGCTAGCCTGAGCAAAGCCCTGCTCCTTTTTGTATCGCTGGTTCTTACAGCAACAGTTTTTGCAGAGGTAGTTCTCAGTACCTGTTTATTGACTTGAAGAATAAAAGAATAACAGATCCTCCGAATGCCAAACTGCATTAATGCATGAGTCTTGTGTTCACACCTGTATTTCCACTGGACAGAACTCTGAATTTCTGAAGAGCCTCAGTCCCTCTGATCGTAACAAACTGAAGGAAAGAAACACAGAGAAAGAAGAGAGGAAGAGAAGGTGGCAGGAAAAGAAATAATCCAAGAGAAAAACTGCCTTGCAATTCCAATCTGTTCCGATTGCCTTATTTGCCGAGTTTCACTTTGGGCCAAAACAGTGCTAGTTTAGCAAAAGGGAGACCAAGGCTGGAATCACTTTTGAGAACTGAGGGCACCTGGAAGATCTCTGATACAATGAATGGTGGATTATTTTTAATCTGGACAAATGTCAAAAGCATGAGCTGTTAAATGCCAACCACCCAACCTCATGCAAAACTTTAATTAGTTATAATACTTGGAAGCCTTTCCTGGGATGCTGTTTCATTGCCAGTGAACTCACCATGCTCAGTGCCTGGCAACCATCTGGTGCTGAAGTCACTGGGTTGAGAGCCGTAAGCCAGGTCTCGAGTCCCTGCCTTGCTTCCCATTCCCTATGTGACCCTGGTGTGTCCCTTCCCTTCAAGACCTCTGCCGTCCATTGTGCAAAGTGAGGACAAGACGCTCTAACCTTCCACCAGTTTATGGCTGATAGTGAAGCATCCACATCACCCACATGTTGGTCTCCAGAACACATTCACCATTTTGGGAGACAGTAATATGATGGGATTTTGGTTTTCTTAACAGTCTTGAAAGGGCTTTTTAAACAGCGCTGCTGTGCCCACACACCAAGGGAAGAGACAAAAGAAGTCCAACACAAAGACCGGTGGTCAACAGGGCTTGAGGCCCCAGAGTGTGTCAGAGACTAGAGACATCTGAGCCTCTAGACTATAGTTGCCCTGGAACAAATGGAGTGGTCCTAGCTGCCATCCAAGGCAGCCAGTATATGTATCTCGTTCAATGTCAGGTTCATCGAAGCTGGCCTTGCAGTGAGCACTTCATTTTTTCTATGAAGCTGGAGTTGATTGAAGCATTCAGGGCTTGGGTCTCTGCACTGTGCACATGAGGCTTTTCCTGTTGTTCCCAGAATCGCTACAACCTTTAATATGACAACATTCAAAATGTTTTTGCCTCTTACACTGCCTTTTTTGACATCTCAATGATTTTATTTTAGCTGAAAGAGAGAATGGTGGTTTTGGAGTGTTCTCGTTACAGAAGTGGTACAACCTCTGAAGACTCACATCATTTCACAATCTGAGCCTCAAGTGTTCTTCCCTATCAGTGGAGAAGATGCTGCTGGAAGCTGACATACTTCTTTATCTCCAGCACTTTTTACTCCTGCAAAGTGGCTTCCTTAGGTTTTAATCAGAAATGATCATTCTCAATTTTTTTTCTGGCCATTCTCTTCAACTGGAATCTCTTCCATGATGGACCAAGAGATTTATCCCAAATCACCAAAAACTGTCATCAGAATCAGCAATGGCTTTCAGTCAAAGACCCATCTGGCAGGGCACCCTGCCTCTCCTCCAGGCTCCCACTCCACCACCTGGATGACATCTACCCACAGCTGATCACTCTACCACCCTGGCCTTAAGATCTGTGGGAATCAGGCCCTGCCCTTGGAGGCTGCTATGCTGACTTTGTACTCTGTTTCTCAGAGGTTATTTGGTGACTGATGGCATCAACTTCACTTTCACAGGCTCGTTGAGTTCACACCTAGGATGCCTGGGTCTCATTGTGTTTGCTGTAACAAATAATCACTAGCTTCTTACTGTATCCAACCCTGTTTTGAGAAATGAAGGTACAGATCATGCTAAGACTGGGCCATATACTCAAGGAGCTCAGAGTCCATGACACCTGTATATACAGTGGGGGGTGCATAGAAGAAAGAGAAATACTCTATAAGGACGTAGAAAATAATTTCATTAAGGCACTGAAGATTTTGATCTCTCAAATAAAAACACTCCTTTCAATCAAGGTGTAATTATTTGGAGTCTAGAAGAATTTCATATCATAGAGAAATGTTATGCAGCAAAGACCTGCAGCCTTGCAGAGGAATGCACACAGATGTGTACCAAGAAATGTTGCACGTGTTTACTGCATGTGGCACAACATTTTAATCAAGTCGAAGACTTTTGTCTTCCATCTATGAATTTATTTGGCCGTCAAAGCAACTCTGTGCTTGGGATTTCATGTTAAAATTGAGGAGACAGAGGCACCGAAGGGGCAAGCTATGGAACATGGTCCCACTGTCACCGCATAGGAGAACAAGAATTTAAGTCTAAATCCCCTGACACCCAGCTCAGTTACATTTCTACAGGCCCACACTGTCCTTACTGCTATGGGCTCCCCCAGATTCAGTAAAAATAATAATCATAGTTTATTATTTAAAGTAAAATGGATCTAGAAAATTTGTTGTTACCTGTGTTGTGCTGTTTAAACTGACTCTCTAACCCGTTAAGGAAAACAACATGAGAGGAAGTCGTGCTTGTCATCCATTTACCAAACGGCCAGTGTAGAAATCACCTAAAGGCCTGAGGATGCCCTAATCTGCAGAGACAAAGCTGGTGAGTTCCCATTCCTTCCGAAATCATGCAGGGTGACAGGAGAGCTGGGAGGAAAAGAGGGACTCATGCTTAGGTTAGAGTCTGTTGGCATCCACACCTGTGAACATGACTTGCCATGGTCTCAACTGAAAAAAGAGAAACCTAGGCCTGTCCGGAGATGCACTTTTTGGGTGATGGTAAATGTGCTTTCCATGCGTACAGATGGCGGCCTTGCTCTCTGCATGTTTGTACCTCAGACTTCTCTCCCCAGAGGACTGGAAATTGCGGGGCAAGAGAAGACCCAGGCTCGAGAGCACCAGCGTCTGTCCTGGGCTCCGAGCACAGAGAAGCAGGCTCCGGCTACGTTCCAGGGCCTCCACCCACTCTGCTTCTCCCAGGGCGCAGTCCTACCTTTCAAACACACACACTCAACTGCAGGTAAGGGAACGGACATTGCCCTGGGAGTTTCTGTCTTTGCAGAGGAATATTTTGAAAATATCCACTCTTGCTTTCTCCACACTTCCATCCAGCGTGCCTGGCCTCTTCTACACTGTGTATATTCTGGCTCTTTGCCAGAGGCCTGGAAAATCCTGCCAGGCAGCCATTCACGTAGCTGCCCCCGGGGGCAGTGACTGACCGGGAGTGAGACACACCACTCCCAGCCCAGCTGTCTGCTCAGCACAGCTCAAAGCACTTGTACCTTGAGGGAGAGAAACCCAAGCCACACGTTCTGACAGCCTGTCACCTGAGTCCCTTGGAAAACACAATCAAGAGCTTCCTGCCCACTCTTGTCCCGAGCTGGCTGGGCTCAGTAGACGCCATGCCGCCAGCTCCTGGCTTAGCCGGCCTCCCTGGTGCGTCTGCCTTCAACTCTTTGTGCAGCTGGAGTCCCAGAAGGGAGTAATAATTAAAGAAAACTTTGTAAATGTTCAAACTGAATAAAACTGTTGTTGTTGCTCATGGTTCCTTTTCTTCCTTTTTTGCCATCTGGAGCCACAACCTGTCCGGTTTGCAAGCCCAGATCCACGTCCTGCTTCCTCCCGTCACTTGTCTGTCGATCCTCTTCACTGGTGCTTCTCCGCAGAGAAGGGATTTGCTGGTTATTTTTGTCCCCTCCCCTGCACGCCAGAGCCCTGCGAAGCTCGTCACTGTCCTGGCTCCAGCGCACCTCCTCATCTCCCTGCTTTCCATATGCTTTGAAGATATTCCTGCCTCTACGGCTCGTTTGCAAATCCATGTGGCATGTGTGTGCGTGCGGCTGCCTGGGTTTCTTGTCATTGCCACTGAGAAACTGCCCATCTGAAGGGCCAGGGGGCCATCAGAATCAGGCTCTGCCCACAGCTCTGGCTGCGGTCTCAACTTTAAAATATATATTTTTTAAAGCGACACAGGAAAACGAATAGATGAAAAGAAAGTAACAAAGTAAAATCGTACTAATCTTAATGAATTAAGGCTTCAAGTTACGTAGACACTGCAAGCAAGTACAAATCACCCTGTCCATGCTAGGGTAAAGCCAGTGTGATGGACTACATCGTGTCTTCCAAAAATATTTGTGGAAGTCCTAACCCCAGAAACTCAAAATACAACCTTATTTGGAAACTGAGTCGTGTTACAGATGCAATTAGTCAAGTTAAAATGAAGTCACCCTGGAGTGAGATAGACTCCTAATCCCATAGAACAAGTGTCTTCAGAAGAAGAAGTGTAAAGGCAGGTGGCCACAGAGGGAAGACTACGTGAAGACAGCTACGTGGCAGTGGGGGCTGAGATTGGAGTCGTGCGTCACGAGCCGAGGAAAGCCTGGGGCTACCAGAAGCTGCAAGAGACAAGGGAGGAGATTGCCTTAGAGACTTCAGAGGGAGCATGGCCCTTCCAGCGCGCTGACTTAACTTCTAGCCTCCAAGGCTATGAGAGGAGTCACCCTGCTGTTTTATGCCATGCAGGATGTAATAGTTTGTTATGGCAGGCCTTGGGAAATGAGTGCAATGAGAGTACAAGCAGAGCACAATAGCCTTTACGTTAATAGTGGTGACACATATCCTCATTAATAAAATTACATGGTTCATCCAAAACTTACTTACTCAGCATTTAGTCTTCCAGAGTTGCTCTATGCTTTTCTCTATCCATGCTGGTTTTTTTATTAGATGCTGGTCATTGCAGGCATACAACAATGAATCAAGCATCTGTATTTATTCTCAAGGATCGCAGTCAGGCAGTGGAGGGAGTATAAGCCGCCATATAAACTCTCCTCCATGTGGGAATATGGACACCACTCTCAAGAGGAGCATGGGGGAGAAGTGCAGCAGGGGTGCCATCTGGGGACACTGCAGAGGCTTCAGGAAAGCTAGGACATTGGAGCTGCCCGTGGTAGTGATGGTGGTTCTGTGGAGACTGGGGAAAGTAAGTGAAGAACACCTGTGAAAGTAAATATCCCGAGACTACCTAGAGGAGTGAGGGGCAGCTTTATACATGGGGTGAGGCTTGAGCCAGTGCTGGAGAAGACATGACACTCGTAAGGAGAGAAGACTTTGGTAGTGATGGTATTGGCTGACGTTTCCTTTCAGATAGATCAAAAACCATGTGCAAAGGCAAAGGAGGTGAGAGAAAGCATTCAGTCCCCAAGGAAAGTAGGCCAAGGCCAGATCAAAAAGGTCTTCAGAATCAACACGAAATGTCCCAACCTTCTTTCAGCGGATGGTGAGTAGATCCAACACACGTGATACCTCGGTGACTATCGTGACGTGCAGACCATCTTCCGAATCACACACCGTCTTGCCTTTCTTAGATTCAAAATATTTTTACATCTGTTTTTTACTGTGTATCCAAAGCATTTCACTAAATAGTTTTTTATTTTACGCCTACTTCATGAATACTTGACTTCTAAGAAATAATTGCTCTTTATCTAGCCTATTTAATTTACCCTACGGCCTAGCATAGATACATGCCTGAAAATATTTTTTTCTTGATTCAGGCTGGGAGTGAGGTTTAAAAGGCAAATTGTTCCTGCCTCCAGCTTATTAAAGAAACTCCCCAAACCCCTACCCTCCCCTTCATCCATTTTGAAAAGAATCATCCAGATCCAGTGACTCAGGGACAAAACAATCACCACCTCAAGTGGTTCATTCAATCCTAAAGACTAGAACTCTGGAAGGACAGAACAGAGACACTCAGGAGCCTTCCTGGCTGACAGCACTCCTTACCTGTCACCACACATTGATGCCAGGAGGGTGAGGTGAACCACTTCAAGGGGAGAGGGCCATGGAAGCTTCTGTTTGAAACGCTCTCAGACTCTGCTCTAAGCATGTCTTCCTCTGGCTGATTTTAATCTGTATCCTTTCCCTGCAATAAACCATAGCCATGGGTGTAAGTGTTCTGTGAGCCCTGCTGGTAAATTTTCAAAACTGAGGGTAGTTTATGGATCCTCCCCTACAAGCTTGACGTTGATGTCAGAAGTAAGAGGTCTCGGGAACTGTGTCCTCCAGCTATCTCCTGGGCAAACTCTATTCCCCTAAATTCTTTCTTTTTTTTTAAGCCTTTTATACTGGTATTCTAGATTGTATCTCAAACAATAAAGCAAACCTGATAAAGAAGTTCTAAGAGTCAGGCCCTTCATACCACCTATAGTGGAGGTTGTATGTTGTTCTAGTTCTCAGAATACCAGCTATTTCCTCTGAATTCTACGAGGCAGGATTCATCTCAGTACCCTCTAGCACAGTGGCTAACGGAGAGCAGGTTCTCCGAGGTGCCTGTGGCTAGAGCCACATGTAAGACAGGGTCTGTTCTCAGGAGCTCAACATGCACATGTGGAAACTTCTCAGGAAAATGCATGGACTTTCACATTGGTGGCATCTAGTTTCACAGAGAACGGTGACTGTCTCAGTCAGCTAGGGCTGCCATAGTAAAATTCTACACTTCTGTTGGCTTAAGCAGCAGAAATGTATTTTCTCACAGTTCTGGAGACTGGAAGTCCAGGATCATGGTGCCAGCATGATCAGACTCTGGCGAAGCATCTCTTCCTGTCTTGTAAACAAACATCATATTGTCTGTGTTCACATGGCCTTTGCATTTGCAGAGAAAGAGAGAGAGAGAAAGAGAAAGAGACTGAGAGAGAGAGAGAGAGAGAACTTTTTTTCTTATAAGGGCACTAATCCCATCATGAGAGCCCTACCCTCATGACCTCACCTAAACCTAATGATCCTCCCAAAGCCCTGTCTCTAACTATCATCACATTGGAGGTTAGGGCCTCAACATATGAATTTAGGGGGGACAAAATTTTATTTATCGCAGTGACTTAATCTGAGGTGACCCAAACAGCTTTGAGTAGGGTTGGGACTAGTGGACTGAAGAGGAATGGAAAACAGGGTCTGAAGGCGTAGCCTGCAGGGTGACCCCAGGGCCCAAAATGCCCATGTCTTCTGCTCCTTAATCTACTTGTCCCAGGAGGTGCATAAACAGACATTGCAGACACAGGAAGGCACATGTCTTCATCAGCAGAGGAAATAGCTCAGGAAACCTCCCATGTGTTCTTTGCTTTCCCTCTTTATTAAGACCAACCGTAAGAAAAACGAGAAAGGAAAATCCGCTCTTCCGCCTGATATGTGTGTTCTTGTGACTCCCACCTGATGGAGACTGTTGCTAGGAAACTGTGGCCACAGTCTGCAGATTCTGTTAAGGAGAAAGGACCCCTCACCCCTGAGTACGCCCTGAAATTCGCAAAGTGCTTAGCTGCAGCCTGTGGTGCAGCATTCAGGAGAGTTAATGCCAGCAATTCACAGAGAAGGGAACTGAAGATTAGGGGCATCGGGTAGGCAGCTGGTCATGGCACCAGCTCTCCTGCTGTCCAGGGAGGTGCTGTCTCTATTCCATTGTGCTGCCTTCAAGTAGAGGGACCCACTTCAAAGCCAGAAAGGTGAGGCTGCCATGGTCTGCCCTTGAGGGGCACCTCTGGAAGAGGGTGCATCCTCATTAAACATCTTCCTTTGTGTGTTCTCACAAGATGGCGATCCCAGGTCTGGATTAATGCCTGTGTTTGCTGAAAAATAGAGGGGCAGACAGTGCCAGTTCATGGCTGCCTTCAACATGCTGCTAAATTTCAATCTGCTTTAAAGTGGAGAGAAAAAGAGTGAAAAACTAAAATGGGAAGGTGGTGATCGTTACATTTGCTACTTAAAATTCATTAGTCTTAGTCATGACATCAGTAAAATGGGGTGGGAGAGGATAAGGCTCAGATGTCTGGCTGGGGTGAGTGCATGGACACAGTCACCCTGCTTAGAGAGAGGGGACAACAAGCAGCAGGTTTAGGGAAAAATTTCCCCCAAATTTCCCGCTTTTCAACTTCTGGTGCGTTGAGTGTTAGCTAACTGTCAGAAAGGAGGATGGTGATGCCCAGGGCTGGTGGGTGGGGCCCAGCGGATCATGGGAGACACAGAGCTGGAGTGGAGGCTGTGGCTGTATGTGATGGAGGGGAAGAAATTAAAGAAGCAAATAAAAACTATTCTTTTCATAATTTTGGTAAAGAAGAGAAAGATATGAATGAAATAGTGTATTTTATCAGCAGTGTTGGGATTAAGATGGCCAACTCTCAATCCAGGCTGCCTGGGTTTGAATTTTGGCTTTGCCAACTTTTCACTGTGATCTTGAGCACATTACATAGTTTCCCTGAGTTATAAAGCAATGATGCTGATGATGCTGATGATAACCTATTTCGTATGTTCTTACAAACAATGAGTATGTTGATAATATGCAAAGTTATTGAAGCATTGCCATGTCCATGATAAACTCAACTAGTGTTTGCTCATGTCAATTATCCAGAAAAATTATGGAGAAGGGAGGAGTTTGGGCAGTAGTTTTGGAGGCAGATGCAATAGCGAGGGAAGATACTTTTAGGATAAGTGGAGGGAATTGTGCATTCTGACTGCTCTGGCCTGATCCTAACTTTCACTTTTTAGCTAGGTCCGGTCACTTCATGAAATCACAGTGACCAGGGACCCTCACACAAAGCACCAAGATGAAATGAATGTTGGGAGACAGGGCAGATTGGCAGAGCACTCCGTGGGGCAGCTGAGCAGTCCCTGGTCTCATGTCTTGCTATTGCCATAATCAGAAGAGCAGGTCTCATATCTCACCTAAGTTCCTCAGAAATTGAGGCAACATGGATCTCTCAAATGTGAGCACCAAGTCTGAAAACCACTAAGGATAATGAGAAGCTGTTTTGCGGCACACGTTTTGGTCTCCTCCGATCCATGCTGAAAATAGCCAGTTCAATATCATCAGAAGTAAATCAGAAATCCATCTTTCCTGATTCACGTTTATCGTTCATGAAAAAATAGCCAGAGGTATCACCTCACACCCATTAGCTACTATTAGAAAAAGAGAGAAAGAAAGAAAGAAAGCAATGAGTGTTGACAAGGACACGGAGAAATGGGAATGCTTGTGTGCTGTTGGTGGGAATGTAAAACGCTACAGCCTCTACAGAAAACAGTATGGTGGTTCCTCAAAACATTAAAAATAGAATCCAGCGATTCCACTTCTGCGGACATAACCAAAAGAATCGAAATAAAGATTTTGAATAGGTACTCGTACACCCATGTTTATTACAGCATCATTTATAATAGCCAAAAAAATGTCCACTGACTCACAAATGAAAAAACAAAATGTGATATATACATAGAATCGACATTCAGCCTTAAAAGGGAAGAACATTCTGATGCATGCCACAACACAGATGAGACTTGAAGGCATGACTAAGTGAAATAAGCCAGTCACCGAAAGACCAACACGGTAAGATTCCACTTATATGAGGTACCTAGAGATAAAAAAATAGGATGATGGTGTCCAGACACTGCAGGATCGGGGAAATGGAGAGATGTTGTTTCATGGGTGCAGGGTTTTGATTTTGAACAATTAAACAGATTCTGAGAATCGGTTACTCAACAACCTGAACACACTTACCACTACTGAACTGTACACTTGACAATGATTAAGATGATACATTTTACATTTTGTGTATTTTATGTCAATTAAAAGTTTTAAAAATCCCAGCGATATCATGCTGGGAGACATTCTCTGGCCTCATGGAGTTCCCCGTTGGACGGACACAAAAGCAAGCAAGACACAGGGGAGCGTGACAGCAGCTATGAGAGGTGCGGAGCCTGAGGCTGCGGTGGGCGTGGTGCCGGAAGGCTTCCTGAAGGGAAGGGCTTCTCCACCAGATCCTAAAAACCAAGTAAGAGATAGTCAAATAAAGGAGACAAAAATATGCTAGGACGTCAAAACCATATGTGCAAATTCATGGTGCTATTCGGAAACTGCACATGTTTCTGCTGGGCTGGCACATTGGGTGGGAGTTGAGGGGTGTAAAACGTGGGGTTTGTCTTGATTTATCCAGCATCTGCTGTGCCCAACCTCAGGAGAAAAAAAACTTGTGGACATAAGGTGACCGCTTTCAGCAGATAAAGCAGAAATGTGGCTGTGCCCTAAAGTTTCTTCCCTGGGGAAACTTACCACCAGAAATATTGTCCTGAAAGGCACCAGAGTGAACTCTGTTTCCACTCCATAAAGGTTTGCATTTGTTTGTTTCAAGCAAATGCCACCAAGTCCACCTCCACCACCACCCCAAACTATCTGTTATTAAGTCTTTCATTTAGTGGTCGAATAAGCACTTATTAAATTAACCAAGTTCTATGACTATACTCCTTTTCAGGACTTTAATGAACATGCAGGAGGGAGAAACTGCAGGCGTTTGGGGTTTCTTGAAACTGCTCCAACTTCAGGGTTTGATGTAAATAATCTTTGCAACTTCTGGATGCATCTATAAGCATTTGCTTTAAATATGCATGTGTTTTTTCTTTAAATGCAGCACTTTGGACTTAAGATAAAGCTGAAGCTATACAATAGGTAGAGTTTTTTATAAATGGACTATTAACAATAATTGCAAACAAAGCATAGAAAAAAGGAACAGCCAACTTGAGAGACTTCACACTTCACACTTACACTTTCCAACCTTTTTCTTCAGGCCAGGAGGACACCCTCAGTTCTTGGTTTTCTAAGCCACGTTATAACCACAGAAATTGAGGGACTGCTAGATCCAGAGCACTCTGTTAAATGCTGTGGGGCAGGTGGAGTGAGGAAGAGGGAGGGAAGGAGGGAGGGGGAGAGAGAGAGAGAGAGAAGAGAGAGAGAGAGAGAGAGAGAGAGAGAGAGAGAGAGAGAGAGAGAGAGAGAGAGAGACAAGCCAAGTGATGGAGAGCAGTTGAGGGACAGAGATGGAGGAGAGAGAAGTTGAGAGAGGAGAGAGAAAGAAAGAGTAAGGAGGAAGAGTGGGGAAGAGAGAAAAAAATAAAGGAGAAAAATATGGAGAGAGAGAGAGAGACTACTGGATTCTAGTAGGGAATGAATAGGTACACAATACATGTCTTTAAAAGTTTATTATAATAAATTCCATCTTCATTAGAGATCTAAATGGCTGAGTACAGAAATAGGTGAGATAAATTCTCGGTATCAGGGGTGGAAGGTGGAAGTATGAGCTTTTAAGGGAAGGAGGTGTGGGAGTGGGAGAGGAGCCTTTCCTGTGTGCCTCTGTCCCACAGGCCTCTCATGCATGTGGCAGAGGCTGGCCCACACTTTTGAGATGGCTGATAGCATGGAGGGCGGCAGGTGAGGAACAGGTAGATAAATGAACAAATGGGTGAGTGATTTTGAGGGCCAGACACCATCAGCATGTGAGAATATATTTGGAAATGATTTAAATTTGTACGTACTTGGTATCCTGGTAGCCAAAGTTTCAAGGAGAGGAAGAAAACATTGAGCTCCTATGAGGATGGCAACATATTTCTCAGGCCCTTTCTATCATGCATTCTTCACACTCACTCTGTGATGATCAATTTTAGGTGTGCATTTCACTGGGCTAAGGGATTCCAGATAGCTGGGGGAGCATTATTTCTGGGTGTGTCCATGAGGGCATTTCTAGGAGTGATTGAAATTAGAATCAGTGGATGAGGGAAGATCTGCACTCACCCCGGGTGGGTGGGTCTCAGATCAGCTGAGGCCTGGACAGATCAAAACAGCAGAGGAAAGGCTAATTCTCTCTCTTCTGGAGCTGGAACACACTTTTTCCTCCTGCTATTGGGCATCAGAAGTCCAAGCTCTCTGGCCTTTGGTCTCTAGGACCTGCAACAGTGCCGTGGTTTCCCTCCTGCCCCCAATGGATGTCTGTCTTGACTGAAAGTTACACCATCAGCTTCATTGGTTCTGAGGCTTTTGGACATGGACTGAGCCACACTGCCAGCTACCCTGGTTTTCCATAAGCTTGTAAGCCAGTTCCCATGAGTCCCTTTCTGTATATTTCTCTATGTATCCTATTGGCTCTGTCTCTCTGGAGAACCTTCACTAATATATACCCTCTGAGTTGGATATAATTCTCTTTTACAGATGAGAAAACTATGCCTCAGGGAGGCTCAATAAATTGCTCATATTCATTCAATTATTAAGTGGAGAGCCCCATTTGGAATCCAGGCCCACCTGATGTGTACTGTCCACCTGCCCATTGGGTGCTGTTTCCAAGGGGCAAGAGTGTTCATGGGTGGCAATGGAATCTCTATTGCAGTTCAGTGGTGCTTAACTTTTGAAGGTTTAGAGGTCTCAGGAATCTGATGCTGGTTGGAAGTGTGCCTTTTCCTGCTTGACCCTTGGTTTTTCTCTGTGTAGCTACCCAAATCTCATGGTTTCTTTTTTTTTTTTCTTTTTTTGAGACTGAGTTTTGCCCTTTTTACCCAGGCTAGAGTGCAATGGCGTGATCTCGGCTCACCGCAACCTCCGCCTCCTGGGTTCAGGCAATTCTCCTGCCTCAGCCTCCTGAGTAGCTGGGATTACAGGCACGCGCCACTATGCCCAGCTAATTTTTTGTATTTTTAGTAGAGATGGGGTTTCACCATGTTGACCAGGATGATCTCGATCTCTTGACCTCGTGATCCACCCGCCTCGGCCTCCCAAAGTGCTGGGATTACAGGCGTGAGCCACCGCGCCCGGCCCCCAAATCTCATGTTGAATGGTGATCCTGAGTGTTGGAGATAAGGCTGAGTGGGAGATGATTGGATCACGGGGGTGGTTTCTAATGGTTTAGCACCATCCCCCTAGTGCTGTCTCACGATAGAGTTCTCAAGAGATCTGGTTGTTCAAAGTGTGTAACACCCCCTGCCACCACTGCCAGCCCTCTCTTTCTCCTGCTGTGACCATGTAAGACCTGTTTGCTCTCCCTTCACCTTCTTCCATAATTGTAAGTTTCCTGAGGCCTCCCAGCCATGCTTCCTGTATGGAACTGTGAGTCAATTTAACCTCTTTTCTTTATGAATTACCCAGTCTAGGTAGTTCTTTATAGCAATCAGAGAATGGACAAATACACCCCTGAAGTCAACAGTTCTTCAGAAACCAGGCTGGTTTGGAAGCTGTCAGCCTGGTGATGGTGGGGGTGGGAAGATGGTGGAGGTTCTGATAGTAACCTGAGGTTTGCCTTCATTTTTATTCAACCAATTAGGAAGGTCAATGAAGTATGGAATAAGAGATGACTGCTGCTGTTCTGCCACCTCACAGGGTCACGGGAGTCAATGAGGACCTGTGGGCATATATGCAGAAGGCTCTGCATCCTATAGACTTCAAGTTCTGACTCTTTTCCTGAGCAGCCCACCCACTGGGGAGTAAACACCGACACAGCCATAAAGAAAACTGGATGCCACCTGTGACACCACAGAATCTCCTAGTGACCCCTCCTGAGGATCACTGCTTCCTTATGTTGTTTATAAATGTGAACCCAGAATTCCACATGGTGCCTCTATAGGGTGGATGATTGGCCATGAAATCAATATCATAATTGGCTCAAAACCATGACCCTGGCTTCATAGCTACTTCATGAAATAGATGTGCAGGAAGAGTCTTCTCTTTAATCATAGACAACATTGGTGCACAATTAGTATCAAATATTACACTAAGACAGTGGCTCTCATACTTGAGTACGTGTATTAGTCCATTTTCATGCTGCTGATAAAGGCATACCCGAGACTGGGAAGAAAAAGAAGTTTAATTGGACTTACAATTCCACATGGCTGGAGAGGCATCAGAATCATGGCAGGCGGTGAAAGGCACTTCTTATGTGGCAGCAGCAAGGAGAATAAGGAAGAAGCAAAAGTGGAAACCCCTGATAAACCCATCAGATCTCATGAGACTTATACATTATCATGGGAACAGCACAGGAAAGACCAGCCCCCATGATTCAATTACCTCCCCCTGGGTCCTTCCCACAACACATAGGAATTCTCAGAGATACAATTCAAGTATCTCTTGAGATTTGAACGGGGACATGGCCAAACCATATCAGTATGCATCAGAATCATTTAGAGATTTTGTCAAATGTATATGTATTTTTTAAACTCCTAGTGGTAGAGTTTATCTTGCCAAATATTGTATTGCTAGACCGAGCTCCAGAGTTTCTGTGTCAGTAGATCTGGTATAGGGTCCCAGAGTCTGTATTTCTGAAAGATTCCCCAGTGAGGCTTACGCTGCTGGTCCAGGCATCACACCTTGAGAAGCACTGTGTCGGGCGCTGAGCACTGCAAGAGTCCTAGCACCTCTGCAGACTCCATGTCTGTTGGCATTTTTCTGGGAAATACCAAAGTCCAGCTGCCAAATGGCAGGATACGGGCAGTGGACAATTGTCCCAGCAGTTTGTTGTCATACCCCATTTTCTCAAGTGTTGGGAAAGCAGACTGCAGCATGTTTGGCATTTTCAAGTCAGATATAGCTGAATCATTTAAATGCCTTTTGATAATTGCTACTTGACAGAAATAGAGTCAAAAAGTCACACCTTTTCCACTATCAAAAGACAAAAAAAAAGGAAGCATGGACATAGCCTATCTTTATTGATATATATTTATATTTATATGCCATTATATATAGTGACATTACATACATGAAATATAAATATGTGTTTATATATTACACACACATATGAGTGAGAGAGAAAAAATGCTCCATAGCAGCTGAGGATAAAACAGAAAGATACATGCCAAGGCAGCCTCACAATTCAGGACCGAAGACTCAGGAACCCAGTGGAGCGGCAGGTGGCAGAACAGGTGCCAGGGTATCAGAGTTAAAGTCAGAGCCTGCAAGGTGCCCCAGGTGCACAGAGATAGAGACAGAAGGATCAAGATCAGGACAATGTGGTTAAGGTATGGCAGAGGGTGGCTGGCTGAGGCAGCATTGAACGGCCAAGGCACTCACCTTCACAATTTATTGGTGAAAAATCTCGTGAGAAAGGAGACTTAGCACACTGCCTTGCTCATTCTAGGTGTCTGGAGTTGTTTGTGTTTAAGGACTTAGGAGCTATTTTGTGACATTTCTTTGGATCTTGTTTGCATGATTGTTTAAAAAGTTCAGTAACTGTTTTCAGGGACTTCTCATGCATTCATTCAAGAACTATTTACTGGGTATATACTATGCTATAGTCATTAAGTATCCAATGGATTAAAAAAAGCCGGGTGTGTTCCATTATGGGGCCTATTATCTAATCAGTGAGACAGACATTGATCAAGGAATATCCCAAATGGGCAATAGGAAAGGTCTGCTATGGAGAATGGCTCTCAGTAAGTCAGAAGCAGAGTGTAATAGAGGAATGAAACCCACCTGCGCAGCTGGAGAGACTGCCCACAGGATGCACCCCTATGCGCTGAAGCCTCAGCAGTGAATAGAACTTCACTAGAAACAGTCTTTTGCTTTCACACTTCAGCAGTATTATCTCATGCCATCCTCCCAATGGCCTTTACCAGATGGATGATGCATCCCCACTTTGGAGGAGGAAGTAGAAGCTAAGCCAGGGCTGTGGGCTCCACTCATGCCTAGAGTTTCTGGTTCCTCAGGTCAGAGGCAGGCAGACGATTTGTCTTTCTTGATGAATTTCCAGGTGAAGTGGCTGCTGCTGATCTCAAGACTATGCTTGAAGAAACAACCTCTGAGCCAGAGCTGCAGGAATGGCCCATTAGGAATGTGGTTCCCATTTTGAAATCTGTCATATAAGAGAGCATATGGAATACTTGGAGCCTGTCAGATGATGGCCAGACTTTGTCAGAGCTCCTGCTGCTGTGCATGACTCTCATCCTTGATGAGCAAGTCCATCCTGGCTTCAAATGTCATACATCCTTTCATATCCAGTTCAAATGACATCTTCTCCTGGAAGCTTTCATCATCCCTTCCTCCCCCAATTTTAGCTACGCTAAACTAGCATGTCAAATAGTTGGTCTCAGCTTTGGTTTTGACCGTAGTCTTCCATTATACTTACCAGTTTGCAGAGATTATGTCTAATTTATTTTTGTATTCTTGCATAGTGACTTTTCATAGTGTCTTGCGCAAACAAAGCCTTCAATGTACATGGATTGAATGAAAATGTTAAGTGTGTGAAGTCATTCAACTGTGCATTTTCACATTTTATACACTAATAAGCTCATGAAACAATTTGAGCGGGAATCTTTTCTGCTTAGTTTTAGAAAAGGAAAAGGAGGATTCCATGCACAAGAAATGTACATGGCGTACCCAAGTACCATGACTCTGCAATCATGGGTCCTTGCCAAAAAAAAACAACTGGGGCATTAAAATGTGATATTGAGGAGGCTTAAAAAACCCATTGTTTACAATGACATGCAGTGTTTAGGGAAAAACAACAAAGATGAAACAGGACCAGCAGTGAGAAGCTATCACCACCCTGCTGTGGAGACCAAGAGAGGGCATCGTGAAGAAAGAGTGTCGTCCTCTAGAAGTTAGCACCTACGGTGATCTGCATAAGGAGAGCTGAACATACAACCCTGCCCCCACCCTTGATCTCTTGCAGAAGGCAAAGGAGTCCATGCACATGGGCCTCTGGTGTGCAGCAGAGTGAAGGGGATAGACGGAAGATCTGGAAGGGCAAACAGGACACCCAACAGTGACGCCGGCCTCCAATTTCTGTGCATTTTCTCCTCAGCCCTGCTGCTTGAACAATCTCATAAATCTCCCTGTTAAAAATGTCTACTGTGTGGTATGTAGATGGTTTATTGATAAAGACAAGACAGTTTAGTTAAATCTTAGATGGAATTGCTTTAGGAAAAGGCTCATTTTAGAATTCACACTTTCAAACAAACTTTCTGCTTTATGGATGTTAGTTTCTTAAAAAAAAAAAAAAAAAGTCAACAAACCATAACACTGAAAACGTTGTTTCATGCTAGCTTATTACAAACTGCCTCGCTGAGCAGATTGTACATTTATACTCGATGGTAGGACTTAACATGCACTGGGATAATGATAGAAAAATGAAATGAATTTCAACAAATAATCAAGGATGCAGCTTCAAAAGACTGGTGAAATTCTTGCTATGGTAATCTTTTTTTTTCAAGTCATGTATATTTTATGAGTCTGAAACAACTGATTCCAATAAGTCTTTGGGCTATGGAAGCAGAAAAGGAACACAATGTAATGTAGCATAGCATAATATATGAAGCAATCATTCAAACATAGCTTGCAGTACATACGTCAATAAACTTCTACTGTATTGAAGCCAGTGAAGTATAGGAGATATTCAAGCAGAATGTTTATTCAGTGCATTGTAAAAAATCCATTTTTCTTTGGCTTGCCAAATGTGCCTGAAAGTTATTACTAATTTATCATGAAAAAAACTGCCTCTGTGATAAAGGCAGAGAAAACTGGATAATGCCTCATCTTGCTCTTTTGAACTTTAATAAGATGCTGTGGAATTGAGACTATAATGATAATAGTTAATTGGATGGAGCCTTGTCTCGACACAGTGGAGGTTGAGACAAGTGTCAAGAACACAGGCCTGGGTGTCAGAACACTTGGGTTCTTCTCCCATCTCTTTCAGGAGGTAGCTGTGCCACCAAGAGCCTCTGGGGGCAAGCTGAGAGAACCAGATCATGAGCTTGGTGGTCCCTTACAGCGATGGAGTTTGTGATTCTCAGGTATGCTGGAAAATCTCTGCTGTGTTCTGTAGGGTCTCCTCTGGGCTAGACACTTTCTCATCTGCTTGTGGGGAGTGCTTACTCTTCATCAAATTTAACTGATGGTAACTCATTTCCACCTGCCTCTGAACAGCTGAGACAGCAAAGTGTTCTATAGAGAACAGTGACTTGTAAAGCCCCAAATGGTAGGTCTAGGAAAGTTTTCAAGTATAAATTGGAGAATCTAGTGGAATAGTTGTATTTGATTTCCACTGCTTCATAAAAAATTATCACAAACTTAGCAATTCGCATTGATTATCTCATGATTTCTGTGGGACAGGAAGCCAGGCATAGCTTAGCCAGGTTCTCTGCTCAGAGTCTTATAAGACTATGCTCAAAATATCAGCCAAGATGCTTTTTCTTTAGAGGATTAATGGGAAAAGTTCTGCTGCCAAGCTCCTGCAGGTGGTGGGCAGACTTCATTTCCACGTGGCTGCAGAACTCATGGTTGCTTGCTTCTTCAAGGCCAGCAGTGCAGCATCGCTCTTGAGGGAGGGGACAGTCCCTTTGTGAAACACTTTCCCTGATTGTGTCCTGCCTGCCCAGCACAATCTCCCATTTGATTAAGGTCCCATCTGATTTGGGCCCTTAATTACATTTGCAAAATCCCATCACCTTTGCCTTATGACAGAACCCAATAATGGGAGTGGCACCCTTTTTAATCAGATCTCCCTCTACACTCAAGGACAGGAGAGTATTCAGGGTGTAGAACCAAAGGGCAGGATGTTGAGGGGCATCTTAGAATTCCTGTCTACATCCAGAGAAAAGGATGCTTTATATATTCCATTCATCATTCAAGACCAAAAATTCTAATTCTAATTCCTTGAGAAAGCAGTCGTAACTGATGTTCCCATCCTCTGAACTCTCCTGATACGGCTGGACCAGCTCTTTGGCTCCCACTACATTCTGTGATTTGCTGATAGTTTATCATTCTCTGCTTGGTTTCTCCCAAATTGCCTGCAAATTACTTAAAAACAAAGATCAGCACTTTTAAATCATTGCATTTATATTGAACATGCCAACTTATATATATAGTAGATAGTAATTAACGATTGATTGCTAGTATTATAGAAGTACTTGATATGTATATGGTTCTGCAAAGTTTGTAAGTCACTTTCGAGTGCTTTATTCCATCTGATAACTCTGAAAGGTGAATACCCGGAAAGTACTTACTAAAACATGCTTGGTAGCAGGAAAAAGACGCACATCAAATTAGCTGTGTTGTAAAATGTGTAACATATAAGCGAAAAATGAAGAAAAATTTTGAATAAATTATACCTGCTCTGCTCATGTTTTTTATAATTACTAGATTACTTCTAAGATAGCAAAATCCCACTTTTTGTTTACTTTTTAAAACTCCCTGTTTTATTAATGTCCTTCAAAAATTGGCACATTTTATTTCAGAAAACAACTTAGGGGAGGGATGGTCAAACAGACCGGTGAATCAATCAGTATAGACCAGACCGTTCTCATTTGCGAATGTGTTTCCAGTTACAGACAGAAGGATCATTTTGTTTTTATTTAATTTTTTTTGTGGCCACATCAGAATTTACTGACTATAGATTCTGCAATTTTAAGTTTTCTTTAGGGATCATTATTTCTTTTTTTTAACTTCTATGTCAAGTTCAGGGACATGTGCAGGCTTGTCATATAGGTAACCTTATTTCATTGGAGTTTGTTGTATAGATGATTTAACCACCCAGGCATTAAGCCTAGTTACCATTAGTTATTGTTCCTGATGATACCCTCCTCTTACCCTCCACCCTCCAGTAGGCCCCCGTGTGTGTTGTTCCCCTCTATGTGTCCATTTGCTCTCATCATTTAGCTTCCCCTTAGAGTGAGAACATGCAGTATTTGGTTTTCTGTTCCTGAGTTAGTTTGCTAAGGATAATAGTCTCTATCTCCATTCATGTTCCTGCAAAGAAACATAATCTCATTCTTTTTAATGGCTGCATAGTATGCGATGGTGTATATTTACCACATTTTCTTTATCTGGTTTACCATTGATGGGCATTTAAGTTGATTTCATGTCCTTGCTGTTGTGAATAGTTCTGCAATTAACATACATATGTATGCATCTTTATGATAGAAAGAATTATATTCCTCTGAGCATACACCTAGCAATGGGATTGTTGGGTTGAATGGTATTTCTGTTTTTAGGTCTCTAAGGAATCATCACACTGTCTTCCACAATTGTTGAACATTCCCACCAATAGTGTATAAAGATTCCTTTTTCTCCACAACCTCTCTAGCATATGTTATTTTTTTTCTTTTTAATAATAGCTATTATGACTGATGGGAGATGATATCTCATGATGGTTTTGATTTGCATTTCACTAATGATCAGTGATGTTGAATTTTTTTATACAGTGATTGGCAGCATGTGTGTCTTCTTTTAAAAGGTCAGACATGAGATTTTAAAGTAAAAATATTCAAATAGTATAGAATTGTTCATTGTGACAGAACGAATACCATGAGAAACAATAAATGTAAATCTGCAGATTTAATTAAAATATATAAGATGGAATATGGCTATAGCAAATGATTCACTTAAAAAGATTGTAAGCCACAGGACGGTACACTGCTGACCAAGGTAATGTTTCACCTCTCCCTTCACATAGAGGACATGGTTCACCAAGCATTTTCTGAGAGCAGAAAGGCCATGGGAGGCACAAGAGGAATGTGGCAGAGTCCCTGACCTTAAGCAACTTTTACCTGCATTGGCTCCATGCAATTAGCTATAATCATGTGTTATGAGGGTAAGGTCAAAGCAAGTTGCATTTTGAGCCCAAGGAAAGGCTCTAACCCCTGAAAAGGGAGAAGAGGACATTTCACCTGAAGGTAAAAGGTTAAAGATGGAGAGAACAACACTCTAAGCAGAGGGAAGAGCACTTACAAATGCACAGGGGTGCAAAAATGACCCCAATATATTGAGAAAGCCAAATAATTTGATGAGAGTAATGGAGGTGAGAAGGCGAGAGACTGGTCTGAAGAGACAGACAAAGAACGTACGCCATTCCTTAGAACACCAACATGTTCCAATACATGATGCTTAGAACACTAAGCCATCGACTTCATTTAGACTCAGCGTACTGTATGTGGACATATAGGATGCTAAGATACTTAGACATCACTATGACCATAGAGAGCTACTGAAATATTTTAATCGTATTTTTAATTGTAAAAAATTTACTCTGAAAGTCACAGGAAGGATACATCTGAAGGTTGTGAGTGGTGAAGACAGAGTAATTATCAAGAATATGATTGCAATAATATGAGTCAAAAAGTATCAGCCGTAACCAAAGCAATGCCATCAGAGAAGGAGTATTTGGTATTTTTAAGAAATAAAATCTATCAGATTTGTTGGTTAATCCAGTGTTTTTAGGTTACACCAAGCGAAGTTGAAGGGAAAAAAGGTAAGGCCAAGATTTCTCACTCAAATAACTTGGCAGTTTTGGGGACTTTCACTGTGATAAGGAAACAGAAAGAAACAGATGTTGTAGGAAAAGAATGAAGTTATTTTTGTAATGTTGAATTATGGGCATCTGTGAAACCCAAATGGAGGTGTGGAGCAGACAGTTAGATGCACAGGTCTGAAGCTTTGAGGAGGGTTCAGGTAGTGCTAAATTTGTAAAGAAGGGAGAGGACAAAATTCCACTCAGAGGTAAGAGCCCTTCGAAATACACAGGGGTACAGAAATGCTCACAATGTATTCAGAAATCCAAATAATTTGGTTAGAGTAAAGGGGGAGAGAAGGTGAGAGACTGAAAAGATAGACAAAGAGCATGCATGATTAATATAATACGTGGAGAGTTAAGTGCAGGTTGCCCAGGAATAATGACTGCTGTGGGAAAAGGAGAGGAAATGCAACATATAAACAGTATACATGAGAAGGGAACTGAGAAGGACTTGGAAGCAATGACCATGAGTGTGGCCCCAGAATGCTGCTCTGGAAATTTACTCTAACCCAAATCCTCAACTGCCTTTCTGGACTTTCTGTATATTTCAAGGTGCCAATTAGATGATGTTTCTGCTCTACTGAAGGATTTTTAATGGCTCCCCACTGTGTTCAGAATAAGGACAAGTTCCCCCATCAGGCCTCACAGAGCTGCTTTCAGTCCCATCTCCTCTTACGTCTGGTGCTTAGAGGTTCATCTTTCTCTCTTTGCACCCACCATTTTCCCAAATGCAGTCCCTATCAACCACGTTCTCCCATCAACTCTCTCTCAGTTTTTAATGTCTCCAGACATTCTTTCCTAAAGGAAACACTTCCAGAAGTATCTAAGAATGGCTTCGTGCCTCTCCTCTGTGTCTTCATGGACTTCATCAAGATTTGTCAGGTTATGAGTGATGTTGGTGAAGATGGATACGTAGGAATGAACTGAGGGAAGTGGGACACTGATGGCCAAATGACCCATTTGGAAGCTGCAATGATTCACATCCAGGAGTGATGTGGTTCTGGACTAGAGCAGTGTATCAGCTAACGTTGTCTGGGTTGCATGCAACAGATACCGAAGCTAGATAACTTAAGCAAAATGGGAAGCGAAGGAAAGATCTTGACTAGCTGAATAAATCTACAGAATAGCTAGAGAAGTAGGCATACAATAGTGAGGAGCCAGGGAATGCCTAGAGCTTTGTAAGCCACAGCCACCCTCTCATGTGAGCACTCTACTGGAATCAAGTAACTCTCACAGTGGTGGTTCTGTCTGCCACTTGGCTCAGATGTCAAAGTCCAGGATGGGACCATGGCATTGGCCTGTGAGGAGTAGCATGTCTGATCTTTTTGGGAGAGTAGAGAAAGACATTGTTTAAAAACAGTGTCACTTGTTGACTGTTGCTTCCAATAAAGACAAGTGGTTCGATGAAGAAATGAAGTAATTTCCTTAAGGAAATGAAAACAGCTTCCTATGAGGAACATGATTCTCAGAAGGAGTAATCAAGAGATAGGAAAGGTGGTTTCAAAAGGAGGTGGGACACATGCTAAATGGGTTTTGTTTTAATCCCTAAGAAAAGTCAGTCTGCAGTGTAGAGACATAGAGAAGGGAGCCTTACTGCAGCCGTTAAGGAGGAACTGACAGGTCCTTGTGATGATCTTCCATGAGAATGCTCTCATGCTTTGAAGGTAGTCTGCATTCAAGGAAAAAAGTGCCATCTTTGCCTTCAGGATATGATATGCAAAGTGACTTGGTCATGTTTTCAAATTTCATATCACTCTTTCCTCCAAATTTTGTTTACCTAGAGATAAGACATAAAGAATGGTGTGCAGTGACTTCCCAGAGAAAGAAAAATACATCACAGAAGTTAATCATACCCAGTTTAATTATTAAATTAATTTCTGGAGAAAAGGATAGGTGCTCCAAATTCGAATGTATGAGATGCTCTCAGAAATAAAAGTTCTGTACCAGGAGTCACTGATATGCAGGTGCCGGGTTTCTGATCTGGGGGTTTCTATTGGGCCATAAATTAGCTGTATGTCTTAGAAGAAGTTAATTAGTTTCCTTAACTGTAAAGGAAATTTTATCTTAACTGTAAAGGATTTTGATCAAAATCCAAGGACTCTTCTCAACTTTGAATAACATCACTCAATTATATAGATACTTAAATATTGACCATTTTACTGCAAATTCTTTACTTCACAAACCCGTCTTCAGAACTAACAAACACTTGATGTACAGATAAAGTATGCCAGATATTGAGTTGTACACGGGTTAAAAACTTTTTATTCTGATAAGACAATGCCAAGAAGGAATATACAAAGTTTATTTAAAATTTATAGAATGTCTGACATTAAGTGGGGAAAATATTATTTATAGATGCTAGAGAGAAACTTGTAGAAAGTTCATTCGTATGGTAACCACGAATCTCTCATTTCCCTGAAAGATCTTTCCTCGGAATGACTCATTCTTTCCAGCAAACACACTCAAGGCTTAAGGAAACACTTTTGATCCTGTATAAATAGTGGACATAATAGTATGTACCTATGGAAGAAATAATTTGCCTCCAGTTTTTTGGCTCCATATTCCAGTAATAAATGTTTTCTTTGAATTATATCACAAATTGTGTCTGATCATTCATTACTTGAGAAGTTAAACTGGCCTCCGTTGAAATGTAGAATCATGGTTCTATGATTCCATGACTCCATTTACAGGGACAACTTGAAGAGAAGCTTAAAAGAGCTGCTCCCTGTCTCACCTGAGCAAACATCCCCTTGTGTGTGGCTGGGTCTGGCAGCTACGGGTGGAATATGCTAAAAGGTGAGAGGGACCAGATGTCTGAAAACTGGTATATCCAAAGTTACTGAAGCAAAGCTTTGTCCAGAGGGTGGACAGGGAAACCGAAGCAAAAACTATGGGTAGAGGGTGGACAGGGAAAGATCTGAAAATCAGAGAATGCCTCTAAGAATAAGCTAGACTGGATTGCAAGCTGTGTCCTCTGTGGACACATGGAGGCCTGTGTGAGTGCTGCCCACGGAACTCAAGTAGCCGTGGCTTGTTGCATGGGCTGTTAGCCATGTGGCGTCTGGTTCGGATTAAACTAAATGAGTGAAGTCTGTGATAAAGCATCTGTACTTTGTTCTGTAAGGCCCCTGAACTTGCTACTCACGTTGACTCTTTTCTTCCTAGAAATTAACACAGAGAGAGAGAGAGAGAAAAAAGAGCAGTTATAAAATTCACAGATTCATAAAAAAAATAAAGCAAAATGTTCTCTCTCTTCTATCCAAGAGAAGCAAATCTATATATAGTACTAAAATCCTAAGGAGGACACCATGTAATAGAATGCTTAACGTTTTCAACAACATTTGTAAGGTATATGCGATGTTAGGTTTTAAAGTCCTATTTTACACAATATTCTTCTACTACGTTCCTTCTGAAGGATTTCTGATGCTGTAGAGCAGTCAGCATTTTTGTTTAAAACAGCACGGGAGAAACTGTACTACCTGGGTTTTATGTGTGACTTCTCTTCTGGGCTCTAAGTTGCTTGAGATCAAGAAGAATGTCTAATATTTAATCATTAAATAGCTATGTAATAATAACCACATCATTACCCTAACTCCCTAACTCACCTTTATATAATGTACGTATAAAGTTCTATTCTTTGAGATTATTGAATGTATGTGTATAAACACACACACACACAAACACACACACACACACAAACACAGAGAGAGAGAAAGAGAGAGAGAGAGAGAGAGAGAGAAAGAGAGAGAGAGAGCTTTTTTTTGTAAATTATACAACAATGTTAATAGGGTCCTGATATTCGTATATTCAGATCCTAGTTCCTGATGACTTGAAGTGGTGTTTTCTGTGTCATGGGTCTGGTGGCTGGGAGATCATCATTTTATAATTGACTCCCCCCACGGTGTCCCCACACTAACCCACACTGAAACTCATCTGCCACTTCCCACCCCCTCAGCCAGCCTGGAGCAATCCTCCTGCTGCCATCTATCCCTGTCGGTTTGACGTCTTTCTACCCAACGGCATTTTTAGTTTTGTCTGCAAACCTAGAAATGACATAGTGCACCCCCTCTTCCGGATTAATAAGTAAAGTAAGAAATAAGATTCATCTGACAAGTATTTTGTAAAACATTCATTAGTCCTTAAACATCTGTAAGGAAACTTGTTTTTATTGTTTTTGGTGGTTTTTTTTTTTTAGCAGTTTCATGATAATAGAGATTGGAGTAATTTTAGATTTGCATGTTTGTTAAAATACTTTCAAAGGAAAAATAAAACTATAGAGTGACGAAATACTGGATCTGAAGATGTAGTAGGAGCACGACGCTGTCAAGTGGCCCTTACAGTAGTGTCTGAGATTTAAAAAGCTGCACCAGAAAGACAGTGAAAGAGGAGACAGAGGCAGAGAGAGAGAAAAGGAGAGAGAGACAGAGAGAAAATAGAGGAAGGAAGAGAATGAGAGAGAGAAGAGGAGACTGCAAAAAAAAAGATAAAGAGACAGAGAGAGAAGAAAGAGAAAGAGATGAAGGGAGAAATAGGCAAATTAAGAGAAAGAGAGTTTAAGAAACAGACACGGAGCTGCCTTCAGCCTGGGAGTCCGAAGGAAGAGGGCCAGCTCTGCAGTCTGTATGGGGCTGGAGTAGAGGGGTACAGAAGGGAATGGAAAACAAGAACTCACCCCCTTTTCCTGAGTCAGCTGCTGTTCCTTTGCTGTTTCCTGTAGTGGGTATAAGGGCTCCTAAATGGTCCCTGGGAACAGCTGTGTAGACAGCGCCTGCATAACCCATTGTCTCTTCACCTGTGTTCTGTTTAAGGCTCTTAGAAACCCTGCAGAAAATGTACTTCCTTCCCTGTTAACCTCTATCACCACCTAATTCAGGGTACTGAAGGATTTGCAATGAAACCAATGTATTACCTGTAGTTGAGGCTTCTTGGAGAGGAACCCACCTTCCCCTGGACACATACACTGCCCAGCATGTTTGGGGCACAGCAGGTGTCTGGCATGGCATCAGTCTCACCTATCCAGTGGCCTGTCCTACATCACCTGTGTCTGGGGAGGCTCTGCAATCAAAATGTATGTGACGGTGAATATTAAGAATTAGTCAAGCACAAATGATAGTGATTGCTACCATTATAGTAAATATTATATTAATTCAGCTATTTACAAATATCAGAGGTTTTAAGACTTCAAGTAGTATTGAAATTATACAGAAGAACTCCTTCAATTAAATCCTCCAGGGTTGAACAAGGAACCACAGGAGTGCTAGCTCGCCAATTTTTAAAGCTGTGGTTTGCTTCTGTTCCAGAATCCGAAGATGGAGCTTCTCTGATCTCAAGCTTTTATCTTCATATCAATCTAAAGTCAGTTGATAGGTATCTAGGTTGAGGTTGCCTGTGTCTCATGCATTGGCAGATTGTCGGAGCTGTATTAATTTGCATGAATTTGGTAGTTTACAAGGGGACAGAGGCTCCTTTCTCAATGTTTTTTTTTTTCCTTCATCAAATCCTCCATAGGCCTCTGTGTGATCAGCACATTCCAGCTCAGTATCCAGGGAGACGTTTCCAGATTCATCATTGTCTTAGTATCTGCTCCACAAGTCATCAATTTGCAGAGGAAAAGTCTTGAAAGAAGAGGCTCTAATTTGTTGTATTTTTGCAAAACTTCATAGTTTATAAAGTGCTGTGGAAATTTTATGTTCAATCTAAACAATATCTCTTACAATCTATAGTAAAATGGTACAATCACTATTTTACTAATAAAACACTATGTTGTAAAGTGTTAAATGCTCCCCTAAGGGCAAGGACAAGCTCTGGCTTTTCCAGTTAGGTAAGTTTTCAAGATGATCAATCTCAGCTTCTATCAGTTTTAATGTGCCCTCACTAATGACCAAGGGAACCATGTGAGCCTGCAGAATCAGAGACTGGCTCTTTTTGGCTTTGTGAGTCAACACTATGAACTCAGTGAGTTTTCTTTATTTTCCTTTTCAGCTCCAGGGTAGGATTGTGGTAGTTAATGTAGGAGCTCACAAGGTGCTGATTTCCCCTTTGAAAGCACAGGCTCCACAGGAAACCACATGCTGTGTAGCTGCCTGACCAAAGCCCAGCCAGCATCTTGTCAGTTTGGAATCACTAAGTGGACATCTGCCCCTTCTGCGCCCTGCACACTTGCAGTTCCTTGCCTCCTTTGAGAAGAAGCTATGTTAATGGGAGCCACTTACTGCCACCTCTCCAGGGCTTTGCAGGTGCACCTGTCTTCTCCAGCCTGTAGTTAAGTCCCTTCTCTGCTCCTTGTCTAGGATGAGACAATGCAGCTGTCACTGCTGTATGTTCTAGAGCACTGCTTTAGAATACATTCTCCCAGGTTTCCTATGCTCAGGAGCTTTCTGGACAGAGATTTTTTTAAACCTGCTCAGGTCCTCCAGAAGTAAATGACATGCTGGTTACTTTTGTACTCATTTGTTTTCTTTTGAACCTGGAAAATACATGTGAAATTTTATCTCCTTAAAATACAAGTTTGCATGGCCATTTTATTATCATTCTTATATCTATTTAATTCATATAACTTTGCTTGTTCATCTGTAAAATGGGTTTAATGGCGTTTGCCTGATTGACTCCATGGTGTTTCTGTGTCATGTCTTGCTATGCCTAAATTATTGATTGGTATAAAATATCCTTTCTGAAACTGGCCCCATGGTGACCACCAGTGGAAACCCACACATATATTATCACGTGACTGTATAGGTTTTATTGCCACCAATATTTTGATCCACAGGAATTTATTGAACTGGCAAAGAATAGGTGAGGAGTAAATTAAAAGATGTAGGGTGGTCCCCTACCCTCTAGCTGCTTAGAGTGAAGCAATGGGGTTTGAATGCTGGAGCCAGACTGCCTTGGTTTGGGTGCTGACTCTGCCACCCTCTCACTGAGCGACATGGGCAAGGTGTTTTGTTTCTGCCTGCCTCAGTTACCACATCTGTGGAATGGTGACAGCAACCACCCCTAAACCATGGGGCTGCTGGGAGTATTCAGCGAGCTCTTTCATGTACACCACTTTGAAGAATAGCTTGTACAGGATAAATGCTGTAAGTGTTTCTTGAATAAATAAAAAATAGATGTTCTAGTGAAGGAAACAAATGTATTTGACATAATTTCACTATAATCAAACAGCAGGTAGGGAATTTCTCAAGTACTGCCTATCGTAAAGGAAAGGTGAGCTGACAGGACAAACGAAAAGACTATTTGGCATGCAGCTGGGGTGTCATCCCGGGGAGGTCATGCCTGGGGAATGGCCCGCAGTGCTGTACAACTGCACGACGGGGGCCTGAGAGAGGGTGGAGAGGGCTGCACCAGCAAGGAGGACAGGCTGTCCTGGCCACAATGGGGAATCAGACCCCTTTCTCTTCCTTCAATGATCTGACTGTTGTTTGGAATTTCTGCTCTAAATCTTGAAGTCTAAAGGGAAATGTTTGCTTGATTTGTGTTTCCTCTGAAATTGAATTTGACTGGAGATAATGCTGGCATACCCGAAAGCTGCATGTCTGCAAATATCTGCCAGTTCTATTCTTGAAAATTGACATATGTCCACATTCTACAGAGGGATGCTTGTGCGATCCGATTGGAAATAATGGAGCCCACAATGTTACCCAAGAAGTAGATTCCCAGGAGCTAACAGTGCCCCATCACTAGCACTGTGGCCCAGGTGAACCCGGATAGCAACTCCCTTCCTCCAAATGGACATTACAAGCAGGCACTTCCAACACCAGCTGCCTTGGCTGCTCAATTTTCAAAGGATGCCTATCTCTGATAGAGGGATGACTTCCACACTTGCTTCAACAAACCTACAGGTAGATTGACAACAATGGCTTCTGTCTCACATAATTGTTCCTTAAAGAAGTGCTCTCTTGATTGGAAAAGTGATAATTTTATTTCATTTTATTTTTAGAAAAAAAAAAATCACTGAGCACTGGATGCCGAGGACAGCTGGAGTGCGTGGGATGTGGGACGCTATTTTTTCCTAGCTGCTTTGGGAACCAAGCAGATGGGTGGCTACTTGATGACATCAGGGGCCATGTATGGTGCATTCCAGCTGCTGACCACGTGGACACATTTACTACGGGTAGAGAATTTCCCTCCTGCACTCCACTTCTCCCTTGGTCCCAGCTTCCTTAGATTGTTTTTCTGGGCTATGAAATCATGTCTGCCTCCTTCTCTTTCAAATAGGCAGCCATGGAGTCTCCACGGAGAAAAAAATTTCCAAATACGTTTTGTGATATATGCAAAGGGGCTTTGCAGGATTCAGGTAACTTGATCAGAGCATGGACTTTCTAAAGAAAGCAGTGCATGCACTTTCTCCCAAGTTGTGTAGATAAGACAAAGCAGAACTCTCAGGAGAGGCTGGCTCACAGCAGAGGGTTGGAAGTGAATTTCCTGCAATCACAAGGGGAAGGTCTGAGGTCTTCCTACTAGCGGTAGGCATTCCTCTGCTGTTGGATTGGAAACCAGTAATGAAAAGATAACACTGTATATGCATATTTGCACTTTACAGTTTGCAAAGAGCTCTATACTTTACACATGACAAATGTGATTTCAAATACTCTCAGCTAAACACCAACTCCTGGGGCCTCTTGTGTTTGCAAGACAGCCAAGCCTTCAGACATAGGCTCAATATTTCATGGCTGATGAGATGTAAAATCCTCTCCTACGATAAAAGCGTCTGTGAACGTGTGAGTGACAAGCGGCATGGCGTCGTCAAACACGTGGGCTCCAGTCCTGGCTGTCCCAAGTCCCTGTCTGAGTGACAGTCTGCTCATCTGTTAAATGGGGATTCTTCCCCGCATTGCCCATCTTACAGGATAAGGTTGGGTCAGAAGAAAATCCATTTGAGAAACTGCCTTGGAAAGTATAAAGTCTTATGTACATGTTTCCAATATTATGAGTAGTCTAACACTGACATGCTCTCAGGAATATAATAATTCTACATGGAATCTTTATCAAGCAATAAACCTGGACTTCCCAAAAGCCTTACCTCTTTGTGAAAACAAGAACACTTTTTATCATATCCCCCTCTGCATGTCCCTCAGAAAAGGCCAGAAACAAAACCATGTGAGACCGAATTCAGCCTATCTGGGCATTAGGCATTGCATTATATTTTTTTCCTCCCTGTGTTTCTCAGTTAAGCTTTACAGTATCCCTGTGAAGTAGGTAACACCTCTGCAACTTCACCTTCGATGAACCATGCTTAGAAATTGGAGGATTTCTCCAAGACTCAGCTAGCAGCAGGAGGAGCTGGGATTGGAACCCATGCCTTCTGATTGTGACAACTGAGGCATTGTCAGTGGTCGGCTTTCTTGCAGAGATCCAGCAGGCTCTGGTTCAGCCTCCCTTGGGAACTTGCTGCTTTAGAAAACCTTTTCTCATTTCTGTTTGGTCAAATAAGATTTCATCTCTGGCTTCCCAAGAGTCTCTGTGGGAAGGGGACTTGAAGCCAGTTTGGAGTTTTAGTAGAAACTTCTCCAGTACAAGGCAGGTACTCAGGGGTGGGTGCAGACTTGATTTTACAAGTACATCTGTTCTGTTTATTTTTGCTTCTTTGCAGTATTATCAACTTCTGCTCCATATGGGTGATCCATATTGTGCCTTGGTGAAATGATACCACATTATGCTTTTATGCCTTTATCATCAAACACTACTCATGAAAAAATCACCAGGTTTGCCTAGGTTCATCTGTTCAATTTATTTTTCCCAAACTTTATTTTGAATAAAACACCTACGGTAAATGTGATTTATGTAAATGAATAAAACAAAACTGTTATATAAGCTTTTTTGACATCATTCAGTCCCATCCTGTCGGGGCGCCACTATACAAAATCCTCTGGCAGCATGTTTTCCATAGGATTATATTATTTCTGAAATCGCAGAGCCAAAGAGATAAAACTATAATATACTTTCAAACGCTTTAATTTAATTTTTTCTCTTCTCTCCCCAAGCTTCCCATATGGAGGAACTCCAATATTTTAAGAGAAGCTTTTACTTATGAGAATCTTGCAGCACTATTCCAAGTGCCTGTAGCTATTCCTCTCTCTCATACTCTCTGCCTTTCTCTATTTTTCTCACACCTCGCTCCCTGACTTTATTTAAAGAATGGCAATCTATCTTTCCTTCCCCCTCCCTCCTTTATTGTTATATTTTCTTACTTTCTACCCCCTGGGACCTTGAATGGAAGAATTTTCACTTTCCAAGCTAGTGCTAGGGGCCAACTCCTGTGTCCTGGATTGACATACATTATCTCACGTATTTCACACAACGCACAGCTCTGGCAGGCTCTCTTATCTCCACTGGGCAGATGGGAAATGGAGGCTTGGGAAGCTGAAGGGCCTGCCCAGCTCAAGGGCACAGCACAAGGCTAACTGTGGTGCCACTGAACTTGGGGACATCCAAGTGTGCACAGGCTGTCTTGGAGGATAAATGCCTTTGCACTGACTATTCCATTGATGCGGACCACCATGTGTAGCTGATGCCCTGGGCGGCAAGACCTGGCTGCTGCTAACCAAGGCTCACCACAAGGGAGACCCAACGGATCATTTCATCCAGAGGACACTCCTGAGGCCCTACATGTCAGCCTGCACTGGCCCCTTTGTTTTATAAGGTGAGTAAACTGAGTTCCAGAGAGAAGGTCATGGCCTGCCCAAAGCAACACATCTAGCAATACCAAGTGTGTGATAATGAGATCTTTGAGCTCTGTGCCCAGCACGCATTTCCTTATCACCTAACACTCAATTGAAGACCCACACTGGCCCCAGAATGAAGAAGAAACCACTGATTAATTCACTAAATATTAGTTTGTAAGAACGTCTCAAAGTACACGTCTTATATCAAATGAGGTGATAGACATTTACACTTAACACACTACGTGAAAGCTTTTTCAAATTATACGTTACTTAAATACCTGTTATTTTGATTGTTGTAAATGTGAATATTGAAGAACAAAAGTGAATTAAACGAATCTTTCCATCATAAACAAACGTCAGCTGGTTTGAGTACCTTTGGCTCATTTTTTCATGTTTGTTGAAAGCTCTATCTTTTATCAAAAGCTGAATTTGCATTACTGTTGAGAAATCCTCTACAAGATTTCTCAAAGAGTTCTTTAAATTTTGTTGTAATTTCAAACACAATATTCAAACACCGAATTCTTCAGCCCAGCGGATTTTCTTGTGGATTACTCATCAGAAGATACATACTCACTATAATAACTCCAGAGGCTGTAAATCCCTGGAAAGTTCATTCAAATGACAAATTTCTATATCCTCATTTTTCTGGTACAAGGATAGAAAGTAGTGAATATTTCTGAATGCCTCTCACTGCAGAATAGCAGGCAAAATTGAAAAAAAAAAAAAAAAAAACAAGATTCTTAAGTAGAGAAGAACTAGTGACAGGTTGGTATTTTTCGTTCTATAATACCCTGTGAAATTGCTTAGCCTAAAGGTAGTCATGAGAACACTTAGTCCCAGTAAGCACTGTATCTCTCACATGGTAACTGCAAAAGAGTAGTCGTACATTTGCTGGCCATCAAGCAGCTATCATGAGCATTACTGTTTTAATACTTACTTCATTTGCTCGTGATTCATGGTCAGTGTCAGTGTTTGGGAATCTGTCTTTGATTATGAAAACTGAGGTTCTATGTTGCTTTTATTCTTCCCTTTTTGCCACATTCCTACTTCAGGGGAAAAAATGTGCTCTCAATTGACTGAATACCTGGCTGAGGAGTCCCTTCCTAGCTCAGTCCCCAATGCTCATAGGGAAAGGATCATCGTAAGAGCCTTTCTATTTCAGAGTGCAACTTACTCCTCATAATAATTGCTGTCCTAAAGAAGGTGGTGTTTTTTCTCCTACACAGTTCGTATTTGGCATTTAACAATGCAACGCCTCACCTCATTCTCTGCCTGGAGCTTTAAATGAGAGCTTTAAAGTGTTAAGAGTCATGAAAGACTTTTTGAAACATTTCACCTTAATGAAGAGTAAGGAGTTAAGAAAGGGTGGCCAGGAAAAGGCAAAGGCAAAATCCAGAGTCATAGTTCAGTAGCAGTGGCCTCTGTATGCACTATTGCTTTACATGCAGGAGGTGCTCCACATGGATCATGTAGCAATCGGACAACGAATGTGTCCTTCCTGTGTTGTAGCTGATAAAGAGAAGCTCAGAGAGGCAGGTGACTTGCTCAATTCCTGCTTCCAGCACCTTCAGGTATTCTTACACCCAGATCTCTACTTTCTTTCCTCTTTCCCCTTCAAATTCCTTTCCAGACTTATGCCCATTTTGCTTTGAGTGTCACACTCAGAGATGATTGGATTAATGCATTGTTCAATATTCTTCCGGAGAGAATTGCAGCCAGCGGGAAAATTCACTGTAGACCCAGGTGTTGGTGAATAAGCTCTACCTTAAGCCCTATTCTGGACGAGCAAGTAATGAATTACACATTTGATTTCAGGATTCCAGTTGACCCTTGATTTCCTCCGTTGGCAGAATCTGCTTTCCTAGGCTTTGGAACAAGAGCGAAACACTTGTTCCCTCCCAAAAATACCTAAGTCAACAAATGAAAACATGAACTTCAAAGGATAATATTGAGCCTAGTGTCTGGTGGCAGGAATACGGCAGAAGAGCACAGAATGACTTTGTGGGTTACTAACCACTCTAATTACATTTCTTTTAATAAATCAGTATGCTAGTGCCTAACATGCCACATTCTTTTGAGAATTATTTACAACGCTGCACTTAAAAATGCCAATATCCTCACCAGTGCAGTGGAAAGCATTGTAGTACTTTGAGATGACACTGCTTTCACCAGCTGAGCCAATTCTACTCCTATGTTTATTTCTATTGCCATCTAAGTCACCTGCCCCTCTGAGCTGCTTCTTTATCAGCTACAACACAGGAAGGACACCTTCGTTGTCCGATTGCTACATGATCCATGTGGAGCACCTCCTGCATGTAAAACAGTAGTGCATACAGGGGCCACTGCTACTGGACTATGACTCTGTAGTCCAGTAGGTTTAATATCTCAGGCTTCCAAGAGTCCTGGAGTCTCAGGATCTACCCTCATTTCTACCTTCCACTTCCTACACTCCATGCCTAAATCCTCTGGGTTCTGTTTGAGACATGACTCCTATATCTAACTACACTCTCCAGCCCTGATCTCAGATTTTTTGTGGAGTTTTAAGGCCTCCATTGTCAAGTACTCATGTACTATTTCACATCTGTACAATTGAAGCTGCCAGCAGTGCCTTCCAACTCTGGCCCCCTTTTTTAAATAAACATTTTAAATATATTTTGGGCTCCCAGCAAAACTGAACAAAAGGTACGGGTACCTGCCATATTTTCCCTGCCCTCACATATACATAACCTCTTACTATCAACGTCTTTCACCAGAGTGGGAAATTTGTTACAGTTGATGAACCTATACTGACACATCATTAGCAGCCCAAATTCATACATTCCATATCTTTGGGCAAATATATAATGGCTCATATTCGCCACTATAGTCTTATACAGAATAGTTTCACTTCCCTAAAAATTCCCTGTGATCCACCATTCATCCTTTCCTCTTCCCAGCTCCTGGGAGCCATTACATTTTTTGTCTCCATAGTTCTCCTTTTCCAGAATGCCATTTACCTGGAATCACATGTAACCTTTTCAAATTGGCTTATTTTACTTAATAATATGCATTTAAGTTTTCCCCAAGTCTTTACATGGATTAAAGTTTACTTTTTGTACTAAATAATATTCTGCTCTCTGGATTACCAGTTTGTTTGTGCATTTACCTACTGAAGGACCTCTTGGTTGCTTCCAAGTTTTGTCAATTAAATATAAAGCTGCTATAAATCCTGTGTGCAAGTATTTTTGTGGACATAGGTGTTCAATTCATTTGGAGCAATATCAAGGAGCCTGATTACTGGATTGTATGGTAAAAGCATGTTCAGTTTTATAAGAAACTGCCAAACTGGCTTTGAAAGTGGATGTACCATTTTGCATTCCCATCAGCAATATACAAGAGTTCCCAATGTATGAGATTTGGAGTACCAAATCATCACCAGCAGTTCATGTTGTCGATGTTCTGAATTTTGGCTATTCTAATAGGTGTGTAGTGGTATCTCATTGTTTGAATTTGCATTTCTCTAATCATATATGATGAGGCGCATCTTCTCATATGCTTATATGACATCTGTGTATCTTCTTTGGCAAGGTGTTTCTTAAGATAGGGCATTTTTATTGAATTGTTTATTTTGTTACTATTTAGTTATGAGAGTTTTTTTGTACATTTGGGGTAGCAGTCCTTTATCAGAGATTTCATTCTGCACATATTTTTCCATAGTTTGTGACTTGTCTATTCATTCTCTTGACAATGTCTTTCACAGAGCAAAAAGTATCAATTGTAATAGAGTATAGCTTATCATTTTTCTATTTTAAAGTTATGCCTTTGATGTTGCATCTAAAAAGTCATCATCAAACCCAAAGTCATCTATATTTTCTCCATTGTTATCTTCTAAGAGTTTTATAGTTTTACATTTTATATTCAGATGTATAATACATATTGAGTTAATTTTTGTGAAGGATGTATGGTCTCTGTCTAGATTCATTTTATGTATTTTTTTGCAAGTGCATGTCCAGTTGTTCCAGAAACATTTGTTGAAAATACTCTCTTTTTAATTTTATTTATTCATTTATTCATTTATTTATTTTGAGATGGAGTTTCGCTCTTGTTACCCAGGCTGGAGTGCAATGTTACGATCTCAGCTCACTACAATCGCTGCCTCCTGGGTTCAGGCAGTTCTCCTGCCTCAGCCTCCCGAGTAGCTGGGATTATAGGCACGCACCACCATGGCCAGCTAATTTTTGTATTTTCAGTAGAGACAGCGTTTCACCATGATGACCAGGATGGCCTCAATCTCTTGACCTCGTGATCCACCCCCCTCGACCTCCCAAAGTGCTGGGATTACAGGCATGAGCCACCGCGCCCGGCCAAAAATACTCTCTCTTTTGTATTGTATTATCCTTACTCTTTGTCAAAGATCAGTTGAATATATTTACATATATCTACTCCTAAGCTCTTTATTCTGTTCTAGCGATCTTTCACTAATACCACTTACTCTTGATTATTATAGCTTTATAATAAATCTTAAAGTTGAGCAGTGTCAGTCTTTCAACCATTCTTCTTTTTCAATGCCATGTTGATTGTTCTGGGTCTGTGCAAACTTTAAAATCAGTTTCCTGATATCTACAAAATAAGTTGCTGGGATTTTGGTTAGGACTGCACTGAATATATAAATCAAGATATTAAGAATAATATCTTGAAAATATTGTGTCTTCTTATCCATGAACATGAAATATCTCTCCATTTACTTAGTTTTTCTTGATTTTATTTTTAATCAAGGCTTTGTAGTTTTCTCACACAATTCTTGAATGTGTCTTGATACATTTATACTTAAGCATTTTATTTTGAGGAAAACTAATATAAATGACAAGGTGTTCTTAATATAAAATCCCACTTGTGCATTATTGGTATATGAGAAAGTTATGACTTTTGTATATTAACCTTATATTTCCTAAATTTGCTATAATTATTTGTTAGTTTCAGGAGTTTTATTTTGTTGATTCTTTTGGTTTGTCTACATAGACAATCATGCCATATGCAAAGAAAAATGTTGATTTCTTCCTTCCTTATTAGTATGTTTCTTTGCTTCAATTTCTTGTCTCATTGCATTAGCTAAGACATTCGGTCTTAGGACTGAATTGACATTGAAAAAACATGGTAAAAAGAAAAGATCCTTGCCTTGTACCTGATCTTAGTGTGAAAGTTTTGAGTTTCTTACTACTAAGCATGATGTTAGCTGTAGAGTTTTGTAGATATTCCTTACCAATTTGAGAAAGTTACCCTCTATTCCCAGTGTATTTAGAATGTTTATCATGAATGGGAAGTAGACTTTTTCATATGTTTTTTTTTTTGCATTTATTGATATAATCATGCAATATTCCTTCTTCAATCTGTTTATGGATGTGATGTAGTACATTAGTTAATTTTTGAATGTTAACCAGTCTTTCATACCTGGAATAAATCCCACATGATTGTGGTATGTAGTTTCTTTTAAAAAATACATTCTTAAATTTGATTTGCTAATATTTTGTTAAAGTTTTTCTTCATCTATGTTCATGAGAGATATTGGGCTGTAGTTTTCTCTGTCATGTGTTTGTCTGGTTTTAATATTAGGATAATGCTGGCCTCATGAAATTATTTGGAAAGTATTCTCTCTGCTTCTATCTTCTGAAAGGAATTGTAAAGAATTGGTATTTTTTTCTTAAATATTTGATAGCCTTCACCAGTAGACCCATCTGGGGTTCACACTTTCTATTTTGAAAGTTATTAATTATCGATTCCCTTTTAAAAATAAATGTAGGCCTCTTCCCATTGCCTATTTCTTCTTGTGTGTTTTGGCAGGTTATAACTTTCAAGCAGTCAGTTAATTTTGCATAGTTTATCAGACTTGTGATTCTAGAGTGTTCATAGTATTTCTTTTATATCATTTTAATGTCCATGGGATCTGTAGTAATGTCACCTCTTCCATGTCTGATATTAGTAATGTGTTTTTTTTCTTTTCTTTCTTTCTTAGCCATAGTCAAAGCTTATTAATTTTTTTTTCAGTTTCCTGCAACACCAGTTTGAACTATTGATTTAAAATTTTTCTTTTTTCTTATATATGGATTCAATGCTATAAATTTCCCTCTAGCCTTGCTTTCACTATATCCCACACATTTTGATAAATTGTGCTTTTATTTTCATTTAGTTCAAAGTATTTATTTAATTTTGATTGACATTTTGTCTTTGATCTATGTATTACTTAGAAGTGTGTTATCTGCTCTTCAAATATTTGAGGATTTTCTAGGTATGTTTCTATTATTCATTTTCAGTTTAATATCCTTGTGTTTTGTGAGCAGTCATTATATTATTTCTATTATTTTAAATTTGCTAAGGTGTGTTTCAAAACACAGAATGTGGTCTATTTTGGTGAATCTTCCATGTGAGTTTGAGAAGTGTGTGTTTTGCTATTGTTGAATATAGTAGTCTTAAGATGTCAATTATATTCAGTTAATCAATGATGATGTTGAGTTGACCTATATTCTTACCAGTTTTCTGACTGCTAGGTTTCTCTATTTCTGACAGACGAGTCCTGAAGTCTCTAACTCTAATAGTTGATTTAGCTATTTCTTCTTATAGTTTATCAGTTTTTACCTAACGTTTTAAACACTTTGTTGTTAGGCCAATATATTTAGAAGAGTTGTATATTCTAGGCAAATAGAACTTTTGTTGCTATTGTTATATAATGCCTCTTTATCCCTGATTATATTTCTTGCTATGAAGTTGGTCCTATCTAAAACTAATACAGGTATTCTCACTTTCTTTTTATCAGTATTAGCATGATATATCTTTTTCCATGAAGTTACACTTAATCCATATATATTTTTAAATTAAAAGTGTGTTTCTTAGAGACAACATATAACTGGATCTTATTTTTTGATCCACTCAGACAATCTCTGCCTTTTAATTGATGTGTTTATAACACTGATGTTTAATGTTATTACTGATATAGTTAAATAAATAGCTAATATATTTGGAATGTTTTTTTATGTGTTGTCCTTGTTTCTTATTTTTTTATTTTTATTTTTGTCTGTCAGTCTTTTTCTGGCTTTGTAATTTTAATTGTGCATTTTATTATTCCATTTTCTCTTCTTTCTTGGAATATCAGTTACATGTTTGTAAAAAATTTCTTTTAGTTGTTGTGCTAGAGTTTACAATATATATTTACAACTAATTCAAGTTCATTTTCAAATAACACTATACTATATCATGACTAGTGAGAGCACCTTATAATAATAAAATAATTCTAATTTCTCCCTTGTATCATTGCTGTCATTTAATTTTTACTTATACATAAGCATGTACAAACATATAACATGCAAATAATAATCAAATATGTTGTTATTATTTTGAAACATCTCCTGTCTGTTAGATAAATTAAGAATAAAACAAACTTTTTTTGTTACCTTCATTTGTTCCTTCTTTTATGCTTTTTACTTTTTACAATGTAGATCTGAGTTCCTAACCTATATTTTCTTTCTCCATAAATAATTCATTTTAACATTTCTTGCAAGGCAGATCTATTGGCAATATATTTTCTCAATTTTTCTTTGTCTGGGAAAGTATTTATTTTGACTTTGCTCTTGAAGGATAATTTAACAGGGTATAAAATTCAAGTGGTCCTCTGAACACTTTAAGTATTTCACTCCACTCTTTTTCTGTTTCTATAATTTTTGAGAAGTTGGAGGTAATAGTTATCTTTGTTCCTCTATAGTTAAGCTGATTATTTTTTACTCCTGATATCTTTCAAGAATTATTCTTTATGTTTCATTTTCTGCAACATGATTTTAATATGACTAAATGTTTTGTTGTTGTTTTTGCATTTATCCTGTTTGAAGTTTTCTGAGCCTCTGTATTTGTGGTTTGGCAACTGATATTTTTTGGGAGAAAATAGTCATTGTGATTTCAAATATTTCTCTGTCCCATCCTCTCTTACTTTTCCTTATGGTACTACCAATATGCATATGTTACACCTTTTGTAATTGTCTCAGTGTCTTACATATTTTGATGGGTTTTTGTTTTGGTCTTTTTTATCTTTGCTTTGAATTTTGGAAGTTGTATCATCAAATTTAGGGATTGTTTTTTGGGTCATTTCCAGTCACCTAATAAGCCTGTCAACGACATTCATTTCTGTTACACTATTTTTTGGTCCCAAGCATTTCTTTTCTGGCTCATTCTTAGAAATTCCATATATCTGCCTGCATTACACTTCTGTTCTTACATGATGTCTACTTTATCCATTAGAAGTCTTGGAATGTTAATGACAGTTCTGTGAAATTCCCAGTCAGATGACTTCAGCATTCCCGCCATATCTGAATCTGTTTGGGCGCTCTTTCTCTTTCAACTGTTTATTGCTTTTAATTATATTATATAATTTGGATGTGGTTTTTCCCCACCAAAACTCATGTTGAAATTTGATTTCCAGTATGGCAGTGTCGGGAGATACAAACTAGTGGGGGTTATTTGGGTCATGGAAGTAAACCCCTCATGAATAGATTAAATGCCCTGCCTCAAGGATGAGTCAGTGTTTATTCCTAAGAGAAAGGATTAGTTCCCAAGAGAAAAAGGATGTTAAAAAGAGGCTGCATTCTGCAGTTTCTTTCTCTTACTTCCCCTTTCGCCAATTTGCACATACTCCCCTTCTGCTTTCCACGCAGAGTTGAAGCAGCATAAGGGTCTCACTAGATACAGCTGCCTGATCTTGAGTTTTTCAGTCACCAGAATCATGAGCCAAATAACCCTCTTTTCTTTATAAACTACCCAGCCCCAGGTATTCTCTTACAGCAACATGAAACAGACGAAGATACTGTGCCCTACTAACTTGCAACTTTGTCTTGATAGCCATACATGATATACTGGGTGAAAAGAACTGGCTGTATATAAGCCTTTAGTAATGTGGTGATAAAGTATATGGGGAAGAAAACATTTTATAGCCCTATAACTAGTTAGATAACCTATGTTTGAATGAATGTTCCCTTCTTCTTTCCCTGTTGCATCTATACTCCCTTAAGATTTTTGTGCAAAAGTCATCTCCCGTTTTTCCCCTAAAATTTAAGCTAGAGTAACTGGCTTCTCCCTTGTCATCTGCAGCATTTGACTGGAGCACTCACAGCTTTTATCTTATTATCTGAATTTTTCCTTCCCTGTCAGTCTGTGCTCTCTACAGTGGTGTGACTCTGTCTAATTCACTTCATTGGCAAGTGAAAGAATCAACAGTTGAAAATAAGAAGATTGAGGGTATATATTTTTTTTTTCCAAAAATCCTTTTCATGATTCTTAAATTGAATTCTGTAATGGTCCTTTAGAAATTATTCAATGGCAAAATTTTAGTTCTTAAGTTTTCTTTTATTAGGTGGATATTATAATCAGTGTTGTCATTTCTCTTTTAATAATTTTATAATCATGATGTTGCATGATTGCACTTGTAAATAAGGCACTGGTCAACTCACTTAAAATAATTAAAGGTTACTTAAAAGTTATGACCTTTATTGCCATTGCTTAACTTACATTACTTCCACTTCTGGTTTTGCTAGCTACAGCTTTTAATCACAACATTTGAGACATTAAACAATATACTATCCATATCTCATATAAAAGCCCATGAGGTAGATATTATAATTATAATATTATGAATAAGGAAGATTAAAATCCGAAGATTGAAAAGATTTGTGCAGGTCATAGAGCTAGTGAGTGGAAAATTCAGAACTAGGATTTATTGTTTTTCATCCATCCAGAGCAACAGACCTGCAACTTCATGTTTTATGGGAACTTTCTGGATGGTCCTCTTTTGCCTTTATTCAACTTTCTTGTTCTCAATAAACAGATTTAGATTTAGATCTCTATATTTATAGTTCCAACTTTCTTTAATCTGCACAGAATGATATTTTCCCTCTTCAATCTGTTACCTTTAGTAATTTTTAGTTATGTTTTCTTATTTATCAAAGTCTTCTGATAATTTTCTCTAGCATTTTTGTCTTCTTTTCCCTCCACTTCCCTGCTTTTGTGTCTGATTAGAAAATGAATTATGTAAACTCATTATAAAAAGTAGCAACTTTTCCATTTGCTCATTCTTGAATTTGACCTCAATGTAGGAAGTGAATAGGTTACACATTTAAACCATTTAATCAAGTAGCATAGGTAAACTGTCCTGAAATGCCATGTTGCAAAATACTATATAAAGTAATCTTAGGCTCATTTTGGTTTCTTGCACAATTTCAGTGTATTTGTCTCATGAGAGGACAGTGATCAGGGGGGTGTGGGTTTACCTTGACAAGAGAGTGAGGCTATATATAAACATATAACCTGCACCCCATGGGTTGAAGGGGAGGCTTTTGCAACAATTTAAAGGGGAATTTAAAACGGCCACATCTGAAAGCATACAGGAGCTTTATTCCCCTTAGTAATTTGAACTTCCCTTCTATTTTGGGAGATCATGAGATCTACTCTTGTTCTATTCCTGAGGTGTGCATAAAATGAGTTCTCTTATCAATTCTTCCTGTCCAGTACAGATAATTTTGTGACAGAACAGAGGGCTTCTTTGTGTGAATTTTACCCAGTCACCTTTGCAAACGCAGCATGTGATTTCATGGCCTTTTTACTTTTTTATTAGAAGTTACTGCATTTGAATTAGCTACAATCCTCTTTTTAATAGACTGTATCAAAAATGTCTAAGTTCCATAGCATTGGTGGAACCATGCTTTATGTCTGAGGACAAGGACTGGGAATCTTCCGTAGCGTGCTATCAGCAGCTTTAAATAGGTGCTGAGTTTGAAGATAGAGCACATGATGAAGGAAAGTTGGACCCCAGTCAGCTATTTAGCTTTCAGTTCCGAGGAACCTGTCATTGCTTGCTTCTGTAAACCCAGCTAATGTGATTTATCTGATCCATTTCAGTTCAAGAGAATGAAATGGCTCCGGTATAACAACCAGTACAGAAACAGCAGTTACAAACTTACAGGGCTGCTGCTGCTCGAATATCTAGGCTAAGTACTTTTAAAATTAGCACTTTAATCCTGTTAGTGGTCTGTAAATGAGAACCCCTCTAAGCAATCAGATGTTCACAAATAGGGCCATTTCCCACGGACCAATAATATTCAAAAGACTAAAGCTGTCTTGCTAAGGAGGACTGACTTTGTAGCAGGATTTTAACAGACATCCTAACACACCACAGAGGCTTCTGCCGGGAGCGTGGAGTCTGTGGCTCTACTTTGATAGTCTTGTAGGAAGTGACATCACTGCCCCACACCCTCTTGTCCTATTTTGATGTCATGTCTTTCCCTATGGCTTTCTACCACGGCCTGTGGTCTCCTGAAGGAAAAGAGAGATGAGATCATTATGGACAGAACTTAGAACCTCTGGGTGAAATGCTGACACCTATCCACAGCCTGAACCTTTGGAGAGCATGTCCCTTGCATGTGACTTCTGCGGAGGGCATGTTTTACCTCACGGGACAGAGCCGGTGCACCAGAGAGCCAGAAAGAGGTGAAGAGGAGCATATGTGCTTTCACTGATTCCTAGTATCTCCCACATGTCATCTAGCCACCTTGTTGCTGCCTGTCACTGCAATGTCTCTTATTATCAGGTTTTAAATATTTTTAATTGGTGTTTCTATTTAATCACGAGCCATGTTTACAAAATTTCTGCTGGCATGCAACATGTGTATCCCACCCGCTGTCCCCCTGCCTCCTCTCCAGTACTGTTTACATCACTCATTGACTTAAACCTAAGAATTGACAGGCAGTAGGCAGAGTGTGGAACACACTGATATGCTGCCCTCATCCCCTCTCAGTGAAGAAATGTTTGTCCCAGGTGCTGAGGACAACATCGGATGATCTTTCTGCTCAGAGCCACTCTCTGTCTCCAAATGTCAGGGTTATAAAGACCTGGCCATCTCTTTTCAATTTGGGACAACTTCCAGGGACCATGCTAGCCCCAGAGTTCCTCAGGGATGGAAGCTGTCCCTGGGTCTCCATCATATCTGACTTCTTCTTTCCAATTATGCTTCTTCTCCCACCTCCACTTTCACAAGTATGTTCCTCAAAGGAGCTCCTTTGTTAAATGGCCTGTGCCTAAATGGCATCCTACAGTCTGCTTCAACCCAAAATGCATCACACAGCAAGCCTGGTCCTTGCTCGTGAGAATTTCTGTTTTTCTTTTTTCTTTCTTTTTTTTGAGACGGAGTTTCACTCTTGTTACCCAGGCTGGAGTGCAATGGCGCAATCTGGGCTCACCACAACCTCCGCCTCCTGGGTTCAGGCAATTCTCCTGCCTCAGCCTCCTGAGTAGCTGGGACTACAGGCACTCGCCACCATGCCCAGCTAATTTTTTGTATTTTTAGTAGAGACAGGGTTTCACCATGTTGACCAGGATGGTCTTGATCTCTTGACCTCGTGATCCACCTGCCTCGGCCTCCCAAAGTGCTGGGATTACAGGCTTGAGCCACTGTGCCCGGCCCAAGAATTTCTAAGTTAGAATGGTGAATTCGCATCCACAAAATCAAGGACAGTGTGACAAACACATAAAAAGAAGCACAGGAGGCCAGACCTGGTGGCTCACACCTGTAATCTCAGCACTTTGGGAGGCCAAGGCGGGTGGATTATGAGGTCAGAAGTTCAAGACCTGCCTGGCCAAGATGATGAAACCCCATCTCTACTAAAAATACAAAAATTAGCCCGGCTTGGTGGTGGTCACCTGTAATCCCCGTTACTTGGGAGGCGGAGGCTAAGAATTGCTTGAACTTGGGAGGTGGAGGTTGCAGTGAGCCAAGATCACACCACTACACTCCAGTCTGGATGACAGAGCAAGACTCTGTCTCAAAAACAAAAAAGAAAAAAAAACAGGAAAGGGGTTGAGTGAGCCAACAGAGGCTGTGAGGGAGCAGGGTGAGAGGGCAGGAGGGCTTCATAAAGGCAGTGATTAAAATGTGTCTTGAGGAGTAAGGAAAAACACCTAACGTTAGGTGAATAAAAGCAGAGGGGATAGATTATTTCGGATCAAAAACACAGACAAAATTTAAGAGTGACTGCATTTTAAGAGACACAGAGATGGTAGCAAAAAATAGTAAACGGCAAGAGTAAACAATTAGATAGGAGCCCATGTAGAACTTTGTGAGCCAAACTAAGGACATTTGTCTTTCTTCTGCAGACCAGGTTTAATAAAAGTAAAATGTGGCACATATACACCATGGAATATCATGCAGCAATCAAAAATGATGAGTTTGTGTCCTTTGTAAGGACATGGATGAATCTGGAGAACATCATTCTCAGCAAACTGACACAAGAACAGAAAAGGAAATACCACATATTCTCACTCATAGGCGGGTGAGAAAAAAGAGAACACATGGACACGGGTGGGGGGGGTACTACACACTGGGGTCTATTGGGGGAATAGGGGAGGGACAGCGGGGGAGAACTGGGGAGGGATAGTCTGGGGAGAAATGCCAAATGTGGGTTAAGGGGAGGAAGGCAGCAAAACACACTGCCATGTGTGTACCTATGCAACTATCTTGCACGTTCTGCACATGTACCCCAAAACCTAAAGTGCAATAAAAAATTTTAAAAAAAAGTAGAACTTGATCCCCTTCGAAGTAAAACCTGAGCCAGAATCCAAATGCATAACATGGATGCCAGCAGAGCTGCCTGACTGATCAAGCCCAGGTCTTAGAACTCCATTCAGTCCCTTCTCTCTTCTTCAGAAGTTTCGGGAAACTGCCATGACTATGCAGAGCACAGTTTGAAACCTACTGCTGAAGAAATATGCCATCTTGAAGGATTTTTAAGCACGGGATTTGCAAGATAGGGTTTGCATGTTAGAAGCATTCCTCTGCCCGCAACGGTACTGAGTTTGGATGAAAGAGACTGGAAGGTATGGGAGCCTAGTTAGGAAATAAATACACTTTTCTTGTAGAAGAAGATGGAGGACAGTTACAGCAGAGCCAGAGAAGGGAGGACAGTTGATGGGGCTTGGTGATCAGCTGAGCTGGAGAGTAAAGCAGCGAGAAGAATGGCACTCACGACTTGGTATAAATTAAGGGTTTATTGGACGGAATAAATGGTCAAAAGCAGGCATGGTGTAGGGGTGGAGTTGGAAGCTTCTGTTCATATGGTCAACACCTCAGCAACTTCATTTAGACACAGGACCGCTGCACACTAATCCCTTTTGTCTCGGAGGTGAGTTGTTGATTTCATGTATTTATTTGTTTGTGTGTTTGTTTATTTATTTGCTCCTTGGTGCTTCTTTCTAACGTTAGAGATCAGAAAGGAGCATTATTGAGGTCCTGCCAAATCGAATATACTGAAAGGGCACTGAAGGGAGGATCGAATCTTTATTTCTACCATGAGACAGGCAAGATAAAGAAGAGTTGGTAATTTCTGCACCCATCTTACTTCCCGTAAGAGCAGTTCACCACATGACCTGGCTGGACATTAGACAACGGCACGGCAAGAAATCCAACAGTTGACTGTAGAAGAATTCCAGAGAATCAGTCTGGGTCTCTTTCAGACACACAAAGTCTTGTTCCAGCTAATTTAGGCTCCTACGTGGGAGGAAAGATGATGGAAGACCAGCACGGTGACTCACACCCTTAACCCCAGCACTTTGGAGGGCCAAGGTGGCAGATCTCTCCAGCCCAGAAATTCAAGACCAGCCCGGGCAACATAATGACAACCCCATGTCCTCAAAAAAATTAGAAAATATTAGCCAGATGTGGTGCATGCCTTAGTCCTAACCACTCCACAAGCTGAGCTGGGAGGATCCCTGGAGCCCAAGAAGTCAAGGTTGCAAAGATATGATTGTGTGCCTAGGCAACAGAATGAAAAAGATGTGAGACATACTCAAAGTCATGGTCTTTACCCAGAAAAATCAGAGCAAGGAAAAGAAGAATCTCTTTCCCCAGTTCCACATCCATCTTCCTGAATTCTGGACAAAGAGATCCTAAACCACAGCGTCCTACGGTGAGTCCAAATGCCCAGGCACGGATTCTCATCTCACTGGAGGAAACCTCTGGGTCCAAAGTAACCTTCTCTTTATCAGTTATGGTTACGCTTTATGTGAAGCTTGACACGTTGCCTACTGTCCCAACTTCGTTTCACTCCCTAGCCTGCTTTGATGAGACCCTACATTCTGCTCTCCTGCCAGGCCATTTGATTAGGGATCTGGGAATTGTTCCATGCATCTCCACATCATGATTGTTTATCTTCAAGCAGGTAGACCCCAAAGGCCTCATAGGCTCCATTTTCTTTTGTAAAAAGCCGGTTTCTTTGCACTAGAACCTTCCTCCATGTCATGCGGTTCACAGCATCATTTGGTTTTTAAAACTGACTGCCCTTCCGTGTCACCAGGGAAACATTCCAAAAATATAGATTCTGTGATCTGATCTTAGTTTAACTGAATTTGAATGGAAGTTTGAACACGGGAATGTGTATTTTACTTTTTATAAAAAACTTTCCAAGTCATTCCTCAGAGTCATTCCAGCTCTGAGCGATTGCAGAACTAGTGACTAGGGTTAGTTTTCTTAAAAATCTCCTTGTCCAAGTGTAGCTTTTGATGCTCACAAGAGAGAAGGCAGTTCAAAGAAAGCTCTGGAAGAGCTCAGGGTTCTGATGCAGTGTTGGAAGGAAGACCTACGCACGTCGTCTACTGGGCGAGCAGATGGCAAAGCTGGCATGCTGTCAGGAAGGTTTCAAATGCCGACTGCTTTCGTTTCTAGACCAGGTTTCGGGAGAGGGGTACACAGCCTCCACCTCCACAAGCTGCCTCAGACCTGCTGACGGGCCTGGGAAAGCTGCTCAGTAGAGATCCAGTATCCCTCACCACAGAGGAAACATAACACTCATGTGTATATCTTCAACAAGCAACTTCCAGATATACAGAGGAATAAATGTTTCCTTCCATCTCAACTCTTCTGACTCTCCTAGGTTAACTAGTTAACTGACTAAAGGGTTGCTACCTTTGTAGGCACCATTGTGTACATGAATGTAGAGATAGCGACAGAGATAGGAAGAGGGACAGGGAGAGGGACAAAGAGGAAGAAAGAGAGAGGTAACTTTGGGAGGTTATTTAACATTTCCATGTCACTATTCCTTATCTAGAGGATTAGTAATAGCTTCTTCTTCATAGTGCTATTACGATAATTAAATAAGTTAATATTTGTAAACTTCTAAGACCAACGTCTGGAACGTAATAATCACTCTATAAATGTGGTTAACAAACATGCACATATGCTTTCAATCTAGCGGTTTGCAACTTGCAGGTTTTCACTGAAGATGATGTCTTAGATCTCTTTATATAACAATACACACAAACACAGCATAATTTTGTAACAGTTACATAGATTGCAGAGTAATATGTGGATGGGCCGTACAGTATTTAATAATATTCTTTGACTGGGCAGTCACGGTGTCTTCAAAGTTTGTATTTTAAATACTGCAATAAATAATGCAGTGAATACATGTATTTGTACTTGCATGAGTAGAAAAGAAAATTGTAGAATAAAACGTCAAGTTGTTGAGACAGGAAATGCAGATTTGCAGACATGAACAATAACATCAGATTTCTACTCACAGGCTACCCCACTTACACCCACAGCAGCAGCACATGAGAAGACCCATTTCCCCCAACGTCACAGAAGCGAGATATTACAAACTCTTAAACATCTTTACTAACGTGAGGTTAGTTTTAATCTCAGACAGAATGCTGTCACAGAAAAGTTGAGAGCAGGTATCAGCCTTTTGTCCGGATAGTTGTAAAGATCAATGTCTAAACTGTAAGACTGCAGTGAGCTGAAACATAAAATGGGATATTTAAACAAATTCTTAAGATTAGCATTCTTTTGGGGACACTGCCAAACCCAAATCATGTTGGCATCACTATTATTAACGTATTTTTCCTATCAGTAATTGGAATATTGAACCAATTGCTTCTTGAGGATAGATAGATAGATAGATAGATGGATAGATAAGCAGATAAATAGATCGATAGCTGTATAATACTTATATAGCATACAGGCAGACAGAGGAATGGACACAAAGATGATAAGTAGATACCTAGCTTGATAAATGAGATCAATAGAAATAGATGAAGATAGAGATACAGAAGTAGACATAGATAGGGATATATATATGAAGTCCTGTTAACTTTGCTTCTGTGAAGAAACTTTCAGGGTCTCCTGAATGGTGTTTTACTGGACCTCATATTTAAATGATGCTTGATGTATATGGTATCTGTGATGCATACAAAGACAGAGCCCCTGGGACACAGGTCGCCCTGGCTCACCCCACCGGGTCTGTCACAGACTAACTGACTGCCTACATATTCACATTCCTCTCTCTGAACTGTACTTTCTTTATTTAGAAAACAAGGTAAATAACACATACAGCAAAGTAAAGTAGTGAAGATTGACAAAACAAAATAGAGAAGGATCTCATTGAACTTTATGATAAGCACGTGAGAAAGATGACTCAGTTTTATACCTAAGTTACAGACACAGCTCACAGGCTTAATTAAGTGTCATGCTGTAGGTCGCAGGGCAGATGAATGACAACGTTGGGGCAAGAACATGGGTTACCTAAAACCTGGGGAAGGCTCCCACCCCCAAGCTACACACGTTTTTTTTTTTTTTTTTTTTTTTTTGAGACGGAGTTTCGCTGCTGTTACCCAGGCTGGAGTGCAATGGCGCGATCTCGGCTCACCGCAACCTCCGCCTCCTGGGTTCAGGCAATTCTCCTGCCTCAGCCTCCCAAGTAGCTAGGATTACAGGCGCGTGCCACCATGCCCAATTAATTTTCTTTTGTATTTTTAGTAGAGACGGGGTTTCACCATGTTGACCAGGATGGTCTTGATCTCTTGACCTCGTGATCCACCCACCTCGGCCTCCCAAAGTGCTGGGATTACAGGCTTGAGCAACTGCGCTTCCACATGTGAAAATCCACTAAGACAAATAGGCATGTTTCTTGCCTCTGCCCTTCTGAGTCTGGCAGTTGAGAATACACCTATCTGCAAACCAATCTGGCAATTTCAGGCCAACATAATATTTGGCTTAATTATATGTACATGAAAAATTTTAATGACTATAATTGAAATGGATAATCCAAGTTCTAATAATTATATATAATTGACTAAAAGTCCTGTTCGAAAGCAAATATGAGAAGAAGACTTTCATCAGATGAGGAAGGTGCATGGCTCGAGATTAAAAGCACAACTTCTGAATCAAACTTGTTGAACACATGTGCTTGTTTATGTCTAAACACATGGAGAGCATTACCACCTACTAGAAGGAAAACTACACAGTGAGACTTTGCTCTTCATCTAAAACTTGTCCTTTAACACCCAGGTCTGGTTTTAAGTCCTAAAGCGCTTCAATGCATCCCTGGGGAATTGTCTCTCGGTAATAGTCAGATTGAACACTAGATGGCACTGTGTTGCAACAAAATTTGGATTTTGAATGCATTTTTGTGTGGCTGTCAATAAGGTGTTCCTTGGGGTGGGGAGAGGTGAAATGTCCTTAGAAATAATCAGTCTTTCTCAGTGGTCTCTTAAATGTTCACTTGCACCAAATATTCTAAGGTTTGTCTATCATCTTTGCAGTTTTCTTTCAAATAAGCGTGCACATAAGAGATGTGTATATTTTATGTACCAGTGGTTTCAAAAGTCATATTCAAATACCCATTTTTTCATGGCTGCGTGCCATGAGATGGAGAGCAAAGCAAAGTGAAAGCTGGGAAACAATGCGTCCGGCTCCCCTTTTAGCCTGGGCTCTGCCCTGGACTTCTGGACTTCTCATTGCACGGATGCTGAACGTCTCCACCCAGGAGTCCCATCAGCATCACAAACCCCTTATCTCGGACATCTTATCACCAGCTTTCAATGACCCTAATATCCAACCATTCAAGGCCATAAAGCCAGTTTTGTGACACATTTTAGTGATGTGTTTGACTTTTTTGCCCCTCAATTATCATACCTAGTGAATCACCAAGGCTTCATTTCAGTTCATCATTGCCTCCAAAACCAAAACAAGATTGTTGGTATATATGACTGAGTGCAGCAGAATCAGTGACATATTTGTTCTTTGCCTTTGACGCCTTCTTCTATTTTATAGCCCCAAGTCATTGTAGGTACTGCCCTCCCTGCCTGGAAAGACAGGACTTAGCTGTTTCTCTAGCTTCCTGGAGCTCTTTCTCTAGCCAGCAAATTTGTTGTTTAAAACCTAACTTCAAAGCCCCTTCATCTGTGTATCCTTCCACATAGCTCCTCCTAACTTTGTGCATCCTGCATTCTCGCGATTTCTTTGTATTTCAATTTTCCCTTTAGGTCACAAAAACACCGTGGGAGACAATGATGTCTTTCCCTTTTTACTATCTTAATAAAGCTTCATACATGGCAAGGAAGTGAAAGTATAAATGCCATTTTTGTAAGACATATAATATTTTCATCTAATTTGGAATTTATTAATTAAAATTTAACACAGTGCTAAAATGGAAATTTCAGTTGAGGAACTAAAAAAATCGACAGATGTCTTATTCCACAACGAGGTGCAAGGTCTTGAGCCTGGATTTCAGAAAGAGGAAGAGGAGACCAGTTGCACAGCTCATCACCTTTCACCCATCTGGTGATATGAAAGGTTTGAAAGAAGCCAGAGCTGGAGCCAGGTTTTCCTCAGATGAGTTTTGATGAACCACAAAGAATGAAGATGCTCTCCCCTGTCTTTCCCAGTCAAAGAAAAGGCACTTTAAAGAAATCATTCACGAGGCCAGATATTGTGGTTGTATTTTGGTGGACACAGTGAAGTCATATTATCTGGCTCCCTCCTCGAAGACCGGGAGGTGCGAAGTGGGAGGCAGCCATGGGACATCTGTGTGAAGGAGGCTGACCTTTGAGCAAGGATGTGGGATTTTTTTTCCCACGGAACAGACGTGGGTCATGAACACGGGCACAAAAGTGTGTTAGAGTAACTGCTGCCAAAGAGAGACCCTTACAAGGGCAGAAAGACCTTGACCAAAGAGTACCCTGATGCCTAGGTTCTGAGGAAGGAAATATAACTGACCACTAGGCATGGTGCTCTGATTACTAAGCTAGTTTCTCAGCTCCAAACTCAGCCTTCACTGCCTAGCTTTTTTATGATGGGAAAGCTGGGGGATTCCAACCACCGTTTCCATTTGCCAGGGTTCCCTGAATAGTTCTGCCCATGTGCTACTAAGGGAGATGGCAAGGCTGGAGGAGGGAAAGGGGACTCCACCCTTCTCTTTGCACACTGCTATGTCAGCAGCATCCAAGCAACACTGCTTGCCCTGTAGGGCTTCTTGAGTCGCATTTCAGTTCAGCATCTGGATTTTTGCACATTTCTATCATCATTCTCCTTCCCTCAACAGCACTCCCCCATTAGAAGCTGAGTCCCAGCTCCCTGACTTCTTCAGACTCTAGAACTGTCAGCACCAGCTGCAGCATCAATCCACTCCTGCAGGGATTGGCTCTGGCCCTGTGAGGCTCCTCCTCTAAGCCCCCAGGTTCTCCCAACCCGACTCCTTTACTCTGCTCCCCCAGACCTTGAGCAGGTCATATTTTCCTATGCCTGTCTAACTCCTTCCCTAAATTCAAATATCTCTGTTAAAATAACCAGTGTGTTTCTGCTTTCCAGTCTGGACTCTGATCAATACACATGAGCTGCATTCTCACATCAAGGGAACTGTGAGTGTTCATCCTCCTTGGTAAGGAGAGTTTGTGAGACCCCACAAAAGCATTCCTAGAGAGGAAGAGCCCATTTACACACTTGCTGCCTTGTGTGTGGATGCCCGCCGAGCACTGAAGTTGTCAAGTAAGGACTTTCGACTCCCTAATGTCCCAGATCCCACTTCCTGGTGGAGTCAGGTATTACACCCACACCGTGGCAGAGGACCAGTAGCAGCCCCTGGAAAACAGGGCCTGAAGAAGCCAACCAAGGCTTCAAGTGTGGTTGGAGAAGAAAAGTCTCCGCTTCCATTAATTTTTTTTTTTTTTGGAGAGAAGGAGAGGAAAAAAGAGGAAGAAAAAGAGGGAGAGAGAACAGGAATATTGCTTTATTCTAAAAATAGGTATTAATAATAGCCGATCAATATTTTGTGTATTTAAAGTGGAGACTGTATATTTTGTGTATTTAAAGTGGAGAGCTCTATAAATACTTATTAAGTTTACTTGTTCCAGATCTGAGTTCAAGTCCTGGATATCCTTATTTATTTTCTGTCTCGTTGAGTCTAAATCTTTTTATGGGTCTTATGTATCTGGGTGTTAGGATCATTAGCTCTTATTATTGCATTGATCCTTTTACCACTGTATCTTTGTTGAAATTTTCAAGTTGAATTACTACATGGGAATGGACACAACTGTTGCTTATCTGCTATATTGTTTTTGTGCTATCAAGTAACCTGACTTTTTTTACCTGACAAAAAAAAAAGTAGTGAAGCCTGCCTTAAAATTTCATCTAGGGACAAAAGGAAGAACTAACCCACCAAGCAGGTTTAAAAGGAATGTCACACGCAAAAATCACATGCCCCATATTGCAGTCTAGAAGTAACAATATGGTGAATTGTCCACTGCAGGTAAGCTAGGGGTTTTATGGGCGTCTTTAAAGGCATACAGCATGGGGTGCTTCAGCCAGGCAGGGAAGCAGTTGTATTTCTCTTTTCTCCACTGTCCTAAAGTGACTGCTCTGCACGGACCCTGCCTGGATTAGAGAAGTCACCAGATAGTTGATTTGCCCTCTCCTGCCTACTCTCAAAGGTCGGGGTGTGTGGATTCCTAGCAGATGGCAAGGTCTGAGATAGGCCGAGTGGTGGACACACAGTTGATGAGTGATAAGAACCATGGTAGAGGCTTGTCAAAAGTCGTGAGAAAGAGAAGCAGGGACCACCTGATTCTATGTGCAGCCCTGGGGCTGGGACTGGGCAAGAGTGGCAGGAGGGGACTGAGCTTGCTTTTGAGGACTGTCCAGAAGGCAAGGGGACCTAAAGAGAGAAGGAAGTGCATACCCTGACCCAGAGAGTGAGGTGGAGACCCCAGGCGTGTCACAGAGCTGCGTGGGCTGGAGACCAAGTGGGGGTGAAAGGGCTTCATGCGCCCTAGGGAGGAGGTCACTGCGGGCAGGAGGTGGCGTGGGGTGTATGGAACAGCCAGGCACCCGCACTGAGTCCATCTTTCAGTTCACCCCCGGCAGCCCTAGACTTCTCCTGAGTCTGGGTCCTGGCATGGGCTGCCTGTCGCAGGCCCGCGGGTGACAGGCGCAGCCCGGCTGCAGGAGCGCGGCTGGGGCTGGCGGCTCTCGCTGCCCTCTCTCCGGAACTGTTTTTTTCTGCCCTGGTCTCTGAAAGCCTTATTGATTGCTCAAAGTGAACTTCTCAGCCCACGGTTTCCTCACCCCCGGGGCAGCTTGCACTTCCTCCGCCGCGGCCCCGGTCGCCTCCCCTCCCGCGCGCCTCGGCCTTTTACATTTCAAATGCTCGACAGCTGGGCCAACTTCTGCTTCCGCCCAAAGAAGGGCTCTTTGCCGCTCACAATGGCCGGCCAGTGGCGCGGGGGCTCTTTTCTCTCCAGCTGTGAGAGAGGCTTTTTCAAAGGCCGGGGGGAAGCCGCAGTCCAGCTGCGCGCCTGGCCGCGGGGGCCCTGCATGCTGATCACCCGCGCGCGGCGCTGGCTCCGTGGGTCGCGCAGATGCGCCCTCCCCGCCCGCGGAGCCTTCCTGGCAGGTGTGCACTCCGCGCGCACCCAGCTCGCCTTGGCGACTGTCCAGGCCCCCGGGGCCCACCTCTCCTGCGTCCCAGCCCGCAGCTCCGCCCCAGTCTCCGGCCAGGAATGTGGCCCTGGCGCAGGGGGCTGGAAGCCCGGCTTCTGTCTGCGCTGGAGAAACGCCCTGGGCCCTAGGATGGTAACCAAAGAACCTGGACAAACCGGGAGGGGGTGGGGGTGGGGGCGGGGGCAGGGGCGGAGTAGAGTCTTGATCCTGGCCACAGCCAGATAATTTCTGGAATAACCCGGTTCCAACTCGTTCATCCCAATTTATTTCCAGTTGAGTGCTTTTGTTCACCCTGGTCTTTGTTTTGGGAGAACCTTCTGCTTTGTACCATGAGCGTCACTGCCTGTGGAAACCCTATCCATCTGTCAAGTCCTCTTTTATATGGCCTGGCTGTCCAGCCCGGCAGGCAGTCCAGAAGTCTTCTCTTGGGAGCACCGTGTTATTTCACCGTGGTATTTTGTTTGTCTTTAATAAGAATAGCAATGATTCATAGTTATTGAGGCTTCACTAAGTGCCAGGTGCTAAAATTTCTCACATGCATTCATCTCATTGGGACTGGTACGGTCCCTCAACACTGGGATTGGCGAAATCCTCATTTTATATGCAGGGGACCAGGGCACACAGGCTTGGCAACAATGGCTGAGTGCTGGCTGGGGCATGGCTACCAAGACTAGATGCCCCACAGACCCACCACCTCCCACCCCCATGCTACCTTGTGTAGGTGTCCTATGTGTCTGATCACTTTCCTGGGCCTGGAATCTCCTTTAGGATTGGACTCCAGCATCATTCCTCTTGGGGAACTCTAAAGTGCCCGCCTTGCAGACACAAAAGATAAAGGAGATGGAAAACAGGCATGGAAATGTCCTGAGTACCGGCATTGCTGTTTGCAGTAGGATCAGCCCTGTCATATATGTGACTTAACCCGCCTGGACACCACAAGGAGAGTTTTTAACTTTGCCATTTTCTTTAATAGTAAACAGTAGATTTTGGTTGTACTAGACAGCAGGAAACAAAAATGTATATAACAGCTCCCATTACTTACTACGGCTACTTGTATTGATGTGGCTCATGGCTGCTGTCAGAGTGGATTTCGTCAAGGCATGACAGATGTGGGCTCCATGTTCCCTCTCCCTCCTCCTCTCCCCTCCTCCAGTGTGATGACTTCACTGGCTAGGAGTCACAGGGAACTTCCTTCTTTTCAGCATTGCTTTAATGTTTATGATACTTATTTACAAACCACAACTCAGAGAGACAATTACAGTTAGCCATAATTTATGAGTGAAGAAATGTAGATAAAAGAGTTAAATTGCCTATTGAAATCAGAGAATGACATAAACTCATTCTTGTACACTGTAAGTTTCAAACTCATGATCCTTTCTTGGCCTAGAGATGAGTTTTGTTTGGGCCACATGATTTCTTCTTGTATAAATTTGAATTTATTAAAAGGTACGTAAAAATCAGAATATTTTGCATGTTAAATATCCAGATTTCCAGTCTCCCTGGACAAATATAAGACCACCTGGCCACACTGGGCCTTCATTTTCACATGGCAACAGCCGATACTGATTTTCCTCCGAGTACCATCTATGAAGGCAGCATCTCCCATTTACCCATTTCTGCCCTCAGCCTGTTTCCCTGGTTCACAGCATCTGTCTGGCTCCTGAGGGCATTGAATTTGCCTGGCTGTGCTTCACAAGCACAACCTCTGTTCGTGGAACACTGTCTTACAGAAAAACAGCTCTCTCAGTGAGATAATCACAAGGCCTATTGCCATCAGAATCTGTGGTCTGTATCTCCTGAGCTCTGCATTTTGATATAGATTCAAAAAATCAAGAAGCTTATCACAGAGACCTAAGTATGGTTAGACATCAGAATCTCCATAATTATTAGCTACGTCATCATTTCCATTCATGCCGAACAATTACTTACAAAATTTAGCTCTTTTTCATAGTAAAAACAATCCTTACCAATGGTCCTAGCCATTGCAATATGAAAAGAAAAAAAAGAAAGAAATGAAAGCGATAAACATGTAAGTAATAGATAAAATTTCTATTATATGCAAATAAAAATATTTTAATCAAAAATTCAAAAGGATTCCCAAACCATTAACTAATGACTATTATATTCAATTCATTTATTCAACAAATCTTTATGAAATGCTGTGGCTATTCTGGTTGCAGCAGGTGAGAAATGCAGACAGTTAAGCTCACATGGGGCTAGTCTTTTATTTGTTTAAAAATAAATTTGTAATGTGTCTTAGGATGACATGAGTGCTCTGGAAAATAATAAAGAAAATAAATTTATTCATGTATATAGTTTTAAATAGATGGTGATCAGGGAAGGGCTCATAGCAATGAGATGACAAGTTAGCAGTGCTTTGAAAGAAGCAAGGGCATTAGTGAATAGCTGGGGGTGGAGGGAGCGTTATTCCAGACTGGAGAACAATGTGTATGAATGGTTCAAGATGAGGATGGAGAAGTGATGCAGGTTTAGATGACATAAGCCCTCATAGCTCCTTAAAGGATTAAAGATGGAGGCCACTGGAGGATTTGAGCAGAGTGCTATCTGTCTAATAGGATCACTCATCTTCTGTGTTAAGAATAGATAATGGTAAGCACAAAATCTGAAAATCAACTAGGAGGCTATCGCCATAATCTGGGAGATAAATGTTAGTGGCTTGGACCAGGGGTAATGCTGGGTGGTGAGCTATGTTTAGCTTCTTACTTCAACCTGAAGAAAGAACTGACCACATTTGTGACAGACTCAATGTGTCATGTGAGTTTTTAATTATAAACTGGAACAATGGAATTTCCGGTTACTAGGTTCTGAAGACTATGGAAAGGAGTAGGTTTAGAGGAGCCAAGAATCAGGAATTTGTTTTTGCAGATATCAGTTTTGAGATATTGATATAGTTCATTTGGGCCAGGTTTATGTTGCAGTAAAAGCAAATCTCGGTGGATTAAGTCATCAGTTTTTGTCAGTGCCATGCCCATTCGAGATTAAATCGGTCTCCAGGGCAATGACTTTTATGCAATGCAGTGACTTAGCAATGTGTCTCTGCCATTTCAATTCATGGTCTTCACACTCACTGCTGAGAGAAGTACAAGATTGAAATCTGGACAGGCTCTGTTTACCACCTCAGCTTGGGAGTGTGCAGTAAATGTGGTGATGTGTTGCTTAGAACTCCCCCTGAAGTCTGAGGTATTCATTATCGCTGTTGTTGCAGTGTTAGGTGGCTCACCATGACGTCCCTCCCCACGAATTGTCTCAGATAAAGAAAGCCGTCTAGCACAAGGAAATGTCCTCTCCGTAGAAGCAGCCCACTTACAATGATGGCTGACATGGGAGCACAAAGACACAGCTTATGCCTCCATCTGGAACAATTCCGAGAGACAATTTCACCTCCGGGGCCCTTGTGGGATCAGCTAAGGCTCTGCTGTGAATGAATCACAGTTCAAGTCTTCCCTCTGCCCAGAGCTCTGCCTCTAACTCCCCTACAGATGAATTCCTTAAGGGCTGCCCAATAACCTCCCATACCAAACCTGTAACTCAATTTCCCAGGGAACTTAAGACAAGAGACACATTCTTATTTTTTCATCACGAAGTAGTCAGATTCTCCCACTTCGGTGAGAGTGTGATCAGAAATGCCGTCTGCGTGCCTGGAAGAGAAACCCATTGGTGAGCATTGACAACGTCTAGCATGCGTCCCTTTAGATATCTACAAAGATATAAGTGAGCAAGTAGATGTATGAATCCAGACTTCAGGAACTATGTCCACACTGGAGATAACAATGCCGGGTGGTATTTAAAGACATGGGACCAGGTGATATTACCTGAATGCAGCTAGAGAAGAGACAAGATGCAAGAACTGAGCTGTGGGGCACGCCGAAACTTACACATTCAGGAGATAGCAAAGAGCCAAAGAAGGAGACTGACAATTTGAAGATGGGAGAATTTTGTGTGTTAAAGCTCCTAGGTGAACACCCTAAGACCCCCACACTTGTACACAAGAAAACATGTACAATGGATATGGCAACATTTCTTTTTTTGTAATACAGAATAATGGAAATGATCTGAATATTCAGCCACATAAGAAAGGAGAAATCAATCATGACAAAATCATAAGTGACATAGAATATAGCAGTTAGAACCTGTGGATTTTCATGTTGCCTGTTGATACGGTTAAATCTCAAAACCGTAATATCGAGCAAAAACCCAGATTTCACCAGCATCCATTTAATATGATACTATTTATAAAACATTCAAAATACACTATAGGTTGTTTATGGACATACTTGTGTAATAACAATGTGCACATGGGATGCTGTATTTTCTGCAGTCAGGGAGGGAATGGGAGTGAGCGTGCATCCTCCCTGTCATACATGTTGCCCTCTGCTAGTCTTGTGGGTTTTTTGTTTGTCTGTTTTGAGAGAGAGTCTCTCTCTGTTGCCCAGGCTGGAGTTCAGTGGCATGATCTCGGCTCACCAAAACCTCTGTCTCCCAGGTTCAAGCGATCCTCCAGCTTCACACTCCCAAGTAGCTAGGATTACAGGCATAAGCCAACACATCTGGCTAATTTTGTATTTTTAGTAGAGACAGGGTTTCTCCATCTTGGTCAGGCTGGCCTCGAACTCCCAACGATCTGCCCTCCTCGGCCTCCCAAAGTGCTGGGATTACAGGTGTGAGTCACCACACCCAGCCTAGTCTTGCTTTTTATTGTTCTTGTTTTTGTTGTTTTGTTCTGAGATAGATTTTCACTCCATCACCCAGACCAGAGTGCAGTGGTGCCAATGTCAGCTCACTGCAACCTCCACCTCCTGGGTTCAAGTGATTCTTCTGCCTCAGCCTCCCCTATAGCTGGGACTACAGGCACATGCCACCATGCCTGGCTAATTTTTGTATTTTTGTAGAGAGGGGGTTTCATCATGTTGGCCAGGCTGGTCTCAAACTCCTGACCACAAGTGATCCACCCACCTTGGCCTCCTAAAGTGCTGGGATTACAGGTGTGAGCCACTGTAATCCCTGGCCCCCGCTGCTATTCTTGTAAATGTCTGAAGTATTTTATACAGAAAGACACCTTCCCATCTTACTGTTAGAAAGTCCTGTGTTAGGTGTCATTCGTAACCACAGATTGGAAATCACTGGTAGCCAGTACCTTTGATTCACCGTGTATTGACAATGCATCATGATGATTATAGTAGTAACAATGAAAATGATTGTCATGATGATACATTACTTATTTAGCCTACATTGTGATGGACACTTTGCCAAGCCTTCGATGCATTATTTTATTTAATCCTCTGTATGATCCTAGAATAGAGAGATGATTGTTATCTTTATTGCACAGATGAGACAACTGTTGAATGAGAGAATAAGTACACTTTATCCTTCACTCCTTCACAGCTAGTAAGTAGCAGAGCCAGAATCCATCCCACCATTGTTTTACTCTAAAGAAAATATTCTCTCTTGAGAAGCATCACCCTGTTCTCTGCACAGTATGAGTCTCAGACCATGTGTTCGCTATTGTCTGTTAACTAAAAGTGAACCACCAGAACTGGAGGCAGCCGCAAATGCCAGCAGGAGTAAGAGCATGTGTCTGACACAGGTCCCAGAGATGTTCTGGCTTCTCTTCTGTCTTCTTTCCCATGTTCCCATGGCAGTGAACCCATTGCTGCTCTGAACTCTTTCCATTCTGCGTATTTCTTCATAATAGAAGGTGTCACAATGTTCCATGCTTCCTCTTCTGGGGAAATTAACTTAATTGAACTGCACTCATAAGTACAGATGGGAATGACCTCAGAGAACTTCACTTCAACCCTCTCATTTTACAGATGGAAAGGAAAACCCCCAAATTTCAGGGACCGTCTTGTTCCATACAGTGCCCTTCCTTACTGGAACCCAGGGGCTCTCAGTTCTATTTGCAAAGCAGAATCACCTGGGGAATTTTAAAACATTCTGCCGCCCTGGCCACATTTCCTCATACTCTGATTTAATTGGTCTGGGGAGGGACTTGGATTTCGAACTGTCTTCATCTCCCAGGTGCTTCCAATGTGTAGACATGGAGAACCTCTGCTTTTTTTCTCCTTCTCTGGCACATTCACATAAGCACATCTGTAATCTTGCCTGCCCAAGGAGTAATGACTGAAGCCGTGCACTTGTTTTGCCAGTAGAAATGGGACTGGTGGGGAACAAGTTGGGCAGTGTTTGCTCTCCTAAAAACCCTCTGAGGTTGTTCTTAGGAGACTTTATCCCACGCTTTTTCTACAGACAGGTCTTCTGATAGGTGAGGTTTTCTTCAGTGCATTTTTTGAGAGGTAAAGAAAATAGAAAAGCATTGTTTTTAGCATCCACGAGTGGAATATATTTGGGAGTAATGGCAGCTCAGAAAGTCAAGGATTGGATTTAGTTATATTTCAATAATCTGTAAAAGCCTAGTTCCAGCTAATAGAATGTCTTTTTTATTTAAAACAGGCATTGTTGAACTTCTTCTGTAAAGGGCCAGATAGTAAATATTTTCAGCTCCACAGGCCATATGGTCTCTGTCGCAACTCCTCAACTCTGCCACTGAGGTGTGAAAAGCAGCCACAGATGAGACATAAACAAATGGGTGTGGTTGTGCTGCAATAAAACTGTATTTAGGGAAAGAGACAGTGGGCTGAATGTGGCCCATGGTCATGATTTGCCAGCCGTTAAAGTGTCGGATTAGAAAAAGTACCATTTGATGATGTTCCAACTCTAAGAAAGGCCAAAATAGAATTGAAATGCTTTGCCTAGATGATGGGGGGTTTCTGAGCTTAAGAACAATTCCCTAATGTTGTTTTAATATTTAACTCATGTATCCCAAACTTTGCAAGACTTTAGTAGAAATTAAACACAGAGTTTATTTCAGCATCTTTGAGTCTTTTTAGTATGCCTTACCTTTGGTGCTATTTACAAAGGTTTCTCTTTTGCATCTTAAAAAAATTAGCAGAAAAAGGCTGCTAAACCCCAGAGGCGTCAGATAATTATTTGGAAAATGGAAAGGCAGTAAACACTAGTCATTTCATAATTTCAATTTTATGATTGCTTTATTACAGAAAAAACTTCCATAATAGCTGCATCATTTGAATCACAGTTTTCAGTTTCAGCCCAAACCACGGGCACTTATGAAAACCTACCCTTACTTGATTTAGGTCTTCGAGCAAACCCAGAAGAATACTTGCTAGAATGAGAAGAATCCTTAACATGTTTTAATCATTGCTATGAGAGGTTGAAAGGCAAACACTTTTCCTTTGCTGTCGTTTCAGCTTCTAAAATCCTGTCTAAATTCCAATAGCATCTCATGGCCATACAGGGCTCTTTGAGGAATAGAGTGGAGTGGCCTTGAAATTTAGGTATGACTTTCCACTGCAACTCAGCAATGATCACTCACTTTTGCGTTACTAATGACACAGTATCCAAAGGTTAGTGAGCAAATGTAGCAGAACCAGCCAGAAGGAGTCATCAGGAGGCATCCCACCTGAAATACACTGTGCAAGCCTGGGAGGAAAGAGGTTCCTCTGAAAGGCACTATCTGGACTTAGGGGTTTTCAGGGAGCCAGTCATTCACTAAACCCCTATAGGCTGGAAAACAGATGAAGAACTAAGGCTGCAACATAATCAGAACAGATGGGGCTTGGGAACAGAAAGTGAGGTAATGCCATGCCTGTCTAGACCTTAGACCAGAACTCCAGAGAGTTCGCTGAGTAAAAGGGCAGACTTGGAGACTTCTACAGGACACTTTCAACTCTCAGCTGCCTTCAACTCCTTGTTGTCACTTTCATTTTGTTTACATTACTGCAGTTTTTATTTATGTTTTCTGTCTGTTTTTAACCAGTAGAGGTTGAGGAATCTATTTTTAAAAGTAAAACTTATTTTTAAATTAAGTCATTTCTTCCATCTCCACAATTAATCATGAGAAATGCTGAAGTAGAAAAGTGAAGTGATGATTTGATCTGTAGAAGAACATGTAAGCCATAGGATCTAGAGTTACTCAGATTTGGTTGTTTCACTTTCTAAGTATGTGACTTTTGGAAATTGGTATAACTCTCGAGTCTTGGTTTTCTCATCTAAAATATAGGACTATTGGTCCATACCTCTTAAAAGTATTGTACAGTAGACAAGCAATACGGGTACTGTGCTTAGCTCCTGGCAGGAAAGAGATGGTGATAATACTGTGATGATGACACTCATAACATGCGACAATAATCTGTGTGTCAAAGAATTGAGGCCATTTTGTCTATTATAAATGCACAATGATAAGGAAAGTGTAGGTTAGTGAAGACAGAGAATGGCTTACTGAGGTGCCTTTTCACCATATGCTTTCAGAATTGGTTGAGGATGACTTTCCAGAATGGCAGGCATAAGCAAGTTGAAAGTAAAGGATGATAAAACCCACCCTAAAGCTAAATATAGGTCATTTCTTAGGTGCATAATCTCAGCATGTCCTTACTTCCTGCCCACTTCAAGGTCATTGTCAATAATTCAATGTCAAATTAATTTGGTAAATTTTAGGCAGCAAGAGCCCATTGCAGTGGCTCACGCCTGTAATCCCAGTCTTTTTTTTTTTGCCAATCATTGAGAGCTTGTAAGGTTGCTGAGGTTGGTTGGCCTTGAACTCTTGGCCTTGCCTTCGCAAGCGCCACGACATCCGGCCAGAGCCACTTTGGGCCCAATCCCAGTCTTTTGAGAGGCTGAGGTGGGTAGATCACCTGAGGTCAGGAGTTCGAGACCAGCCTGGCCAACATGGTGAAACCCCATCTCTGCTAAAAATACAAAAATTAGCCGGGCGTGGTGGTGGGTGTCTGTAATACCGGCTACTCAGAAGGCTGAGGCAGGAGAATCATTTGAACCCGGGAGGCAGAGGTTGTGATTTCAAAATACATTTTAGGCAGCAAGAGTAGGAAGTTTGATTATGTGTCTATTGCTTTAGTCTCAGGAGTCTACTCAGCCAGCCATGAACTCATGGTTACAGGGTTAACAGTATTCCTATGACTTTTGAAGTTCTATGATTGGTTCAGTCAACAACCCAAAAAGACTAATCATAGTGTGAATTATCTGCTTCCTGTGAACTGTACATTGTCATATTTCCACTTCAGTGCTGCTGAGTGCTAAAAAAAAAAAAAAAAAAATGTTGCTGCTAAAGAAAATGCTTTCTTCTTCATGTCAGCAGGAAAAGTTTGAAAATTAGCCTCGTTTTCCACCAGCAAACTTTATTCATTTGTTCTTTCATTAAATCCTATTATTGAAATTCTGCTGTGTGCCACCACTGTAGTAGGCATGAGGAATACAGTGGTTAGGATGATCCTGTCGCTCTCCAGAAAAGGTCCTAGATAGTTATGGAAGGAAGACAAGAAATAAATAGCTACCACTATTATGAGTGGCATGGTAAGCACAGGGTGCTAGGACAATTCATAGCAGTGAGTTTCTCCCAAGTCTAAGAGTCAGGGAAAATTTTCTGGGAAAGTGATACCTATCTCAGGACTAAGAGGATGAAGATGTCTTCATTTTACATCTGAACACTTATGTCAATTTTATGAGCTGATTTGAATTTTTGAATGAGGATTACAATTACCATTAGAATAGATTATTGATTTTTATATTACTTCTTTCTCTAATAAAGTTGCCATTTTCCAGATTTTTTTAATGATGCTGGAGAGGATGTGGAGAAATAGGAATGCTTTAATACTGTTGGTGGGAGTGTAAATTTGTTTAACCATTGTGGAAGAAGTGTGGCAATTCCTCAAGGATCTACAAATAGAAATACTTGACCCAGCAATCCCATTACTGGGTATATACCCAAAGGATTATAAATTAATGTATTATAAAGACACATGCACACGTATGTTCATGGTGGCACTGTTTACAATAGCAAAGACTTGGAACCAACCCAAATGCCCATCAAAGATAAACCGGATAAAGAAAATGTGGCACATATACACCTTGGAATACTATGTAACCATTAAAAAGGATGAGTTTGTGTCCTTTGCAGGGAAATGGGTGAAGCTAGAAACCATCATTCTCAGCAAACTAATACAAGAACAGAGAACCAAACACTGCATGTTCTCACTCATAAGTGGGTGTTGAACTATGAGAACACATGGACACAGGGAGGGGAACATCACACAATGGGGTATGTTGGGAAGTTGGGGGCTAGGGGAGTGATAGTGGGGGTAAGGAGGGATAGCATTAGGAGAAATACCTAATGTAGATGATGGGGGTGATGAAGGCAGCAAACCACCATGGAATGTGTATACCTGTGGAACAATCCTGCAAGATCTGCACATGTTCCCCAGAACTTAAAGTAAAATAAAAAATAAAAATAAAATAAAATAAAGTTGCCATATTTACCCATCACAAATAATCCATATTAAGTACTATTATGTGATTTTTTTTAAAAAAAAATTAAGTAACATTATACATTTTTTGTTTGTTTGTTTAAGAAAGGACAAAAAATTAAATGCTATTGTCAGGGCCACAAGCATTACTGGTGAAACTAGGCATCTGGTTTATCTGATGTCATTAGACACTAGGGCCTACAGATAAGCAAATTATGATGAAGAAATTGCAGAATTTCCCCTTGGTGATGGGAGGCTTGGTCAAGGCCAGGAAGACAATTATGTAAGGACTGTATTGAAGAGAACTTCAAACTCTGACTCACTCACCCACTAACATAAACGCTACTGACTGCTGGCACCATATTTTAATCAAACGTTTTCAAGATTCATCCATTCATTCATTCAAAATATTTTAAATAAAATAATTAATTAACAACTGAAAGTGAAATGGCCCTTTAAGTGGAAGAGCTCATTTTGTGAGTGAAGCCAACAGGAGACTCATTCCCTTCGGGTGTCAGGACCATTCACGTTGGTATATGTCAAGTGTTGAGACTCAAGGGTGGGCAGAACCAACTCAACCTGAGAAAACAGAGAAAAGTTACAGATTTAGTCAGGTGGGGAAAAGGAAGAAGAGCATTCTATTTAGTCCATTTAGGTTAAGAAAAGTGAAAGGGCAGGGTATGCTTCAGAAAGAGCTAGCAGCTTGGTTTCTTTAATACATTAACCTTCTGGGAATAAGGGTGGAAGGATAATTTGAACAGAATGTGGGGACATTTTTCACTTTTGGGGATTTTAGGCTTTGATCAATTTGGAATTACCGAAGGACTTTGACCAAGACGGTGATCCCATTAGTTTGTGATGTAGAAGATTCTTCTGGCAGTACATTGGTGAAGAACTGGGCACAAAGACAATGGAGATGAGTGTCTGTGCGTGTGTTGGGATGGGTGAAGAATAAATTGCAGTTACCCAGTTGAGAAGCAGTGCATTGAAAAAATGCACTGGAGACAGTTTGGGGAACGAAAATGTTCAACATTAGTTGACCAGTGAAATGTGGAAGTGAGCATGAGGAACCAAGAATTATTACTAGTTTCTCAAAAAATACATACTACTGCTCAGGGAAAGCCAAGAGAAGGATGATATGTCATGAGATATAACAATCTTAGGTGATGGGCTTCTTGATATGCCACAGTTTCCAACAGGTATTTCTTATTTCCTGCACTCGGAAGCTGTAATTTATGTAAACTCTGACTGACTGTAATTTACTTATTGCTGAATGTATATTCCTCTGAATGACTTGTAAAAACCTATTTTGTCTAACAGATGTATACAGGACAAATGTGATGATGGCCAAGGGATCTCATTATGGGCAAATGGATATAAGAAAAAATTTTAAAAGCTGAACATGCCAAATTTTCTATGATAAAATATTTCTTTAAAAAATACGAGGGAAAAAAGAGTACAAGGGCTTCAGAATTATCAAGTGAGGGATGTATGAACTGATGAGTCTGTGGCTGTCACTTGCTCGTTATCACACAGTAAAGTATCAGCAATGCCTCCACACCAAACTACACAAAGAGAGCCTGTAGAGCCCATTCTGATTACTCTAGAGATACCCACAGAAGGCTGACTCTGCACTCTGTTGATTTATTTGAGTAAACAAATTAAATGGTTCAGACATAGGTTGGAAATATAAGATCAGTCTGGGATTAGCTCACTGCACTGCATTCATTTTCCTGTGTCAAAGGGTCAGTGGAGCCAGTGGAGCTCTGTCTATTAGAAGACCTTTGTGCCTAGGGCTGAAGCATGGAGGAATATAACATGTTCTCCTGTTTTCAATCATTGCATCTCATCTTAACTCCAGAATGAGTGTTGGAAAGAAATTCTGACTTTGAATTTATCACAAAATACCCTTCAGTGTAGAATCCCGAATACTGTCTGCAAGATTAAATAAATGAGTGAATTGATGTCTTTCCTCCTGGAACGAAAATGGTATTTAAAGTAGACCTGGGTTTACCTCCCAGCTCTGACTCTGATTAGGTATAAAACCAGTTGCAACCTATTTGACCTTTCTTAGCCCCAACTTTCTCTCTCACCTAAGAAACAGGTAGAGATACCCATTTCACACACTAGTACATAAGGAGCAAGGGTAAAAACAGCAATGGACTTTACCCACTGTTTCAAGAGTTGGCTTTCAATACATGGTAGGTCTTACTAGGGTAATAAAGATTCTTTGCCAAGGGTCTGATTCTCTAAGCTTGTTAGGATTTGGCTGTGCCCCCACTCAAATCTTACCTGGAGTTGTAATAATCTTCACATATGAAGGGTGGTTCTAGGAAGAGATAATTGAATCATGGGGGAATTTCCCCCATACTGTTCTCATGGTAGTGATTAATTCTCACAAGATCTGATTATTTTATAAATGAGAGTTCCCCTGCACAAATTTCATACCTGCCACCGTTTAAGATGTCCCTTGCTCTACTGCCATGATTGTGAGGCCTCCCCAACCATGTGGAACTGTGAGTGAATTAAAACTCTTTCTTTATAAATTACCCAGTCTAGGGTATGTCTTTATTAGTGGCATGAAAACAGACTAATACAAAGCTCTATCATATGCCCACCTTGTCAAAAACAGGAGGAGAGGGGAAGAGGGTTAAGAGTCTTAAAGGTAAGAATATTGAAAGAGAACTATGGTTGAGAATACATGCTGAGGGAATCTAGAATATTCAAAAGAGAATTGGCACTGGGGATATGCATGTCATAGCATTCCTTTTGTGGTTTATCCTGGAAATAAAAGCTCTTTTGGATAAAGGATTATTCGTACAACCACTGGTGAGGAGAGGAGCTGACGACAGATTGGAACATAGGTAATGTGACACTTCCTCTTGCCAAACTTTCAACACAGCTTGTCACAGTTCAGCAGCATGAAAGGGATTTTTTGGTTTGTCGAAAGTGACAGAAGTTTTCTCAATAGGCAATGATAAACAAAGGAGATTGTTACAATAAGAATAATTTTGGAGTTCTAAATCAGATATAATTTCACCAGAGAGAATGAATGAAAGTATGGAATTTTACAAGTTTTGTGTGTGTGTGTGTGTGTGTGTGTGTGTGTTTACACCATTACACTGTGGTCAGGCAGCTGCTTTTCCTTCATTTTAATTAGCATTTTTAGAAACATTTCACATTCATTGTTTGTTTTGATATCCTCTAGTGTTCTTTTATTTGTTGTAATTATTAGAGTTTTATGTGTATTTCACGCGTGCATGCGCGCGCGCACACACACACACACACTCTTTCAAAATCCCTAAACACTTTTTTATTGCCCTATGCCTGTAAGTTAAAGGAAGCTAGCCTTCTCACCTCTCCTCATTTCAAGTAATACCATTTATCAGCCCTGAACTTTTTTCCTTTCTTAAGATGCCTATGTTTCACTGTGAGTCTGACGATCTTTCCCCTACATGCCTACATAAAGCCTGTAATTACAGACTTTTTATGAAAGATACTACAGTAGTCACTAAGCTAAAAGGCCTTGCTTTAAAGTGGTGAAGCTGAGACTCCAAACACTTAAGTTAAAATATTGGTTATATAATTGGCACATGTGCTTATCAACTACATGAATTTTTTTGTTTTCTCTTCAATATCAAATATGTAGCATAAAGAAATAAGTGCAAAAAGGCAAGCATGTAACATGATCATTATTTTGTCTTATTTCCCTTTTTAATCTTTGATTTTTGAAGACCTTAATTCAAAAGTTAAAGGGCACTATGTGCCGCTACTATCCTCGGTCTCGCTCCCTCATGGAGCAACTGCAGACTTTAATTTCTTTCAGTCAGAGTGAGATAGGTGTATAGCAGGGAAACTTCAGTATGCATAAAGGCTGAAGGGTGATAGAACCTAGTTTCTTACTCACATAAAGTATAAAGGAGGTGTTCCCATTGGTAGGTGTCCCTCTTCTAAGCAGGGATGCAAGGTGCCGCTGTTTTCATATTGAGCAGAAGCCCAAGTAGAAAAGAAAAACGTGGCGGATGGCTAGATCAGGGTTTATGGGCCAAGCTGGAAATTGCAAATTGTACAGCTATTTTTCCTACAGCTTATCAGCTAGAAGTCTGTTACATGGACACACCTAACTGAAGGGATCCTGGAAAGTGAAGACCAGCCGTGTATGTGTGTGTGTAAATGAATGCACGAACGGAAGTGGAATCACCCTCTTTGAATGCTCTGCTGCACATTGTTTTTACCATATCACCCCGTATAGCTCTATTGCATTTTTCTTAGTGGTTGTGCAGTGTTTTTTGTTTTTTGTTTTTTGTTTTTCTTTTGTTTTGAGACGGAGTTTCGCTCTTGTTACCCAGGCTGGAATGCAATGGCGGGATCTCGGCTCACCACAACCTCCGCCTCCTGGGTTCAGACAATTCTCCTGCCTCAGCCTCCTGAGTAGCTGGGATTACAGGCACGCGCCACCATGCCCAGCTCTTTTTTTGTATCTTTAGTACAGACGGGGTTTCACCATTTTGACCAGGATGGTCTTGATCATTTGACCTCGTGATCCACCCGCCTCAGCCTTCCAAAGGTGTAGTGTTTTAACAGAAGAATGTTTTATGTTTTATTTAACCAGTTTATAAGGCCTCATTTTTAAAACCACACCAGCTTTCACAGCAGAGTAAAACCTTGCCTATTAATTCTATGTAATGACATGTTTTGGAGATTTGAATTTTGTTGATAATTAAGCCTTTATCATACTTTTCCTCTAAATTTTAAGAAATGTTTGCATGAAACTCTTTCCAAATGTATTGCAGAGGTAGGTGTCTTTTTAGAAATTGCCCACAGACAATAATTTAACAATTTTGTTGATGAGAATAGGGGTCCCCTAAGCATTCAGTTTGTCTCTCTTATTTCCCAGGCTTCTTGACTAGTTAGTTCTTGCCCTGGGCTGTGGATGTAAGCAGTATACATATTTGGGGCCGACATATACAAGATTGGCTGCAAAATTGCTGTCTTCCCTGTCATGGCGATCAAGGATGCCTCATATTGAAATGGTGGATGCACTAGATCAGAGCAATAAGAATCATTAAATTACTACATGGAGGACTACCCTGAAAAACTGCCAAGAATTGCAGTGGAATTTTTATAACTAAAAAATGCAAACCTTTATTGCATCAACCTTTGAAGACATAGGTGTTATTACCAGAGCATGGTCTATCCTAAGAAAATGCCCATGCAATATTATTTATAATATTAATCCTATTACTTTATATTATTAATTATATTAATTTATGTATTTAGAGGGATTTATAGTTTGCGTGAAGCTTTCCTAATCATTAGCTTGGAAAATATTTTGTGATTTGTACAACAATGTAACTATGGGCACAGACAGTTTTGAGATGTCTTCTACTATTTTACTAAACAGTTATGAGTTTATTCTATTTTACTTTAGAGTTTGCATATCTTCTTTTAATAAAATGTTTCTGCTTTTGTGTATGTTTTCTGATCCTATTGCCACTTTTCATGTTATGTGATTTCAGTAAGCAATGTTCAAATTTAGTTTTACCCGTAATAGAAAAATAAAATTGTCTCAGAAAGAGAACCACCTTTCTGAGCAAGCTATTTTACTCTTAGTCCATAGAATTTGAAGCCTTTATTTTCTATCAGAAATATTTTCTCAATAATACTTCAAACTGCTGCCTGTTTTTTTTTTGTTGTTGTTGTTGTTTGTAAAGACAGAGTCTCTCTCTGTCACCCAGGCTGGAGGGCAGTGACACAGTCTCAGCTCACTGCAACATCCACTCCCTAAGTTCAAGTGATTCTCCTGTCTCACCCTCTCAAGTAGGAGGGACTAGAGGCTAACACCACCATACCTGGCTAATTTTTGTATATTTAGTAGAAACAGGGTTTTTCTGTGTTGGCTAGGCTGGTCTTGAACTCCTGACCTCAAGTGATCTGCTTCCCAAAATGGTAGGATTACAGATGTGAATGACCATGCCCGGCCTCTGTCTGTCTAGTTTTAAGGGCAGTCCTATGGCAATCCTTAGCTTCTCTACGTGTTTTTAAACTTAATTCCATCTTGTCTGTCCTTGCTTCCTATCTACACAGCACTTCACTCAGTCTCGAAGACTACAGGGTGAGTCAAAGTTCCAGTAGAGTGGGAATTGAACCGATACTGAGGAGATCTATAGGGTAATCCTGCCCGGTACTAACTTGGTGTCCAGTTAAGCGGAAGGCATGTCACTGTGTTCCTTTTTTACCGTCAGCAACATTAACAGGCTGGGTTTGATTACCAATTAAGATTTTTCTGTATACCAAATTATCTGGTCTTGGAGACTGAAAAGCTGTTCAAATCTTACAATCAAGCAATAAAGAAGTACTAGTTGACATATTCTCAGTATATGCTGGGAGGCAGCGCACAGTGCCATGCACTTCACTATATCATCTCATTAAACAAACTTGTGAGATGCTCTTCTTATTTCTGTTTCATACATGGGAACGGAGGCATAGAGAGTAGCATGAGCAAAGTAGGGAGTACCATGCTCCAGGGCATGGAAGGAGTAAGCACTGAAACCGGCAGTGTCTGACTCCTGGGTCTCAGGTCTTCTTCAAGCAAACAGGAGTGGTTGCTACATAGGTCCTCAGAAAATAAACAAAATACCAGAAGCCAGACCACTTTTCTGCCTTTGGTTGCAGCCACGTCTGCACAGACATTGTTGGTTCGTCCTTCCACAACCTGTCACATGGTCAAGGAATCCATTAGGAGCAGCAATCGCTGCAGCTTCTGGACTGGCTACCCACCCTTCTGTAGATTGCATGCACGAGGAATGGATCTAGGCAGCATATTAGTCATAGCACAACAGCGAGCATGAGCTTCTGTTGCATCAGTTCCATATGGGAGGCCCAGGTGAATGCCATGTGCTAAGGAACACTGAGGGTGCCAAACCCCTAACCTCAGTGGGGCTGCTAGCAAACCTGCCCAAACTTCATTTCTGAAGGAGACACTATCCTTATAATCTTGATCAGAAAACAAGTCTGCCCTGGCCCTTGGTGGAGACAGCAGCTTCTCAGGCTGATAGATAAATGTAGTGTGAGATGCAGAGATGCCATGGAGAATGGCATCCTAACGATTCCTAAAGGCGGAAATGTGGCCAGAAGCAATCTCTATTCATATATGTGTCCATCTGCTGGGCTTCCATAGTGTTCGCATTGCTCAGACGTCTCTTCATAGCCAAGGATGATACAATGTAGAGCGTGGAGTGTGGATGAGAAGTCCCCACAAGTTCCCCAGAAGCCTTTTTTTCTCTGCAGCAGATACTCTGAGTGTAGACTGGAATTATCCATTTAGAAAACATTTTGATAATATGAACAAAATGACATAAGTGCATTGATACACATTCAATAGAAATTCCAGGTCTTGGAATCCATCCCAAAGGAATAATTCGAAACTCTTAGGAAGACCCACAAAAATAGATCCTTTATGTAGCAAAATGGTGAGGATAATTTAAGAATAGGAGAATAGATAAGATATAGTGTATTTTCTTGATGAAATATTAGCTTTTTACTTAAAATGATGGCTATTGAATCCAACAATAAGAAAAATAACTATGATGTAATGTTATAAGAAAAACTGGGCTTAAACTGTATGCATAATATGAGTACAAATGTGGTAAAACATTCACTCTTAAGGGGAAAGGTTTGAAGAAAATTCACTAACTCCTAAGCATTTGTTGACTTAGACTGGGAGAATGAAGAATGCCTTTTTTTTTTCTCTGTTTATAATTCCCTGCTAACTTTAGACACATAGTTAGATTTTATAAGGAAAAATATGTATAAGGCTAAAAAGAAATAAAAATTTGTAGTGATGTATTAATGTCCTCTCTAGACCTAAATCAGAAATGACCAAGCATTTTTCTTACTTTTAATGTTAAGTCTTTTCATTTATTAGGTTTATTCTTTAAAATCTCTTCATTAAAACCATTTGTCTGCCAAGCATAAAACAGCATCTGGGCCTCTGAAGGGAGGTCATGGGACAAACGACCTGCCCAGAGCTCACTATGGGGGCAAAGACCCTCTTCATCCCACAGGTTCTATTTTCTCTCCTGGAGCTCTTCTTTATAGGAATTTATCCAGGATAAAATGTAAATTTGTATGAGTATCACAAGGTCCTTAGAAGTGAGTATTGACTCCTTCATAACTCCCTGGCTCCACCCATCATTAATACAGCCTTCCATTAATAGCATCTGCCTACCTAAGCATGCTGGGTCCCACCTCATGACCACCCCTAACTCTAAGCTAGACCCACACTGAAATTTTTCAAGCTCCTAGAATGTCCCAGGGTCTCTGGCTTCAGCATCTATCACTTACAGTTCTATCAGCCCAGAGCTCTCTGCCTCCCCAATTCACTCTCCCCAAACTAGCTGTTTCTTGATTAAAATCACTTTCTTCATGACAGAAATCTGTACTCCAGATCCCCCAGTCTGAATCAGGCAGGCCTGCTGTGTCCTCTCCCCGGGAGCCCTCTCCTTCTTCGCTGCTGTTATCTGAGCCTTCACAGCCCTCTGCGTGCTCTCAAAAGTTCCCTCCACAGTCTGGGAGGTTTTCATCAGGGACTATCCTGGAAAAGTGGAGTATGTGATTCTAAGTAGTGACAGTGAGCACCCACACGTCATCTCAAACTGGTGAGAACAGGGAAGGCAGGTGAGGGTCCCGCTTCTACTGTTTTGTAACGTCATAAAAGCATCGTTTATTTCCTGCATAAATTTTATTTTCCACAGAGGCCTGATCTCGGCTATGGAGATCCGAGGTGGACTTCATGGTGAGTTGGCTGCATCACAAGCCCCAAAGTGTAAGAATCAGGCCTGGGACAGAGCACTCACATACATACAGTGTGCTCAGAGGTAAGAGCAGGGGTGGGTGAAGAAAGTGAAGAAACCTTTGGTGGCTCCCATGTAACCTGACTTATATCTCTGCTTTCACAGAATGAGACATAAAACTATCAGCTAGGCACTCGCCTTCCTCTCTGTTTAAATTCACTTTACTGGAATGTGTTTCTATGTCTCATTTAAGTTACTGTCTCATGGTGCTTGGATAAACTTTGTTTTCCATTATCTTCCTAAAAATAAACTTATTGAAATAGTGTGTGTTAAATCATCTCAACTGAGGTAATCAGGCTTTTGGTAAATTTGTGAAGTATTTATTCCAAGTGTTGGAAATTCACCCTTGAAGTCTCATCTCGGAGTGAAATGTCTGCCTTAGAGAAGAACAATGATCACAGCACCCCAGGACTTCCCCTGTGTCAGTTTTTCACCTCACCATCTAGGGGGAGGGGCAGAGAAACACCGGCTCTCTGATAGCAGCACCATGCCCCTCCCACATCTGACTTCCTTCTTGGTCTAGAATTACTGACCATTCCTGTCAAGCATACAGCACATCTGACAAGTAGGTTAAATGAAAAACTGTGTAAAAGAGATCTAATTGTTAATTAGCGAGTTAGGCAAAATCCTTAATATGTGGAGATATTTAAACATATGTTGATATGTTTATATGTATTTGGACAAAGATTTTGTTGTTTTTCTCCAGGCTAAAACACCTAGAACCATCACCTTAGGTGAGGAGAAAAGACAGGTATTTTAAACAATTTATGTGATGGGAAATTGTTTATTCAAATGCTGTTTTTTCTTATTTAATCTTCATTTTTTTCCCTAAAGATCAATATCCATAACTGTATTCACCTACTCCTTGGAATCTGCAATGAAGCCAGTCAAGAGATTTTTCAAGCCTTGTAAGTTTATCCACCTGAAAAGTTCACCTGCTACATAACAACCTGGACTCTGACCCCCAAGAGGTGTGTAGTTTTCATTTTGGAGCCATTTTCTTTAATCAATAAGTGGTAAGGCTGCCATTCTTATCAAAGTTGAGGACCATAACCCTACTCATGAAAATGAAAGATTGTTTCTTATGAGGAGTTCCATTTGAGCTAGACAAGCAATGTATCATTTTTAAAGAAATGTGTCAAGAATCTTAGGTGTTGATTGCTCCAAGCCATGTGCAGAATAAAAAGAAAAGAAAACACCAAGTTGTTAATATTTTTGACCACTACAGTGATTACATTGCATTCCCCAAAGGATTGTCTACGAACGTATCTAAGCTAGAAATCATCTAAAGCCAATATCGTGGGGTGGACCAATGTTGATTTCATCAGTGCCAGCCCCTCTGCTGCATGACAGAGAGGACTGTGGCCGACTCCATCTTCCAACTGTTCACGGCTGATGCAGGATGGGAGGGGGCTTTGCTGACATTAGTGATCTGAGCTGAAAAAGTGAAGCCACCTATTGGAATATAATTCTTATTGTTTTTTCAATCATTTGTGTCTGTGTGTTTTTCTTTTTGCTGCATTTTTTTTCCCTTCAGAAGAAACTCGTCATGCGGTATTGAAGGTGACCTGACTATGGCAAAGAGAATGTTCTGTGTGGTTTGCCTTTCCACCCACGCGCAACACACTTTGCAGACTTGACAGGGATGGATCAGCCTCATAGAAGAGAAAACAAAAAACCAAAAATACCCCTCCTCTGAAAAATCACCCCAGTGTGAAACTCTTTCTGAGAAAGACTGGCCCTTTTCTTTAATGTAAAAAAATATATATGACAGAAATAGATTTCTTCTCAAGACTCTTGTTTATTCAGATGGTATCAATTCTGTTTCCAGAACAACATGTTGTAGTTGCTACTCAGAGATTTTTAGAAAGTCAGATAGACACGACTGCAATGGGTTTTTGCTGTGAGTGAGCTGTGCTTCTCACTTGCTTTCTAGAAGGTAAATGCATAATTATATAGCACACTCATCGAAGAGCAATGAACTTCATGGGAGTATTTATAAAACAGTCTGTTTACATCAACGGTGCTATACAAGTAACAAATAATAATAACATTGTGAAGAAAATTAGCTCCTTAGATGCATAACATTTAATATGTAGCTCTGTGTAATTAATATCCTGCAATTTAATGTGTTACTCATTTTCTTTTTTCCCCTCCCCTTTACTCGAAAGAAAGAAACGGAATTTGTTTAATTAAATATGGCATTTTCACAGTAGTATCGAGCCAAAACATATCAGACTGGATTAATCTGATTTCCTACCCCATAAACTTGACATCGGGCATCAGTTTATGCCCAGCTTCCACTATGCCCACTTAGAATATGTAAACATTGCCACCTCCTCACTGGTATTTTCATCTCCATGACTAACCAATGTGTAGAGAGTTCTTTCCATTTTCAAATAGTTGTATAGAGATTTAATCAGTGGTTTTCAACTGGGGGCAATTGTACTCTTCCAGGGGACACTTGGTGAAGTGTGGAAGCATCTTTGGCTGCTACAACCGGGAAGGAGGGAGTTCTATCAGCGCCTGGTGGGAAAAGGCCAGGGACCGCCTGCAATGCGCAGGCACACCTCCACAGCAGCTATGCAGCTCAAAATGTCAGTAGCACTGAGGTTGAGATCCCCTGCGTTAGCTCCCTGATCTTTAAAACCATCCTCCAAGGTAGGGATTGTTATCAGTCTCCTCATTTTATGCATGAAACAAAATAAAACAAAACAAAACACAGGCCCAGATGAGCCGAGAGATTCGTATCTAGGGTAATCACAGGGCACAAAGTGAAGAACGTGGCTCTTGAACGCAGGACTCCAGAGTCTAAATCCCTCCACACCTGTCCCAGCCATTTTTTTTTTTTTTTTTTTTTTTTTTTTTTTTTTTTACGTGAGTCCTGCTTGCATAAGGTACTTTTGTTTACTGTAGCTGACAACATATGTGCTCTACAGAAGTGTGTGTGGGCACATGTATTTTCCTGACATCCACACTCTTATTCCAGCAAAGAGTTCCTAGGAGGCAAACAAGTCTGACTTGAGACAAAATTGTGAGAAAAAGCCAAGCCCATCTTTGTGTTTGTGTTCTCCTGTGTTTGCCAGTGATGCTTCAAAGAAGGGGCCAAACTAGAGAGTCCACTGTGTGTGTTCTTTCCTGGCTCGGGATACTTAACCTCACTCAACAACGCGTCTCACTTGTAAAATATATACTAGACCCATGTTGCAGCTAACCAACAAGCCAGGTGGAAAGATGGTATGCTCAGAATGTGGGCGTTTCCTGGTAAGCAGGAAAGGCTTCCTTGTCCTCTTTGCTGAGGTGTCAGGGCCAGTCACGTTGTGGCTCCTTGACAGAAACATGGTACCTGTCAGATTCAGGACATTTTCCTACTGCCAAACCAGCCTCTGTGCTTCCCAAAACAACACTCACAAAAAGCTGCCCAAAGTTAGGGATACAGAGCAGAGGGCCACTTACCAACTAGAGTGACTTCTTCACAAACCATTTTCCACAAGACAAAAGAGCAGAGAGATTCAGTTGTGTGCTCATCCTGTGGTCGACAGAAACAGCAGCCCCTCCGCGGTCAGCACCGCCCATGCTATCATGTGTCTGCCTTCTCTCTAGCGCAGTGTGCTCCCGGAACACACAGGGAAGGGCTCTTCCTCTTAACTATCTAGCTGTCATTGTCACCACTTAATAAACAGTTGAAATACAGTGACTCAGATCGCAGGTGCCAATTTGGCCCGGGTGATTGTCAAATGGACCCATCCAAGCTAATTTAGGTCTTCTGTGGCTGTGCTCAGGATGCCTAAAGGCAGGTCTGATGCCAACACACTCTGGCAAATCCCAGGGCGGGCAGAAAAAGTGCATGGAGAGTGCATCTGGGCTTAGTGGCATCCAGGTGTGAATGATGTGGAAGAAAGACCTGGGAAGGCGGAGCCTCATGCCTCTGAATCAGTGAGTCATTTATGGTCTGTGCTCCAAAAATAGCAGCAGTCCCCCTTCTCCTACAACCTCTGGAGGCAGAACCCCTGTCTCTGCCATGTCAGGTGTCAAATAAGTCCATCCAACAGGTCTCTCCACACCTGCTGTGAGGAGCAGGAAAGAAGACAGTGTCTGGCACTCAAGGGATTTCTTGACGGACTGCTCACCCTTGCCATCATGAGCCAGCCAGTCTGATCACTCCTTGTACAAGGGCTTTTCTCCCACAGTCATTTAATTCAGTCAAAGAACATTCATGTGTGGTTCTGGGCCACATTCTGTCATTCAGAGTGGCTCAGAAAGGATGTCCAAGTGGGGCAAATAGTGTCTGCCAGTAATTTTGGGAATTTTAACAAACCTAACAAGAAACACTCTAAAGCGTTCAAAATATAAAATCAACCAAGTGCCTGCTACAGGCCAGGCACTGTGCTGGGCTCTGAGGATGCTCAGGATTAATCCTTGAACTCAGGAGTTTCAGAGGAAGCAACCAGTTGCCAAATAACTTGATGTTCATAATAATACATGGGATACTTAAGAGAAGAGAGGAAAGAATTCCCATCATTGAATACTGGAGATAGGAGATTTGGAGTTGGTAATGGAGGGTACAAACCACAGAGTGCACGTGACTTACTGACTTCAGGGTGTGTGGCCCATCAACAGGTATTGTTGACATCCTTGGCATGGAACATTTTGGAAACCTTGTGCTTATTCTCTCCATCACAAGCCTTTGCATTGATGTTTCTTTTTCTTTTTCTTTTTCTTTTTTAAATAGAGTCTTACTCTGTAGCCCAGGCTATAAGGGCAGTGTTGTAATCTTGGCTCACTACAACCTTCACCTCTGGGGCTCAAGCAATTCTCCTGCTTAAGCCTCCCAAGTGGCTGGGACTAGAGGCATGTGACACCACACTCAATTAAATTTTTTGTATTTTTAGTAGAGACAGGGTTTCACCATGTTGTCTTGGGTGGTCTAGAACCCCTGAACTCTGGCAATTCACCTTCCTCAGCCTCCTAAAGTGCTGTGATTACAAGTGTGAGCCACTGCACCCAGCCTGATGTTTCTTTTTATTTATTCATTATTTATTTATTTTTATTGCATTTTAAGTTTTGGGGTACATGTGAAGGACATACAAGATTGTTGCATAGGTACACACATGGCAGTGTAATTTGCTGCCTTCCTCCTCATCACCTATATCTGGCATTTCCCCCCATGCTATCTCTCCCCAACTCCCCACACCCTGCTGTCCCTCCCCTATATCCCCCCCTCCGACAGACCCCAGTGTGTGATGCTCCCCTCCTGTGTCCATGTGTTCTCATTGTTCGACACCCACCTATGAGTGAGAACATGATGTTTATTTCTTAATTCCATTTATCACTCCAGCTTATTCATCTTATTAGCTTATTTTAGAGCAAAACATTATCCTGAATTTTGTATTTCATGCATGTTGTGATATGGGTTTTTTTCTGTTCTTTAGACCCAGCTGAAACACCATCTCCTCCAGAAAGTTCCCACTGGATGCTTCCAGGATCCAAGAATCTACACAGAGTGCCTACTCTTTATTTGCAGCTTTTTAATGCACATATACTTTTTATTTTTTATTATAAGAATTAGGTTTCCTGTTGCACAAATTTCTTTATCCAGCTCACATTCTTACAATCATGAGAAGAATATTTATATCCAGAAAAGTGATACACACGTAGAAGTTAGTCTTTGAATTCATCATCAGTGAAATCTCACCTGTGTTTTCCCTGATCCCAGCACAGCACTGCCCTTCCTCCATCCCCACCAGGGCCAGGCCCTCCTCACTCTGCTGGCACAGAGTCCTGAATATGCAACTTCCAGAACCCCTGGGAACCACACTGCCACTTATATTTTTGTGGTTCTCTCTCTCTTTGATGAAATTTGAGTCCTAAAGAAGAGAGACTGAATCTTGTTTGCTCAACATTTTGTATAGGGCAAGATAAACGGAAGGAACTTAGCGCTCATGTTTACTGCATATGGGTATCTGCACATTAGTATCTGCATGTAGGTGTCTGCTTGTGGGTATCTGCATGTGGGTGTCTGTGTGTGGGTATCTGCATGTGGGTATCTGCATATAGGTGTCTTCATGTTGGAATCTGTATGTGGGTGTCTGCATGTGGGTATCTGCATGTTAGTATCTGCATATTAGTATCTGCATGTTGGTATCTGCATGTGGGTACCTGCATGTGGGTATCTGCATGTGTGCACCTGCATGTGGGTATCTGTATGTGGGCATCTGCATGTGGGTATCTGCATGTTGGTATCTGCATGTGTGTATCTGTATGTGGGTGTCTGCGTGTGGGTATCTGCATATGTGTACCTGCATGTTAGTATCTGCATATTAGTATCTGCATGTGTGTATCTGCATGTGGGTGTCTCCATGTATTGGCATGTGGGCATCTGCATATGGGTATCTGCATGTGCATATCTCTGCATGTGGGTATCTGCATGAGGGCATCTTCATGTGGGCATCTGCATGTGGGTATCTGCATGTATTGGCATGTGGGCATCTGCATATGGGTATCTGCATGTGCATATCTCTGCATGTTGGCATCTGCATTCTGCATGTGGGTATCTGCATGTGGGCATCTGCATGTGGATATCTGCATCTAGGTATCTGCATGCAGGTGTCTGTTAATCATTTGGGCAGTAGCTCTGAGGAGCCAGCACATAGTCCTGAGGCTGGAAGCCTGGGACATCCCACTGTTTACGTTGTACAGAAAAGCAATAAGAAGCTCCAAACAAATAGCTTAAATCATTTATCACCCTGGAAACTTCTTATTATGAGTAAATTCCACCTGTTACATAAACAATTTTTGTTGTTTTTTTAACCCAAACATATGGACTGACCTTTTCAAATGGTAATCTGAGTTTCAACCTTGAGCTGTCTCTCATTAGCTGTTGAAAGCCAGCTGAGCAATTAGCATTTGAGGAAGTTAGGGTTAGGAATGACCCATGAATGTCTGTGTCCAGAGCTCTGAAATCCTGTCTTCCTATTAGGCTAAACCCTTGGACAACACACAGACCTTACTGGTGAGCCTTGGTGAACTATTATCCCTGAGTTACCTCTGAAACTCATGACGGCTACATTTTTAGAATATTTTTGTAAATAAATACCATATAGAATACATATCTGTCTGCTATATACAGTTTCATGATAGGCATCTCCGCTGTAATCAAGAAAGGCAGTATAACATCATGGCTGGGAACACGGATCACTGTCATGGAACTCATGCCCGTGGTACTTCCGCTTGGACTATCTGTGCATGAACACGGATCACTGTCATGGAACTCATGCCCGTGGTACTTCCGCTTGGACTATCTGTGCATGAACACGGATCACTGTCATGGAACTCATGCCCGTGGTACTTCCGCTTGGACTATCTGTGCATGAACACGGATCACTGTCATGGAACTCATGCCCGTGGTACTTCCGCTTGGACTATCTGTGCATGAACTTGACCAGGTACTCACCTGCGCGAAGCTTCCGGGAATTCTTCATCCAAAAACGATAATAAAAATTATCTCTGTGGTTGTGAAAATAATAAAAATAATATATAAAATGGCATACGAAACCAGTATATAATTAAAAATCATTTTATTATGCTTTTGTTCAGTGTCAATGTACATTATCCTGTTAGTCACTGTTTAGTAACAGATAATAAAGTAAAATGAAAAATGCCAGTTTTTCTTTTGGCTGCTATGAAGCTCAGAGCAAATGTTGAATCCTTAGTCACAGTAGTTATGTGAATCTGGATGTTCATTACATGGGTTTTCTCTTCCTCTCACATTATTTTTGTTTTCATTTGACATTTAGATTTTTGAAGTCCATATTTTATCCAAACAACACATTTTCAGAGTAGACGAGAAATGTTCTATAAATAAGTAAATACATGAATTTTTATTTATATAAACAGAAAATATAGGCTCCCTGTCATGTAGGGCTTACAACATTGTTAGGGTAGGAAAATACACATAAAGTAAAAGTAAAATTATAGCTATCTAAGTACACACACACACACACACACACACACACACACACACAGGTTGAGTGCTGTGACAGTAGCTTTCACACCTGGCTCTCCAGAAGCAACAATTTGTATATGAAGCCCCTCATTTGTAAGGTTTGCCAATTTCCATGGTGTAAATATTCTTACCATGGCTAATTTTAAGCTCCCACTCATTTAAGAACCAGCTCATACAATTCCAAAAGTATGAGATGGCTCTGCAGACAGATGCTCAAGTGGCATAGTCTCGAAGTGGGAACTTAATTCAGAAAAGAAGGGCTACGTGTCTGTGGACTGAGAAAGTCTAAGAGGGTCTTGGAGAGCACAGACAACCTGAGGTGCATCCTAACATTAGAAAATAAATAGAGACAGGTGAAAAAGCTTTAGCACCTGTATGTAGCCAGCTCACTCATTCATGGTGTATCATTGCTTTGTTCATTCAAACCAGTTTTTAAAAATTATAACCAGACACAAGGCACTTGCCAAAAGAGTTTTAAAACAAGGAATTATAATCCCTGCCCTTAAGGGGCAGGAGGTCAGAGAGATGTAAAGTGTAAAATAATGTGGAAAACAGCTTTTGCACGGCAAAAGAAACAGTCACTAGAGTGAATCGGCAACCATCAGAATGGGAAAAAAATCTTTGCAGTTTACCCATCTGACAAAGGGCTGATATCCAGAATTTACAAAGAACTCAAACAGATTTACAGGAAAAAAACAAACAAGCCCATTCAAAAATGGGCAAAGGATATGAACAGACACTTTACAAAAGAAGACATAAATGAGGCCAACAAACGCATGAAAAAATGCTCATCATCACTGGTCATTAGAGAGATGCAAATCAAAACCACATTGAGATACCATCTCACACCAGTTAGAATGGCGATCATTAAAAAATCTGGAGAAAACAGATGCTGGAGAGGATATGGAGAAATAGGAACACTCTTACACTGTTGGTGGGAGTGTAAATTAGTTCAACCATTGTGGAAGACAGTGTGGCAATTCCTCAAGGACCTAGAAATAGAAATTCCATTTGACTCAGCAATTCCTTTACTGGGTATATATCCAAAGGACTATAAATCATTCTACTATAAGGACACATGCACACGAATGTTCATTGCAGCACTGTTTACAATAGCAAAGACCTGGAACCAACCCAAATGCCCATCGATGATAGACTGGACTGGGAAAATGTGGCACATATACACCATGGAATATTATGCAGCAATCAAAAATGATGAGTTCGTGTCCTCTGCAAGGACATGGATGAATCTGGAGAACATCGTTCTCAGCAAACTGACCCAAGAACAGAAAAGGAAATACTGCATATTCTCACTCATAGGCGGGTGAGAAAAATGAGAACACATGGACACAGGGAGAGAACTACTACACACTGGGGTCTATTGGGGGGAATGGGGAAGGGACAGTGGTGAGGGAGCTGGGGAAGGATAGCCTGGGGATAAATGCCAAGTGTGGGTGAAGGGGAGGAAGGCAGCAAAGCACACTGCCATGTGTGTACCTATGCAACTATCTTGCACGTTCTGCACATGTACCCCAAAACCTAAAATGCAACAAAAATTTAAAATTTAAAAAAATAAAAAACTAAAACAGTGAAAAAAATGTGGAAAAAAGGGAGAGCCATGTGACACTCTCCAGGTGACATCCGAGGAGAGTGATTAACCCACCTGGTGGGGAAGGTCAGGAGTTTTGTGAGGTTGTAACCAAGGCTAAGAAGCAGGCCGGTGAAGGGCATTCCAGCTCAAGACTCTGAGGGAAATAAAAAGTAGAGGAATTGTGGAGTGTGGACAGCTACAAGCACATCCCTGCTGTGACATGACATGCATACTACGCACAGGCAGAAGCAAGAAATGTGTCGGGGACATGGGAGATGCAGATTCTGAAGGACTCTGGGGCCCTGGAAAAGAGCATGGTGTTTCAGCAAAAGTCTGGATGGCACCACTGCTTCGACTGAGCAGTGATCAGAATTGCATTTTAGATAAGCCATGTGACTGGACTCGCTGTTCATGTTGTGTTTGACCATTTAGATTTCTCATTTATGTTTAATGTAATTGGAGGTTTTGGGGTCTGTTTCTTAGTTTGGGCTACTACAGACAAAAGCAAAGGATTTTGGGGCTGTTTCTTAGTTTGGACTATTACAAAAAAAGATGCCGTGGAAAATCTTGTTTAGATTTTTGTGCCAAAATAAGTTTTTGTTTCTCAAGAATAAATACCCATGAGTGCAACTGCCGAGTCAAATGATAATTGCATGTTGGGTGTTATTTTTTAAAAGCCATTTTTTTTTTCTAGAGTTACTGCATCATTTTACATTCCTATCAGCCATGTAGAAAAATTTCTGTTTCTCCATATACTTGTCAGCACTTGGCATTATTGCCCTTTTAAATTTTATGTGTTTAATAGATGTGTAATAATATCATGGTCTTGGTTTGCATTTCTCTAATGGCTGTTGTTCAGAAGATGTTCTGAAGATGCTGACCATTTTTTCATATGCTCGTCTGCCATCCAAATACTCCCCTCAGTGACAAATATCTCCATATATCTTACCCATTTTCTACCTGGATTGCTTGGGGTTTTTTGCCATTGTGTTTTGAGAGTTCCTAATATATTCTAGATATGATACCTTTGTCAAGTATGTGGCTTGAGCACATTTTTACCCAGCCTGTAGCTTTCCCTTCTATCCTCTTTACAGGATCTTGCACCAAAAAGATAATTTTAATTTTTTATCGAACTATTTTATCTTTTGTGGATCATGTATTTGGTGTCATGCCTAAAAACACCTCACCAAGCTGTAAATCTTGAAGATTTTTCCTATGTTACCTTTTAAAAGATTTGTAGTTTTACAATTAACATTTAAATCTATGATCCATTTTAAGTTAATAATAGTAGGTTGTAAGGTTTAAATCAAGGTTCAGTTTTTAATCTATTGATGTTCAATTGCTCCAGCACCATTTATTGAAAAGATTATTCTTCCTCCATTGAACTCTTTCTACCATCATCAAAAATTAGTTGGCCATTCTTGTGAAAGGCTATTTTAAAATTCTCTATTCTGTTTCATTGATATTTGTTCCATTATACTCCATCAATACTGTACAGTTTGGGTTAGTGGAGCTTGATAAGTCTTGAAGATGTGAAGAGTACTTTCTTCAACTTTATTTTTCTCTTTTAGAATTATTTTTAGCTATCCTATGGCCTTTGTATTTCCATATAAATTTTGGAATAATCACCTGTATGTCAATAAAAAATCTTGCTTAAATTATGATAGGAATTGCATTTAATTAGTGTGTCAATTTGAGATTTGACAATTCACTATGTTAAGGTTTCCAATTCATGAACTCGTATTTCTCTTCATTTATTTAGATATTTTTATTTCTTTAATTAGAATATTGTAGTTTTAGCATATAATTTCTGTGCATATTTTCTTAGATTGACACCTGAGTATTTGATCATCTTTGAGTAATTGTAAGCAGTATTGTCATTTCAATTTTAACAACTTCAATCCCAGTATATAGTAATATGATTAATTTTTGTGTATTGATTTTATATCATGTGACATTGCTGAAATCACTTACTAGTTCTAGTTTTTCAGATTACTTGGAATTTTCTCTGTAGACTATACTGTCACATGCAAATAAAATCAGTTCTGTTTCATCATTTCCAGTCTATATGTCTTTTATCTCTTTCTTGTCTCATTTCACTAGCTAGAGTTTCCAGTAACATGTTCAATAACAGCGGTAAGGGTAGACATTTTTTTCCTTTTTTGTAATCTTAAGAGCACAATATTCAGTCGTTCCTCATTTAGGTATAATGTTTGCAATAGATTTTTGCTGATGGTCTTTAACTAGTGGAGAAGTTCTCCTCTATTTCTAGTTTTCTGAAACTTAGAAACTTACAAAAATAATGAATTATTATTTATTAGGAAAGTGCTTTTTCTACATCCTTTGATTTAATAATCTGATTTCTCTTTTGTAGTTGTTAATATTAAATACATGAATGAATTTTCAAGTATTTAATGCACCTTCCATCCCTGGAATGAACCTCACTTAGTTATGTTTTTAGTTTTTTTAATGTATTGCAAAATTATATTTGCTAATGTTTTGTTAAAATTTTTTGCATCAAATGAAACTATCATTAGAGTGAACGGACAACCTATAAAATGGAAGAAACATTTTGCAATGTATCCATCTGACAAAGGTCTAATATGCAGAATCTATGAGAAACTTAAACAAGTTTATTTTTTTAAAAAAACAAAAAACAACTACATTAACAAGTGGATAAAGGAAATGAACAGACACTTCTCAAAAGAAGACATTTGTGTAGCCAACAAACATATGAAAAAAAACCTCAACATCACTAATCAGAGAAATGCAAGTCAAAACTACAGTACAATACCATCTCACAGCAGTCAGAATGCCAATTATTAAAAAACCAAGAAACAAAGATGCTGGTGAGGCTGCAGAGAAATAGGAATGCTTTTATACTGTTGGTGGCAATGTAAATTGGTTCAACCATTGTGGAAGACAGTATGGAAATTCCTCAAAGACCTAGAACCAGAAATACCATTTGACCAGCAATCCTATGACTGAGTATAAACCCAAAGGAATGTAAATTATTGTGTTATAAAGATACATGTATGCATATGTTCATTGCAGCACTATTCACAACATGGAATCAACCCAAATGCCCATGAAAGACTGGATAAAGAAAATGTGGTACATATACATCATGGAATACTATGCAGCCATAAAAAGCAATGAGTTTCTGTTCCTTGGAGGAACGTGGATGGAGCTGGAAGTCATTATCCTCAGCAAACTAACTCAGAAACAGAAAACTAAATACTGCATATTCTCACTCATAAGTGGGATCTGAACAATGTGAGCATGCAGACACAGGGAGGGGAACAACATACACTTATGCCTGTGGCAGGGTGGGAGGAGGAAGAACAATAGGAGAAACAGTTACTGCATGCTGGATTTAATACCTAGGTGATGAGTCGATAGGAGCAGCATATCTCCATGGCATGTGTTTACCTACATAACGAAACTGCGCATCCTGCATATGCATCCCAGAACTTAATATTAAATAAATACATAAATAATTTTTGCATCTACATTCCTGAGGGACATTCGTCAGTAGGTTTCATTTTTTGTACTGTCCTTGTCTGCTTTTGGTATCAAGATAATGCTGGCTGGCTTTGTACGATAAGTGGGAAGTATTGCCTCCTTTTCTATTTTGTGTAAAATTAGTGTAAATTTTTTTAAACTTTCGGTAGCATTCACCAGTAAAGCCATCTAGGCTTTGAAATTTATTTTTAGAAGGTTTTAAATCATGAACTCTTCCTTAATAGTTACAGGGCTATTCACATCATTGGTTTCTTACCGAAAGAGTTGTAGTAGTTTTACTTTTCAATGAATTGTTATATCAAGTTTACATGTGCAGAATTTTCCATAATTTTTACCTATTTTACTTTTTGGCACACCTTGTTTTATAGAGAGTCATAATTTATGTCTTTTCTCTTGTTTTCTTTGTCAGCCTTGATAGGGATATATAAATCTTATTAATCACCTTAAAGAACCAACATTTTACTTCATAATTTTCTCAGCTTTTCAGTTTTGTGTATCTGCTTTTACACTGTTTTTGTTTTCAGTTTCACTGATTTCTAATGTTATCTTTATTACTTTCCTCTGCTTGCATTGATTTTCTCTTTGGTTTGGTTCGTTTTGCCTTGGTTTCCTGTTTGGGGAGCTTAGATTATTGATTTTCGATGTTCCCTTGTTTCATAGAAGCCTTAGAATCACCATTTTCCCTCTGATTACTGTTTTAACTGCATGTTGGAAATTTTGGTGTCCTCTGTTGTTATTTTAATTCAGCTCATTGTATTACTTTATCTTCCTTGAGACTTCTCCTTTCTGCATAGGGATTATTTAGAGGTGAATTATTTAATTTCTGGGGTTTTGGAGATTATCCTGCTGGATTTCTGTTACTGACTTGTAGTTTGATCCCACTACAGTCAGATAACACATGCTAGGCAATTTCAAGTTTTAAAAATTTATTGTGGTTTGTTTTGTGGTGCGGAATTTGGTCTATCTTTGTTTATGTTCTATGGGTACTTGGAATCAATGTGTAGTCTGCAGTAGTAGTTGAGTGGACTGTTCTATAAATATCAATTAGATACTAATTGTTGGTGATGTTGTTGGGTTTTATATCTTTGCTGATTTCCTGTCTAGTTCTATCAATTATTGAGTGAGAGTTGTTGAATTCTTCAAGTATAATTGTGAATGTATCTATTTCTACATTCAATTCTGCTACTGTTTGCTTCAAATTATTTTACAGTGCTCTTGTATGATTCATGCACATTTAGGTGCGCTGCCATTCTGAAACGCTTTGAGACTCAGCTGAGTGACCCCAGGGCCCACAAGGGCTCCTGTTCTTCATGCTTCCCTCTGCTATGGCACTTGGTGCTTCCTGACATCCACTTCTTCTTGATCGTCACCCTGAGGTCTGTGTCGCCTTTTCATGTCAGCCACCAGGATAAATGACATAATTTCCATCTGTGATTTGTTGCTACATTTAAAAAAATTTAATTTTTTGTGTGTACATAGTAAATATATATATTTATGGGGTATATGGAATATTTTGATACAGGCATACAATATGTGCTAATCACGTCAGGGTAAATGGGGTATCCATCACCTCAAGCATTCATCCCTTAGTTCAAGAACCTTCTCTTTTATTTCAGGAGTGACTAATATCCCCATTATTGATACATGGTGTAAGGAATTTCTTATAAATTACTAGTATAAAAGGACTGCCTTAGAATGAATTCCATTTTTACCAGCTATTCAACATATAACAATCTCCCTTCACTACATAGAATTACACGCAAACAAATGTTCACTGTAGTGAATAAATTTTAAGATAACCACAGATGAGACATAGAAAGACAAAACCAGAAAATACAATTAACCTTTGCTCTTTTTGAACCATTTAAAGTTATGTGGTTGTAGTCGATAACATATTTGCATTAAATGTGTACACTTTTGTCAGCACTCTAGCTCTCGTTAATTTTTTTTTCTTAAGAAGAGAAAAAGTTTCTCAACTTAGTATAGCAAAGCCCTTTTCTAAGAGCCTATAAATAATTTTGAGTCCCTGGTGCTGCCTGGAAATGTAGCTCTTCTGAGCTGCAATGTCGGCTATTTCTCTGAAACTGGAGTAGTCATTCAAAAATAGTTTCACTCAATTTAACTGCCTATTGAACCCTCTAAATTACAGATATTAAGCCTTTGGTTTCACAACAAACTTAATGAACAGTTCTGACAATCTATAAGCAAGGCCACTGGAAATTCATGGGCCAGATGGAATCACAGATTACACCATTTTCCTACTGCCCTGCAATTTTCTGGCACCTGGATCTACATTCCAGGATACATATTATGTCTGGTGCAATAGTCCCTGACCCTAATAACTGAATTTGTGTTTTAGAAAGCTCAATTCTGGCAGAGAAGAGGCTCCAAACTTTCTCTCCTGATTCTTTGAAATATCAGGGCAGAGCTCAACCTATCAATATTTAGAATCCAAGGTGCTCTAAGCATACTCTTTAAAAGGACGTTTGTCTAGGACAGGGAGGGACCACGGGAATAGGCAGGGGAGGCAAGAGGAATGGGATGAAGAGAGAAATCTGTAATATCAGGTGTGGGATAAAATAGAAAACACATAAATTAGCAAAGGAAGAAGAGAAGACAGCTCAAAAGTCAAGACACTTCCCCAAAAATCTCTCAATTATTCATAGGAAAATTAGCATTGGTGATGTATATTTTGCTATAAAGATCCCGCATATCTGCTATACAGTGATTTCAAAAGGAATGCGCTTAATCACTGAGAGATTCCTTTTCACATCCTGAAAAATGGCCAAGTGTCAGTGACATGATTGGATATGAGAAAAAGAGACTCTGTGAATCAATTTCCTCATTCAGAACATTCATAAACTGCAGCCTCTGTGCGCCAGCACATTATAAATTTCCTGTTTTCAAAGAACGCGTATCACTCTTCCCCCATCTTTGTATTTGTTGTGCTGAATTCTAATTGTTTATTTATTTACCAGTCTGTTGTTCTCAGAGTACACGATGTGTCATTGAGAGAGATTCATCTTATTTACCTCCATGTCCCTTGTGTCAATAGGAGGCCTGAAAAATAGCCAAATGTTGGCTGACAGGATGCATGCTCCAATTTCCTTGGGCAAATTCAATGATTTAAACATGGATATGCATTTAAAGCAGAGAAAAGCATCCAAGGGAGAAACCAAAACATGACCCGAAACATTCAAACATATGAAAGGTAAAGAATAGCTCACCTGCATCGTTGGCAGCATTGAGCACTCTTCCTGAAGAATTCTGTGGATATGATTTCTTCTCGATGCATTTCACTTGACTCACTGTGGATACCAAGAGAGATGGTTTCCCTGGCAGGAAGCAGGGACTCTGTCTCCTCAGTGCTCCTGGGATAGAATGCCTTTGGTGGAAAGCAGAGGAAATTTCATTGGCATTATACATTCCACACAGAATTTGTCATTTAGAAAAATAACTATAGAATGGTTTGATATTAGGGGCTGAAAGGTCTCAGAGAAATGGCAGTACAACTTATTTTACAGTTGTGGAGGCGAAACTCACCTGAGAGAAGCAAGTCACCTGCAGGAGGTGGCTGGGTCACCACATGATTACTTTCATGCTGCCCAACCTAGGGTCCCTGTCCTCTTTGGAATATCAAAACCTGGCAAATGCCTTATGAGGACTATTTTCATATTTTTAAAAACATCTAATGAAAATCAGATTTTTGTTATCCATTGAATTGTCAAAATAGTAAAAATTAAGTTTTTTCGTTGGTGAGAAGATATTTCTTTACTTTTTGCTGAAATGATGGTAACAATTCAGTCAAATTTGTTATTTGTTGATAGATCGCTAGGAAGACATGAGCCAATGACACCCAAAGCCAATGACAAATGCAGTGCATTGTTTATTACCCCTACTTTGCTTTGGTTTTTAGATGATCTTTAAAATATTGTTGAATAGCCTGAAAATGTGTTTTTAGTGTGGGGGGAGGGGGTGGGGGGAGAGAGAGAACTATACCTGCTCAACAAGTATCCCATCTTCTTCCTTGACACATCCTGAGCTCCTGAGTGTTATGCAGGGCGAAGTGACTATAGCTTTCCTATAAAATGTGAGCAAAACTAAACTTGCATCCTTTCTGGTCTGAGGTGGTAGAAAACCCTTATACAATTTGCTCATTTTTCTCTACTACAGGGACAAATGCATGTACCAGACAGAAGAGGCTTGTCTTCATCTCCCTCAGCACCCCCTTGCCAACCCTTTTAGCACAAAGAGCATGAGGAAAAAATAAATTTGTCTGCTGTTTATTACAGAGAATTGAGGTCATTTGTTCCTTTAGCATACACTAAATTAACCTGACTGGGTCAAGATCTAACATTTCTCTGGTACCTACCTAGCCTGTCAGGTGCTATTGAATCGCAATTTCACTTAGTTCTTACAAAAGTCTTTGATGGAACTGAGATCTCCATGAAACTGACTTTACAGTTGGGGGGGAACTGAGGCTCACTGACCCTCCATCCATTTCTGAGGTCCCACATTTAATAACTAGCTGCACAATTGGACTGGAATCCAATCCATCCTGGTCCCACTACCCATGCACTTCGCACTGTACCATGTCACTAGATGAACCGTTAAAATCTTGTGAGACAGTAGCAGAGTCCTTCTGAGTTCAAATCCAGTGCTCCATGATTTTTGTGTATCAGAACCAATGATATCTTTTAATTAATGCAGGTTCAAAAGGAACCTGCTATGGTCATCACAACCACTGCCATCACAGTACATTCAATACTATTTTTTCTTTCTAAAAATAATAAATAACAGAGTGGCTTTCTTAATCTCAGCCTTAAATTGCGTGTCAAGTGTAGACATCACAGTGCTAACCCTTACAAAGGAAGTCTAAAGTTGTTTACTATGGCATTTCCAGTGACATGCATCACATCAGAGGCAAAGAGTCAGATTTACATGTCTCACTGATTATCTGAAGGAATTTTTCTCCTCCTCCTCCATGTCCTGCTCAGTTGAGTATCTATTTCCTTTCCTTCAACTAGGTCATGTATTGTCAGAAAGGTTAAATGTAAAAGTCAGCAGTATCTGGCAGAGACGCATGTGGAGATGGAGCTGTTCTGTGCTGCTCTCAGACTGATTAAATAAAGGATGCCGAGGGAGTAGAATGAGGCTGGATGCATACTTTACTAGATGAAAGTAATGCATTAGAATGCAGCTTTAGGGTCTCATTTAAAAATATAATTCAGGCACCAGCAGAAGCCTTTAAAATATCGGCAGATGTCTTTATGCCACATTTCATGTAGAGGACAATGTGAATTAAAAGACAAATGCAATCCTCAGAATGGTTCAGCTTCCCTTATACTCCCTAGTGCTTTAATGTCTTTTAAACATATTTTATTTAAAGAGAATTTTTACATCTATTTTTTCATATGCTATTGCAAAATTACTCGAAATCCGCCTGAGATAGTTTCAAACTATTAATTTCTGTATACATTTTTTCATTTCCATGTCCCTTCATCCAGCATGTTTTTAGAACTCACTATTTGCAGACTGTAAAAATGAAGACTGTTACCTTCAGGGGAAAAAATGGAAATATCACAGGGAAGCTGATTGGAACTGACTTTCCTTTTTGAATCTCACAGGCTTTGTCAAGGAGGTTACCCCAGGGGATCATTTCTCATAAAAACACTTGCGTTTCCCTCTTCAGGTTGTGAGGAGGTGATGAAGGACAAAAGAGCTCTTGTTCTCTCACTTCTACATTAATTTCTCCCAGTGGTGTTTTCTCGGATTCTGCATTTCGGAATCTGTTTTCCCTTTTTCTGATCCTCCTATTTTTTAAGTCAGTAATGAGGAGTTCAAATGCCAAGCAAAGTGCTGATACAAGCATTGTCCTATCTGTGTGGAGATGAACTCGGAAGATTTATCAATTAGGGAGGCTTTTGTGATACTCAAGTGGGGAAGTAGTTTCCAGAGCTACCTATTTTGTAAGACTGAGATAAAAGGATTGCCAGCCTCTTTACCGGAGAATGTGATTCCAGCTGACCAAAGTGAAAAAGTCAGAAATGAGAATGCTGCTGACCTGAGAGTTCAGGGGAATCACAACACCCCTTGGACCCATTACTTTTGACTCGTGATGAGATGTTCTTTTTGAGAGGTTTACAGCAAGGGGCATCTTAAGGGATTTTGCCCCTGGACAAACCTGATCAGGCATGGCGTTCATTAGAAATCTAAAACTGCCATTCACATATTTAGGAGCCAGATAAAACTGAAAATTCATTTAAAAATATATATTTCCTCTTAAGCTCTAGTGTCTTATGTGTAAGAACTATCCTTAAAAGTGAATCAGCAAGCTTCAAGAAAACCACTGAATCTAACTCTTAACAAAATTTTGGTTCTGTATATAAAAAATATTTTTAAAATGGTGTGTTATTTAATTTAAAAGATAAAAATAAGTTAAAAATTAGAGCCAGCCTCACCATACAAGTAGCTGTAAACTTAGAATGACCTGAAATATGGTCGGCCCTCTATTTTTCTCATTTTGAAGGGGCTCAGAAAAGTGCTAGGATAACTGGAAGCCAAGAAGTGGCATCATCCTTCACATCTCCTGGTCTCCCAATTCCTTCACTCCACTATGTTCAGACTTAATTATTGCTTGAGTTTTGTTTTTGTCTTTAATACAATCCAGGTATTTTTTTTTTTTTGAAGTTTATTTTAGTCACAATAAGAGTGGTTGTTTACTTCTTCTGAGCACATTTGGATCTCATGCGCTTGATTTGGAAGTTATCTATCCAATTTTTTTTTTTTTTTTTTTTGAGACGGAGTTTCGCTCTTGTTACCCAGGCTGGAGTGCAATGGCGCGATCTCGGTTCACCGCAACCTCCGCCTCCTGGGTTCAGGCAATTCTCCTGCCTCAGCCTCCCGAGTAGCTGGGATTACAGGCAGGCGCCACCATGCCCAGCTAATTTTTTGTATTTTTAGTAGAGACGGGGTTTCACCACGTTGATCAGGATGGTCTCGATCTCTTGAACTTGTGATCCACCCACCTCGGCCTCCCAAAGTGCTGGGATTACAGGCGTGAGCCACCGTACCTATCCAATTTTTTTATGTACATAAAATATACACTTTCATAAAGCAGAAAGTATTTATTTATTTTGTAAAGATTTTGCCATCTGCAGGGGAACATGTAATAAATATTTAATTTTCCTCAAATGGGCACATAAGAAATGCTTTGATGATAAATTAGACTTGCTTTCTGAGATTTATTTAAAAATATATGTCTGAGAATAAAGCTACTATGGAAGCAAACAGACTTTTAATATTTCTTCTGAAAGCCTTAATTTGGAGACCACAACATTTTGTAAAGTTCTCCTTGAATTTTTAGTGTTCAATGCTTCTACTCTGACTTTTGTGACATGTTGAGTCAGGTAATAAAGCAATCTGTGTCTCAGACATTTCTTATTAATTTTTATGTAAATTAGGGTTCCACTACTTTGTTTATTGGCTCCTACTACAAAAGAAAAGAGAGAATATGCCTTTTCAAAAAAGATAAATTTCAATAGATCTGTCTGTCAAAGATGCAAAATAAATCTTCGTTTTCAAACTTCTGCTGCTGAGAGGGAGAAAATACCTCTTTTTTTAAAATGTGTTTTCATATTTGCATGGGAAAAATGAAACTTCAAGAATTAAAGCAAGAAAAACAAGTATGTAAAATGTGAAAAATACAGGACGGAGCAGGGGTCTGCTTGCAGGAACCCTAAGCAAGCCTGACAGGATGTCAGGAGAAGAGAAGAAGGGTGAATTCATTCTTACAAATAGTTTAGAAGCCAACAAAAATGTGTAAGTTGTGTAGACTTTCCAACGTTTCTGTAAGATAAGGACCCCCAAAATTTCTTTTACTTCTATTTTCTTATAATGTTCTACATTAGAGTCGAAAATTGGTAAAACAACTGTTATGGGTTGAATTGCATCCCCTTCAAATGCATACGCTAAAGTCCTGAGCATCATAGCCTCTGATTGCTACCAGAACAGGATCATCGCAGATGTAATTAGTTAAGATGAGGTCATACTGGAGAAGGGTGAGCCCCTAGTCCAATACAATTGGTGTCCTTAGGAAAAAAGAAAAGAAAAATTGCACAAGACACATGTGCACACACATACACACACAGAGGGAGGGGGGCATGTGAAAATTAAGGCTGAGATCAGGTTGGTGCTTCTATAAGCCATGGAACACTAAGGATTGCCAGGAAACCACCAGAAACTAGGAAGAAGCTTGAGACAGATTATTCCTCACAGTCTTCAGAAGGAATCAACCCTGCCTACACCTTGATTTTGGACTTCCAGTCTCCAGAACTGTGAGACAATAAATGTGGGTTGTTTTAAGCTGCCCTGTTTGAGGTACTTTTTACAGCAGCCTTGAAAACTAACATTACCCCTAAAATTTTTCACCATGTTGAATTGTTTTTCCTCTATGGCATAATATTTTTTTAAAACTAACGAAAACAGGACTGGAAGAATTCATGGGAAGGTTGAGGTGTCCAGGTTAGCTGTATCTCACAGGGTAAGGGAAAACAGAAAAACAGATGATGGATGTTGTGTGAGGACTTTCAGTATTTCAAAGCATCGCACAAATGATAACCACTACACAGCTTCAACAGGGCTCCGTTTTTCCAGCTTTAGGGCAAGACAGTTGAAGAACGGGAAGCAAAATGGCTCCAAATCACACAGAGAGATGTATGGATTAAAGTAGGCTACAACTTCTTTGCAATGTTTCTACTTTTTCTTCTTCCACTTATGCCTGGAGGATGCAGGCCTCCTTCACTCACAAGATGAAGTTGCTTCTAGCATTCTGTATGTTTCATCTGCAAAGCAAACACCACTTTGCATCACAGCCCTTCCTGCTTCAGTTGGGGAATCTTCTCCGTTTTTATGGAGTCCTGCCTTTTCTACATCTAACGATTCTCACCTATTGCACACACTTTCAATTTCTTTCCCCTTTCATGGGAAAGCTTTTCTTAGCTTGCATTTCACAACACTGTCCTTGACATGTGAAGAAACACTTTTGGAGTTTAGAACCACTCTTTTCCTTTCTTTTTTGGAACAAAGCCTACCTTTCAATGAATCTTTTGTTTTAGGTTATCTCTTCCCCTCTCCTAAATTAGTAAATGTCATTTATTCCACAAGTGGCGAGTCTCAGGGCAAGAAATACCTATATGAATTTTAAAAATGCACCAGAGAAGACTTAAACAGCATTATACCCATTACCTCGTGTTTTGTTTTGCAGAGGAAAGTGAAAGGAGTGTAGAAAGTATTGCCCTGGCAACCCTGAGCCTGGAAATGCTGCAAAGCTCAGGAGAATTATAAACATGTGTGATCATTCTTGGGGATTATTTGTTTGAATTAGGTATTCTCTTATCAAAGCGATGAGCCTAATGTGTGTGTCATCTCCCCACAGAGCTTGGGTCTCCCTGGAGGAGGGCACAGAGTTGCACAACACATGAAGAGACCCTTGAAGCAATTGGGAGCTCCACCTGAGCCCAGGAATGGCAGGCTGATCTGTGACCTGCCTCAGCGCTCAGAATAAAGGAGCCAAAAGCTGGCCAGCATTGGCATAGATGCTGAACCCTGCCTCTGGAGTCACACAGGCCTACTTCCCTCATCCCTCCTTCCTGAGGGAACCATGATAGAAGAGAGCCCAAATGAGGAAATTCTCAGGACTGAATTTGCATCTTAGACTTGACCTCTGGGCAAAAGGACTCATGGGGTTCCAGAAAGTGTAAGAGATGATGATACAGGTTCTCAGTGCTTGGCACCTGTGTCTAGGAGAATCTAATAGAAGTATTTGAAAGAATTGTTTAAAGGCTTTTGGTTACTGCTTATTTTTTGTTAAATTTTTAAAGTCATGTGTAGAAGCCTGGAAAATCACTAAAAATAGGTTACAATAAAACAAAATTCTACTTGTTTTTGGGTCTTGAACGTTCCACATCAAGTATAGAAATAGACATATAGAAAGCCCTTTTTCTATTATTTCTGGCATATAATTCCAGGATTAAATAATTAATATCAACTTGTTACCCTCTCACAAATAAACAGAAAGGTAGAGTGCAGCTCCAGGAAATGATTCTTCTATAGAAGGGCTTGGTTTATTGTTGTTGTTGTTTTCAGATTGATTCCAAGTGTTGAAAACCCACAAAATTACCCAGGAGGCACAGATTACAGTGAACTGAGATCGTGTAACTACACTCCAGCTTGGGCAACAGAGCAAGACTCCATCTCAAAAACAAAAGAACTACAACAATGAAAAAAAGAAAACCTAGAAAATCCTGCAAAGTAAATAGTTAAGAAAACACACTGGCTTTTTTTCCTTTGGCTTAGAAATATTGAAGTTGCCTTTTTTTTTTTTTTTTTTTTTTTTTGAGATGGAGTTTCGCTCTTGTTACCCAGGCTGGAGTGCAATGGTGCGATCTCGGCTCACTGCAACCTCCGCCTCCTGGGTTCATGCAGTTCTCCTGCCTCAGCCTCCTGAGTAGCTGGGATTACAGGCACATGCCATCATGCCCAGCTAATTTTTTTTTTTTTTTGTATTTTTAGTAGAGACAGGGTTTCACCATGTTGACCACGGTGGTCTCGATCTCTTGACCTAGTGATCCAGCCGCCTCGGCCTCCCAAAGTGCTGAGATTACAGGCTTGAGCCACTGCGCCTGGCCTGAAGTTGCTTTTTTTAAAAATTTTTATTCCACGTTGATACATGTTCTAACTTGATTATATTCACCTTATTTTCACAAAAACAGCTTACAATTAAAGAACAAGTAGGATTAAAACTCATAGAGGCCAATTAAGAGAAAGTGAAAGAAAAAGAAGAAAAGAGCAAGGAGAGAAAAAGATAATACAGAAACAGAACATTGAGCTTCCTACCAACCATGACACGTTATGTCATTCTATGAATGCTATGAATTACTAGCATAAGTGACACAGCATTCACTTAAACACTACTAGAATTCATTCAATTTCATGGGAGAGCAAAATCATTTCTAGCCTCAAAGTTGTGAGATAAATACATCATGTAAAACATTTATGTACGTGACATTTGGACTGTGAAAGATCAAGTCTTCACTAATCATTCTTTGCAAACGCAGAGACATTTTATGGGCTTGTTTTTTTTTTACACTGGCTCACAGGGTAAGCCAGTAGACAGTTTAAGTTCATAGTAATTCTTTAAGAAAATCCTGGCCCTGGGGCTGATACCTGTAGAGACAGTGAAAGATTTTTGTTCCAGGTATGTAGTTTTTTTGTAATTTGACTTAATTTATGGAAGGAAGAACAAAAACCTAAGTCCGAGTGCAGTGGCTCATGCCTGTAATCCCAATATTTTGGGAGACCAAGGCAGCCGGATCGCTTGAAGTCAGGAGTTCGAGACCAACCTGACCAACATGGTGAAATCCTGTCTCCACTAAAAGTACAAAAATGAACCAAGTATGGTGGTGTGCACTTGCAATCCCAATTACTCGGGAGGCCAAGGCAGGAGAATCACTTGAACCCAGGAGGCACAGGTTACAGTGAACTGAGATCAGTTTGCTGGAGTGTGACTGCACTCCAGCCTGGGCAACAGAGCAAGACTCCATCTCAAAAACAAAAGAACTACAACAATGAAAAAAAAAAAAAACCTAGAAAATCCTGCAAAGTAAATAGTTAACAGAATTCTTAGCTCATTCCTTTCAGATCCCAGTTGTCTCAGATGGCTTCGTGGCAAGACCTCCTGCCAGACCACTCCAATGACTGTCATCTGGGAGGACCAGAAGGGCAGACATTTTGTGTTGGGGGCTGAAGAAAGATCAATATGCTCTAACAAGGTCAAAGAAAAGCATTTCTTCTTTTTGTGAAAAATGAAAGATTCTGACAGAAAAGCTTACTTGACGGTATATTTCCTTAGATTTGTGGTGAGAAGGAGGAGGGTGTCTCCAGACTGGGCCAGCATCCCCCGCCCCACATCAGAGCATCTGCACTAAAGGAGAGTGCGAGAATGAACACACAGCCAACCCCAGAAGTTAAAGAACTAGAGCAAAATACACCAAAAGAAAGTATGTAAGAATTAATAAAGACTGAAATTGAGGTTATTCCACTACAAAACAAAGCAAACCCAAAAGCCAATGCAACAGTAAGTAAAAGCAGATATTATTTTTTAATGAAAAGTCTAATAAAAACAAAGAAAATATAAGCACCTGGCAAAATTATTTATCAAAAACCAGGAGCAAATAAAAGAATAATTGTTTTAAAAATATTTTACTAAAATCAAAAAAAAAGACAAAGATATCAATTATTTAAAATGGTTTTATGGGGACTATGTGATATAATTTTAAAAAGTAAAATTAGTGGTATACCTAAAATAGAGATATTATCCTTACTTGCGGATATTGCTATATATTCAGAAAATAAAAAAGCTTCAATTAAAATCGTTAGAACTGATAATTTTCATATGTAGCAGGATAGAGGAAGTTTGTAGCAACATCTGTTCATCATCATAGAATGAAATGAAACAATAACTATTGGAGTTCATGCACATACTGACATAACTACAAAGTCCATAATATTGAATGCAAAAATAAATATGTACTTCCCATGTGCAATAAACTATATTTTATGGAAAAATATTAAGAATACAATTAAGAATCATAAGCCCTGTTCCTAGTTAAAATGTCAATCCTCCAAAATAAATAACTAAATATGGTAATATTTCTGTCATACACATAACAGGGGCATATTTGGGAGGTGGACAAATTGAACATAAAGTTTATATAAAAGAATAAATGTGTGAGGATTGCCAAGAACAATGTGAAATCTTTGCATAATTGAGGTGGTTTTGTCTTATCAGATATTAAAACATTCCAAGAAGTTACTGTTATAACAAAATATGGCTATCCTAAAAGAACAAAACATAAGAATGATAAATATATCCAAGAATGCATAAAATTTAATCCATAGTGCATTTGGTATTGCAAATATGTAAGAAAAAAATTGGGTTTCTCCCAAATTATGTTGAGAGAATCGAGCAAACATTTGGAGAAAAAATAAGTTTGATCACTACTTTACAGCATACATAAATTACAAAAAGTAAAATGTTCAAAAAATGCAATCTTATTCAAAGTAATATGAGATTATTTCAGAGTATTTGTGGAGGAAATCTTCCTAAGTACAATCAAAAAACTTAAAGCTACTGAACAAATAATGACCAATTTAATATTTAAACATTCAAACTTCTATAAATCAAACATGACAGAAACTTAGTCAAAGCAGAATCTACAGAGAAAATATGTGTAACATAGGTAACAAAGTTTTAGTATCTCTAAATATGTAAGTTCCTAAAATTTATTTTAAAGACACAAACATAATTAGAAAAATATTGAGAAGATATGAAAACTGATTTTAAAAAAAGAAATCAAAGGGTCAATAAGTGAGAAGAAAAAGTTATATGATAGATTCAAGACATTATTTGCCCATAAATTGATAAATGGAAAAAATGATTGCCAACATCTAATGGGGGCATAAGAAATTTATGTTTTCATACATAGTAGATAGGAGTGTGAATATCCTCATATCCTCAGTTCTCTCTTTCTCCAGCTTAGAGTAGTAATACACCTTCAGATGCTGTAAACTTTCACTATAATGCACCTGCAGAAGGCCTAATCCAAACCCCTGTGAAATTCAAATCTCTGCCTTCTCTGTGGCTGCCCTTGAGCAGCTGAATTTTACTGATGACACACATGTACACATACACAGACACACTCAGGCACATATACACTCATGCATACATGTAACCACAGGCACACAATTTGATGAATTCTGTTCTTGTTCTTTCTGCTTTGCCATCCTATTAATTACTCTGACACACTGACTTCGGCACCCTTCTGAGACTTTCCTTTTACCTGTGAAATTTAAAAACATGATCCAACTATATGTTGCCTACAAGAAAAATCACCTTAACCATAAAGATACATATAGACTGAAAGTCAAAGGATGGGAGAAAATATTCGGTGTATACAGAAACCGAAAGTGAGCAGGAGTAGCTATTTATATATCACATAAAACAGACTTTATATCATAAACAGTAAAAAAAAAGGGGGGGACAAAGAAAATTATTATATAATAATAAAAAGATCAATTTAGCAAGAGGATATAACAATACTAAATATATATGAACTCAAATGGGAACACTTTAACTCACAAAACAAATATTAGTAGACTTAAATAGACAGACAGCAATACAATAATATTGGGATATTTTAACACCCCACTCACAGCATCAGACAGATCAGCAAATCAGAAATAATACAGAAACATTGGATTTACACTGGACTTTAGAACAAATGGACTTAACAAACATTTACAGAACATTCTACACAATAATTACAGAATACACATTCTTTTCATCAGCACATGGAACATTCTCAAAGACAGATCAGATGTTACAGCAAAAAAACAATTCTTAACAAATTTGAAAAAATCAAAATCATATCACATATCTTCTCAGAACTCAGTGGAGCAAAGCTAGAAATCAATACCAAGAGTCACTTTGGAAACTTTGGAAATTTGTATATTTCCATATACGAATATATGGAAATTCTACATCATGGGCCTGAATGATCAGGAGGTAAATGAAGAAATTAAAACAGAAATTACAAAAAAAAAAAATGAAGTGACTAAAAATGAAAGCACAACATGCCAAAACCTGTGGGATAAATTAAAAGCAGTGCTAAGAGGGAAGTATACAGCATTATGTGCCTACATCAAAAAAAGTAGAATGATCACAAATTAGCAACCTAACATCACACCTGAGGGAACTAGAAAAACAAGAACAAAGCAAAACCAAAGTTAGCAGAAGAAAAGAAATAACAAACATCAGAGCAGAACTAAATGAAATAAAGACAAAAAATCCCCAAGGAATTAAAACAAAAAATCAATTATTCAAAAAGAGAAACAAAACTGATTAACTGCTAGCTGTACTAATTTAAAAAGTAAGAAAGAAAATGCAAATAAACACAATCAGAAATGAAGAAGGAGACATTGCAAATGATAACACCAAAATAGAGAGAAATCATCAGAGGCCAGGTGCAGTGGCTCATGCCTGTAATCCCAGCACTTTGGGAGGCCAAGACGGGAAAATTGCTTGAGCTCAGGAGTTTAAGACCAGCCTGCGCAATATGGAAAAACCCAATCTCTACCAAAAATACAAAAAATTAAAAAGAAAAATAGCTGGGCGTAGGGATGTGTGCCTGTAGCCCCAGCTATTTGGGAGGATGAGGTGTGGGAGGATTGCTTGAGTGCAGGAGGTGGAGGTTCCAGTGAGCCAAGATCATGCTACTGCACTCCAGCCTGGGTGACAGAGTGAGATCCTGTCTCAAAAAAAAAAAACAAAAAAAAAACAATTAGAGATTATTATAAACAACTATACAGTAAAAACTAGAAAATTTAGAGGTAATGGATAAATTCCTGGAAACATACAGCTTCCTGATATTGAACCAAGAAGAAATATAACTCCTGAGAAGATCAGTAATGAGTAATAAGATTGAATCAATAATTGAAAATTTCCTCCCTCCCCCTTAAAAAAAAAAGCCCAGGATGAGGTAGATTCACAGTCAAGTTCTACCAAACACACAAAGAAGAATGAATATGAATCCTCTTAAAAATATATTTAAAAATTGAAGAAGAGGGAATTCACCCAACTCATTCCATGAGGTCAGTATCACCCTGACACTAAAACCAGACAAGGACACAATGCAAAAAAAGAAAACGATAAAACAGATCTCTGATAAACAAAGAAACAAAAATCCTCAATACAATTCTAGCAAATCAAATGCAACAGGCCACCAAAAAGATTATAATACATAATGATCAGGTGGATTCATCCCACAGATGCAGGAATGTTTCAACATACGCAAATCAATAAAGTTATATATTATATAAACAGAATTAATGATAAAAACTGTATGATTATCTCAGTAGACACAGAAAAAGCTTTTGATCAAATTCAGCATTTCTTCATAATAAAAATCCTCCACAAACTTGCATGAAGCATTCCCTCAAAGAACTGGAAGAAAGCAAGAATGTCCACTTTCACTACTCTTATTCAAAATAGTCCTGGAAGTCCCTGCCAGAACAATCAGTCAAGAGAATAAAATAAGAGGCAACAAAATTGGAAAAAAGGAAATTAAGTTATCCCTGTTCACTTATAATAATCTCAAAGACTTCACCAAAAATACTCTTAGTTTTGAAAAAATGAATTCAGTAAAGTTTCAGATACACAAATCAATGTATGGAGATCGGTAGCATTTCTATACACTGATAATGGTCTAGGGGAGGCCTAAATCAAAAAGGAAATCCTGTTTACAATAACTACAAAAATAAAACACCTAGGAATATATTTAACCGAAGATACCAAATATCTTTATAAGGAGAACTATAAAATCATAATGAAAGTAATAATAGATGAAACAAACAAATGGGAATACATCCCATGCTCATGGATTAGAAGAATAATATTGTTAAAATGTCCATACTGCCCAAAGCAACTTACAGATTGAATGCAATCCATATTAAATTACCAATGTCACTTCCCACAGAATTTTTTTAAAAAACCGTAAAATTCATATGGAACCAATAAAAGCCTAAATAGATAAAGCAATCCCAAGCAAAAAAAAGAAACAAAACAAAACAAAACAAAAAGCTGGAGACATCAGATTACTTGACTTCAAATTATACTACAAAGCAAAGTAACTGAAACAGCATGGTAGTGGTATAAAAATAGACAAATAGTTGAATGGGACACCCTAACTCATTCTACAAGACCAGCATTACCCTGATACTAAAATCAGACAAGGTCATAACAGAGAAAGAAAGCTACAGCACAATATCCCTGATGAATGCTGATGCAAAAATACTCAACAAAATACTAGGAAACCGATAATAGAGAACCCAGCAATAAAGTGCTGGGAATACAGGCATGAGGCCCTCACTTTGGCATTTTCTTGAATAAACAAAACCTGGAATTACCATGTGATTAGCAATTGTATTTTTGAACACTTATCCTAGAGAAATGAAAATGTGTATTTATATGAAATCTTGTACATTAATGTCCCTAACAGCTTTATTCACAAATCCCACAACTGGAAACAGCTGAAACATCCTTCAATGAATGAAAGGTTAAGCAAACTGTGGTATATTTATGTTATAGAATACTGCTCAGCAATAAAGAATGAATCATTGGTACATATGACAACCTGACCCAATCTCTACAAAATTTTGCTGAGTGAAAAAAACCTCCCAAAGATTACATCATTTATGATTCAATATAGACAATATTCTCAAAATAAAATAATTATAGAAATGAGAAACGGATTAGTAGAGGCCACGCGTTAGGAATGGGGGGATATGAATGTGATTATAAAAGAGCAACGTGGAATTTGGGGGGAGGGAGCCATTCTGTACCTAGACTTTGGTGATAAATTCATGTACTACACATGGGGTGAAATTAACTTACAGAGCTAAATAAGCATACACTAATGAATACAAGTAAAACAGAAAATCTGAATAAGATCACTGAATTGCATCAATGTCACTTCCCAGTTTTGATCGTTTACTGTAGGTGCAGGATGTTATCATTTAGGGAAACTTGGCAAAGGGTGCATAGATCTCTTTGTATTACTTCTCACAACTGCTTGAAAATCCACAGTTACATCAAAATAAATGTTTAATTTAAAATTCTACTAGATAATATTAAATATTTAAGTATGAAAAGAACAGTGATATTTCATCTAAACACTTATTGAAAGAAAGCTAGCATAGCTATATTAATGCTAAGAAAAGACATTGCATAGCAATAAAATAGTCAATTTTCCAAGAGACTATAATAACACTAAATGTGTATATATAACAAGATAGCTTCAAAATCATTGAGCAACGTTACAGGAAAAATATGTGTATATGAACATTAGGTTTATAACAGACCTGTAAAACACTTTTGAACAATCCAGCCTAATTGACATGTATAAAATACTCTATCCAAAACAGCCCTATATATGTTATTTTCAAATACATATGGGCACTAAACAAGATAGAAGGTATTCTAGGTCATAAAATAAACCTAAAAGAATTCAAAAAATTAAAATTTTATAAAATAAACTTTTAGAACACAACAAAATTGAGCCACAAATCCATAGCAGAAAAATATAGAATCCACAAAATGAAATTAAATAATAAAATTTGAAATCATCCATGCATCAAAAAAATCACATAAGAAATAGAAGAATTTTGATTTTAGTGAAAATAAAAATGCAATATATTGAAATTAGAATGTCAATACTGAAACAAAGGCATTGTTTAAAGGGAAAGTTATAGCATCATATACTTAAAATGGAAAAGAATGATTTCATATTAATAATCTAAACTTATATTTTAAGAAACCAAAAATGTTAGAGCCAATTAAACCCTAAAGCAGTAAGAGGAATAACATAATAGGAACAGCCATCCATAAAATTTTATTTTAAAAAAGTTAATTTAAAAATATCAATGAATCAAAATTTTGAGGTGTTTCAAAATTATAAATAAAACTAATAAATTTCTAACCAAACTTCTAACAGAAAAAAAAAAAGATACAACTTAAAACTATCTGGAATTTAAAGAGGGGACATGACCTACAGATCCCAATAGATATTAAAATAAGCAGATGTAATGTCTTGCTATTTCAATTTAAATAAAGTGGAAAAACTTCCTTGAAAAATAAAAGCTACCACACTTCACTCAAGAAAAAATAGAAAATTGAATAGTTTACTATCTATCAAAGGAATTGCATATTACTTAAAACCTCCCCTTGAAACCCAAAAGAAAAATCCTCCAACACAGAAAAATCCAAGTGGCGATGCCTCACCTAGCAATTTCTACCCAACACTTAAAGAAGAAATATGAATTATACACAAATTTGTATATAAAGTAGAATAAGAAGGAACACTTTCCAACACAACTTATTATACAACATAACCTTGATATCAAAGTAAGAAAAAGACATTAAGAAAAAACTAACTAGAGGTCAATAGTACTCAAGCCTACAGGCACAAAAATATTTCAACAAGATATTAGCAATTCAAATCCAACCTTAGAGAGAAAATATGGGGAAGATTCACTTCAGTAATGCAAGGCTAGTACAATAGCGGGAAAAACAACTAGTATAATTCTTCATGTAAAAACGAAATAAGGCAAAACACAGATTCATCTCAATAGATGTAGAAAAACATGTTGGCACAGCTCAATATTAATTCATGGTAAAAGCCTCAACAAACTAGGTATAAAAGGGCACATCCTTAATCTGATAAATGTCATTCATAAAAAGCTACACTAATATTACAATTAGTGGTGATGTATTGAATGATATTTCTTTCTGCTCTTAACTCTTCTATTTAATATCACAGCAGAGGTCTTACGTACTGCACTTATATAGTGCAAAAAGGAAAGAAAAAGCAGCATACCTCTTAAAGCCTCTATTTGTATATTACATGATTGTCTATGTAGCAAATGTCAGAAAATGCATAAAATAGCTCCTCGTACTAATTAGTAACTTTGGCAATGTCAAATGATACCAGGGCAATATACAAAAGACATTTGTATTTTTAAATATTGACTCCTATTAAACTTTAACTACAAAGTTGCAGTAGTGAAGACAATATGGCAGTGGAGAAAGGATAGGCATGTATATAAATGGGACAGAATAGAAAACCAAGGAAACAGAACATAGCCACACAGTTAATTGGGTTTTGAGAAATGTGCAAAGGCAATTCAATGGAATAAAAGCAGTCATTTCAGCAAATGTTGCCAGAATAATTTCAGATCCATGTGAAATTGAATGAATCTCAATAGATACCTTGCAACCTATAAAAATTAATTAAATGGATAATGGACCTACATGTAAACTATAAAACTGTGAAAAAATCATAGGAGAATAATATCTATGACTTTGAGTTAGGTATGAATATTGTAGATACAATGTCAAAATCAAGATCTATAAAAAGAAAGACTGATTATTTCAATGTGAACAAAATTAAGAATATCTGATCTTCACAGGACACTCTTAAGAGAATACAATAGCAAGCCCCTCACTGTGAGAAAATATTCACAAATATCATAACTGATGAAGCACTGGTACCTATATATCTTTATCTCAAGTCTCAAAAATAGTAACATAAACAATCCAATTTATAAATGGACAAAAGCTTTGAATAGACACTTCATCAGCAAAGACAGATAGGTGGAAATTAGCAAATAAACTATGCTCAATATCTTAGTCATCAGGGAACTGCAAATTAAACCACAATGACACAGCACTATACACCTGTTAGAATACGTAAGAAGTACAACTGCAAAAAGTGAATAAACAAACAAAACCTAACAGTAAGGAGTTAGCAAGGATGAAAACCACCTGAAACTGCCACGCAATGCTGGTGAGAATTTGAAATTCCAAATTGCTCACTTTGGAAAACAGTTTACAATTTCTTCTAAAGTTGAATGTACACTTACCACACAACCCAGCAATTTCACTCTTAGATTCTACACAAGCAGTGAAAACCTATATTTACACAAAACCTTATAGAAGGTTTATATAGGCTTTATTCATATGTGTAAAATCTAGAAACAACCTTAATTCCCTCAAGTAGAAAGTGGATAAACAAAGTTCAATACATCTATGCATTTGAAATACAACATGGTTTGGCTGTGTCCCCACCCAAATCTCACCTTGAATTGTAATAATGCCCATGTGGCAAGGACAGAGCCAGCTGCTGATCATTGAATCATGGGGGTGGTTTTCCCCAGACTGTTCTCTTGGCAGTGAATACGTCTCATGAGATATTAAGGATTTTATAAATGGGAGTTCCTCTGCACAAGTGCTCTTACCTGCCACCATATAAGATGTGACTTTGCTCTTCATTTGCCTTCCACCATGATTGTGAGGTCTCCCCGGCCATGTGGAACTGTGAGTCAATTAAATCTCTTTCCTTTATAAATCACCCCATCTCAACTGTCTTTCTTAGCAACATGAGAACAGATGAATACAGAGTACTGTTCAATAATGAAAAGAAACAAACTATTAATACACAAAACATGGATGAATCTCAAATGCATATGCTAATTGTAAAGGGATGAATTTTACTGTATGTAAATTGTATCATAATTTCAAAAATAAGAAGCATGAGTGATTGAATAAGCTAAAATGATGAACTCTAAAACAAAAATGTTTCTGTTAGAATTAGTTGACAGAACTAAAAAAAAAGTGAGAGAGATAGAAAGAAAGGAGGAAGGGAGGGAGGCAGGGTGAGAGGAAGGAAGAAAGAAAATGAAGGAAGGAAAAAGGAAGGAAGGAAGGAAAAAAGGAATGAAGGAAGGAAGGAAAGAAGGAAGAAATCATTCCATTTGAAGGAGTGGTTTTCTCCAGACTGTTCTCTTGGTAGTGAATAAGTCTTACAAGATCTCAAGGATTTTACAAATGGGAGTTCCCCTGCACAGGGAAGGTGTTCTATTTATTATTTATTGGATTTTTTAAAAGAAATGTTTATTTTCATGTTATAAGGTGATTACAAACTCCTCTAAAAAGAGCAAAGTTGAATTTAAAGTATCAATATACATATTTATCTAAAAAGCAAAAGAGAAAAAACCCTGCAAAATGTAGGGAATCATATCATAAAACATCTATACACAAAAGCTTGTATACTGTAAGACTGAACTACACACCAATGATCTTGTTCAAATACAAATGTTCCTCCTTAGAAGAGTCTCTTGTTGGTTGATTTTTTTTTTTAAGTTTAAAATACCTTAAAAATATTTTGAAGTTTTAAAAAAATGTCCTGATGAACCAGACATATTTCTGGAAGGGGGCAAGACCTTCCTTCCCTCCCTCCCTCCCTCCCTCCCTCCCTTCCTTCCTTTTCTTTCTTCCTCCCTCCCACCCTGCCTGCCTCCCTTCCTTCCTTTCTATCTCTCTCACTTTTTTCCTCAGGAAGGAAAGAAGGAGAAGAAGGAAAGAAAGAAAGAAGAAAAAAAGAAAGAAAGGAAAGAGAAAGAAAGGAAGAAGGAAGGAAAGAAAGAAGAAAGAAAGAAAGAAAGAAAGAAAGAAAGAAAGAAAGAAAGAAAGAAAGAAAGAAAGAAAGAAAGAAAGAAAGAAAGAAAGAGAGAGAAAGCAAAGAAAAGGAAACATTGCCTTGGTCCAAAACTTGGCCAGACCTCTAAACTATGTAAAGAACCATTCCTCTACAAAACCTAAGGAACTTGGTGTTGTTTTAAATCTCTAATGTCTATGGTACAACTGACGTATTTGCTGTGTGATGCACACTTACCTTTGTAAATGTGCTTTCCAACCAGTGAGGTCATGTTTTGTTAAACTGCTGCTTGGCCTGGGACCACCCTTCATGGGTTCTGATCTGGTAACAGTAGAATATCCTGGGCACCACATGGTCACTTACCTCCGTCTGCCCGATAGCCAGCTCTCCTGTGGGGTATGCCACAGCAACTAAATTTAGTCCAGGTTAGTCTGTTAATCTGGACAAAGGTAGTATGGGGTGAGATTCCTCCACATGTTACAGCCCATTTCAGAAGTATCTAAACAGACCAAATTAAGTGTCAGGTGAATATTAATGGCAAACATCTGCTCAGAGTACCTTTGGTGGCTGTGAAAAGCACAACCCAGGGAAATACTTCTTTCTCGCTCTTTTTTTCTCTCTCTCTCAATGTGTGTGTGTGCTTGTAGTTTTATTTGTTTCTATATTTAGTACAAATTTATTCTATTGCTCATAGTATTGGGCTTGGGCCAAGATTTCATTTGAATGGGAATCTGCAGAGTCATACGAACAGTGACCACAAACACGAGAGGATCATCGTGAGTGGCTTACCTGACCTTTGAAGATCATTTTGTATGGGGATAATGGCAGCACCACAAGAACAAATGCTGAACTCATCAAGCAAAAGATCTGAAAGGCCATACTCATGTTTGGGTGCATCGACACCCCATCTCTATCTGCTGAACTCGTCCTTCAACGTGTAGCTCAGATATCACTTCCTCTCTGAACAGTGCTCAGTGACCTTGGATGGGTGAGCACTCCCTCCACTGACATCATCCACTGCTTAACTCAAACCTGGTTGAATCAATAAATGGGAAAGATGGCCCATATTTATTCTCCAGCCATTTAGTATTTTGTAGATTTGTATTCACATTGAACTTATCCATTTGAATGGTTTTACTTTCGCCAAATGAAATCTACTTTCAATAATTTCTTTTACTTTGTCATCATCGTCTATGGACAATTCTCAAAGATTAAGTTCTTTTAAAGAAGTGGCAGCATCATTAGAATAGGACACCTCCCAGTGCTCGGTGTATTCCATATGTTTAGTCTTGGTTAATGTTGTTCTTTGCTTCTGGAATTCCTTACCCCGTTCTTTTTCCTATTACATTTTAATGAATAATTTAAGGTGGGACTTAAATCTCCATGTTTTGCTCAATGTTTCTTACTTTCCTTTCCTTAGGGTCAGAACTTACACAGCTTACTCATTTTGTTCCTCTTGTCTTTATGAATAGCGTCATTATTTGACACATGATCACATCGTGTTAGACCTGTTCATTTATCTGCCATTTAACTGTATTTCACAAGAACCATTTTTTTTCATTCCTATGTATTCCCAATGCCTAGCAGATTGACAAGTACAGAGGATGCACACTCTAAATATTTACTGAGTCAAGTACACTGAGAATGAGTTTACCAAAAGGGAGTCTCTCTCTCTCTCTCCCCCTTCATATATGTGTATTTATATATATGCGTTTGTGTGTGTTTGTGTATGTGTACACACACATACATATAGAAACATGTAGTTTTGGGTATGTGTTTGAAAACATGTCACTCAATTTTGTATCTATGCCTAAAATAATAGAGCAATATTTACTGTGAATGTATCTCACATGCTTATTTTCCAATTTGACTGTTACTCCTGGTGCATTCATTTTAAGCATAAGGTTAAAGCTTCTATGTAAAGATAACTTGGGAAGACCTGGAGGATGTGTATTTTTTTATACTAATAGTCTGAAACAGCTTTTCTTTTAGACCTTTTCTAGAAAAAAAATTAGGAGTGTATTCGCTCACTCAATACTATCTCTAAAATATAAAGGATACTTGAGAAGTTGCAAAGAACTTCTTAGTGTAAAAATAAAATGAGTTGATACGTCAGAAACTAAATTTAGTCAAGCTGAAAAACAATAGTAGCTTTCTGTGCATGTGAATGATCTAGAGACTGTTTAATTTATATTTTTAAAAATAACTTCACTTGTCTTTGATGGTGAGCCTGTATTAACCATACAATAATAAACTTTCAGATTATGTTTATGCAATGTAATACAAATAGCTATATTAGCAGAATGTATATATAGAGTTTTTATGATAAAAATAATAGCTAACAACAATAATGATTAGATAATGTAAAAAGCAAATGGCACTGTGTTGACCATGTCCTGAACGTTAAAGCTGAATGTATCAGCCCAGTTTCTCTGTTTCCTAAGATGATAATAGTAGCATCGGTATTAATAATAAAATAGCCAAACACTTCATGTTTAATAGATGATTTTCTGAATGTTTATATATATTACCTAACTTAATTTAACCCTGCCATATCTAAGAAGTTTACACTACTGGTATTTCCCCTTTAGTATTTGGAGGCGGAAACAGAGGCCTTGAGAGGGGAGATAAATTGCCCAAGGCCAAACAGTTCCTCAATGTCAGAACTCCAACTTCAACTTTTTCTCTGATAATAATTATTTTGCTCTAGCATGTTATTTTAGTGATTTTTTTTTTTTTTGCTATTCTCAATTGTCATTGGAATTATAAGGAATTAAACAAATATCCTCTTTTCTGGAAGAAAAAGAATTTTTTTTCTGTAACCAAAGATTATTCTCCATGAGTAATAACTACAACCTATTCAGATGATATAGAAATTTAATTTTTTTGTCTTATTTTTCAACATTGAGATTTAGCTCCACAATAAATATGTTGCAAACATTAATGTTCTAGCCAAGAAGTATCTAGAGTAGACATAGTTCTTGCTTTTAGAGTCTTAAAGATTTTCTAGAATACATTTTTTTTTTTTTTTTTTGAGAAGGAGTTTTGCTCTTGTTTCTCAGACTGGAATGCAATGGTGGGATCTCAGCTGACCACAACCTCTGCCTCCTCGGTTCAAGTGATTCTCCTGCCTCAGCCGCCTGAGTAGCTGGGATGTCAGGCATGTGCCACAATGTCTGGTTAATTTTATATGTTTAGAAGAGAGAGTTTCTCCATGTTGGTCAGTCTGGTCTCAAACTCCGAACCTCAGGTGATCTGTCGCAGCCTACCAAAGTGCTGGGATTACAGGCGCTAGCCACCACGCCCAGCCCTTGAATACTTTTAAAACTGTAAGAAAACAGAATACTTTATCGAGCCCCTCCATTTACTTCCATAGCATCAACGTCCCCTTTATCCTCTGTGACTTTCTCTCATTCAGAGCAAAAGTTTGTGAGGTCCTGCATTGTCTCTGCTCCCCACTGGGTCTCCCGTTTTAATTTTTGCCTACTTTCTCCCATGCTCTCCTTCCAGATATCTGTCTGACTTTCTTCCTTATCACCTTACATCTTTTCTCAAATGTCATCTTATCCATGAGCTTGACCTAACCATGTTAAAAATTGCAAACTCACACCCAAATGCTCTCTTCTCTCCTATAATATACTTCTTTCCTCTTTAGCATTTACCAGTACCTATTATTTATTACAGTCATTTTATATATTTTGTTTATGGTATACTTCTTCCCACTGAAATTTAGGCTCCCTGAGGATAGAAATTTTTGTTTGTTTAGTAGACTACTAATATCTCCAGGACCTAGAAATGAGACTCCAGGGCTCTTGCACAAGGAACAAACTTAGTAAATATTTCTTTAATGAATATTGCATAAAATAATCACAGTATAAAAACACTTTTATTTGTAACTTCAAAATTACTCAAGGCTAACCAGTATGTGGATCAACACTAGTAACTACACTGTGACTAACTGGAAGTTCTTATTTACTTTAGAGATTGTATTTACTTTGGGACCATTAGGGAAATATTGGTTTGCCTGTGTGTTAGTAAATTATTTTGACAATTTGACTTTGACTGAGAAATTTACTTAAAAGAGATTGTAGATCTGAATGTAAAACTCAAAAATATGGAATTCCTAAAAGTTAACAGAACAGAAAATGTAGATAATTTTGGTTTGGTGTTAACTTTTTAGATATAAAACCAAAGTCACTATCCACAAAATAAATCATTGATAAGCTGAACTTTATTAAAATTCAAAATGTCTCACACCTGTAATCCCAGTACTTTGCGAGACCGAGGCAAGCAGATCACTTTAGGTCAGGAGTTTGAGACCAGCCTGGTCAACACGGTGAAACCGTGCCTCCACTAAAAGCACAAAAATTAGCCAGTTGTGATGGCAGGCACCTGTAATCCCAGCTACTCGGGAACCTGAAGCAGGAGAATCGCTTGAACTTGGGAGGCGGAGGTTGCAGTGAGCCACTGCACTCAGCCTGGGCAACAGAGTGAGACTCCATCTCAAAAAAAAAAAACCAAAACAAACAAACAAAAATTTTAAATGTCGCTCAGTGAAAGATACTGTCAGGAGAAAAAATAGACAAACCAGCAAATACCTCTCCAAAGAAAATACACAGGGGGCAAATAGACATCAAAAAAAGATGTTTCATATCATATGTCATTAGGGAAATGCAAATTAAAATGACAATGAGAGACCTACTAAAATGGCTGAAATCCAGAACATCAACAACATCAAATGCTGATCAGAATACAAACACACAACAACCTCCTTCAGTGTTGCTAGGAATGCAAAAGGGCACGATCATATGCGAGACAGTTTGACAGTTTCTTGCCAAGCTAATCATACTCTTTCCATATGATCTGGCAATCATGCTCCTTGGTATTGGCCAATGTGTTCAACCATTTTGCCCATGCAAAAAATTGCATGTAATATTTATGTCAATTTTATTTATAATTGCTAAAACTTGAAAACCCCAAAGTAGCCTTCAGTAGGTGAATAGACATATAAATGTCCATTGTGCATCATTGTGATACATCCAAACAACAGAATATCATTCAACACTAAAAAGAAATGTGCTATCAAGTTATGAAGACATAGGGGGAAAGTAAATGCATAGTAGTAAGTGAGAAAGGCCAACCAAAATGTCTACATACTACATGATTAAGTACATACATGTGGCTTCATCATGATTCTTGGCTTTCTTACAACATAACATCTTCATAGAAGTTACACTTTTTACACAGTAAGTCAGGTCTTCAAATATTAAATATGAATGTTTCAGTGAAGAAGAGAGAAGCTGCATCACATTTTATAAATTAAACTGAGATGTCGTAAAAAGTCATATTGCTGCATGTGACTGTAGTTTGCTTCATTTTATTGCTAAGTTGTATTTTGTTTTATAGCTAAACCATAATTTATCCATTCACCAGCTCATGGGGATTAAATTCCAGAATTGATACAAATGACCATTTAAAATATATTTATGTCATCATTAAATATATGTGACTAATTGAAAAGAGATGCTGAGGTAAAATGCAGCCTGCCTACAATCTGTAATTTGTATACTATATTTGAAAGAGGTAAGATTACAAGACAGACAGGGTGAGGATCAAAAATTACCTATCAGGTACTATGCTGATTATCTGGGTAACGAAATAATCTGTATACCAAATCCCTGCCACATAAAATTTACCTATACAAAAAACCTGCACATGTAGCCCTGAACCTAAAATAAAAGTTAAATAAAAAGATATTCTAATAGTTTATAATATGATGAGCAGAAGCCAGACAAGGAAGCTTTTGGGGCATTCTATTTTTGCCAATTATTTTCAAAGTGATTGACATTCCCATAAGGGTATGTAACAAATTGTCCTAGTGAATTCTATCACTGCAAAGTCATTTTCAAAGCTCAGATGTTCAAGTGCTTCATCTGCTGTCCCTCTTCCACAAGTCACCTGCAAGTCATCAGAGAGTGTGCTGCTCTTTCTCAGGGTGGGCTTCATGTTGTCTAATAACTATCCCTCTAGATCATCTCCCAGTTGAAGTCCTTGAAAACTTCTTTAGCCCTTAATACAAAATTAAAAGTATCATGTAACTAGACCACACATTTATTATCTTTCCAGATTTACTTTCTATATGTTTCACTAACCTCTTAAGTGTTCTGTTTCAGACAAAGATTTTGCTTATTTAAGAATATATTTGGATATTTTAAAATATAAAACCATTGTCCATACAGGTTGCCCCACCTTGAAAGTCTTGACTTCTTCTATCTCTGTTTGTCTAAATCTTACCTGTTCTTAATCTCAACACAAAGTTACATTTCTAAACAATCTGTTCCTAACCTCCTCCACCTGAGGGTTATTTCTATTTTTTCTTTTTTTATTCTTTATAATAACAGTTAAATAATATATTTAGGCTAAATGATCCTTAAGAAAGTAATAGATTATTGTGGACGTTGTGAAGTTTTGTTGTTTGTTGATTTGTTTCTTAATTGTTTTCTTAGTTGTGAAATTCTCTACCACATGAACTGTTCTGAAGGCAGTGTTAACTTCCCTCTATAGAAAGTGAGAATTCCAATACTCATTTTCCCAGAATCCTTTCTTGCAAGGGTGGTAGATCAGATGCAACCACCTAGGAATTTAAATTGGCAAATAGCAAAGCAAAGAAGCCTGGGGAGGGGAGATTGTGTTCCTTCAGCAGTGACATCAGCAGTGGCAACAGCAACATTCAGATTCAAAAAACCACAGAAGCAACAATTTTAGCAATTGCCACTACTGTCTATAGTCACAGCTCTGCCCCAGAAAGCCTCAGGTTCCCTTGCTTATGGTGACAACTGCTCTCTTTTCACCTAACTGGTTCTGCAGAGCAATTTTTTTTCTTTTTCTTTTCTTTCACTGTTTGTTCTTCCTTTGATGTTACCTATTTTCTCCACGTTTTTTTTTAGCCTTCTGGTGTTAACTACTCAGCTATTCAATAAATCCCTTGTTTCACTGAAATCAGCTCACTGACAACAGAGAACCACTAATGCAGCATTTTCACGCTAATCAATCACGACATCGTTGCAACATCGCTTAGGTGGATATTAGCATTCTCATCTGCATCGGAAGAAACTGAAGCTCAGATAGGACACAAAACTTGTCTAAGTCACTGCTTTGGCATGGGTTATTTATTAAATATTATAGCATATAAACATAAGCATCAAGTTTATCCATCAGTAAGAAGACAATATTTAGGGAAAGTCACAAAACAGCAGGTCGCATTGCTTTTTGAAGGGAAGTCAAATCATTAAATCAGAGAAGAGAAACGAGATTTCTAATCCAAAGCAGAATTAAGTTCAAGGCCAATAGCTTTGATAATACGTTTGACTTTGTTTGTGTTTCCTAATGTAGATTTTATTTTGGGCTGGTGAACTATTTTCTCTGCTGCGAAGGGTGACAATGGAGGAAGGAGAGGTGAGAAGAGGTGAACAGTAACTACTTGGAGATTGCCATTATAACAGGTTGCGGACACACAACATTGACTTAGTGAACACTGGTTCTCCATGCACAAGATCTGCTGAGGCCCCACTTCTATTGTAACAGCACCGTGTAGCCCATTAAGACCACATCATTTTATTATGACTTGTTAAAAATAAACTCATAAACTTCATGCACCAAAGTTTGGAGATCGCTTTTAAAAATATTTTTAAAAGCACTCATTTCTTCTCAAACAGTAGGAGGTAACAGGGTCTGATGAATGTTGGGGAGCCACGTGCTTCTTTCATTTTATTAAACTCCTCGTGGCAATGTCCAGTTCAGTATGTATGCCAGAATGCAAATGTTTTCTTGGCACTTTCTAAGAAATCCAGAAAGATCCAAATGAACATAAGAACTGGTGGGTGATAAGTGTGTCACAACCAGAATTATAGATTTTAGAGCTGGGAGAAAACAAAAGTTGCCTATTTTTAAAACACAAATTCCAACTGCTCAAAACCCTGTAGTTTCCAGGATTTAATTAGTGCTCTCTTTGAGGGCCTGTTAATGAGGTATAGAGACTTCTGGGTTACACTTTATTGGCATCCTAATAACATATATATTATATATTTAAAGACTATTTTCAATGGGTCTTTCCTCCTGATTTCTACAAAAGTGCAAATTCAATCAAAGGAGGCAGCTAGTATGGATGATCCCACAGAGGGCTCTTTGCAACACAAGTCCCCAAAGGAAATACATATTGTAGGTAAAGGGGTGTCTCCCTTCATCCTGGTGTGTTTGTTGTGACAAAGTACCACAGACCTAGTTGCTTGAACAACAGGAATGCATCGTCTCACAGTTCTGTAGACTAGAAGTCTGAGATCAAGGTGTCTGCGAGATTGACTCCTGCTGAGGCTGTGAGGGAGACTCTGTTCCAGGAAACTCTCCTAGCTTCTGGTGGTTTGTGGATCATCTTTCGTGTCCCTTGTCCTACAGAAATGTCACTCCAGTTTCTGCTTTCATCTTCGCCTCGTGTTCTCCCTGTGTGCATGTCTGTGTCTACAATCTTTCTTTATAAGAGTACCCATCATATTGGATTCAGGCTCTACCCTACCCTAGTATCACCTCATCTTAACTAATGACATTTTCAGCAACTCCATTCCTAAAAAGGATTATAATCTGAAGTACAGGGGGCCGGGACTTGAACATATAAGAGAGAAGGTCCAATTCAACCCATCTCTGTTTTTCGCTCCTGGACATTTCAGCCTCTCCAGCTTCACTTCTTTCTCTACACTTTCTTTCCCTTTCCTCTCTGCTTACTGCAGTACAGAAAATTCATGACCCCTTTCAAGTAGATTTTTTTAATATTGTTCTTTTGAAGACTTCCTAGAAAACTACAGCCTAATATTTTCCTTTTCCTCTCCACTCATTTCATTGATGAATTTCTTCATCACTTGCCATTTTTGATTCTTTATCTCAAAAGGTTGCTTACCTCTTGAGAGTGGCAAACGCTATGTACTTAATTGTCGTGCCTCATAATGTGTTCAGTAGGCTGTTGGATTCACAGTTCTGGAGCTCAGCAAAAATATGGCTGTCTCCTAGGCACACAGCAGGCATTTGCTGTCTTGATTAAAGAAAAAAAAAATAGCAGAAGAGAAGAAAGGGAAAAGAATAGAATAGAAAAAGAAACACACAAACTGTTTCTTAAGCTAACGCTAAAGAAGTTGCTGGACATATGTTCTTTTGGAACATTTTGCATTTCAATTGAGAAAGTGGCTGCATTACAAATTAACATGGATATATTTAGCACAAAGAATATACTCCTGTGCAAGAAGCCTTTCATGACAATTGCAGCTATTAGACATTAAACTAGTTTACAGGGCAGATGTGTTGCTACCTTTAGCCTTGCTAAAGTTGTTTGATTGCTAACTGACTTTGTGTTTCTTGTTATATTTACAATCCTGAATTCTCCAAAGAAATCTCTTCATAGTAAATAAGGCATCATGAGCCATTAAATTCTAGGTGGTATCATCACAAACTTCCAAGAGCAGTACCTGAAAAAAATCCATCACTGCAAATTCATAAATTCCAGCGATCTTATCCCCTCTAAGCTTTCCTTTGTGTTTATTGGCCTTCTTTGCAAATGTGGAATTTAATAATTCTTTTTCTTTCAAGTATTACTTAATTGTCGAAAATGCTTTCCTACATGTTTTTTGTCTATAAAATAATTTCATTGATTTTGCAAAAAGAACATGAGTTTCAAAGAAAATTATCCTTAGATAACAGGGATTTCTGTGAGGGCAGCAACTTTTTCTTGCTCACTTCAACACTTGACATCTGGCATATAGTGGTCTAATAATTTTCAAAAAAAGCTGTTTTGAAGAAATTAATAAATAAAAGAATTCTTAGGCGCAAGGACAGATGAATGAATGGAAGAATAAATAAATGAATCTATTCATCAATTTTCTAAGGAAAATACTGCTTAGATTTGAAAGTTCCATAGCAAAGGATACAAGTGTTCCATTTACATTTTCTGTATAATTAAATTGGAGCCAAATATACACACAGGAGAACCTCTAAAGAGTCCTACCTGGAATAACCAAAGCAAACTTGAATGTAAAAAACAAAGCTGGAGGTATTGCACTACCTGACTTCAAAATATGCTATAAAGATACAGTAACCCAAACACGGTACTATCATAAAAATGGACACATAGACCAGGAAAAGAGTAGAGAATCCAGAAATAAATCTACACATTTACAGCCAACTTTTTTTTTTAAAGGTGTTATTATTAACTTACATTAGGGAAAGAGCAGTCTCTTTAATAAGGTGCTGGGAAAAGTAGATATCTATACGAAGAAGAATAAAACTAGACCACTGTCGCTCACCATACACACAAATTAACTAAAAATGGATTAAAGACTTGAATGTAAGACCTAAAGCTATGAAACTACTAGAAGAAAACAAAGGGGAAATGTTTCAGGATACTGGTCTGGGCAAAGATTTTATGGTTAAGACCACAAAAACAGAGTAACAAAAGCAAAATAAATAAATGAACCATATCAAACAAAACGCTTCTGAACAGAAAAGGAAAATATCATCAGAGAGAAGACACAACCTTCAATTAGAGATTAGTATCCAGAATATGCAGGAATTTAAACAACAGCAATAAAACAAATAATGTGATTTTAAAATGGGCAAAGAATCTGAACAGCAATTTCTGAAAAGAAGACATACAAATGGCCAAGAAATCACAGAAATATAAATTAAAACCACCCCAGTTAAAATGGCTGTTATCACAAACACCAAGTGGGGGTGGGAGTGGTAGAACAAGAAAAAAAGAATATGCTGGCAAAAATGCAGAAAAAAAAGTTGTCCTCAAATTCTGGCATTCTGTAAATGTACAATTTATAGTGGGATTTTTATTCAAGAAAGAGTTAAGAAGAAAGGAAGGAAGAGATGGAAAGAGACAGGAAGGAAGGGCAAAAATGAGAGAGAAAAGAAGGAAGGAAGGAAGAAAAAAAGGAAGGAAGGGAGGGAGGGAGAGAGGGAAGGAGGAAGGAAGGAACTAGGGAGGAAGGCAAAGAGAGAAGTTTAGAAGTAAGAAGAAAGTCAGCAACTCAAGCATTTAAGAACAATGTAACTTGTATCAATATTAGTACATATTAGGTTAGCCTTAATTTTCTATATTTATACTACTTAATTTTTAAGTTTAAAAATTGAGCCTGGAAAATAATATTGATTCATTCTTATCAATATAGAATAATTTCAACATTGGTAGTGAACAGTACCTTTGTAAATATAAAACAAATAATTATCACATGCCTTTATTCTAGTGCAGCCCATTCTCAAAATCTGTGAGGTTGTCAGTCATTTTGTACTTTAATGCAAAAATACAGTCTGAGTTTTCAAGAGAAAAAGAGTAAGAGTAATTCGTATTCAAGAGTAGAATATTTAAGATACTGCCAGAAGACAATGGAAGCATCATTTTTATTTATTTATTTATTTTTATTTATTTATTTTTTTTTTTTTGAGACGGAATCTCTCTCTGTCGCCCAGGCTGGAGTGTAGTGGTGTGATCTTGGCTCACTGCAACCTCCGCCTCCAGGGTTCAAGTGATTCTCCTGCCTCAGCCTCCTGAGTACTTGGGATTACAAACACACACCACCACACTTGTCTAATTTTTTGTTTTTAATAGAGATGGGGTTTCACCATGTTGGTCAGGCTGGTCTCAAACTCCTGACCTCGTGAGCCACCCACCTAGGCCTCCAAAAATGCTGGGATTATAAGAGGCATCATTATTAACAAAAAAGAAAACATGCTGTGTATCATTTAAATTAATATTAATAGCAATTGCCGATATTTGCTGAGCACTGACTATAGACTGGACTTCCTGTCTCTAGGCTGATGTGATTTTCATAGAAGTTGTACGTGAAGGTTCTGTTTGCATCCCGCTTGCTGCTGTTCTTCCTCCACCGTGGAGTTTACAGAACTGGAATTCCCCTCTGTTTGTTCCATGTACCGTAATCTTCATTTAATTCCAGAATGGTGAAATTCCCAAATAATTAACTTTGGTTTGTCTTAATTTTATAAACATAAATACTGGACTTTTAGGTGCAGAGGAAGGTGCTGGGAATTCAAACACCTATGGAATTAATACCTTCACATAGTGACTTGGGTCTACTGGGATAATTTTTTCTTTTGTTTTAGTTGAGAGAGAGGGTGATTTTGTAAACGGTTAGCACTGGAAGTGTTGTAGAGTTTTGTGAGGTAATAGATAATATATGGAAATAAATGGAACTTTACCTCATCAATACAAATCACAAACAATTACTTCCATGTCTGGTAGGGTGATGGTTGGTGTTGCTGGTTGGTTCTTCTCCAGCTGCTGGCTTTGAGAGCTGCAGAATATATGGCTGATGTGTGTTTAAAAGCATCACATTTAGATACAGAGACTTTTAGTAGCGGATCCATTTGTTCTTTTTGACTGCATGATGCAGAATATATTATGTAAAAATCTATTTCCTACGACTTCAGTCTATAAAAAGATGTTGGTAACACCAAGCGAGGCTGAAGTTGAATACCAGATGAGACTATGCATATGAGGAATCATAATAGTAAAGTGCTCCACAAACTTCAGATACTCTATTTCCCATGGAAATACTCTTGACTCACACTTGGTCAAAAGTCATTATATACGGTTCTTACAGCCTTGGGCTACTCTGACTTGGGAATTGATGTGCTTGGCATCAGCCAAGAAATACTAAATGAGAAGAAGGTTGTTTAGATGCAGTGACAACGTCTGAGTGGCAACGATCATTTGTTAACTTCTTCGATAAGGGAGAATTTGCATAACCAAAGTCTTGACCTTAGTGCTGAATCCCAACTCTAATGAAAGAAATACCGAAGTAGATGAGAACATGAAGTTTGAAAATAGTGTTTTCATTTTTCCATGCCTTTGTTTTCAGCTCTCCTATGATCTGATGATCCTAGAGACTTTTGTCTTTGTAAATAGCAGTAGTTGAATTTTGCTTATGTTTCATAGAATCAGCTAAACTACGTCTATGTTAGAATATTCAGTCCTTTTATATAGGTGGCAATCACTGACATATTGTGTTTATTTCTACCATTTTTTTGCTCTTAATTTTCATTTTTTTGTATTTCCCTTTTTATTCTCTCCCTTTGTATTGTTTGTGCCTTTTTACCTCTTTTTATCTTATACTTCTAAATACTTAATTATCAAATTAAACTCAATCAGAGTTGTTACCTTCTTCCAGGAAAATGCAAATCTCTAGAACTTATGAGGCTTGAGTTTCATTTACCTTGCTCCTACCTCAGGACTCAACACTGTTTTTGTGCATAATTATAGCTTTAAATATCTTTATATTTCAGTTATAATTAAATAGGCTTTTATTATTTTATATAATTAGTTTTGCTTCAATTTTGCCTTTTATTCTTGATTTAAAAACTTTTACAAATGATAATTTAATTTCTTAGTGAAATGCCTTCTTTAGGATTTCTTTAATAAAATAGTAAATATTATCAGTTATTTTATTCAAAAAATCTTATTCAATTTTTGAATGTTTTGAAACTTTCTTTTAGGTGAAACGCAGTTCATCCTAAAATAACACAGAGGTTGAGGTACTGATCTTCCACATAGTCAAAAATCACCATGTAACTTTTGGTTATCCAAAATCTTAACTACTAATAGCCTGCTACTGCTCAGAAGCGTTATTGATAATATAAACCATCAATTCACAGAGATTTTGTATGTTCTGTGAATTACATACAGTATTCTTACAATAAAGTAAGCTAAAGAAAGGAAAATGTTATTAAGAAAATCATCAGGAAGAGAATATATCTTTAATACTCATTAAACAAAAGTGAATCATCAAAAAGACCTTCATTTTCATCTTCATATTAAGTAGGCTGAGGAGGAGGAGGAAGAGGAAGTGCTGGTCTTGCTGTGTCAGGGATGGCAGAGGCACAAGAAAGTCTGCCCTTAAGAGGACTCCTGTAGCTCAAATCCATATTGTTTGAGGTTCAACTATATCTCCTCATATTTTTACATGCTACTCTACTCCTTAGTTTTTTGTGTATATTATTTCAATAATAAGATATTTTTATTTTAGTTTACTTTAAAGATATTATTCTCCAACATTGATCTGTCAGTGTAAGACAACTATTGGTCTAATTGTTATTCCCGTTGGTTGAATTGTCTTTTTACTTGACTATGTTCTAAATAATAAATAATCAGATAATCTCTTTGCCAATAGTCTTTCACAGTTTGACTAAGATACATTTTTTAATAGTTTATTTTTCCTTTAATCTTGCTTAGTATATGATGGACTTCTGCCATTGAATAATTAATGGCATTTTGTTGTTGTTTTATTCTTTTATTTTTTTTATTTTTATTTTATTTTTTTATTTATGGGCACAATGTGATGTTTTGCTCAATGTATACATTGTAGAGATATTCAACCAAGCTAATTAAAGTAGCTATCACCTCACCATTTTGTCTTTTCTTGTGGTAAAAACATTGAAATCTATTCTTTCAGCAGTTTTGAAATCTAAGAGTTTTCAGTCTTTGTCAATTTCAGCATTGCCTTCTCTACTCTCTATTAGCTTCTTACAGATGTTGTGGTATGTCACTTTATTGCCAAATATTTTCCCGCTATATTCTGTGTGTTGTCACACTGCACTAAATTCCATACAATTCCTGCATTCTATCTTCATGTTCATTAATTGTCTCTCCTGTGTCCAATGAACTAACCCTTTCTGTTAGTCTAAATTTCAGTTACTCATTTCTATGCAGTCTATTTGATTCTTTTTGAAAACTGCGTGGTTCTTACTTTTTAAGTCTGTTTTTCTTTGCTTGTGTGTTCAACTATTTCTGACGTTTTGGAAGTCTGGTTCCAGTTTTCTCTGCTAAGGGTGCATTTTTTACGGAGAGGAATCATACTTGATAATGTATAGCTCCTGAGGGCATTCTGTTATCTTGGTATTTTTGAATTAAGAGTCTCAGCTTGCTGTTTTACAAAACATATAAATAGTATGAATTCAAAATTCAAATCCTGATGCTATTTGGCCAGTGGACACGAATTATTAGACAAGATGCCTTCTTGCTCTCCAAGGCTGCGGTAGACAAACTTCTAACTAGTTATCTCTGTAAGCTAGATTTTTAGCTTTCCCTACTTTAAAGAATGTAAATTATTATTCAGCCTGATCAGAAGATGCCCCTTCCAAATCTTATTGCAACCCTGGCCCAAGGCATTACTCCCTATGTGGTTCCTAAAACCAAATATGCAGACTATCAGAGTTACATTCACTAGATTTAAGTTCTTCCTTTATTCTTGGTCTTGAAATTTTTTTTTATTTCTCTAAACTCATCCAATTGTTGAAGAATCTTGAAAAATTTTAATTGCACGCACATACAGCACACACATACACATGCACACGCAGAGAGAGAGAAACAGAGACAGTGATAGAGAGAATTATATTCCTACTCTCAGGTTGATTAATCTTTTTGACTCTAAGTAATTTTGTTCCTTAACAACTCCTTTTGGACCCAAAATTTACTGAACTGGCCATTGTCCAAATCTCTATCACATAAGAGGTTGAGAAATAAGTATTTTAGGATCAATGTTTTTGATGAGAACCTCTCCAAGAACATCTCCAACAACTAAAATGAGTCAACCTCTACTGTTGGATGATCTAAAATCAATAAAAATATCTCAGATGATACATTCAGTTCTATGGATTTTAATTCCTCACTCAAATAAATCTCACAGTTTACCATACAAGACATAGTTTTCACCTTCGCAGATGTGTTTCTTGTTCATTGTATGCATGAGTTATCTTTCAGCCAAATCAGCTCTGACTTCTGAATCCTGGACATGTTACCATTTATTTGGTCTGATTAGCCATTCGGCAACGTTAATACTTACATATTCCTCATAAGTATTAACGTCAAATGTTTTAGGACTTTATGGTGCAGGCCACGTTTCTTTAACAAAGAGACTCAAACATTGGTGGCTTAAATAAGATAGAGGTTTATTTATGTGAGAGATCAGAGGTAGGCAGAGGGCTCAGGTTGTCAGTGTGGCTCAAAAACATGAGATCATTCAAGAATCTTGATTTCTTCCATCTTTTTGCTCCTGTATTCCTCTATGATATTGTTGCCATTCATGTGGTTGAAGTCTGGCCATGGATCCATCCACATGGAATGCTGTGGAAGAAGAGTGAAATAGAAAGGGAGGATTTCCTTTCAAGCAAGCACACATAATCTCATTTTCAATTTTGGGTGCCAGTTAATTGCCAGCCACTCTACGATCCAAGAGAGGTCAACAAATATGTAGCCTTCAGCCTGCAGCCTAGACCTGGCCATGACTTTCTTACTAGAGAAGAGAGAAATGGAACTTTAGGGCCTGCTAAAGTTTCTGGTGGCTTCCCATGGTGAAGGGACATGTGTGAGTCTTCTGCACTGTGAAGCATCAGCACTTCTGGGGGTGTTCTTGGGAGAGGCCCTTGTGATTAGAGTGCATGTCCAGGCTCTTTCCACAGAGTCTCTTTCTGGATCATATTGTGATCAGGAGAGGTTGGTTATGAGAAACAAATTAGACACTCTCAGGAAACTGGTGGAAGAATGACCAGGGAATATTAGTTGGATTTCCCCAGGATGCAGAAATGCATTTTACTTTTGCCAATCCTTCTTACAAACTGCTCTGTCATTTTTCCTCCTAAATCTTTATGTGCAATCTCTGGGAAATATATTTTCTTTAGACTCTTATTGTCAATTAAAATTCATTTTAGTCTAAAAAACACATTTAAAAAATTGTTTTTCAATATTACCCTTGTCATACTTAGTGTTATATTTAATGAAAGAAATTGTTTTTAATGGCCACCACAACTCTTTGTCAATGTATCGTGTCTTGTTTCAGCTGGTGAGCAATTTTGACTCTGACTTTTTTTGACTTTTAATCTCTGCCTTGGATGTCTAAACCAACCAATCTGACTTAACATGATTTCAACATTATTTTACATGGTAGTCATTATATGTGTCCCCCTTACAAGCTCCTTGAAGGCAGGAGGAGAATATTTTTCTTCTTGTTATTTCTATAGTTCAGCATATTCTTGGCACACACAAGTGTTCAATAACGTTGTGAACAAGCGAATGAGAAAAGCTTGTAACCAGATTTAAGTAGCATTTTTCAACTCAACACCAATATACAGTAAACCATGTTGAGAACAATATTTTGCTAGGCAAGGTCATTTGAGAACGTATGTGTTCAAAGATGAAAACCAAAATGACATTAAAGAGCATTTCCCTGGCAAGTCCCAGGAGGCAGTAGGTGAGCTGTCACTAGTTGAGTTGTACTAGCGCAAAACATTATAGCATTAGACTGCAGCCTGTAATCAATCCCAGCTGGAAGCCTGTATCAAGTTTTGTGTTTCTTGCCCGTTCCTTGTTAATCCCTTAAAAGGGTAGGTAAAAACAAGGCCAACAGCTTTTATTACATAGGATGATTTATCGATTCCAGCTATTCAAACATTTCACTTCACCCAGTGTGCATGCCAAAAATGTTTATTTCAGAAATGTTTAATTAATTAATTATGCCATGTAGCACAGATAGCTGATGAGTACAAAGAAAATCCTGTCTATAGCTGTTACATGTCATCTTTCATTTTTAAGACAATGTAGGTTTATCCTTCATTGATCCTAGTGAGAAGGGCTTTAAGGAGTAGAAGAATGAACCCTGTAAGCCTATAACTTCGCCCCATGTCTTCCAATTATGATGGGTCAAAAGAATATGAGCTGAAGCATTTACTACCAAGTGTAGATTTTGAGATAAGCGTTGAACTCTTCTTCCCTGAAGGTCACCTGATAGCATTTATAGATCTTTCAAACTGATGTGTGGCAATGTAACTTTCACATTAACTAAAAATACAACAGAACTTTTTTTTTTTTTAACTCTTGGAGCAATGATAGAAAAAAATTGCAAAGCCTCTAGGGCCAAATAAAACAATGTATTCTCTCTTTAGTACTGAAATTAAAACCGTAGACCTTTGAAACAGAATTTCTAATGAGTTGTCCATGAGCTGTGAAAAAGTGGTTTTTGTTTTCATCATTGATAGAAATAACAATGCTTTCTTCTATTCATTTTATGTGGTCAAATAATTTTAAATTATAAGAATTTATTGAGCTACTTGTATGTACTACAATTCTAGGAATGCTTTCTTCATGGAGCTGTAATCTTTTAGGAAAGGAAGGGAAGAACACAGAGATGTTTTTAATGGCACATGTTTTAGATAAGCCTTGTTTTCCCCTTTAAAAACATCATGTCCATTAAAGAAATTATCAAAATGCATATAAAGAAAAAATTCACCATCCTTATATTGATGTGTGTAAGATACATTCTGATTTTATTTATTTATTTATTTGTTTATTTATTTGAGACAGAGTCTCACTTTGTCATCCAGGCTGGAGGGCAGTGGCGTGATCTCAGCTCACTGCAAACTCCACCTCCCAGGTTCAAGTGATTCTCCTGCCTCAGCCTCCAGAGTAGCTGGGGTTACAGGCTCATGTCACTACGCTTGGCAGATTTTTGTATTTTAGTAGAGACAGGATTTCACCATGTTGGCCAGGCTGTCTTCAACCCTTGGGCTCAAGTGATCCACCCACCTTGGCCTCCCAAAGTGCTGGGATTATAGGCATGAGCCACCGTGCCTGGCCTATATTCTGATTTTTTTAACTTCAATTTATATTGTGGGCATTTTACATGTTATTATATGTTCATAAATGTTTTCTCATGGTTGCTTATTGATCTATTTAACAGATACATCATAATATACTTAATGATAGCTTGGCTTTTATGTTTGGACCTGTTAGAATTCAGATATGTTTTGGCAGTGTAACACTCTGGTGGGTTGAGCCCATCAGAAGTCGATTGGTGACATGCACCACGTCACAGTTAGGGTAGAGAGATGTGCATGCTCCCTAATATGCTGTGACACAATTCTCTGATTCATCATAAGGAGAACTGTCAATGCCTCGCATAAGACATAGGGGTTTAAATGTTCCCTGGGACATGGAGGGACTGGTGGGTCAATGGCAACGCATGGTAGAAAACTGCTCCATTTCATAGACATTAAGGGAGCTGCATAAGTTCCTGTGGAGAAACTGCCTCATCATTCACAGCAAAATTTCCCAGAGAATTAGCACTATTGCCCAATGGGCTGCTAAAACAACATGGTACATAAACACCAAGACTCTGAGAACGTATTTACTTCGAGTTGACAAGATACAGAAAACATAGGCGCTACGTGTAAAGCAAAAGATGCAATGGAAAATGAGTGTGTTCATTATTGATTTATTGCTGATCAGCTCCAAATACATCCTTTTTGTCTGCTTTGTGGAAATGAATCTGGGCCTTTCATTTATTTATTTTTTCTTTGCAGGCCTTCATGACTTTCAGCTTTGTCAGTAGAGGGTGCTAAAGAGGCATTACAGGAAGCATGGGTTTTGCATTCTGGCTCTGGTACTTACCTGGCAAGCAGCCTGCAGGATGCTCATCCTCTTTAGTGCCTGGCTCCTGAGGTGTACACTGGCTAGCTGCCTATCCTGGCATTCCCCATGGACATGTTTTTAGCATTGAGCCTCTAGTGAGCAACTCCCTATGAATGGCTTTCCCCTGCAGTTGAGAGGGTGCATTTACTGCAAATCCCTGAGGGTGAATTTCCATCAGGTTCTGCCAGTACAGTACCACAGTGACTAACATGCCATGTGGCCTCCTCATCAAAGTTTGTGCCCCAGCCTTGGGGGAGGAGGTGTACTTTCCTTGGGGACTCTTTCTCTACTTTAGGCCTAGTGATGCCTCCTTACAGCTGTGATTTCTAGATCCCTTAGAGTTCTCTTTTCTTCTACTAGCCTTATTCTAATCCCCTGTTATATGTAATAAATTCTTTTTTTTTTTTGAGACGGAGTTTCTCTCTTGTTACCCAGGCTGGAGTGCAATGGTGCGATCTCGGCTCACCGCAACCTCTGCCTCCTGGGTTCAGGCAATTCTCCTGCCTCAGCCTCCTGAGTAGCTGGGATTACAGGCACGTGCCACCGTGCCCAGCTAATTTTTGTATTTTTAGTAGAGATGGGGTTTCACCATGTTGACCAGGATGGTCTCAATCTTTTGACCTCGTGATCCACCTGCCTCGGCCTCCCAAAGTGCTGGGATTACAGGCTTGTAATAAATTCTTTATATTAAGATTCCTCTGTTCAAGTTAACATGCAGCTTCTCTCTTTATTGAATCTTTAAGGATACAGTGAATCCCAAGGGATTCAGGCAGAGAGGTAGGAAGACTTGGTAAAAATATGAAGACATGCATGGAAGAAGAAAATGGTATAGTAAATTTATAACTTCTTATAGGACACTAAAGAACAGAAAAGTGCAGCACATCAAGTCAGGAAGGTAGATCACATGTAAGGAAGCCAACAGTCAAATGCCTCCAGAAAGCAGAGTGACTCAGTTTCTGCTCAGTGATTGAACAACCAAATGAAAACATTAAATGACAAAATCACTTCTACATAAATTTGTCAGAAATTGTCTTAAACACAGTAAAAAAATTTTGTAAAAAATCTATAGTACTTGCTACCTAAATAAGTTTATTTGATGAAGTTCCATGTTAAGAGGCATATTTAAAGAATACTACAGTATCATTTTAAAAAGTATATTTCTCCAACAAAAATGGATAGGTGATCTACTTTTTTTTTTTTTTTTTAATTTCTTGTCCTGGAGCAGGGGTCTGCCTTCTTTTGTATACAGAGATTTATTGGAATACAATCTCACCCTTCTGTTAACTTATTGTGTATTGTTGCTTTCATTCCTCAACAAAAGAGCAGACTAGCAGCAAAGAGAAATTGTTTGATGTGCAAAGCTTGAAATGTTTCCTTGCTAGTTCTGTATAGATAAGCTTGCCAGCCTCTGCCCTAGAAGCCAGCATGTGGCACCATGCTGGATCATTGCCCCACATTAGCTTAAGTCGTCTTTACTGCAACCCTGGTAGGAGTCCCCACTGTACCAGGTTTGTTAAGGCAGCTGAAGCTTAGAGACCCTAACAGGTAGTGGTAATGTGAGAAAGCTTAGAAGTCACATGGGCAGGGTTCAAATTCTGCTTCCACTGTTTAATGTGCTTTGTCAAGCTGCGTGATCTCCCCAGGCCTCAGTGCCTACATCTGGAATATGGATTAGCCCATATTCTATATAAATTTAAAGTTATATATATTTACTTATATATTTACAACTTTAAAGTTATATATGGAATACGAATTAGCCCATATTCTATATAACTTTAAAGTTATATATTTTAGTTATATATTTACAACTTTAAAGTTATATATTTATAACTCTATAGTTATAAATTTATATAACTATAAAATAGTTATCACATAGAACTGTGGATTACATATATATCCATATTCCAGATGTAAAACAATTATCACATAGAACTACTATAACTATTAATTCAATTCACTTAGATAAAGAGCTTAGCTTAGTACCTATGGCCCAGGAAATGCTCAGTAAATGTTTATCCATTGTTAGAGAAGTTCAAACTGTTGATCAAGACATCATGTTCTGTAGTGGCACTGGCATTCCAGTGCAATATGTCTGAGTCCAGAGCTTGAGTTCTTAACCACTACAGGAAATTACCAGGTGCTTAATGCACAACTGAAATATACTCTTCTCTTCCCTGAGTTTCCTGTTTCCCCCTCTTTAATAACAAGAGATCTCTAAGTTACACAGTTGAGCTGTGTCCAGTAAATGTGCTAATTTCAGACTGTTTTTGTCTTTAACCTTTGGTTATTTTATTATGCAGGGGTTCTTGTTTTTCAGAATGCATTGTTTCTTTCCAGCACTTCTCCTCAGCTCGGTTTGAGGAAGGTATGATAGGGAAAATTTTAAGATGGCCCAAAGACCCTGCCCTCTGATAGGGCAGGTGGAGCTTGTGAATACAGTGGCCCTTTCACTTTCCTGGTTAAGTGAAGGGATTTTGCAAAAGCAATTAAGGTTCCTAATCAGTTGACTTTGAATTAATCAAAGACTATGATCCTGGGTAGACCTGATCAAAGCAGGTAAGTCCATAATAAGAGATTTGAAGCAAGAGAGATTATGCTCATGGTTTTGAAGAAGTGAGTCATCACATTGCCAGAGGGTCTTTAGGAGAGGCCATGAGAGGATTGCATGGCAGCCTCTCCAGCTGAGTATGTTCTCTGGCTGACAGCCAGCAAGAAAAAGAGAACCTCAAACTCTAAACTGCATGAAAGTTAATTGAATCTTTTCCCAGTCAAGACTCTAATGAGAACTTGGCCCCAGCCAATACCTGGATTGCACCCTGGTAAGATCCTAAAGTAGAGAATCCAGCAAAGCCACGCTGGGACTCCTAACCCAAAAAATCCATGAAATCATAAATATGTGTTGTGGAAAGCTGCTAAGTTTGTAGTAATTTGCTCTATAGCAATAGAAAACTATTACAGAAGGATAAGCTGCAGCAAAATCAAGAAACATATTTCTTAACAGCTCTTTGGAGGCAAGAAAAAAAGCAAAATATTTGCTAAAATCAGACTCTGTTTTTTTGGAATGTGACTTCCTCATCCATTGCTGCTGTGTGCATGTCCAGAAAGCAGAACAGTCACACAGATTAAAAATTCCAGGTTCCAGTCACACTGCTGCTATGGCCCCTATTAAAACCACTCCTAATACATTATGCCAAGTGCTTGTTATATGACGGGCACTTTAAAATAAGAAGGTACTAATTTATAGTAAAATACAAATTGTTATTAAAAAAAGAAATTACTAGATTTGTTTGTTGATTGTTGGTTATAACTGAGTATATATGAAATAACAGTTCATGAATTAATTCTTTACAGTCTTTAAAACTAGTCATGGTGAGTCTGACTGAAGAGTAGTATTTTGTGATGGAGATACTTTGTGAAAAACAAGGAGAGAGGAATGGTAGCCTCTGGGGATCCTCGGTCAGTTGAATTTTGTGATTAAAATATTTAATGTTCTAACTGTGGCAGATGCAGCTCTGAAGTAATGAAATAAACACTGGGACAGGGAGGAGGGAAGAAAAGATCTCCCAGGCTGACTATGACTGGGGTTACTAACCAGGTGGCAGGGAGCTATATGCATTTCCTGTGCTGCCATAACACATTATCATGAACTTAATATTTTTTAAAACATGTATTTCTTATTTCATGGTTTTGTAGGTTGAAACCTGGATCATCTCATTACTTTGCTTCAGGTTTCACTAGGCTGGAATCAAGGTGTTCATCGGCTAAGCTCTAATCAAGAGTTCTGACAAGAATCTGCTCACAAGGTCATTCATATTGTTGGCAGAATCCACTTTCTTTTGATTTCAGTACTCAGGTTCTCAATTGCTCCCTGACAGCCAGCTGGGGGACACCCTAAGATCCAGAGGCCTCTCTGTTTTTTGTGTGTGGGCATGTAGACCTCAGAGCCAGCAATGGAGTATTGAAATGTTCTCACTCATGGAATCACTCTGACTTCCCTTTTTGCCGTATCTTTCTGACTCCATCCAGAGAAAGTGCTCCACTTTTAAGGGTGTATGTGATTATATTAGACCCACTCAGATAGTCTAGGATAATCTCCCAATTCTAAAAACTGTAACCTTACTTACCTCTGCAATGTCTTTTTTGCCAGGTAATGTAACATATTTTTAGATTCCAGAAACTGGCCTGTCACCACAGATGCACTCACTCTTAGGAAGGTAGTGGTCAAATCTGGGACAAGGTTTTTAATGTGTTCAGCATGATGGAGCCACCTTTTATATCCATGCAGAGGCATAGGTGATGGCGTTAAATCCTTAACAGCATAAATAAACGGGTAGTACAAACAGTGTCATTTATCTTGTGGTTAAAAGTCAGAATCAGGTTCAGCTTTTGGAATGGCTATATACCGGCCACGTGTGCACAAGGGCGTGGGACCTACCATAAGTATGTGGATCTTGGGAAAATGAATCTCATATTTACTTTGATAAAAATGTGACTAATAAAACTCAATGGGAGATCATCTAAAGGATAATGATGTACTGATTTGCTAACATCTTATGGTGATGAAATGTGTAACCCACTGAAGACATTTGCTCATGGTGGTTGCTAAACAAATGTTAGTTCCCTTCTAACCTTCTCCTACTCTATTTTTCCAGTATTGTTACAAGAATCCAGTGATTATTTATTTTCATTAAACAAAATTTTAAGAAACAGAAAAAATAATATATTGCCTACTACTCAATTTCCACCTAGTGATTTCCAAAGGGTTTGAATCCACTTGCGGGCACCAATCAATATACATAATGAAAATACCTAATTGTTAAGCATTAGGGCAACTAAAATGTTGCAATTTATATATATGAAATGTTTTGTTGAAGTAAATCAATGAATTATAAGTAAGTCATGTGAAAAGATGTTTGATAATTTTTTTCTGGCTACGTATGGAATGGTTAAAGTGGTTTATTCTAAGAGTTTACAGATGTGTAAAAGTTCATAAATAATTCACACAATAGGACAATTGAGGATAATTTGGAGTCTATTACATCAAGCACCATTGTTTGTTATAAATATCTACATGACATTGAAACTCCAATTTCTTCTACAATCAAACATTAGAATTATTACTTGGCAATTAAGTCTGTGCCTCAATGATGTTTATTCAGACAATACGTTTAAGAAAGGATTTCATGAAAGCCAATATTCTCAATGGCAGCTGGAGAGATCTTGGTTCATAAAATATTGCACTTTAGGGTAGATCATAGGAAGTTAAACTTTCAGTCTCTCTCTGATGCCTGATGTCCCTATAAAGCTGTTTTTAAATCTCCTCTTTCCAAAGGCTGGGATCATTCCCCTTTCTTTTTCTTTTATTATTCATTTAAAACCTCTGTTGACACTTTCTTCACTGTAGTTTTGGGGGTTTTCGTTTGCTTTTTCTGTTTCCTTCATTGGGCTGTGAACTCTTCAAATGTAAAAACCACTTATTGTTGACTTCTATTTCTAGGTCTAGTTTGGTTTTCTGGGTTAGAACTGGCTCCCAGCAAAGCACTTCATTAAAAGCACTGAAGAACTTAGGTTATAAGCAGATAATAAGAAAAGTATTTAAGACAATAGGGGTAGATATGGGCTGATTTTAGGACAGAGAACAAACTAACATAAAGATAATAATGAAAAAGGAAGTTTGGAGAAAGAATAGAAGAAAAATATTTTTAATACCAAATATCATACCCTGATCTCTGTTTTTTTTTTATTTTTTTATTTTTCTCAAATGTAATTGGACTATTCAGCCTAGAATATATATTGCCATGATAGTTACAGGAAAAATACTTTTCAGTTGTTTAACAATTCAAATCAGCAATGGTTATGTGAATTTAAAAAATTAAAAAAAAGAGACAAATATGGAAAAGAAAAAGGAAGGCATTTGTGCCAGGGATCCACACATCTGATGCTTTGAGATTGGAATCAGTTTTCTGAAGTTGAGAGCTGGGAAGCCAACGAGGCAGTTACTTGCCTTGTGCGTCATTTTCTTTTCTTTCTTTTTTTTTTTTAGCATGAACGCAGTCCCCCACTACCACAAATTATGCCGTTGGGTTTCCCACATTTGGGGAAATCGCAGGGGTCAGCACATCCGGAGTGCAGGGGATAAGCCCCGCCCTGAGAAAACCACCTTCGTGACCATGGTATCTCCCCTGCCAGGTAAGTATGTGCGTCATCTTCTTCAAATGTGGCATTTTCCCAGAGTAATTATGCAATAAGCCTAAGTACACACATTAGGTGTTGGTTTTTGGCTCTGAAAATGTGAAAACCTAACACTTAGAATTAAAAGACACCAGCATTTTCCATCTTCTTCATATCATGCAGGTGGAATTTGTAGAGCAGAGCCACCTTCTAACTCAGATGATCTGATTATGCACAGACGGGCAATGGGAAAGATGTTTATTTAGGGTTGTACAGAGCAAGTGTTATGATGTTTACCCTTCATAAATGCCTATGAGACTTTAGGATTCCTCCTACTAACTGAGGCTATTCTAAATAACCAACAGATGGTGCCTGGTGATGATCAGGAACCACGGTTTCAATCAATTATATTCTTGCCCATATTTTGCTCAACTCAGTGAACTGCAATGACTCAGCATTAATAATTTCCTGAGCATATATTTTGTCCAACTGATCGTCTTGCTACTAGTTCTGAACTCTTTCACTAGATACAGTTTATAACATAAGCCTTTTTTTCCTTAACATCATTCATTTTCTTGAAATTTTCAAGACCAAACCTATTAAACAATATTAAAAAGCAAAGCTGTAGATTCCTTATTGTGATTCCCAGTTAAATACATCTTCCATTAGCAAACATAGTCAAGATACTGCTTAGTCACTCATAAAATATTAAAAGGTTCAATATTAGTCATTTTACAGAACCATCATGGATAAGTTTATTGGTTCAATTTTGGTCAAATCTATAAAAAGCTCATGGTCTATAATAGCTACATTCTTAATAAAGGCATTTGCAGAAGAACAAGAATGTTCTTTCAAAACCAGACATGACTTTATTCCCTAACTCACTATGACTCATGGTAAGAATTTAGGTTCTCATAAAATTTATTTTCTATTTTACAACTAAAGTGATCTGTTGATTTTCCAAAATAAATTCTGGTCTTAGGTTTATCAAGATTCACGTTCACATACGCTGTAGAGCGAGTAAAGTATTTGCTATCAAAATCAAAATATGATTGTGATTTTTTTTAGGGGCATAAGAATGTCTTACTGCACAAGGGGTCAGTGCATGTCTCAAACTATGTAATAAAGAGATGCAGTTATTCATTATGCAATGCTTCCTGTCACCATGTGTCAGATCCTGACACATGACAAACGCCAGTCACAAACAGCAGCACAGCTCCTTCCCCCTTCTCACTGTCGACCAACATGAACATACATACTCACTTTTCATGTGATTAATGCCCTATTAGGTGTATGTGGAAAGTTCTTTGGGAACCCAGGGTAGGGGAAGCCAGATCTGCCTAGAGAGAGAGAGCAAGGCATTTTCAGAATGAACATTTTAACAAACATTCATGGGGAGATAGGAAAGCAGTGAGGGTATGAGCTTTGGATTTGCTTTTCTCTCTTAATCCAGTGTGACTTTGAATGACTAATACCAATTGTCGGACAATTTTGTGTGTATTTGTTTTCTCATTTGTAAAATGGAATAATGAAAAGATCACAGAAGCTAGACTAACTCACACGGCTGACGCAATTATTAAAGGAAATGATGTTTGAGAAAGTGCATTAGAGACTATAACAATAAGCTCACTAAAGAGTAGATTAAGAAGACAAACTGAGGACAGATTTGGGGGACAGTTAACAGCCATCTGAGAAGTATGTGCTTTTTTTTCCAGAGGCGATCCTATTTCGTAAATCATCTTTGAGATAGAAAATGAACCTGGAAGAAATGCAGAAAAGAAAGTAATCTAAGAATAAAAGACCAGGAACCAATGGAAGATAATTATGAAAGTATAGTTCAGAGATAATAATTGCCTAAATTGAGTAATAATAGAATAAAATGGAAAGGAGAGGTGAACCTTAGATGAATTAAAGGAGAAGCAATAAACCTTGGTAACTGATTTAATGTAGGTGACAGGAGTGAAAGAGGAATAAAGGTGACCATTTTTTACCCCAAGTAACTGAAAGGATACCATGGTCATTAACCAAAGGAAGACACCTACGATATTTGGGTAGACAAGTAGCATCCCAGGATGTCGTCTGGATGCCTTTGTGAACATATTTTGACATCACAGGAATAGGGCTCAGGAGAGAGTCTGGAGGTAGATAAATTGTTTAGAGATTCATCAATATAGATTTTGTATCTTATAGAAAATAAATAAAATTGAATTAAAAATAATAAAACTCAAACCCCAGTCTTCTGGTAATAAATGGGGAGCCCCAGTATAGATCATAGCATCTTTCTGCAGGTCATCCCTTTGGAGAAAGTGCTTTCTATTTAAGCCTGTTTAGAATAATTAATTTGATGTCTTATTTAGGCAAATGACACTTCTTTGGGAAGGGGAATTTCATAATTCTAAAGCATGGCTGAGATGCTTTACCTTTTTAGATCCTGTTCCCTAGGGAACATTTGTGAGGAGGAGGGCTCTGGAATAACTTGTAAAGAGTGACACTTGAAGCTTCCAGGAGCATCAAGAGTCAGGGGCATCAAGGCAGGTGTATGACAGGAAGATGATGGATCCAGCAGCGAATCTGGTTGGGAGATGTGGTGACACAGCATTCGTTCAGCCTCGCAGCAGGTGCACTGGTGGTGTCACAGCCCCAGACATTGTAATGGGGATTCAAGAGCATTACTCTTATATTAAGACAAGTTCTACAGGTGTGATTTGGGATGTCATCCCTGGAAAATGACTGAATACTGTTAATGAATGACATTTAATCTTCAGGTACAAGGAATAGCCAGAACCAAATCTCGGCATATTTAAGAGCCTGAATTTCATGATGAAGCAGAGAAATACATTTATCACATTAGAAGCCAGGACAACTGGTGCTAAGTTACAGAGTGTTGAGTTTTAAGCCTTGGCTGCTACTCAAAGTGTAGTTCTCAGAGAAGCAGCCCAGCCATCCCCAGGAGCTTGTGAGAAAGCGGGAGAAAGGAGCGGGGACCAGATGCCCTTGGTGGTTCCTTCCAGTGCTGACCTTGTTCTACATGAATTTGGTTGGAGTTTATATTAGGAAATAAGGATAGGTAAATATTGGGTTCAATTTTTTTTTAAAGAATAAGACTCGAGATGTTAAAAGCAATGAAAGAAAGCAGAGAATATTTGATGATACATTCAATACAGCAGGCTAAGCATAAGGGGTGATGCGGAATAAAGGTCACGAGAATTCTGAGCTTAGATCAGTGGAAAATAATTGTGTCATTAACAAAAGATGCAATTTTGGAAGAAGGGGTTTTTTGTTTTTGTAGAGGGACGATTGTAATCTTATAAACCATGACTTCTAAAATATCACAAATAAATTTATAATCAATCCTTTGCCATAATTTTAGTGACATATTATTAAATTGTGAACTAAAATTGTGCATATTTTTATAAAATGCTGATTTTATAAAATTCCTTTTCAGAAGCCCCCAAATAAATATACTCATATATCATATACATTATATGATGTATAATGTATATGATGTATAATACCTATACATTATATGATGTATATCTTTTTTAAAAATTAAAAAGAACCTCATTGAAAAGTGTTCCTTTCTATGTAGAATGGATGAGGATTAAATATCACTCATGGAGAGACAGATGATTTTTAATTTTTAAATGTTTTATTCTTCTGTGCCATTTCACTGAAATAAGGAGCAGACTTCCAATATAACTGACGTTACCCGTAAGATGGTAGAGCCAGTGGAAAGAATTTTAAAAAATCTGTGGAAAACAGTCTATATGCCTCCACTCTCCCCTTTGTTCTGGTTCTGGAAGAAGCACCACATCCTGAACTTTTCAGCAACAAGTTGAAGAAATTTCAAGTCAGATTTCCTAGGCTCATGGAAAACCTCTTTGTCCACTCTTGAGATTCTTTAACACAGACTGATATTTCCTTTTGTATGATTGATAACATGAATCTAATTTCTGAACTATCTGAAGACCTTCAAATTACTTACTTTCATTGCAAAGTGCATTAAGGCAGGCATGTTACTGCACAAGACCACCTGAATTCTGACCACAGTCAGAATTGGGAGAATTAGGCTCTGCAGGGCTGCCGCACTGTAAATGCGGCAAATGATGAGCTCTGTGGAAGTGCAAAGGAAGGAAGAAGACCCCTGCCGCTGCCACTTACGCAGACACTGGCTCATCATTTACTGTAGAAAACTAGTGATTAGACTACAATAGCAGCCATAGCCTAGTGATTTGCCTTGTACAATTTTTTAAAATCAGTGCCCAGAAACCAGCACCTGGACAATGCATTTTCCACCTAATCATCCTCAAAGGATGTTCTGTCTGAAGGTCAAAGATACTTCTCCCAGGAATTACAGGTTTATATTTTCTGAATGCATAATGGTTGCTAATGTGTCGGAGAGGGACTTGGTTGCTGAGTTTCCGATCACAAAGCTGGGTCTCGTGCACTTCCCTTTGTCCTGGTCAGTCCCTCACAGCACTGTTTTATACCACAGACACAGAGTGAGAACATGAAGCCCTGTGGGGCACAGGTGTAAGTGAGCAAAGTCCCACTGTTAACACCTAAGCGTTCTTCTGCCTTGTAACTCTTCCTATTTTCCTTGATACTGTAACAATGTAAGAGTATTCAAACACGCTTACTCTGGAGAGTTTCATTAAACAAAACAAAACAGAAAAGCAAACCAAACCTGCCTAATGGCAAAATGTAAGGAAATGATGACTATAGAAACACCTAATAGTTACACGCAAGGGGAAAAACAACTCTGCAGAATTAACACTTGATGATTTTGTAAAGTCAGTCATGCAATCAAAGCCTCTCATCTGATCAGGAAGAAATCAAGACTGTGACTTTCCCAGGTAAAAATGTCAGTAAGCGACAGTTTGGCACCACAAACATTTGAGCATCTTCCACTTAATATATCCTGGGCAAGGCTGTGGGGATACAAAGACGAGAATGCCCACTGATGTTCTTCACAGGGTTTCCAGTCCACGCAACAGAGCTGCACGCCAACAGACGCAGTGTAAGGAGGAATGGAGTGACGTCAGCTGGGCCTCTTTCCATTGCACCATGTGACCCTCCCTCATACAAGTATTCTCTGCTCACAGAATCTCATCAAATCTGCTACTGTAACCGGGGGATGGGAGCAGTTTACAGGGGTGTTCCAGAGACACTCACTATTCCCCTATAGGAAGCATTTTCCCAGGTCCTTGGGCCTCACTCTCCGAAAAATGGGGAGAGAGCCCCAGTAGTGTGGTGAGCTTGTTCAAGTAAGTATAGGACCCAGATAGTTTTGCAGAAAAGCAATTTATTAGGCATAGAGAGACAGAAAGAGAAAGAGAGAGAGAGCAAGCTCCCATGCTGTCATGGGAGGGGATCCAGAGATGGAGTCCTCACAGGTAAAGAGAGAGAAAGAAGACTCGCATGCTACGGTGGGAGGGGATCCCAGAGAGGGAAATCCATATAGGTAAGAGAGAAGGCGGAATTTAACCCTGGGAGTTACTCCTGCCCCATTCAAGTTTTTCTCCAGTGAGAGGAGCTTTTCCAAACTTCCTCTGGAGTGATTGATCTTTGACTCTGATGCTGGATTGGCTGCCTGGCTCACAATAGACCCCTCCTTCCAAGGCTTTTTGGTGGTCTTTTTAAACAGAGAAAGCTCACCTGGGCTGTCTACCTTTATTTATTTATTTACATTAATAAATGTGTATTAACAGCTACTAAGAACAAGACATTGAGCTATAGGATATAGACAGTATCAACATTAGAAATTCATAATCCCTTTCTTTAAAGCATTTATCATCCAGCAATCAGAATGACACTGTTGAAGGACAGCTGGAATGCAGAACAGAAGCAGAAGAGGGTTCCAGAAGGCACACAGGGAAGTCCAGACTGGGGAAGAAGGAAGGAGGTGTCAGATGGAGGACGGTTGTAACTAAAGTATATGCAAAGGCACGGAGGGGCAGAAAAGCCCAAGATGTGTTCTGGGGACACCAGGTTTCATGCAGGAAATTTGGCTGTGGGATGCAGGAGGATGGAAGTGGGAGTGGAAGATGAATGACAGCTGTTCTCTGTTGTGGCCGGGGGGAAAGGCAGGGCTGGGAAGTTGGGATCATTTTTAAACAATAATGTAATCTTTTGACTTTTTTTTAAAGCAGATACATTAATATTTTTGCCTTTTAGCTTTAGAAATTTTGGCCAGACAGTAGTAGAAAGACCAAACTGGATGCAGTTAAACATGTAAATCTTGTTCTGGTCTTTGGGTCATGGCACCTAGTGTTCTCACTGACTGCATAGATAATACACTTCTGCTCCCAGGGGTCCTTTAAACAATCAGTTCTGTATATTCCAAGGATTACAGCCTCATGTCTGTTGACACAAAGGTACTTCAAATATAATTCAAGCCCAACCTCTCATATTCACAATAAGAAAATTGAGACAAAGATAAGTGAAGTGACTTTTGATGGCATTCCCTTTAATACCTGTGAAATGAAAATTTTACCATACAGCACACTCAGAGAGAAGTCTGTGTCCAGTGGAAGCTGCTTTGTGGCTTCATCCACACTGTGGCCAAGGAAAACCTTCCCTCCTGTTCCTTTCCTTAGAAAAGTAATTTCTTGGGTCAAGAGCAGTGACTCAGGCCTGTAATCCCAGAATTTTGGGAGGCTGAGGTGGGCGGATCACCTGAGGTCGGGAGTTGGAGACCAGCCTGATCAACATGGAGAAACCCCGTCTTTACTAAAAGTACAAAATTAGCTGGGAATGGTAGTGCGTGGCTGTAATCCCAGCAACTTGGGAGGTTGAGAAAAGAGAAGTGCTTAAACCTGGGAGGCAGAGGTTGCAATGGCCCGAGATCATACCACTGCACTCCAGCCTGGGCAACAAGAGCAAAACTCCATCTCAAAAAATATAAAAAGTTACTGAGCTTACTTTGATGGAAACATGGATCTACTACGTACCCTGTGCAGGTTTAAAAACCCCACTTAATTGCTAATTGCCATTCATCCTTTTGGATCCTCTGGCATATGCAATATTTCATAGCTTATCTAAACTCACCAAAGATCAAATGCTCAAGCTAAATGCATAGGGTCAATAGTCTGACTTCCAGCTTCCATGTACATTTGTTTTAGTATATTATCCATCATGTAGGCATCCACTTCAATACTTTTCCTCTACATTTCAACACCTCAGGGGAAACTGAGGCTGTTGTGCATCTTTGACTGAAAACGTCCTATGAAAACCAGGGAAGGCAGATGCAGATTTAAGGTCATAGTGTGTATACGACATGTAATTTCTTGTGTTAAAATACATACTTACCATCTCTACATCCACCACCAAACAAAAAAACACACACACAAACAAAATCTATGTGAACCTCTGATCGCCTGCAGGTAGAGGGGAAATCTATGTTTAGGTCAGAAACAAACATCATAGAACAACAAACATGACGGTACTTAAAATTAATGTGTCAAATGTGAAATGTAAATATTTAACCAGATAGATGTGAGAAGCAAAGAAGAAGAAGTGGCTTCGTTCAAAAGAGCTACCACTGGCATCCCGATCGTGCTCTTGGATCTGAACCCCACTCCTCCTCAATTCCCATGTGCTTTTCACATCTCTACCCAAGTCTGCTCCAGGAAAGTTAATAATAGATGAGTCCAGCTCTAAGTAAATGAAGCATCCTATTTACTTGGAAGATCATTAGAGGTAGAATGCAAGATGATGCTTCAATCCCTGAGCCTAAAACAAAAGCTTGCTCATGTGGACTTTGAATCAATGTGCTTACTGTGGAGAAATGCACACCAAGCATGTGGCTTTGGTAGTGAGGCATGTCACCATCAACGTCTTCCCTTCTCTAGTTCATCTACTATAACATTTCAGAGGCTCATGATATGCTGAAGCAAACATGGGGATCAAACCTCTCTAATTCAAGGTTAGAAACATAGAGGGAGTGTACATGAGGTATTGTGATCCCAAATACCCACCAGCCAGCTATCTTCTGCTTGAGCAATTTATTTGGAATACCACAGTTAAGCTTATCTTTACTCTAACCTACTAGGCAGGCATAGTATTAAGAATAAATTATTTTAAATCCCTTCCCTGAAGGAAAAGGAAAAAGAAAAGAAAAATATTGTGAAAAAGCAACATCTTGTTGCCAGAACTGTTCTGAGACATTAAGAGTGGGCAACGTCTGCATATTTTTAACTCCGCATAGTAGTTATTAAAAAGAATTCAAATGGTTTCCAGCAGGAATCATTCTCCAGAGTCTGGGGAAGGTGTAAATGCAGATGCCAAGAAAAGACTTCAGTTCACTCATTGGTGCTATCCTGTAACACTCTGTGACCTTTATGGGATGGGTCTAGAGAGAAGGACATAGGAACCATTTGGTAAACCCATGGTCTAAGTTAAGGAAGAATGAAGCACACAGAGAATGCTTTGTGGATATTTTAATTCGAGCTGTATTTCTTTGGATTCTGTCCACAGTGTTTTTATTTAATCAATTTGTAATGTATTATAGTGACAATACGAGTTGTCATATTTCTGCTTTTACTCATTGCAAACAAAAAGGCTTACAGAGTCAGCTTTCTCCAGAACTGGGGTTTAGTCATCTGTGCCCTCATTTTCATCGGTTTCCTTAGATTTTCTTGAAAATAAAAAAGGTCAATGACGAATTTTCATAGAGTTTCCAAAAGGTGTCAAAATCGCATTCTCAAATGCTACAGCACATTAAGGAACACAGACACTGTACTTGTCGAAATGTCTTTCTGTTGGGGAGAATGAATGGGAGCAGAGCAGGTGTGTTTAAGCTGGGACTGTGTGACTGTCATCCTCCCCGCTGAGCTTGCCAGGATGGAAAAGTCATCTTCACCCTCCTCTGTCCGTTAAGTGGCTGCTTTCTGCCTCTTGCATCCTGAATGTCCCATGTGCATTTCTTCTCTGTTCCTTCCTGCCGGCTGGGACCAGCCCAGTTTACTTATCTCTCCTCAAGTCTTCTACCTGGCGCTCCATTCTCTACCCCATCGTCTTCTTTAACAGTCAAAGTAATTTTATAAAGTAATGTCAAATGATGTTCACCCCCTTATTCAGCAGGATTAAGCTCCCTCTCTTAGTCATGGCTCATAGCGTCTCTGCTAAACTTCGCTGGGCCATTATCTCACTTCCTCTGCATCCATTTTCCTCCAGATACCTCTTCCCTGTTCCCAAATCCACGACACATTCCACACCTTTCGACCATGGCTTTTACTACGTTTCCTGCTTCCTGTTTTCTCTCTCCCTGAATCCAGGCACTCTTCTCTCACCATGTAGTAAATTGCTGTTGAAACTTAAAGACCCAGTTGTCAAGATACAAACATACCTTCAATCTTTTTTTTTTTTTTTTTTGAGACAGAGTTTCAGTCTTGTTGCCCAGGCTAGAGTGTAATGGGAGATCTTGGCTCACTGCAACCTCTACCTCCTGGGTTCAAAGGATTCTCCTTCCTCAGTGCCCCCGAGTAGCTGGAATTACAGGCGCCCACAACCATGGTCCACTAATTTTTGTATTTTTAGTAGAGACAGGATTTCATCATGTTGGCCAGGCTGATTTTGAACTCCTGACCTCAGGTGATCTGCCCACCTTGATCTCCCAAAGTGCTGGAATTACAGGTATGAGCTGCCTGCTGCACCTGACCTCGTCTGTCTTTTTATGTCAACTCATGGGCAGTTGGCTCACCCAGCAGTTCTTCTGTAGCCTATGTGGGTGTTGACAATGTGTGTGGTTCAAAGGCAGGCAGCTGCCGACAGGCCCATGTCTGAGACTCACCTCAGCCCTAGTCAGATTATCTTAGCAATTCATTTATCCTCATCTGGTTTCATTCTTCACCTACAAGGAAGTGATGAGAGTAATAAAGGCTGTTTCCAAGGTGCTGTGAGAATCGACGGAGATCATACATGTAAAACATGCAGCTCAGTGCCTGGCATCACGACAGACAGAGCCCATTAATATTCCTGTGTCGATTATTGCAGTTTTATGCCACATTATTATGTCAGCTCAACACATCGCTTTCCCTGCTAGATTGTGTATTTTCTAAGGGAGAGAATGAGCCTTACTGGCCTTTCCAATAAGGCATTTTCTTTGCATCCACATGACATGGTGCAAGTATATAGTTGTGAAGGTTACCAGATATGGTGCAGGCTGCTTAGCTCAATTTAAATTTCAGGTAAATAACAAAATTTCTTAATATACATCCAAAATATTAAAGGTGACATGCTTTTACTTAAAATATATTTTCATATATTTGAAATCAAAATTTGACTGGGTGTCCTGTATTTTTATTTGCCAAATCTAGCAACCCAATTGATGTTTATCATCTAAGTTACTTCCTACATCAATTTTTTTTGAGATTAGGATTCATAAAAGATTCTCCTATGGAGGTGAAGTTATTAGTTACTTAAAAACAATATTTGATGGGGAGGGATAGCATGGGGAGAAATGCCAAATGTGGGTTAAGGGGAGGAAGGCAGCAAAACACACTGCCATGTGTGTACCTATGCAACTATCTTGCACGTTCTGCACATGTACCCCAAAACCTAAAATGCAATAAAAATTAAAAACAAAACAAAACAAAACAAAAACAAAACAATATTTGAGACATCAACACTTACTTCCCTGTAACGCTGCACTGGATTATGCATGTCTCAGTGGAAACCTCACCATTGTGCAACTAACACAAATAAGCAAACTAGAAAAGTATGTCATTGCTACCGTTTTTCCTTTTACTAAGCAGGGGAAATCACCAAGTGAGGGAAAGGACAAAGTGCCATTTCTTTGGAATTTCGGAATTCCCAGGCAACCATAGCCCCTTTCATTCTCCTGTCCCTGGAGGGAGGGAGGGAGTCAGAAGGTAAACCTCAACCCCAACCACTCCACTGCTGTTTCCTAACTCATTTCCTCCTCTCTCTCCTCCACCTTCAGTGTTCCTAACTTCTAAAACCTAAAGAAGATCAGGAAATGACATGAGAGTATGAGTGTCCTTGAAATTAAGTGTCTGGGGAAGCCAGTATTCTTATGCCTACTGTATTAGTCCATTTTCACGTCTCTATAAAGAACTGCCAAAGACTGGATACTTTATAAAGGAAAGAAGTTTAATTGACTCACAGTTCAGCATGGCTAGGGAGGCCTCAGGAAACTTATAATTATGGCAGAAGGTGAAGGGGAAGCAGGGTATCTTCTTTACAAGGTGGCAGGAAGGAGAATGAATATAGGAGGAACTACCAAACACTTCCAAAACCATCAGATCCTGTGAGAACTCACTGACTATCATAAGAACAGCATGAGGGAAGCCGCCCCCACGATTCCATTACCTCCACCTGCTCACTACCTTGACACCTGGGGATTATGAAGATTATGGGGATGACAATTCAAGATGAGATTTTGGGTGGGGGCACAGCCAAATGATGTCACCTACCAAGGAGGATTAGTATATTTTCTTCTTCTTTTCTTTTCTTTTTCTTTTTCTTTTTTTTTTTTTTGATGCTGCAAAGACAAATATTTATTTGCTTATGGAGAATAAAACAAGAAATTACAAAATTAAGGAAAAGTGTTGATTTATAAACAGACCATTGCATTGACTGTCAAAAGCATTTTACCCAGTGAGATGTTCCATTAACTAGATACAACTATAAGAATGAAAGACTATTTTTTGATTTTTTGTCTTATGTTTATCTAAGGAACAAAACAGAACCTTACCAAGAACTGTGGCTTATAACATTTTCTAAAGATGATTTCCATTTTTGGATCTGCTTTTTTGTTATTTCTATGATTCAAGAAGATGATAATGAGGGTAGCCATTACCATCAAGGGACCCACACATCAGAATCGAGAGCACCCCTATAATTGGACCTGTGGAATATAAGGCTTGCGGGGTTCAGGGGCTTAGGGGGAGAGGGCAGCAAGGGAGAGTTGCCTGTGGACCCCCAGTACAAAGAAGAACCAAGGTAGGAGAACCATATTGATGCAAGCAGCTCAGAGAAAGTCAACTACTTCCTTCCTTCCTTCCTTTTTCTTCCTTCCTTCCTTTTTCTTCCTTCCTTCCTTCCTTCTTTCCTTCCTTCCTTCCTTCCTTCCTTCCTTCCTTCCTTCCTTCCTCCCTTCCTTCCTTCCTCCTCCCTCCCTCCCTCCATCTCTCTTTCCTACTTCTTCTCTTATTCTCTCTCTTTCTCTCTTTCTTGCTTTATCTTTTGTGTCAAAACAAGCTCAAGAAATAGAAAAACCAAACTGGATTGGAAGGTGTATTAGTCAGGGTTCTCTAGAACTCCTATATATACATAGCAATTTATTAAGTTTTTTTAAGGCTTTCTTTTCTTTTTAAAAAATTTTTTATTGTACTTTAGGTTCTGGGGTACATGTGCAGATTATACAGGATTGTTGCCTAGGTACATACATGGCAAGGTGGTTTGCTGCCTGCATTCCCCTGTCACCTGTATCTGGAATTTCTCCCCATGTTATCCCTCCCAGCCTCCCCACCCCCAACTGTGCCTTCCCTAGCACCCTCCAACAGACCCCAGTGTGTGATGTTCCCCTCCCTGTGTCCATGTGTTCTCATTATTCAACATCCGCCTATGAGTGATAACATGCAGTGTTTGATTTTCTGTTCTTGTGTCAGTTTGCTGAGAATGATGGTGTCTAGATTCATCCATGTCTCTACAAAGAACACAAACTCATCATTGTTTATGGCTGCATAGTATTCCACAGTGTATATATGCCACATTTTCCTTGTCCAGTCTGTCATTGATGGGTATTTGGGTTGGTTCCAGTGCTTTGCTATTGTAAATAGTGTTGCAATGAACACACATGTGCATGTGTCTTTAAAATAGAACTATTTATAATCCTTTGAATATATACCCAGTAATTGAATTGCTGTGTCTAATGGAATTTTTATTCCTACATCCTTGAGGAATTGCCACACTGTCTTCCACCATGGTTGAACAAATTTACACTCCCACCAATAGTATAAAATTGTTCCTATTTCTCCACATCCTTTCCAGCATCTGTTGTCTCCAGATTTTTTTAATGATCACCATTCTAACTGGCGTGAGATGGTATCTCAATGTGGTTTTGATTTGCATTTCTCTAATGACCAGTGATGATGAGCATTTTTTCATATGTTTGTTGGCCTCATATATGTCTTCTTTTGAAAAGTGTCTGTTCATGTTCTTTGCCCACTTTTGAATGGGTTTTTTTTTCTTGTAAATCTATTTTAGTTCTTTGTAGATTCTGGATATTAGCACTTTGTATTAAGTATTAACTCACAGAATCACAAGGTTCCACATAGGTTGTCTGCAAGCTGTGGAGCAAGTAGAGCCAGTCCGAGTCCCAAAACTGAAGTACTTCTTGTCCAACGTTTGAGGGCAGGAAGCATCCAGCATGAAAAAGATGTTGGCTGGGAAGCTAGGCCAATCTAGTCTTTTCACATATTTCTGCTTGCTTTATATTCTGGCCACACTGGTAGCTGACATTAAGGGTGATCTGCCTTTCCCAGCCACTGACTCAAATGTTAATCTCCTTTGGCAACACCCTTACAGAGACACCTAGGATTAATACCTTGCATCCTTCAATCCAATCAAGTTAGCACTCAGTATTAACCATCACAGAAAGCTTTTTTTTTTTTGTATAAAATGAAATGCATTAGTTTTCTGTTACCAGTGTATCAAATTGCTTACAAATTTGTGTATCAAATTGCTAAGCAATTTGATAATTGTGCCTTAAACCAACAATAATTTGCCCTCATACAGTTCAGGTTGTTGGATATCTGAAATGAAACTAAAGGGTTAAAATCAAGGTCTTAACAAGTCTAGTTCTTTCAAGGGGCTCTAAAAGAGAATTTGTTTCTGTGTATTCCAGCTTCTAGAGGCTGCCAGCTTGCCTTTGCTTGTGGCTGCATCACTCTCACCTGCCTCCATGGTCACCGCCTTCTAGGTCTGACCACCCTGCCTCCCTCTTGGAAAGACCCTTGTGATTCCTCAGTAGGAAAGACCTACTTAAACTTCCTACATAATATAGGATGGTCTTCTCATTATAAAATCCCTAATCACATCTGCAAATCCCTTCTGCCATATACATTCAGAGGTTCTGGGGATTAGGACATGCACACTTTGGGAGCAGTCATTGCTCAGTTTACCACAGAGGCTACCAAACATTCCAAATAAGAGCCTTGAGACAGTGGCCCTCTGGCAACTTGCCTAGACTCCAGCCTGCTACTGGGGCTTGTGCCACAGCACTGTGTCCTCTCTTTTCTCTGCATTCCTCACTGCTTTTACTCTGCCTCCTCAGAACCCTTGTTTCCTCTGCTTCCTCTTCAGCTTCAAAGTGACACCCTAAGGCCACCGCAATAGCCATGGCACATTAATGTTATATTCCTTTACATTTCTCAGATACCCTGAGTTTGCAGTTTCCACTTTTGAGAGAGAGAGAGAGAGAGGCTGTTTCCATGTTAACAAAACTTAGTCCTTGCTGAGTGCCTACCACCCTGCGAGCAAGGAGGCCTTACACGTAGAACCAGCCCTCAACTCCACAGCTGTCTTTACGGCTTCTTTGAAAGCTTAGCTTCATGTCTTATTTTCTACTTTTTCTGGTTCTTTTAGCAATGCTTTTTTGAAAACAATGATAATATGACAATACAAAGCACTTCATTAAAGCCACAGAAAAATAACCTGATAATTTTACAAGGATGCCTGACTTACATGTAGCCAGAAATCCATCCCTGTCTGAAAGGAGAATGAAACTTTTAATTATAACAGAAGTTTAGTGCAATCTTGTTTTGGGAAGACTTTTTCTCCTGCTGCTAATCTCCACATGGAGTTTTCAGATCATTCTAGTCTTTGACTGCCCTACTATTATGCTGCATGACATGGAAAAAACTGATGACAAATGTTTGTTAAAAGAGATACTAAATACAGCAGGGTGGGGTGGCTCATGCCTGTAATCCCAACACTTTGGGAGGCCAAGATGGACAGATTAATTGAGGCCAGGATTTCAAGACCAGCCTGGCCAACATAGCAAAACCCCATCTCTACTTAAAATACAAAAAACTAGCTGGGGATGATGGCATGCACCTGCAGTCCCAGCTAGTTGGGTGGCTGAGACACAGTAATCACTTGAACCTTGAAGTCAGAGGTTACAGCAAGCCAAGATCATGGCACTGCACTCCAGCCAATGTGACAGAGAGAGATCCTGACTCAAATAAAATAAAATAATATAAATAAATTAAAAAGTGGTACTAAATGCAGTAGAAGACTTCCCTGTGTGGCTTCTCCAGAAAAGGTGGTCTCAGATAAAGCTAAAGTGTTGTTGTATTAGTCTATTTTCACATTGCTATTAAGATACTACCCAAAGCTGGGTAATTTATGATCAAAAGAGGCTTTATTGACTCACAGTTCTGCATGGCTGGGAGGCCTCAAGAAACTTCCAATCATGGCTAAAGGCAAAGGTGAGGCAGGCACCTTCTTCACAATGTAGCTGGAGAGAGAGAGAGAGAGAGAGAGAGAGAGAGAGAGAGAGAGAGAGAGAGAGAAAGAGAGAGAGAGAGCGCACATGGAGAAATGCCATTTCTAACATCTTCAGATCTTGTGAGAGTTCCCTCACTGTCATGAGACCACCATGGGGGAAATGCTCCCATGACCCAATCACCTCCAACAAGGTCCCTCCCTCGACAGGAGGGACTTACAACTTGAGATGAGATTTGGGTAACGACACAGAATCAAACCTGGGGCCTCTCCCAAACCTCATGTGCTCACATTTCAAAACCAATCACGCTTTCCCAACAGTCCCCCATAGAGTTAACTCATTCCAGCAGTAACCCAAAAGTTCAAGTCCAAAGTTTCATCTGAGATGAGGCAAGTTTCTTGCACATATGAACCTTTAAAATCAAAAGCAAGTTAGTTACTTCCCAGATAAAACAGGGGTACAGGCGTTGGGTAAATGTTTTCATACCAAATGGGAGAAATTAGCCAAAACATGCATGTGCCCTATGCAAGTCCAAAACCTGACTGGGCAGTCATTAAATCTCAAAAATCAAACATCTTCTTTCATTCAATGTCTCACATCCAGGGAATGGTGTTGCTACGGGTGGGTTCCCAATGCATTGGCCAGCTCCACTCCTTGTGGCTCTGCAGGGTACAGCCCCTGTGGCTGGTTTCACAGGTTGTTGTTGAGTGCCTACAGCTTTTCCAGGTGCATGGTGCAAGCTATTGGTGGCTCTATCATTATGGGGTCTGGTGGCCCTCTTCTCACAGCTCGACAAGGTAGTCCTCCAGAGGACTCTGTATTGGGGCTTCAACCCCACATTTCCCCTCTGCATTGCCCTAGGAGAGGTTCTCCATGAGAGCTCCTCCCCTGCAGCAGACTTCTGTCTGGACATCCAGGCATTCCATACATCCTCTGAAATCTAGGCAGAGGTTCCAAAGCTCAATACTTGTCTTCTGTGTACCCACACAACACAAGGCCCAGCACCACATGGAAGCCACCAAAGCTTGGGACTTGCACCCTCTGAAACAACAGCCTGAACTTTACATTGGCCCCTTTTAGCCATGGCTAGAGCTGGAGCGGCTGGGATGAAGGGAACCAAGTTCCAAGGCTGCACAGAGCAGTGTGGCCCTTGACCTGACCCACAAAATTTTTTTTCTCTTTCAGGCCTTCAGGCCTGTGATGGAAGGGGCTACCATGAAGGTCTCTGACATGTCCTGGAGAAATATTCCTCACCATCTTGGCTATTAACATTCAGCTCCTCATTACTTATGCAAACTTCTGCAGCTGGCTTGAATTCCTCAACAGAAAATTGATTTTTTTTCTTTTATTTTCTTTTCTTTTTTTTTTACAAACCAAACCAAACCTTTATTTTTGGGTTGAGGTATACCTTTTCAGTTTTTTAAATCTCTGACAGGAAAAACAGAGATCATTTTATAATTTCTGTAATAGTTGGTTTATTAGAATTAAATGCATCTCTCAAAATAATTTAAATTCTTGGTCTGACATGAATAATCTATTCAGAAAATCCTTAAAACTGGCTTCAGTTAATAAGCCAGATTTAAACCTTGATCTCCTTCTTCAGCACTGCTCTTTTGCCATTCAACTTCTTGCTGTCCTTTGCTTGCAATTTTTTTCTTTCTTACCATGTGGCGAGGCTTCAAATTTTCCAAACCTTTATGTTCAGCTTCCCTTTTAAACATAAGTTCCATTTTCAAACCATCTCCTAATGAATGCATATAACTGAATGCTTTCAGAATAAGCTAGGTCACCTCTTGAATGCTTTACTATTTAGAAATTTATTCTGTCAGATACCTCAAATCATCTCTTTCAAGTTAAAAGTTATACAGATCCCTAGTGCAGGAGCAAAATTTGCCAGCCTCTTTGCTAAAGAATAGCAAGAATGACCTTTATTCCAGTGCCCAATAAGTTGCTCAGCTCTGAGACTACCTCAGCCTGAATGTTATTACCCATATCACTATCTGCATTTTGGTCAAAACCATACAACAATTCTCTAGGAAGTTTCAAACTTCCCCACATCTTCCTGTCTTTTTCTGAGCCCTCCAAACTGTTCCAGCCTCTGACTGTTACCCAGGTCCAAAGTTGTGTCCACATTTTCAGGTTGTCTTTACAGCAGTACTCCACTCTTAGTACCAATTGTCTGTATTAGTCCATTTTCACACTGCTATAAAGATACTACCTGAAACTGGTAATTTATAAACAAAGGAGTTTAAAGTGACTCACAGCACCTCATGGCTGGGGAGGCCTCAGGAATCTTATAATGATGGTGGAAGGTTAAAGGGAAGTCTTCACAAGGCAGAAGGGGAGAGAGAGCATAGGAAACATCCATGTTTAAAATCATCAGATCTCCTGAGAAATCCCTCACTATCATGAGTATAGCATGGGGGAAACTGCCCACATGATCCAATCACCTCCCACCAGGTTTCTCCCTTGACACAAAGGAATTACAATCTGAGAAGATATTTGGGTAGGGACACAGAGCCAAACCACCTCATTTATGATATAACCTTTAGGAGTTAAGGATCAATTATCAAGATTTGTATACTCTAAGCTTCTTGAGCTTCAGTACTCTCATCTGTGAAATGGTTCTAGTTACGATATCTGATGAATATTTAGTGCTGGTAAAGAAGCCAGTTGAATATAAAGATAATGGAAAAAAGAAAACAGCATGTATATGCAAAATACATTTTTGTGTTTAATACTGACACTGATTTCAGCCATGTCATTCTTGAAGATGTGTGTAAATATTCATAATTTTCTCTGCATAAGATTTGCGCATTACATGGCAAATCCTCACCATTGTGTGGTGGGGATAACCCTGATCCTGACACTTGAGAAGACAAAATGGAATTAGGAAGAGACAGGGATAAAAATTTGGGCAAACTGGCTAAATTCCACTCACCCCTAAACTCTATTAAGTGAGATCTTGGGAATATGTCTTACATGTCCTAACATGATCAGTTTTGCCAGTGGTATAATGAAGAAAGTAGTGCAGACCTCAAAGGACTGCCAGGAATTAAAATTTTAAAATTTTAAAATGAGATTATATTGAAAGTATCCAGAATGATGCCTGGTGCTATGCATTAGAGGCTACCTGTATTTTTTCCCCTCTGGCTAATTCTGGTACTTCTTAGAGTTCAAAGATGGGTAGATTGTATTATTTTTACTTTCTGTGTAACAAATTGCCACAAACTTAGTGGTTTAAAATAACATCCATTTATTGACTCACAGTTCTGTAGGTCAGAAGTCCAACAAGGTGAGACTGGGTCCTCAGGCTATTACAAGATCAAACTGTTGGCCAGGCCAACTTTTTGGCTAGAAGCTCTGGGGAAATAAATTATCTTCCGAGTTCATTCTAGGTGGCAAAATTTAGTTTCTTCCAGCTGTTGGTTTGGGATCCCACTTTCTTGCTAGTTGCCTACTATAGGGTTTTCTTAGGTCTTAGAGGCTACCTGTATTTTTTCCCCTCTGGCTCCTTCAAGCCAGCAAGGGAACATCAGAACTTTATGTGCTTTAAGTCTCTAACTTCCTTTTCTACAACCAGACAGAAAACACTCATCTTTTGAGGGGCTCATGTCATTAGGTCAGACACACCTTGGTCATCACTTTGTTTTAAGGTCAACTGTGTCATAAGACAAAACTTGATCCTGGGAGGTATATTTATAGTACTGAGGACCCTATTTATAGTACTGAGGACATGCAGGGCTTACACACCAGGGAGATGGGAAAACGTGGTCCTCATCTCAGAATAATGCCAACTCTAGTTGATGTTTTGCTCATGTTAGTTGCTAGCTTTGTGAACTTGGCCAAAAGGAGTCTTCAGCTCTCAATATCCCTGCCTTCTGCCACACATTCATAAACTAAAGCAGGGTAAAGAAATCAGTCTACTCCAAAGGATAATTATGAGCTTCACATAAGATGGAGAAGGCAGAGCATTTGTAAGTCGTAAAGTGCCTTTTCTTAATCTCACATTTCTCTTTGCATACCATTTTTTAAATTATTACGTTACATTGCATTTATTACATATCCATCATTTTCTCCAGAATTCTAAAATGAATGGCAGTAGATATATTATTGATTTTTATTTTATTGTTTAATTTATTTTTTATTTTGATAGGTTTTGGGGAAGCAGGTACTGTTTGGTTACGTGAATAAGTTCTTCAGTGATGATTTCCAAATTTTGGTGCGCCCATCACCCAACCAATGTACACCATAACCAATGTGTAGTCTTTTATCTCTCACTCCCCTCCAAGCCATTGCCCTAAAACCCCAAAGTCCACTGTATAATTCTTATGCCTTTGTGTTCTCATAACTTAGCTCCCAATTGTGAGTGAGAACATATGGGTTTCCATTCCCGAGTTACTTCACTTGGAATAATAGTCTCAAATTCCATCCAGGTTGTTACAAATGCCATTGTTTCAGTACTTTTTATGGCTGAGTAGTATTTCACGCTGTATGCATGTGTGTGTGGTGGGGGTATCATTTTATCTTTCATTTCATGTATATATATAACAATTTTTTTACACCTTGATTGATGGGCATTTGGGCTGGTTCCATATTTATGCAACTGCAAATTGTGCTGCTATAAACATGTGTGTGCAAGTATCTTTTTCATGTAAATGACTTCTTTTCCTCTTGATAGATACTTAGTTTCAAAATTGCTGGATCAAACAGTAGATCTACTTATAGTTATTTAATGAAGTTTCACACTGTTTTCCATAGTGGTTGTACTAGTTTACATTCCCACCAACAGTGTAAAAGTGTTCTTTTTTCACTACATTGACGCCAACATTTATTATCTTTTCATTTTTTTATTATGGCCATTCTTGCAGGAGTGAGGTGGTATTGCACTGTGGTTTTGATTTGCATTTCCCTCATAATCAGTGATGTTGGACATTTTTTCATATGCTTCTTGGTCATTTGTATATCTTCTTTTGAGAATTGTCCATTTATTTCCTTAGCCCATTTTTTGATAGGATTTTTTTCTTGCTAATTTATTTGAAATCTTTGTAGATTCTGGATATTAGTTCTTTGTCAGCTATACAGATTATGAAGATTTTCCCCCACTCTACAGGTTGTCTGTTACTCTGCTGATTATTTTGCTGTGCAGAAGCAAATTAGTTTAATTAAGTTCCATCTATTTATCTTTGTTTTTGTTGTATTTGCTTTTGGGTTCTGTGTCACAAAGTCTTTGCCTAAGCAATGTCTAGAGGGTTCTTCTGATTTTATCTTCTAGAATTGTTATGGTTTCTGGTCTTAGATTTAAGTATTTGATCCATCTTGAGTTGATTTTTGTATAAGGTGACAAATGAGGATCCAGATTCATTCTTCTACATGTGACTTGCCAATAATCCCAGCACCATTTGTTGAATAGGGTGTCCTTTCCCACTTTATGTTTTTGTTTTCTTTGTTAAAGATCAGTTGGCTGTAACTATTTGGCTTCATTTTTGGATTCTCTATTCTGTTCCATTGGTCTATGTGCCTCTTTTTATACCAATACCATGCTGTTTTGGTGACTATGGCTTTAAAGTGTAGGTAGAAGTCGGGTAATCTGATGCCTCCAGATTTGTTCTTTTTGCTTAGTCTTGCTTTGGTTTTGGAGGCTCCTTTTTTGGTTTTATGTGAATTTTAGAATTGTGTTTTCTTGTTCTATGAAGAATGATGGTGGCATTTTGATGGGAATTGCATTAAATTTGTAGATTGCTTTTGGCAGTATGGTCATTTTCACAATATTAGTTCTACCCATCCATAATCATGGAAGGTGTTTCCATTTGTTTGTGTTGTGTATGATTTCTTTCAGCAATGTGTTGTAGTTTTCCTTGTAGAGGTCCTTCACCTCCTGGGTTAGGTATATACCTAAGTTTTTATTTGATGTCCATTTAAATAATAAATTTTAACAGAAATAGCAAGCAGCAAGATTGAATAAAAGATTGCTGCTTGTTTTATTTAATAAAGTTATTAAATAATAAAAATAATATCTAATATTTTGTTTTTGTTGTGGCTGTTATAAAAAGATTGAGTTCTTGATTTGATTCTCAGCTCTGTCACTGTTGGTGTATAGCAGAACTACTGATTTGTGTACATTGGTTTTGTATCTTGAAACTTTGCTTAATTCATTTACCAGTTCCAGGAGCTTTTTGAGTTTGTCTTTAAGGTTTTCTCGGTATACAATCATATCATCAGCAAACAACGACAGTTTGGCTTCCTCTTTATAAGTTTGGATGCTCTTCATTTCTTTCTCTTGTCTGATTGATCTGGCCAGAACTTTCAGTGCCATGTTGAATAGAAGTGATGAAAGTGGGCGTCCTTGTCTTATTCTAGTTCTCAGGGGAAATACTTTAAACTAATTTAGCTTATTTGGATCTTCTCTCTTCTTTTCTTGGTTAATCTTATTAATGGTCTATCAATTTTATTTATCTTTTCAAAGAACCACCTTTTTGTTTAATTTATCCTTTGTATTTGTTTGTTTGTTTCAATTTCATTTAGTTCTGCTCCAATCTTTATTATTTCTTTTCTTCTGCTGGGCTTGGGTATGGATCGTTCTTGTTTCTACAGTTCTGTGAGGTGTGACCTTAGATTGTCTACTTGTGCTCTTTCATACTGTCTGATGTAGGCATTTAATGCTATGAACTTTCTTCTTAGCACCACTTTTTCTGTATCCCAGAGGTTTTGATAAGTTGTGTTATTATTATTGTTCAGTACAAAGAATTTTTAAATTTCCATCTTGATATCATTTTTGACCCAAGGATCATTCAGAAGCAAGTTATTTAATTTCCATGTATTTGCATGGCTTTGAGGGGTTTTTTTGGAGTTAATTTCCAATTTTTTTCCACCATGGTCTGAGAGGGTACTTGTTGTAAATTTGATTTTCTTAAATTTACTGAGACTCATTTTGTGCCCTATATGATCTATCGTGGAGAATGTTCCACATGCTGTTGAAGAGAATGTATATTTTGCAGTTGTTAGCTAGAATTTTCTGTAAATATCTGTTAAGCCCATTTGTTCTAGGATATAGTTTAATTCCATTGTTTCTTTGTTGACTTACTGACTTGATGACATGTTTAGTGCTGTCAGTGGAGTACTAAAAACCCCTACTATTATCGTGTCACTCTCTCATTTCTTACGTCTAGTCATATTTGTTTTATAAATTTGAGAGTTTTGGTGTTAGATGCACATATTTAGTATTGTGATTGTTTCCTATTGGACTAGTAGTTTTGTAATTCTATAATGTCTCTCTTTGTCTTTTTTAACTGCTGTTGCTATAAAGTCTGTTTTATCTGATATAAGAATAGCTACTTCTGCTCGTTTTGGTGTCCATTTGTATGGAATAGCTTTTTCCACCCCTTTACCTTAAGTTCATGTGAGTCCTCATGTGTTAGATGACTCTCCTGAGAACAGCAGAAAGTTGGTTGGTGGGTTCTTATCCATTGTGTCACTCTATACATTTTAAGAGGGGCATTTAGGCTGTTTACAGTCAATGTTACTATTGAGATGTGAGGTACTATTCTATTTATCATACTATTTCTTTCTTGAATACCTGTTTTATTGTCATTGTGTTACTTTTATATAGGTCTTGTGAGATTATGCTGTAAGGAGGTTCTATGTTGATGTGTTTTGATAATTTGTTTCAAGATTCGGAGCTCTTTTTAGCAGTTCTTATACTGCAAGCTTGGTAGTGGTGAATTCTCTCAGCATTTGTTTGTCTGAAAAATACTGTATCTTCCATTAATGAAGCTTGGTTTCACTGGATACAAAATTCTTGGCTGATAATTGTTTTGCTTAAGGAGGTTAAAACTGGGACTTCAATTACTTCTAGATTGTAGGGTTTCTGCAGAGATACCTGCCATTACTTTGATAGGTTTTCCTTTATAGGTTACCAAATACTTTTGCCTCACAGCTCTTTTATTTTCTTTTTCTTTTTTTTTATAGGAAGGAAGGAAGGAGGAAGGAAAGAAGGAAGGAAGGAAGGAAGGAAGGAAGGAAGGAAGGAAGGAAGGAAGGAAAGAAAAAGAAAACTATGAATAGTCTTACTTTGCCAATTACACCATCTTCTGGGATCTCTGAGGAATAACCAGAGACATGACCCTATTTTAATATTTTGTTGCCCCTTTAGGTAGCAATTTTCTTTTTCTTTCTTTCATTTTTATTAAGGAGAGAAGGAAAGAAAAGAAAAGGAGTGAAGGAGAGGAAGAAAGAGGAAGAAAAAGAGGGAGAGAGAATGGGAATGTTGCGTTATTCTAAAAATGGGTATTAATAATGGCCTATCAGTATTTCATTTAACCCTATGAGTAGGTGTGATGTGGTATTAACAAGAATGTGTATTTTGTATATTTAAAGTAGAAAGCTCTATAAATATTTATTAAGTTTACTTGTTCCAGATCTAAGTTCAAGTCCTGGATATCCCTATTAATTTTCTGTCTCGTTGAGTCTAAATCTCTTTATAGGTCTTATGTATCTGGGTGTTAGGGTCATTAGCTCTTATTGTTGCATTGATCCTTTTACCACTATATCTTTGTTGCTTTGAAATCTATTTTATCAGATGTGAGAATTGTAACTCCATCTATTTATTTATTTATTTATTTATTACTCTCCATTTGGTTGGTAAATCTTTCTCCATCCCTTTGTTTTGAGTCTTTGTGTATCCTTGCATGTGAAATGGGTCTGGATCCAGCATACTGTTGGGTTTTGGCTGTATCTTTTGATTAAGGGATTTAGTCTATTTAAATTTAGGATTACTGCTACTTGATGTTAACTGGCTGCTTCTTTCAGAAGCTCTTGTAAAACAGGCCTGGTGGTAAAATCTCTGAGTACTTGCTTGTTTATAAAAGATTTTATTTTTTCTTCAGTTGTGAAGCTTAGTTTGGCTGGATATGAAATTCTGGGCTGAAAGTTCTTTTCTTTAAGGATGTTGAATATTGGCCCCCACTCTCTTCTGGCTTGTAGGGTTTCTGCTGACAGATCTGCTGGTAATCTGATGGGCTTCCCTTTGTGGGTAACCTGACCTTTCTCTCTGGTTGCCCTTAGTATTTTCTCCTTCATTTCAACCCTGGTGAATCTAATGATTATGTGCCTTGGGGTTGCTCTTCTTGAGGAATGCCTTTGTGGTGTTCTCTGTATGACCTGGGGTTGAATATTGTCCTGCTTTGCTAGGTTGGGAAAGTTTTCCTGAATAATATCCTGAAGAGTCTTTTCCAGCTTGGATTCATTCTCTCCATTGCATTCAGGTACACCTATCAAACATAGATTAGGTCTTTTCACATAGTCCCATATTTCTTGGAGACTTTGCTCATTCCTTTTTATCCTTTTTTCTTTATTCTTGTTTTCTTGTTTTATTTCATTAAGTTTGTCTTCAACCTCTGATATTCTTTCTTCTGCTTGATCAATTCGAGTGTTTAAACCTGTGCATACTTCCCACAGTTCCCATATTGTATTCTTCAGTTCCATTAATTCACTTATATTCCTCTCTAAATTGTCTATTCTCATTGGGATTTCGTCAAACCTTTTTTTCAAAGTTCTTAGTTTCTTTACATTGGGCTATAACATGTTCTTTTAACTCACAGAAGTTTCTTATTATCCACCTTCTGAAGCCTGATTCTGTTAATGGAATGCACTCGTTCTCTATCAAGCCTTGTTCCCTTGTTGATGAGGAACTGTGATCCTCTTTAGAGGGAGAGGCATTCTGATTTTGAGTATTCTCAGCCTTTTTAAGCTGGTTTCTTCCCATCATTGTAAATTTATCCACCTGTCGTCTTTGTAATTACCAACTTTCAAATTAGGTCTCTGAGTGGATGTCCAAATTGTTAATTCCCAGGGCCAAAATCTGAGCAACACGCTGCGCTGGCCAAAACCGCAGAGTTAAGACTGATGGTGCTTTTCTGCCCGGGAATCTCCAGTCTGGCTTCCTTCTTGAGTCCGTAATAGGCAACTCTGCCTTCCTGGAGCTCCAAACGTCGGTCAGAAGGCGAACCAGTCCCGTTTACTCTGCACCAAGAGCTGCCACGCCGAGGTGCCAGCAAAACTGCTGCGCCAGTCACAAGAGTCGCGCTGGCGACCCGCAGGGCTCCTCCACTGGGAATCTTCTGGTTCCTGAGCGACAAAAATTTGTCTGAAAGTGTGGCATCCTCTCATTCTCTGAGCTTTCACTGGGAGCTGCAATCCCAAGATGTTAGCGATCAGCCATCTTGAATCGTTCCCTGCCTCACAGCTCTTTAAGAATTTTGTTTTGTCTTGACTTCAGATAACCTGATGACTATGTGCCTACGTGATGATCTCTTTATGATCGATTTTCCTGGTGTTCTTTGAGGTTCTTGTATCTGGATGTCTGGATCTCTAGCAAAGCTGGGGAATTTTTCCTTGATTATTCCCTCAAATATGTTTTTCAGATTTTTAGCTTTCTCATCATCCCCAGGGACACCAATTATTCTTAGTTTGGATGCTTAACATAGTCCCAAACTTCTTGGAGACTTTGTTCCTTTTTATTTTTTTTTCCTCACCTTTGATGGATTGGGCTAATTTGAAAGCTTTGTTTTGAGCTCTGAAGTTCTTTCTTCTGCTTGTTTGATTCAATTGCTAAGGCTTTTCAGTCCATTTACATTTCTGTGTCCTTGATTTCCAGAAGTTGTGATTGTTGTTATTTATGCTACCTATTTTCACTGGAGATTTTTCCTTTCATATCCTGTATCATGTTTTCGATTTCGTTAAGTTGGAGTTCACCCTTCTCTGGTGCCTCCTTGATAGCTTAATAATTCTCTTTCTGAATTATATTTCTGATAATTCAGAGATTTTGTTGTGGTTTGTATCTATTGTTGGTGAGCTGATGTGATCTTCTGGGGGTTGTAGGAAACTTGTTCTGTCACATCACCCAAATAGTTTCTCTGGTTTCTTCTCATATGAGTAGACTATATCAGAGGGACGAGCTGGAACTCAAGGGTCATTGTTCAGAATATTTTGTCTCCCAGGGTGCTCCCTCGATGTGGTGTTGTCCCCCTTCCCCTAGGAATGGGGCTTCCTGAGAGCCAAACTGTAGTGAGTGTTTTTACTCTTCTGGGTCCAGCCAGCCAGTGGAGCTAGTGGGATAAAGGCTGGTACTGGGGAGTGTCTCCAAAGAGTTCAGTGATGTGATCTGTCTTCAGGTCTTGCAGCCATCAATACTAGCACCTGCTCCAGTGGAGGCAGAAGGAGAGTGAAGTGGACTCTGTAATGGTCCTTAGTGGCATTTTTGTTTAGTGCCACTGATTTTGTGTTGGTTAGCCTCCAGCAAAGAGGTGGCACTTTCAAGAGAGCATCAGCTGTGGTCCTACAGGGAGAAAGCAAACATGCCTTAGTGACTTCCGGTTAAGTATTTAGGTTTCTCAGGTGGCAGGCAGGGCCATAGCTCTCCCAAGAGATTATGTCCTTTGCCTTTAGCAACCAGGGCAGGTAGAGAAAGACCACAAGGTGGGGCAGGGATAGGGTGTCTGAGCTCAGAGTCTCCTTGAGTCAGGCTTGCTGCAGCTGCTGTGGGGGATGGAGATGTGGTTACCTGGCCAATGGAGTTATGTTCCCAGGAGGATTATGACTGCCTCTGCTGAGTTACAAAAGTCGCCAGAGAAGTGGGAGAAAGTCAGCAAAGGCTTCACCCCACTCCCATGCAGCCCACAGTCCTAAAGGCTGGTCTCACTCCCACTGTGCTTCTACAACAGCACTAAGTCTATTTCCAGGCAGCTGCTCACCAGGCCTGAATACCTGCCCCGGACCACCAACCTCCCTGCTGAGAAACCAAGAAAACTCAGTTTTAAGAGTCTCAGGGAGGCTGCAGGTGTGATCCAGTTCCCTCAACAGGTCTGTGGATTCTCTCAGCTCTCCTGGTAGGTTGATGTGGTAGTTTTTCGAGCAAAAGTTTTCTATGTAAGTCTGCACACACCGCTCTGTCTGTCTGAGTGGGAGCTGCAAGCTAGGCATGCCTCCTATCTGCCATCTTTACCCCAATCTGATTCTAACCTCATGATTCTAATTATATAAAATTGATCATATTGTGGCAAGTGCTCAGTAGATTTTATTCTGATTTTTTTGAGCACACTAGAGATTCAAGATGTATGTGTCTTGAGGAAAGTAATACGTATCTAATTCTTTCCTGTATTAAAAAGAAAAGTATATTTAGTGTAAAGCAATGCAATTTTTCACTTGAGTACATTGGTAAAGATCCTACCAGGTGTAATTGACCTTGCAATTAACCAATCAATAGATTTGAGGCAGGTACAACGTTCTACATTACCAATGAATTTACATTTAAAATCCTGCTTTTCTCATTTTTCTCTTTTCAGGGCATCTAACATATTGACAATATCAAATGTGCCTCTTAAAGTATTTGTGAATGACATGGATTCTATAAGAATTATGGCAAATATCTCACTCTAATTTTTTCTTCAATTTATCTGTTATATCTTTGAAGAACTTAGGGTGAAGATAAATCAAAGACTCAACAAAGATACACAACAAAGTACAATAAAGTAAGCATGAATTTTAAATCCAGACAGAATTGATTTCCAATTCCATCTCTCTCACTTGAAAGTGACATTGTTTTAGTCTATTTCTTTATGTAAGAAAAAACATGTCTACTTATGCCCATCCACAGCCCTATAGTGTGGAGTAGCTATCAAGTTGAAAATCTTAATTGTGTTCAAATTGAACAGCAGGTTGTTACTACATAATAGTGATATTATTATAAACACTACAAGTAATAGTATTTTTAGAGGGGTTAAGTCCAGGTGTGTTTCAATGTAGTATATTCAGCGTTTCATGGAACAACGTCACTTATTTGTAATGTATGTAACTCCATTAACTATCCCTGAGTTCTCAACCAAAAGTCTAATCAAGGCTTCAAAAGGGAAAATAACTTGTTAAAGTCACAAAGCAGTGGGCCATCCTGCTTCAGATCCAGAGAAGTATGACCTCCAAGCCTGTGGGAGCTCCTCACTTGCCTCATTAATGTCCAGTCAACCTGGGAATCCCATTGGCTGTGGCATGCTTCCCTGCAGTCAGGGTGAAACCATCATCTTTGCAGACATAAACTTTCTTACAAGTTTAAAAATGTACTTTGGAAAACTAGAACATAGAATCTTTTTAAAAGATCTTTATTTTCCCCTGAAGCATCTTCCCGAACAGCCAGCTAGAAGAGACACATCCCCCTACACAAAACCCACACAAGAATATCAAAATCTGTTTGATAATGAATTTAAATTTTAAAAAAATCCATACGCTAAAATCATTTTTATTTTTAATTTTTCCCTCTTTTTTCAAATTCATGGACATAATGTTTCTTATTGCAACTCAGAAACATCTCAAAATAGCTGCCAGAATTTTACAAATAAACATAAAACCAAGGCTTTTGCAGTATAAAAATAGTCCTCACTTCTGCTCTAAAGGTTGGTTGCCCTTCTAAATCTTTGTTAGGGTTGGGACTACTTTGGCGGCTTAGGCATGCAGCCACATTTAAATAAGACCACTTTCTCTATCTGGAGATATTCATACATATAGGAGTTTATGCCTTTACTCTCAAATATATATATGCATTAATTTTTTTTAAAAAAAGTGAAACAGAATATGACTAGAAAGTTAAAAAATATGGATGAAATTGATTCAATTGCAATGTAATAACCCTTTATGTTACATAGTAAATTATTGCCCAAAATGTTTGCTATAATATTATTTTAAAAATGCCAACAGAAATGATTATTCTTTTATTTAAATTGCTTTCATAATTAAGTAGGGGGAGCCAATGATTTCACTTCTTCATCATAGGAAATATTTAAGATCAATGCTGTGAGGTATCTCTCCCAGTTCCTTTCCTTGAGGTGCTGGAGTCTTATATCTAACTGAATAATTTTCTAAAATAAAAAGACAGGTGTTTTCATCAGCAGGTTATCAAACTCAGGCCCTGGGATGTCCATTTTGTTGGCTCTACAATTTTTCCCTTCACATAATAGGTATAAGAATACCCCAGTTTTTATTTGAGTAGCAAAAGTAAAACATGAATTTAATTAGGGGTTAAATTAATGGCATTTTGCAAGCTAGAGTAAGTCTGTTTCATTAATTCCTATCCCTTATACAATTAAAAGTAGAAAATTAAATTTCTCTTTTTCCTCATAGTTCGCTACAGGGCCACTGAAGATGCTCAGTGGTGTGAGCCTTGTCTCACCTCCTCTCACCTGATCCACAGCTCTGGAACATTGACTTTCCTCTATGGTTGAAAACCTGCCAAGTTTCTTCCATCCTATACCATTCAACTGTTTGTGCTTGCTAAACCTTCTGACTGAAAGGTTTGGTGAAGACAATTGTCCATGGTGCTTTTGTGTTTCTGCCTATTTTATGAGCAAGGCACTTGGCTGTCCTGTTTTGGACCATCATTTCAAGGATATTTGTAGAGCAAACAACTTTGGAAGATACAGGTAGTGTCTCTTTCTGGAGAAAGGGGCAGGTGTGCTTACTGCCCATTATGAAAAATTTAGGTTCCCCAAGCTCAGAGTTGCCGTTCTGTCGTGTCAACCACCGCATTTGCAGGTGACTCCCCTCTCTGCATTGCCCCATGAGAACTGAGGCCTCAACAACTGGCACAAAATACTGATATTCTGATGCTGCTACTGGGTAAGAGCTCCTCTTCCTCTCTGACCCAGGAGTGTCCTGTTTTTTCACAGCGTCAGTGAAACCATGGCAGGCTAACATGTTAGTCTTCAAGGAGAATGAAATCTCAAATCCCTCACCATCCTTGCCAGTGTTGGTTTCAAGGATAGGATGTTGACAGAAATAGAATTTTCTGCAAGAGGAAGCATAGTAGCCCAATAGGTTTTGCATGTCACATGAAAATGCCCTATTAAAGAAACAGCTTGCCTGGTCCCAGCTGTAGATGTGAAGGTAGGAGCTCTCCTTGGCAGGAAGCTCCCTTATCCTCTTGTAGATGTTTATCATAAAGGCCTAGTCTCTGTTGAGATTGACTAGAATGATTTAGCTGCTGGATCAAGATATGCAGATTTTTTTTATGGTGAAGTAAGAATAGCAACCTCAGCACCCAAGGTGAGGACACTCCAAACCCTAGGGAAATGGCGGAGAGAAGGACAGTAATGGCCTTTGTCTTCCGTAATTGTCCTTGAAGCCTTCTTTGCAGAGTTACATGCCTTGATGGAGCTCTCCGAACATCACCTGTGCCTGACATTTAAATAACTGATGGGTCTGCTGCCCTTCACCAAGAGAACTTGACGTGATTTGATTGCCATCTCCCATACCCTTTCCTGGGAAATCTTCTAGAAATAGCGAAGGGTGTCCCAAACTCCTGTACCTTCCAACAAAATATCTGTAAACACCTTTCAATGTTTCCCACCCCCATTCTCCAACTATTGCTAGTTGATCTGAGGTCATAAAAACACCACCCTTCTGGCAGTGTGGCAAACAGAATGGGTTAGACTGACTTCCATCATGCTTTGATCCAAAAATGAGCATTAAGCTTAATTATCTAAACTGAACTGGGCAGCCTGAAGCCTAGAAGCTAAGGGGGGATCACTGTGGAATCACTTTTATCCTATGCCCTGTAACTAATGAAAGTCTCACTTGGGATTCCAATAATTTAAAATAATTATTTCCACGGCACCATATGCTCTCTTGGATTTTATCTGTGTGGATCCCAGGTATTAACTTGCATTCTTCATGGAAACATAGTGACTTAGGGTTGGTCGTAAGAGACCTCCAAGTGTTTCAGGAAATACTTCCATAGATAAGTATTTCTAAGGTGACTGTAGGTTGGATACTTCCTCAGGGATAACTGATCCATTATGTGTCCCTGTAGGCAGTCGTTCTAGACAGGGAGTCATTCAATCAGAAAACATGGTAGACAGTGTGTCCCCTGCTTTGGTGGAAGTAGCTGATAATATTACTTCAGCCCTGGAAGATGTTCCAGTCAGCTTCATTCATGAAGTAGAGTTGCTATGAATGATTAATCTTTCATAGCCTTCTTCATTAAAGACCAAGGCAGAGTCTGTGCAATTATTGATATGTCCTGCTATACTTTAGTTAATTCCTCAGGTTAAATAGAAAGGTCAATACAGACATTTAAGAAGAAAGCCACATGAAAATTTTTAAATAAATCTTGACAGTTTATAAAATGTGTTGTGCTGGTTAGATTCGAGGTGCCTGGAGTCATGGTTGAGCTTAATACTTTCTCTAGGTTGACCTCAACATGCTACTTAGAGTTCTGTTGATAGTAGTCTTAAATAAATAAACTATAGAACATACCGACTGGATTTTGTCCCAGACTCTCCTAGTCAGATTAATCAAGGTAGCTGGAGGAGCGTCATATTCATGGAAAATTTTGCCACAGTTCAAGACTGTGGAACTGAGTAAGGATACTGTTGGAGTCAATGCTCCATGGATTTTCCCATTTCTACACATCTTATGAGCAAGGAATTGACTGTACTTTGTTCGAATGTATATTTTCAAGGACATTTGCATAGTGAACACTTGGAAGATAGAGATGAAATGGTCAGGCCTGCTTACTAAGCCTGTTATGAAAGATCTGGGTTCTCTGAACTCAGAGTTTCTGGCCTACATTGCAACTCACTGCTTATTCAAGTATCATATGGCCTTCTTTGCACCTCTCCATGGGAATTGTTGCAAATAACATGCTGCCTTCTAGGACCTATGAAATCATGGGAGGCTAACATGTTGGTATCTAAGTAAGGTTATTTCTAGGTTTCCACCAACAGCTCTTTATTACTCAGGCTATACTTAAATGTTGCCTCCTTAGAGTGGCAATATCCCCTCACCCTCAGACACCTTTTATCTCATGAACATTTTTCTTTTCACTGTAGCCTTTGTTATGGTTTCATATTAGTTGTCGGGTATGCATTTATCTTCTATCTCTCTCCAGTTGAATGTATACTTTGAGAAGGTGGTGACTATGAATAATTATGAATGACTAGAATAATTATGTTTATTCTATTTTCTGTGTCTAGAACAGTGCTTGGCAGTAAGTAAGCATTCAATAAATATTTGCTAAATTCTTTGGGTTTTTTTAAGGAAATCATAGTGATTTATAAGACAAAGCTTTCATATACTCTCCCTTTTGTGTATGACTGAATCATACAAGAAATATATCACATAGAGAAACATCTTCTGCTGCAGATATTTGCATATTTGTATTCAGAAACATTTAACTTGCTACAGAAGGAGGTGGTTTTATTAAAGGAGGTTTAGCTGAAATGCAGAACATTTTTTATATCATGCAATGTTTAAGCAATTGTAAGCAATCCACTCATAAAAGAGATCATTATTTCATAACTTTACTCTCAATCCTACAAACCCACATGGGTAACCAAGAACAACATAACTTTTCTATTATAATGACTTTTACTAGGAAAACATAAATCTTCATTGAAGTAAAAATCCCTATTGACAAAATAACTTGCTGGACTACAATTACATAGTGTAATCAGAAGCAGAGTTTTGGATCATTTCAATGGAAACAGTGGATAATATCAGAGAGCAAGCCACCACATCAAAAACAAGCAAAACAAAATATTTGATCAAAATCAGTTTTATAGTAAGCATACAAAACATAACAGTCAATAATATGATTAAATGCAAGAGACAGAAATGCAGATAGAGTTTGGATAAAGATCATTCTGACTTGACCGGCTCTGTATTTAATTGTTTTTATCTCATTTTGACATTCTTAGCAATTATAGCAGTATTGTACTTTGAAAAAACAAAAAGGCACAGTAAAAATTACAAAAACTCATAACTATGCATAATGCCAGCATTTTAAGAAAAATAAGACCCAAATTATCATGCTTTTCTAACCAATAAAGAAGGTGACAGAGGCCCACCTTCCCATTCCCCAAAGGGACTCCCACAGGGTCACTTCAAACAACCTCAAAGAAGAATTATTATCATCAGGTTAATAGTTCTTCACATCACTCACAGCTTTTTGTTTGTTTTGGTTGTTGTTGTTTTAGAGATTTACATTATTTTTTTTTTTCTGTAAAATCTCTTAATTTTTTTTATTTTAAATTTTTATTGCATTTTAGGTTTTGGGGTACATGTGCAGAACGTGCAAGATAGTTGCATAGGTACACACATGGCAGTGTGTTTTACATTATTTCTTAGAGTAGTTTTAGGCTTAGAGAAAAATTAAGCAGGAGGAACAGAGTTTCCATGTACTCCATCTTCTCCCTTTACCCACAATTTTCCCTGTTATTAACATCTTACATTGGTGTGTTATGTTTCCTACACTTGATGAACCATATTAATACATGATTATTAGTTTGTATTTTACATCAAGGACCCCTTTTTGTGTTGCACATACCACGCGTTTGCCAAATTCCATGATATCATATGGCCAGCATTTCTTGATCTTGTAGAGTAGTTTCACTGCAATGAAAAGGTCCTGCATTCATCCACTCAACTCTTGATGACAAGAACTCTTTTTACCGTTTTGCCGTTTCCAGAATGTCATACAATTGAAGTCATACAGTATAGCCTTTGCAGACTGACTTCTTTCACTTAGTGATACGGATTTAAGGTTCGTTGATGTCTTTTCATGGCTTAATTAACATGATGGTCTTTTAACTTTTGTAATAGGGTTATTTGGGTGCACGAAAGTTTTTAATTTTAATGAAATTCAAGTTATCTGTTTTTTCTTTTGTTGTTCATGCTTTTGGTGCTACAGATAAGAATTCATTGCCAAATCCAAGGTTATGAAGATTTACCCCTACATTTTCTTCTAAGAGTTTTATAGTTTTAGCTCTTAAACTTAGGTCACTGATCTACTTTGAGTTCATTTTGTATATGAAGGGAGGAAAGGGTCCAACTTTGTCCTTTGCAAGTGGAATTCTACTTGTTCTAGTGCTACTTTCTGAGAAGACTATCCTTTTCCCATTGTATTGACTTGGCACCCTTATCAAAAATCAATTGGTCATAGATGTATGGGTCTATTTATGGACTCTCAGCTCTATTCCCATTGGTCTATATGTCTGTCCATGTACCAAGACCACATTGTTTTGATTATTGCAAGTTCATAATAAGTCTTGAAACTGGAAAGTGTGAGTCCTCCCACTTGGTTCTTTTTGAAGACTGTTTGCTATTGGCAGTCTCTTGAGATTCCGTATGAATTTGAGGATTGGCTTTCTTATTTCTGTAAAACAGACTTAGAATTTTCATAGGGATTGTGTTGAATTTTAGATCAATTTGGCTAGTAGTGACATCTTAACAATATTAAATCTTCCAATACATGAATATGGATGTCTTGCCATTTACTTAGATCTTTAATTTCTTTCGGCAGTGTTTTGCAGTTTTCAATGTACAACTTTTCCACCTCCTTGGTTAAGATGATTTCTAGGTATTTTACTCCTTTAGACTCCATTGTAAATGGAATGGTTTTTTTAAATTTTCTTTTTCAGTTATTTGCTGGAATATAAAAATACAGCTGATTTTTGTCATTTGTTTTGTATGCTGCAACTTTTTTATTTAATCAATAAATTTATTAATTCTAATTGACTTCTTGTGGATTCTTCAGAGTTTTCTAAATATAGCATCAAGTCCTTAGCAAACAGAGATATTCTTACCTCATCTTTTCTAATTCTAACACCTTATATCTATGTTTCTTGCCTAATTGCTCTGACCGGAACTTAAGTACCAGGTTAAATAGGAGTCATGAAAGCCCTCATCCTTGTCCTGTTCTTCTTGTGGGAAGTTTCAGTCTTTCACTGCTGAGTATGAAGTTGTCTACATTTTTTTCCTGAATGTCTTTTATTTTACTGAGGAAGTTCACCTGTATTCCTAGTTTTCTGAGTGTTTTTTTCTATCATGAAAGGATATCAGGTTTTGTCAAATGACTTTTCTGTGTCAATTGAAATGACCACGTTTCTCTCTTCGTTTCTTTGTCCTAATAACGTGATGTATGCCATTGATTCATTCTCTTAGTTAAACCACCTTTGCATTCCTGAAATAAAACCCACTGGGTCATGACATATAACCCCTTTAATATGCTATTGCATTTCATTTGCAATAATTTTGTTAAGGATTTTTATACCTGTATTGCTAAGCAGTAGTTGTCTATAATATTTTAGCTTATGATGTTTTTACTTGGCTTTGATAGCAGGGTAATTTTGTTCTCATAGAATGAGATTGGAAGTATTCACTCATTTTCCATATTCTGAAAGAGTTTGAGAAGGATTAATGTTATTTGTATTTTAATATCTGAAAGAACTTACTAATAAAGTCTTTTTTTTTCTGGACTTTTCTTTGTCAGATGTTTTTGATTACTAATTCAATCTCCTTGTTACAAGCCTATAAGATTTTCTGTTTATTCTTGAATTATTTTAGGTAATTTGTGTGTTTTTTGAAATGTGTCCATCTTGTCTACATTGCAGAATTTTTTTTGACATTCAATTGTTTATAGTTTTCTCTCATAATCATTATTATTTCTATAAGGTCAGTAGTAACGTCTCCACTTCCTTTTACAATTTTGGTTATTTGTGTCTTCTATTTTGTTTATTTTTTGTCAGTCTAGTTAGAGATTTTTCCACTTTGTTGTATTTTCAAGGATCCAACTTTTAGTTTTGTTTATTTATCTATTGTTTTTCTATTCTCCATTTCATTTATTTCCACTTTCATTCTTATCATTTCATTTCTTCTGCTATCTGTGGGTATGTTTTGCTTTTAGGTTTTTAGGTTCCTTACGGTGTAAAGGTAGGTTGTTTTGAGATAGTTCATCTTTTATAGGACACACATGCATATTTACAGCTATGAGTTTCTCTCTGAGCACTTTCTTCACTACATCTTATACAATTTAGTATGTTTTGGTTTTGTTTTGATTTGTTTCTAATATTTTTCCATTTCTTTTGGGATTTCTTCTTTCATATTTTGCATCAGAGTGCACCATTTAAATTCCACATATTTGTGAAATTTTAGGTTTCCTCCTATTACTAATTCCTATGTTTATTCAATTATGGTCAGGAAAGATATTATATCATTCCAATCTTTTTGCTTTCCTTAAGAATTGTTTTGTAGCCTAAAAAATGGCCTACCCAAGAGAAAGCTCGATGTTCACTAAAGAAAAACATGTGTTCAGCTGATATAGGGTGAGTGTTATATTTCTGTTAGTTCTAGTTGGTTAAATTCATCTGTTTTCTTATTGATCTGTTTAGATATTCTGTCTGTCATTCGAAGTAGCCGATGGAGGTCTCCAACTTATTGTAGAACCTGTAGGTTAGCATAACATTTTGTAACATCCTTCCTTGTGAGATGATACATTTGGCTGCTATAGGTTTTATCTGCGGATTTTGGGCTAATAAACTGAGAAAAATGTACTATCCAGGAGTTTGGAAAATTGAGATGAGTCTTTTGGAGCCTCACAGAGTGAAAATGAAAGACTTGTAATCAACACCATGGCAGCAGGAAGTTCTGAATCTACAGACAATAGAAAAATCAATCACTTTTTAGTGAGCTTGATGTTCTGTTGTCCGTTCTCCGTGAAAGCTTTTGCTTCTAGTCGTCAAAATTAATGGAAGAAAAACCAAGTTATTACTTGAGAATAGGACAGGTTAAGAAGACTTGGAAATTGATTTGATGTAAAAGCTGAGAGACTGGAGGAGTCCAGAGTGACTGCCTAATTTCTCTCTTCAGCATAGCAGACCAGATACTAAGTGAAAGAGACCAAAGGAGAAGCATGTTCGGTAATAAAAAATATGTTTGTGTATTAGGTGTATTGCACTGAATTTTGTGTGTATTGGATAGCTCCAGGTGACGATATCTAACAGAGATGAATTTATTAATTTGAATTCTAGGGCTGAGATCTGCGCTGGATATGTGCATTTGGGGATTATTAACATAGCCCCTAACAGCCCGAGACTAGATAAAATAACAAAATGAGCATTGAAGAAAAAGTTTAGAAGGACAACCTCTGAAGCAAAGGGAATACTGAAATATACGGTAACTCAGACGGGAACCCATGAAGGATTCCACCACTGAAGATTCAAAATGAGACGAGAACTATCTTACAGCTCAGAAGCCAAGACACTGGAGCACTGCAAGAAGTGGCTATCTTCATCGTGCAAGCAGAATGAGCCAGCAAGGATGGCAACCTCAGAACAGAAAATCACCGGTGATGGCATGGCTTTCGGTAGGAACAAGTGTTCAGCAAATCATGGAAAAGGCTGATCCCAGCTCCAGATGGATTGTAGAGGAAAGAGAATCTCACTCAAGGATGATGATATGGCAGAAGTGAAAGGATTTAGAATTGTTGTGATACAAATAGCAGATCTGGTAAAAATGAAGAATGAGAGAAGTGAAAGATCAAAATATTCAGAGGAAAGATTGGAAGAGCTTAATTTTCAGTTGTAAAGCAGCTAGATAGTAATCTTAAATTCATGTTAATTGTAACATAATTAACTTACAATTAATTTCAAAAACTAGGAGAAACATGTATCACTTCTTGTATATGCCCTTAGATTATTTATTTTTCATTTAAAGTTTTCATGCGTACATAGCGGGTGTTTATATTTATGAGGCACATGAGATGTTTTGATACAGGCATGCAACATGAAATAAGCTCTTCATGGAGAATGGGGTATCCATTTCCTCAAGCGTTTATCCTTTGAGTTGCAAATAATCCAATTACACCTTTAAGTCATTTTAAAATGGTTAAGTTAGTATTGACTGTAGTCACCCTGTTGTGCTATCAAATAGTAGGTCTTATTTATTCTTTCTAACTTTTTTTAATTCATCTTCATCTACCCACCCCAACAGTCCCTTTCCATCCTCTGATAACTATCCTCCTACTCTCTGTGTCCATGAATTCAATTGTTTTGATTTTTAGATCTCACAAATAAGTGAGAACATGTGATGTTTGTCTTTCTGTTTCTTAATTATATTTGTATATATTCTATTTTCCCACCCTAAAACATTTTACTTATTTTAACAACTTTATAAGTTTATAATCAAGAAAAACATTTAAAGTATGTAATTTTTATATTTCTGTATATTAATATACTTGTGAAATCATCGCCATAATTAGTATAATGAGTAGATACATCATTTCAAAAAGTTTTCTTAAGTCTTTTTACAACTTATCCCTCATACCACTCCTCTTCAACCCCCTCTCCAGGGAACTATGAATCTAAATTCTTTCATTAAGAATTAGTTTTGCTTTGTTTAAATATTATACAATAGAAATATAGAATATGCTCTCTTTCTTTGTGTGACTTACACTAATTTTGCGATTCATACATTTTGTTGCATTTATCCCTAGTTATTTCATTTTTATTTCTTAATATCATCACATTATATGAATATACCACAATTTGCTTGTTAATATAGCAATTGGCTTGTTTTCAGTTTTGGGCTATTACAAATAAAAGCACCATGAATATCTACACACAAGTTTTTATGTGGACATGCTTTCTTTTGTCTTGGGTAAATACCTAGTAGTAGAATGGCTCAGTCAAGCGGTGGGTATATATTTGGTTTTTAAAGAAACTGTAAACTGTTTCCCAGCAGTGAATGAAAATTCTAGTTGCTCTGTATTTTCACCATTTGTTGTGGTCTTTTTAATTGTAGCTATATTAATAGGTGTGCGTAAGTATATCGTTATGATTTTAATTTGCATTTGCTTAACAATCAATTCTGTTTAACATTCTTGAGTGTATTTGATGTCTTTATATCTTTGAACTAGCTATTAAAATCTTTCACCCATTTATTTTTGTATTGTATTATTTATCATTAAGCTATATAACATTTTTTCTGTATCCTGGATATTTTTCCTGGATCTGATGCATGATTTATGAATATTTTTTCCTTAGTCTGTATAGCCCATAGTTTTATTGAAGCACTAGTTATTAATTTACTTTTATTTTTATGGATCACATTTTTGGTGTCATATTTAAGAAAATTTTGCCTAACTCAGGCCACAAAATGTTTCTTCTATTTATTCTTGATGTTTTATGGATTTAAGTTTAATATTTATATGCATAATTCATTTAGAGTTAACTTTTTGTATGCTAGAACATATAGATTGAGTTTTATTTTATTCACTTTGTTTTGTATATAGATCTACAATTTCTCTAATATCGGCAGTACGTAATGATTTGTTTTTGCTATCCATGTCTTCTACTATAGAAACATCACTAATTTTTATGTTTTGAAATACCTAGTATATTTTTATCAAGTGCTAGACATTGTGTATTTTTAAAACATGATAAAGGCTCCAGGTGATATAAATGTTCCACTACAGTAGATTCACCACCTCCTTACACTGGATACCCAATTAGAGAGTAGGCTAGGTTTTAATTTCTGTAAAAATCTGTTGACTCCAGTTTGTACCTGCATTTTTAATGTATCATACAATATCTAAGGCAAGACTCTTAATGCAAAGTTCTCCAGGACTTTCCATCGAGAACCTTTGTGTATCTGCCAGGGCCCTGACCATGGGTGGATGTTGAAGTCTAAATTTTGCCTTATCAGCACTTAGAGAGTGTTCAAAATCTTCTGCTTAGTTTTTTGGCTTCCTACCCCAAGATCCTTCATAATTCAGTGACTGGCTTCATGGGAAAACTGGCTGCATGTCTTTCTCACCTCTCAATCACTCTGTTCTCATCAGGATCTTTCACTTTCAGTCTTTAGTTTTTCTCTCCAGCTCCACGAGACCACTTTATCCTCTTAATCCAATGTCCCTGAGCCCCACAGGACCACCAAGACTGCTCCTGATCTTGCATCTTGAGCAGCTGTGATCCTTTGGTAAACAGAACCTGGATTCCCAGCTCATCTTGTGTCCAGGATCAGCAAAGAAATGCCTTCAGAAAAATAGTGTCTTTAGGATGTCAGTTTACTGCTTTGGGTTTATTCCTCTGAAATGTTTCTTCCTCTCCCTTGCCTTTTTTCTTCAGTAGTTCTCTGATGCTTCTAAGTTGTTGTTGTTGTTTTTGAATAAACTTGGACTTCTTTAGAGTTTTGCCATGGGAGTATTGGCCTCTGAGCTACTATGTTCAGTTCAAAAGCAAAAGTTTTATACAGTCTCTTACCCTTGGCTTGGTAATTAATCTTAGCATTCGCTGGTCTCTTCTCCCTGTTGTCTCCATTTGTATTTGTCGTCATTGTTTTACTTGTTAGATGTCTTCTCTTATCTTCCACTAATATTGAAATATGTGTGTATGCTATTTCTTATTCTTGCTTGTTTAATGTTTGAATAGCATCCACTTCTAAGTTTGTGGATGCAGAAAATTCATTTCTCATGGATGCAATATATCCCTTTTCCTCTGAGAAGATGATGGGGGCATTTCTGACCTGTGACATGATCTGTTGTCTCCAGATTCTATGGACTCAGAGTGATACTTCCATCTCTTATTTATGATTGTTCTGTGTTTCAGGCAGAATGGCAGTCTCCAGAGGGGTAAACTTACAATGATGACTTGAATAAACTTTTCTTTATTTTATTTTAAATCAACCCAGTCTCATCAGTTTTTTCCTTTTCTTTTTGGTTGTTGGGGGAAGGCTGGAAAGAAAGCTTTTTATCATTACAACAGGAGCCTCTGTAACCAAGTACACAGACCTCCATTAGAGATTCAGGAAAGAAGAGAAGAAAACACATGGATGTATATTTGTTAATATTTTTTGAAATATATCACCTGTGTATCTCCAGGATTTCCTTGTGTAAGATCATCAAAGGGTCTTAGGGTCTTTGCATACCACATACCCAGAAAACCTGACTTGCATATTAGTAGCTGTTCAAAGAAAGCATGGTCAGTTGAATTGCTGCTAGAATTGTGGGACAACCGGCAGCCAGTGGAGAAGCTGCCAGCAGGGTCATTGGACCTTCTGCCAGCAGCTGAAGTACATGCAGCATGGCAGCTAAAGTTGAATGAGAAGCAAGTAGGCTTTAAGAATTCAAGTTCTCCATGAAGGTGGGGAATTTTGTTATTTCACGGAACCGTCTTAACTTTCTCTATAAATAAGAAATTAAAAAGTTAATGAAAACGACTATTGGGCAGGAGTGGTAACGACTCCTGTCAGGTTCTCTGGCTCATGCTTCCTTGCTAATGAGCTAGGGCAAGCTGATTTTCCCATCTTCCTTTGGCTCACTCTTTAATTGGTGTGAAGTATTCTTGGACTGTGTTTGTGGTTTTTGTGTAGACAAGATGTTGTCGAGCTGATTTTGAATATAAAAAGGAGGTAGGACAAGGACAGCAGCATGGTCACTGCTTAATTTTGCATTAGTATTTCAGGTTATTCCAGCTCCTTAATTTTATGACTTTATTTACTGACTATTAGAGAGAAAAAACAATCAGAATCAAATTGCCTCCCCTGCACCTGCATGGGCTCAAAGTGATTTATGGCATCACTGCTACCAGGCTGTTCCCTGGGATGTGCCTTGCACTTTGGCAGTCTCCACCTGGCTGGGCTCCGTTGTATAGCCTGGCTGCTCATTGGGCCCGGGGCTGCCGGGAGGAACTGGCCACATACAGACCTGCTTCAGCCCATGGCTGAGTTGGAGGCCGTATTCCTTGGTGACGACCATTCAAAAGCTACTATACATTTTTCAAAGTTGTAAATCCCCATGTATTTCAGATCCTATGCTTACTTCCGATTTAATCTGAATAGGAATTGCATAGTTCCAGTGAAATTTATACTTACTTTGTGTTTTCTTGGCTTTATTTCCCCTATAAATTCAAAGTACCGGTTGAGACATGGCACTTTTTCATCATGACTGCATCTCTCTTGGTCTTCCAAAAACATGGAAGGATGTGAGTACCTCAAATAATCATCTTCATTTCCTCCTTCTTTAAAATGGCTATCATGTATTATTTACCTTACTAAAAATGTAATGAAAGTAAATTTCGTACATGCATTTTTCAACATACATCATGTATTTACTGAGAGTCTGCTCTAGGCCAAGCACTGTTCTAAGAGTAGAAAATACAGTGGTGCATTAGATAAAATATGTTCCTACTCTCATGAAGCATTCATTTTAATGAAGTCGGTCACTACAGAATCTTTCATAAAATAATTATTTCTCATACAAGAATATTATCAAAAAGAAACTAAAACATTGTAAGCGTTAGGGCTAATGTTTTAGAAAGAAGTGAAGCCTTTTACATGAAACCTTAGGAATTGAAGACTTTTGGAAAGGGCATCCACTCAGAGAGTATAGCAAGTATATAATGAGTCAGGAGACAGGGTATTTAAAGATGATAAGCAAGACAACTGTGGCTCAACCTTGTAAAAATGAGAAGGGAGGGAGTGCATGGAACTTGGGGTGGAGATGTAAGCAGAGGTCACACCATATAGTTTCTTCTATTAGTCCATTTTCATGCTGCTAATAAATATATACCCAAGGCTGGGTAATTTATAAAGGAAAGACATTTAATGGACTCACAGTTCCACGTGACTGGGGAGGCCTGACAGTCATGATGGGAGGCAAATAAAGAGCAAACTCACTTCTTACATGGTAGTGGGCAAGAGAGTTTGTGCAGGAGAACATTTATAAAGCCATCAGATCTCCTGAGACTTATTCACTACCATGAGAACAGTATGGGGGAACGATCCTAATGATTCAATTATCTCCACCTGGCCCCACCTTTGACATGTGGAGATTATTACAATTCAAGGTGAGATTTGGGTGGGGACACAGCTAAACCATATCAGTTCTTGTGGTACATCGTATGAAAAACAGACACACACACACACACACAAATTATTTTTAGCAGGAAAGTGCTTTGATCTTATTCACCCCTTATAAAGATCATTTGCTGATGGAAAGGATGTGAAGAAATTGGAACCTTGTGCACTCTTTGTAGGAATGTAAAATGATGCAGCTACTATGGAAAACAAAAAGCAATTTCTCAAAAATATTAAAATAGAATTACCACATGATCCAGTAATCCACTTCTGGATATATACACAAAAGAATGAAAACCAATATCTCAAAGAGATATCTGTACATGTTCAGAGCAGCATGACTCACTATAGTCAAAAGGTGGAAGCAGCTAAGTGTCCACTGATGAATTAATGGACAAGGAAGATGTCGTATATGCATACGATGAAATATTTAGCCTTACAGGGAGGAAAATTCTGACATGTGCTAAGACAGGAATGAGAACATCGTGCTAAGTAAAAAACAAAATAAAACCATCACACAAAGACAAATTGTGTTTCCGCTGACACGGGGTACCTGGAACAGTTCATTTCATGGAGACAGAAGCAGACAGCATCAGTTCAGGATGGCGAAAAAGCAGAGCTCGATGGTGGTGATGCTGCACAACAATGTGAAGGAATGTAGTGCCACAAAATTGTACACTTAAAAGGATAAGAACAGAAAAGGAAATACCACATATTCTCACTCATAGGCGGGTGAGAAAAATGAGAACACATGGACACAGGGAAGGGGGTACTACACACTGGGGTCTATTGGGGGGAATAGGGGAGGGACAGCGGGGGGGGGGGAGGAGCTGGGGAGGAATAGCCTGAGGAGAAATGCCAAATGTGGGTGAAGGGGAGGAAGGCAGAAAAACACACTGCCATGTGTGTACCTATGCAACTATCTTGCATGTTCTGCACATGTACCCCAAAACCTAAAATGCAATAAAAATTTTTTTTTAAAAAAAGGATAAGATAGTGAATTTTATGTTAGGTATATTTTACCACAATTTAGAAATTTTAAAAAGGAAAAAATCATTTACATCTCTTTAGAGTATAGACTTCAGAAGCCACAAGCATAAAATCATGGAGACCTATAGGAAGCTACTGCCTATGTACAGTTCCAGACATGACAGTGGCTTGGAACATTAGTCACTAGTAGCCTTGACTAGGATGGTTTCTGTGTAGGTGGCAAATGAAGAGAGAGTTTATAGAAAGCCTTTTCCAGGAATTTCATTGTCAAGGTAAGTAGAGAATTGCAAAGACATCTTAGCTAGAAAGAGTGTTGGGTAAAACAAGGGGTGAGTGTGTGTGTGTGTGGAGGGGTGAGTGTGTGTGTGTTTACCCTTAGCACTAAGAATGTTGGTGGGAATATCCATTAGAGAGGAAATACTGATGAAGAAGTGAAGGAAATAGTGATTGAAAAAGAGAGGGAGAACAATAAAAAGCAAAGCCTTTTGAGATACTTTGGCATCAGATCTAATAAAAATTTGGAAGTGTTGCCTTCAGGTAGGGGTAAGAAAAGGTCATTCATGTTAAAAAATAATACACGGTAAAGAGTGAGACAGTAAAAGCGTGGTGGGCTGTGCCTATACACTGGTACTCTGAATGTCAGGAAAATGATACTATTCTCATTTAATTGTTTTAGCTTCATCGGTAAAATAAGTGAGGTTATTACTTAGGTGTGAAGAAGGGTACAGGTAATTTCTGAAGGTTACAATAGAGAGTAAAAATGAGAAATGTTGTCTTGGTGAGTGAGAAAGCAAATTACTTAAGGACAATGCAGTAGGGTAGCAGAGTAGGACTTAGAGTCCACTTGGGATTTGTAACAAATTTACAGAATGCCATTTATTCTTCAAAGCATTTCTACAAGATAGGCATCATTTTACCAGATTTATAGGTGCTAAACCAGGGGCTGTAAAGACAGAGTAAGGAGGGGGCCATGTTCCTTTTGTGTATACAAGGCCACACTTCCAGGTGCAGGATCTACTTAGGACCTACCAATTGCTCAGCACCTGACATTTCTGTTAACCTTTCCATGATGATGTCTTAGCTTCCGCTAACAGAGAGGATCAAAGCAAAGCTTAGGAAACTTCCCAAAGTGACAAAGAGCAGAAGTAAGTTTCAAATAATTCCAGCTCCAAACCCTTGTCTTCTGCCTACCCACCCACTCCCCACGGAGCCATGTCCTGCAGCAAGAGAAGAGATAAGCTGAGGAAGAGCTCATGACCAATTCTCTTCATTCTCTGTGGCCACAAAAAATTTAGAATTGCCTTCTGTGTGTATTTAAAATGATCTAAAATATGAATTTTGGAAAGTTCACAGATTCAGATCCCAGGAACTCTTAGGTTTTTTTCCTCTTTGTGGAGAAATAAAATAATCTGAGGCCTAATGTTAAACAAAGTAAAAACTACTGCTGAGTTTCCAAACTTTTAGCTTGATCTGTTGTTGAAGTTGCTAGCAGAAGGCATTTTACCAAATAAATTGAGTTACCTAGAAATTTCCATCTTAATATGCTCAAATCTGGTGTTTTCCCAGACAAAGGGCAAAGTGCCCAAGTACAGTTAAGGGTCAGGAAAATTTGGAGTAACTGGATTTATTGCTTTTCAGGTGGCATTTAGAGTGCAACCTTGAATCTGCCTTGTGGTTTGGTATGGTCTCGCTCACTATTTTACCTTTCTGTGAGCACCTTCAGATCAGTACACCTTGTCACAGGCTGACACATGAAAATGGTTAAAGATTTTATCTCAGAATAAGATATGTCATAATTCTCTCCTGCTGTAGCTTTTTGTATCATTGAATCTAAAATTAAATTGATTTATCATTTGTAAACATAACACCAAATGCAGAGTGATAGAACTGATTACATTTATAAAAATTCATCTATATGTCAAAAATACTACAAACAAAGTTAAATAACAAGCTCTGAAGCAAATTGCAAAGTACGGATCAAAAAATCCAAAATATATGATGGAAATGGAAATACAATAATATAAATATAGACAAAGCATATAAAAATAGAATACACAATGAGAAATACAAATGCTCAACAGATATTAAAAAAATTATTCAAATAGACAAATGGGATTACATCAAGCTAAAATGATTCTGCACAGCAAATGTGATAATCTACAAATTGAAGAGACAATATATGGAATGAGACAAAAATTATTAAAAACTACCCATATGAGAAGGGATTAATTGCCAGAATATATAAGGAACTCAAACAACTCAACAGTACAAACAAAAATTGATTTTAACATGGGTGAGATATCTGAATAGACATTTCTCAGAAAGACATACAAATGACCAATAGGCATATAAAAAAAAGGCTCCACACACTAATCATCAGAGAAATGCAAATAAAAACCATAATGAAATATCATCTCACCCACAGTAGAATGGTTATTATCAAAAGGACAAAAAACAATGAATGTTGGCAAGAATACGGAGAAAGAGGAATGCTCATGCACTGTTGATGTCAATGAAAAGTGCAGCCACTGTGGTAAGCAGTGGTAAGTTCCTCAAAAAACTAAAAATAGAGCTACCATTTAATCCAGCAATCCCACTCCTGGGTATATATCCAAAAGAAGAGAAAATCAGTATGTCAAAGAGATACTGAACACTCTTCTACTTATTGCAACACTACATGGTAGCCAAAATGTGAAATCAACCTAAGTGTCCATCACCAAATGAACAGATAAGAAAATGGAATATATTTACACAAGGGGATGTTTTTCAGCCATTAATAACAATGAAATCCTGCCATTTGCAACAACATGGATAAAACTGAAGGTCATTGGGTTAAATGAAATAAGCCAAGCACAGAAAGACAATCATGGTATGCTCTCACTCATGTGGAAGCTAAAAAATGGGTATCGTGGAAGTAGAGAGCAGAGTGGTGGTGAACAGAGGCTGCAAATGGTAAGATGTAGGGGGAGATTAAGAAAAGTGGGTTAAGGGGTATACACTATAGACAGAAGGAATAAAGTGCTAGTATTAATAGTACAGTAGGGCAACTACAGTCCAAAATAATTTAAAACTTCCAGAATAGAACAGTCCCCACATAAAGAAGAGATAAATGTTTGAGGTAATAAATACCCCAATCACCCTGATTTGGCCATTACTCATTGTATACAGATAGATATTACACGATCACGTGTATCCCCAAAATATGGTACAACTATTATATATAAATTTTAAAAAATGAAAAGATTCTTCAACTTATAAGCCTAAAAAGACACTGAATTATAATCATTAGCCACAGATTAGAAAATAATCATTTCAAGCTAAACATAAATTAATCAGTATCATTAAACTTTGAAAATGCTAAGGGTTTGTGACTGTAGAAACTCGTTATCCATTTGCTGTGAGTAAAATGTTTATGGAGGATAATTTCAATTTATATATAAAAACCTTCAAAGTCTTCATACTTTTTAGAAAGCAGTTTCACTTCCAGAAATGGTTATAGTAACCACAGCAATAATTAGCTGAACAGGCAAACATGTAATTAGAGAGTGGCAACCTTGTAGACTTGCCACATTGTGGGGCCATTGGAAACCTCAGAATAAAACACATGGGCACACTGAATCCTAACAAACGTAAAACCGTTTCTCTAAAACCGTTTCTCTGTCTACCTCAGGGACTCAATGTAGTACTGCTTATATTGAGCATTTAACATGTATTTAATGGTTATGTAGTTTAAATGTGAAAGACCTATACAGGAGCTGATAGAAATGAAAAGACATAGAGTAACCAATTCATTACTCCATCCTCAAAACTTCCATGCCAGTTGAGTTGACAGAGTCCTTAAGTTTTATGAAAAGTATATGGAGGTGTAAATGTTCAATTCACAAATATTTTAAGAGAGATGTGTGTAGTGAATGGGATGCTTGTAAAATTCATAGAACAGTGCCTGGCATACAGCAGGGGTTCAGAACCTAACCCAGGTAGTGTGGTAAAATTACACCAGTGAGTGTGTTATTATCAAAGATTCATGGCATGTGTCCTTTACAAATGGTTCTTCCCTTCTTCTCTTCCCTCCATCTTTCTCTATTCCTCCCTTCTTTCTTTCATTCCTCTTTCATTTCTTTCTTCTAAGATTGCTGAATATCTAAGATGAGCCATGCATTTTACTAGGCACTGAGATAAGTAGAAAACAAACACCGTATTGTTTTTCTTACAGAATTGGTAACATCGTTGATGCAACTAGCTTTGAAAGAAGCAATGCCATACACGACAAACAAAGCTCTAGCATCTGAAACTAACTCTACTTAGATAACATTTTAAGACTTTTGTTTGAAATGGATTTTGAAGATCAAATTGTAACATATCAGACAGAGAAGGAAGAGACCCCTTTTCTTGCCTGTGACATAATTTCGCACTTGAAAGGACATAGGGGTTTTGGAGACCAGAGGGACTGGGGAACTAATAGGAAGAGCTTCAGACAAAGCAGGTGGAAGTAAGTCAGAGTAAGTGTGGAAAAGATTTTGAAAAAGATAATAAGGAGTTTGTGCTTGATCCTACATAACGAATTTCGAGAAAAACAATGGCCTGATCCATTCTGTTTGTGAGACTAACACGCTGACAATGATAAGGACTAATTAACTGCGACAGCATCTGATTTAATATACACTTCATCTCGAGAACATCTAAACATGGGCATAGAGCATGCATGCGCTACTTAGTGCCAAAGGTGTGCATGCACTTCCTAAAGCAGAAAGAGAAATGTGTTTATTTCTCCTGTGAGCCTTTCTTTCCTCAGGTATCTGATAGCTCAGGGAGGGTCTGTCTCCTTCATTATTTATTCAACAAACATATTACTCTAAGTTGAGCTAGAAGCAAGAGACACAAAGACTAAAAGGGCATGGGTTCTTCTCTCCAGGCTATTACAGGCAAACAGGACAGGAAAGAGCTTCACTGTCTAGTAACAGGGCCTGATCAATGCTACCATAGGCACAGTGAAAGAAAAAAGGAGAGGAAATTGACTATTCTTGGAAGAAACATTTTCCAGGGTAGGAAATACTCAAGGAAGGCTTTGAAAGATGAAATTGGACTTTACAAGGAGCCGAAGGGGAGATATGCCTTCCAATCCCCTCTGCTTTTGTGATGCTCTTTTTCTTTTCCTGGTGCTTTGCTTTGACCCAACAGGGATGGAGGGTTGCTCTCTCCTCCAGACTTCTGTAACATACCGCCATTTGCAGTATGGCCCAGAGCCTTGAATGTGCCTGAATTTCATGTATGCAGTCTTTTTGTTTGTTTGTTTTAGACAAAGTCTCACCTGGTCACCAGGCTGGAGTGCAGTGGCACCATCTTGGCTTATTGCAACCTCCACCTCCTGGGTTCAAGTGATTCTCCTGTCTCAGCCTCCCGAGTAGCTGGGACTATAGGTATGCACCACCAACCCCAGCTAATTTTTCTATTTTTAGTAAAGACAGGATTTCACCATGTTGGCCAGGATGGTCTCGATCTCTTGACCTCATGATCCACCCACCTCGGCCTTCCAAAGTGCTGGGATTACAGGTGTGAGCCACCACACCTGGCCCATGTATGCACTCTTATTGTATCATTAGACTAGCTCTTTGAAGTAAGTAAAATAATCTTAATTTTATAAACAGGGTAAACCCAGGAAGTCAAACTCAGTGGTCATTAGGACTACATCACGTATGCCTCTGTATTGACAATTACCTCCAACTGCCACCATGTGCTCCCAAGTAAGAGCAGGAGTCCCACTTATTTATGCTGCATCCCCAGTATAAAGATGTCAAGTGTAGCTTTGGACCTAGCAGTGTCCTAAAATATTTAAGGAATGAACAAATAAATTAATGCATAAGCCCTAGAAATAGCTCTTGAGACTTAGCTACTTCTACCAGATATGAAAATCTTTTGTTTTACATGCTTTGCCTTCTCAGCTAAATTATTTCTCTATTGAGGGCAGAACATCAACTTTAATCTTTGTGACCCCCCATAGCACCTAATACAGAGTCCTGTCCAATGTAGGAGACCTTGACAGATGTTTTGTTTAAAGTAAATTACCCATTTCTGATAGCTTTTGGAATAAACTTCAGTCCATCTGCTTAGTTTTGTAAAACAATATATAATCCCATTAGGTAGGTTTTTGCTTTCCTGTTGTTCTGGAAGAAATAGAAATCATTGCCCCCCTCTTTTTTCCCCAATATTGTTTTAGCTCTGAGGTTTTAAAATACCTTCACACATCCTTACCTCTGTGGCTAATATGACCCATACAAAGACTTTCTTTCCTCAAGGGAAATTAATTTAAAACTTGACGTTTCCTGGAGCACATTCTTAGATCCCAATAGGTTTCTTTCTTATAAGAAATCTTAGCAAATTATAATTAGAGGAAAAAATTGGGAGGTAAAAACAGGAAAAGAACTACCATATAAAACCTTGACTGGAACATCAGACCGTTTTGCATTCAGACTCTCCAGAACATTTGTCCGAAAATTTTTAAAAGCCTGAAAAATTTCAAAGGGCAGGCACAATGGCTCATACCCATAAACTCGACACTTTGGAAGGTCAAGGTGGGAGGGTTGCTTCAGGCCAGGAGTTTAAGACCAGCCTAGGCAACACAGTAAAACTCCATTTCTACCAAAAAAAAAAAAAAAAAAAAAAAAAACACCCATTGTGTGCATGGTGGTGGGCACCTGTAGTCCCAGCAACGCCAGAGGCTGAGGTGAAAGGTTACTTGAGTCGTGGAGGTTGATGCTGTAATGAACCATAATTGCACCAGTGTACTCCAGCCTGGGTGACAGAAGGAGATGCTGTCTTAAAAATAAATGGATAAATAAGCAGAGAAACAAAATCCTCCTATCTGGTCCTCTCGGGACATATACAATAGAGAGGAGCTGAGAAAGTCATCGTGTGTAGACCTTAATGGCATGTGATTCTCCTCAACTGAAAATTACTACTCCTAACATCAGCCATAAGATTCAATATTGTTTCCAAAGTTTTACTCACCATCCCTGTGGAATAATCATAGCTGTCCACTTATTTGTGGTTTCCAGTGACATCCCCGTCACACTTTCCCCATGGGAAGAAGATTCTTCCCTGTCCTGTTCCCATGGGCTTGGCCCTAGGGCATGCCTTGGCTTGATAAATGTGCAAAAGTGGCAATAGCCATGTCCAGGTAGAAGCTGTGACAGCCATTGAGTGGTTTGGCCATGCCATTTTCCCTCTGCCAGGGGACTGGCATGTCCTAGATAAGAACTGCTCCTTCAGCCTGAGTCTTGGAAGGAAAAATAGCTTGCAGAGCAGCAGCTGACCTCAGCCAATGTACAACGTTTGCAAAAGGTAAACGTATGTTGTTTCAGCCTCTGAACTTTGGGGATTATTTCTTTTTCTTGCTATTTTGCCCAAGTTGAACTCAAACTCCTAGGTTCAAACGATACTGCTGCCATAGCTTCCTAAGTAACTGGGTCTTAGGGGCTTTTTACTCTAATAGTAGAACAGTACCATGATAATACAATGAAATTTTTATTTTTAGGCTATTTAACTCCTTGTAAATCATGATTTTGTAGCAACTGGTGTCACCTTGGCATAAGCTTTCATTTGATTTATGAAATAATGTCTTGTCTTACTCAGCATGAACTGCTGTAACAAAAACCACAGACTGGATGGCTTCAAGAACATTTTCCTCTCCTAGCTCTGGAAGCTAGAAGTCTGGAGTCAGGGTACCAGCCATGTTGGGTTCTGGTGAGGCCTCCTCCTGGTTTATAAGAATGCCACCTTCTTGCTGTGCCTTCACTTGGTGGAGAGCTCATCTCTGATTCATCTCTTTCTTTTTGAGGGCACTAATGTTATTCGTGAGAGCTGCAATCTCATGGCCTGATCACCACTCTCAGGCCCCCGCTCCTAAGGCCACCACACTAAAGATTAAGGCTTCAACCTGTGAATTTTGAGTGGAAACTGACATTCAGTCGCTAGTATGTCTCTTTTGCAGAACATCCGAAGATTATGGATCACATGAGATCATACCTGGAAGGCAACATGCTGAGCATGAACTCAGTAATTTACAAATGCTGTCTCTCTGCCCACGTCTGCTCTTTATTAATTTTCAGTGACTCAACTGTGTCTATTTAATGTCTTAGCTCATGTCAAAGAACGATGCATTCCAAAAGCTTTTCTCTTAAAAATGATTTATTTAAAAAGGAGAAATGTTTCTGATGTTGAGCCTTTTCTTCCATTCTGACTTCAGAGCAGTGAACGGTCCTCTTTGGGTGGCTCTATTAACAATTAACTGTCACATAAAGGGTGGTCAACCTTCCCTCTGACACTGTGTAACTCTGGCTCGAAAAAGACTATTTCATCTGCAGCAAACATTTGTTAAACCTCCATTAAGCACCAGGTTGAGAAACAATAAAAATGTGCAATTCAGAGCCTGCCCCGGGAAGCACATGCTGAAACCTTCGAGTCAGGGCATCCTGGGTACCAAAGGGAGAAGCTCAGTTTAGGTCCCAGGGCCAGGAGAAATTTCACTCCTTTCAAAAATAGGCTCCATGAGGGCTTCTCAGCAAAGCAAAGAGGGAAGAAACAGCACCAAGAATGGTGGATGGAGTGGACAGGACTGGAAAATGAAGGGAAAGTAAAAAGAAAGTAGGAAAAAGAAGAAAAAGGACATTTTTGGAGCACCTGATACATGATATTAAAATTTACATTTTTTTGCCTAATCTTTAAAGCAAGTCTTATGAACTAAGCATCATTACTCTTATTCTAAAGATAGAGAAGCTGAGGCTGATCACTTACTCAATGCCTCATGGCTAGTAAGTGCCCAAGCTATGGGTTCCTGTTCTCTTTGCCCTTAAAGCAGTGGCTTTTGTGAAGGGTACTTTTTCTGACCCTTGGCCTCTTAAACCACATTTCCTACATATCCCTTACAACCTCCCTTGACTGCTGTAAGCCTAAAATGAGAAGTGAGTGTGTGTCACCTCTCAGCTATAGAGTCCCCACACTGGGCACTCCTTTCTGCGCTGGCACATGCTCTCCCCTCTGCTTAGAATGCTCCTCTACCTGTTGGCAGTACATGCCAGTACCAGCAGGCTGCAGACACTCTCAGCAATAACATTTGCATGGAAGGGAAAGGACTCTTTGAAAGTTGTGTGCCTCTTTAGATACATTCCTGGCTGTTTTCATAGAATGAGTTAAAGATGTCAGTATTTGTAACTCAGTAATGCTTGCTTTCATATACTTTGAATGAGAATTTACCATATCTTTTTAAAAGAATCCAATATATATTCTGATTTATCATCTGCCATTGCCTGTTTATCTTATCTCCCTTTTTGAAATATCCTTTCAAGATGGAAAGTACAGCTGATCACGGAAGGTGTGTTTATAACTTGGTTACAGAGAAAGGAAAGTCAGGCAAGCACTACTGAATCAGATAGTTGGGGGTTGTATTGTGTTCTCTGAGCTACTTTTAATAAACTCTCTTGATACTCAGTAAAAGGATGTGGTCTCCATCAAAAGCTCTTTTCGGTAACCAAATCAACAAGAGAAGAAAAATACACCTACACAGTCCCAGGTGCAGCCGAACTGTGGAGAACTCTGTGAGGGTGCAGGGTGCTGCCTCCACTCCCACCAACTCTGAGGGGCTCCCCAGGACTGGCAACTCACATCTCACACAAAGTCACAGGTGTGTGGCAGCATCGAGCCTCTTTCAGCTACAAGTTCAGAGGAAAGAGAGTGCACTGCCCCGTGTTCTCCGAACTCAGAATTGCAGCTGTCTTCCCAGCTAAAACGTTTCTATACCCACCTCAGTCTCAAAACACTGGCCAAAGTCCAAGTATACTGAGCAGCCCCGACTTCATCTGACAAAGGCCCACCCCCACCACCTTAGCCATCAAGAATTCATAGGGTACAAAGGGTGTAGAGAGGAGTCTGGTTTGGAGAATGAGGGATCAGCTTGGGGTGGTGGAGCAGAAGCACTTAGACTCTTGCCCAGGATGGGCAGGACCTTCTTTGCTTGGGGCCATTCCCCGCATTCTCTCATTGAGATTAAAGACACGACACATGTCCTCCAGCCAGAGTCCCATGGTTAATAAATAAAAGGCTGAGAGACAGGGTATGCCTCGCGGGAGACTGCTGCTCATTTCCCTTTAGGAACCACCCCCACTGCCGACAACTTTTCTTACTGTCTCAGTATTCTTCATGCATGTTTGATGCCTCTTTAATTCTGTACATGTTATGGTCAAAGTACTTGGATAGACTTCATGACGTGTCAAAATATTGTTTGTCCTTGTCTTAAAGACTTAGGCCTCTGTTTCTTTACCATATAAAAGTGAGCATAATGTCTACTTTTAAAATTTACGTTAAGGAATCATGAAAAGTTATTGCATAGATGGAAAGTCAATGAAGCAGGGAGCACGTCTGTTTTGTGGGCCCCTGCCTCATCAGTTCCTAGCTCAGCGGTGTGCACAAAAACACACAGTTAACAGATAATTACTCTCTGGTCTGTAGTAACAGTGATATATATATATAAAAAAAATCTACTCTAACGTGAAGTGTCAACTCTAACATATTCATTGGCATACTTCGGGTGCTTTCACAGATTCCGTCTCCTCCTGGGCTTCAGGGTCACTCTGAGAAGGAGGTCTTATGATACTCGTTTAACAATTAGAGAAACTGGGGCTAGGAGAGTTTAAGTGACTCCACAAAAGGCTTGATGTTTGTGTTGCAGCCAGAGTTTCAACCCAGACCCTTAAATCTCAGCCCGATGCTGATCCACAGGCCATGGTTCTCTTCAAATCGTGAGAAATATGCAGTAGTCCACAGGAGGTAAGCGCTGCTGCTAGGTTATTCTCCTCACTCTCAGCCAACATGCACACTAGAATTACACTGAGCTGGGGCCTGGCCAATTTGTCCTGCACTTATGAATGATGTTGCCATGCTTGGGGCTATACCTGCATTGTTTCATTCTTCTTCAAAATAACTCTTCAAGAGGCCATCACGCTGGGGCCATCAAAGCTGAGCTGCAGGGGAGATCGGCCATGTCCCAGCATCACCCAGCTTTGCCTCCAAAGCTGCTCTCTGAATCCTTGTGCTCCCCACACAGCCGCTAACATGCCAGCTGGTATTCAGGCACTGCGCCAAAGAGCAGGGGCTCCCCAAGCTTTGCAAGGCCCTCAGGAGGCACTCCCAAACCAGATTTACACATACAACAATGTAAGGCTCATGGACCAATAATACCATCACTTCTACAGCACTCATTACGTGTTGGCTGACATTCTGAGTGCTGTCATGCATTCTAGCACATGTGTTCCTTTTCTTTTTTTAATTGAACCATGTTGGCGAATCTCTAGAATTATCACTGTTTTTTGTCATCAAAACATGAGCAATATCATAAGTAAACATTACTTTGTTCCACATGTTATAATCACCTCTTATATGACCAGGACATCAAATGCATGAATAAGACATCCTCCCACGAGGATCTCATAGTTTTGGAGAGTAGCAGAGTAACTGGATGCCCCGTGTACACTGTAGTAAGTGCTCTAGGAATGTTCCTTCAATTAGGGGCATGCTGAGATGGAAGGACCCACCAGCCTGGTCTTTTCAGAAGGGATGCATATAACACCATTTTGCCATTAATAGGTGCTTAACTGGAGGAGAAATTTACCTGTGGAGATTTCAGAATCAGGCAGAGATGTGTCAAAGGTGAGTGAAGAGCTCCATGAGACTAAGCAGGTCATAGATGCTGACAATCGGCAGGACTCCACGTTCATAGAGGAGGTTTGAGCTAGATCATAAAGGATCCAATGTCATGCTGAAATAGAGCTTTGAATCCAACAAAAGCATTTACCCAGTTTCTTCTGAGTGGATAATGTGCTCTCTGGAGACGAGGGGCAGCCTCCAAATCAATTCAGCAGTGGAGAAGCGGTGCACAATCAGTGTTTCATCATCACGGTGCAGTGCAGGCAGCAGCAAGAAGGTTGGACGAGAAGGGAGTCCTCCACATTTCTTAAAGGAGCCAAAAGTAAAGCTTTTTTTTCAATGTGCTAAAAATACATTATTTGTACCTTTTTCCTCGGATTATGAAACATAAACATTTTGAGAGAAAAGAGAATAAAATAGTGAGTATCCAGGTACCACTCCCAATCTGTGCCATGTTTGCTGCAGATGATTCCAGGGGAAGTTATAAGCATTGTGCAGCTGGTGTGGCCCCTCCGTACCGCACAAATTTTTTTTCCTGTGATTCTCCCATGAAGATAATCATTATCATGCATTTCGTGTTCGTGCTCCTACACAAGTGTTTAAAATTGTTTCTAGTTATCAAGAGAAAATTTTAAATATCTTTTAGATTTGAAAACTTTTTATAAATGATACCACACTGCATACATATTTTCTTCCACTATCTTTTTTTCTCAAGCAGCATGTTTCAGACAGTTTGGTGTTGATTCATCCAGTGCTACTTTGTTCGTTGTAATTGTCGACTACTATTTGCTCACAACTGTTTATTAACCTGTGGAGGGGCACTATTTATTTTGGGGGAAGTAAGGGGCTGGCAAGGAAAAATGCAACCATGTGGAACTTGATGTCAAAATCAGAAAAGCAGAAGCTGCAAAGTATGTTGTAACAGTGTCCATGAAACCAGGGCGTTGGCCTGCTTTAGTGTCAGCTTCCACGGGTCATCTCCCCCATCCTGTGATCTGTTGCTTAAATTTCTCTTCACAAAGTTGTACCAACCAGTTGCCTGAAATACTCACAGAGATGAGGAAAAATAGTACTTTCATTGTAGAATTTTGCAGAAGTTGCTATTAGGGCTTTAAATTCGATGAGGGCGTTAGGCTTAAGTGGTGGCGTATCTGTTTGTTTGGTGAGTATTTGTGACTAAGTTTCTGTAGCCCTATCCTAGTACATCTCTGTTATTTCTGTCTAAATTATTTTCAGGATTATCTTCAAAGATGAATGTTTATTGCTGCATTTGATGACTAACTGAGGTGGAAAACACTGATTATATCTGTTTGAATACATTATTTTCATCTTTCCCATTATCTCTGCCCCAGTGCACTTCAGGCCGTTTCAGAGAAATCTAACCTAGATCACTTGCTTTTCATATTGCTTTTAAGTGACAGGGATCTCTTTATTCATTGAGGTGGAACTTCTGCAAAATGCAGGAGAAAGCTCCATTCTTGGGGAACTGCTGCATGTCAGACACGAGGTAGATTTTCCCTCTCTCCTCTCTCCATCTAATGGCTTGTCTAAGTCATTCTCATTCGCATGTGGGAGAAGTGAGGGGAAAGGAGACTGAATACTTTATACAATGTCATACAGGGAGAGCAATGTGAAGTAAGTGTAGTTTCATCTGAGTTTAAAATTATATTTTTAACTCAAACAAGACAATATATTTTAGTTAAATGACAATGAATTTCTTTTCCCTGAATGTCATCCTAGTGTGTTTTGTGATGTGTGACCCAGCCTGGAACCCTCTTGGCACAATGGTGAAGACCGGAGGGGACTGATTGTTTGCCTTTGAACACTTTTATTCAAACACGGTTTTGCTTGAACTCGACAGGCATATTCCATGCAACAAAGCATTTTCTTTTTGAAAATTATTATTCAAAAAAATAGCAATGGGATGACATAACTCACAGGCTGTGTGCTTAGAAGGTCTACCCTGCTGCAGTCAAACTCAATTGCAGACATAAAAGCCAGCAGCCTGGCACCCTCCTTTGCCCATTTTCCTAATATTGCAGTCAGCCAGCTTCAGATCTAAGCAAGCCTGCCTCTCAGCCGTGGGTCCCAGGGAGGAGTGGTGTTTGCAGTTGGTCGCCACTGAAAGACAGCTTGATGGTTAGTGAACCAGATGTCTTGACACATAGGACGCTTCCGGGGCAGATACCCACCCACAGATTCTCAATCAGAGATATCTGCAATTAGCAAGACAGTGAGGAGAAGGATCTTGTGCACAATTAAAATATTTTATCTAATTCTTATTTTGCTGAGATATCAGATATTAGCCTTGAAAATTCATATAAAATCCAGTTATTTGCTAAAAAGTGAAAAACAGTTATAAAGAAGAGATTAAGAGAGTAATGTGATAAACTTGTCCTGGATTTGTCCAAAAAAAACCACCCTGCTTTGAGGCTAAAAATCACAGACTCTATGATATGGTTTAATGAACGAAAAGCATAATTCTCATGGATCTGAGCAGACTTGAGAAGTGAACTGAAGGTGAAAAAGTCCAATCACAATGAAAAAAGATTCTTCTAATGGCTTCAGCAATTCTACTATGTCTTGAGCCCCAGAAGATTTTGGAGTTTGCAGCTGCGGATGACAATTCCTATTCTTTTCTTTCTTTCTTTCTTTTTTCTTCTCAAACTGAATTTCAACAATGAAGCAAGTGATTGCAGTGTGGCAATAGACAAAAACTGTTTTCAGAGGATTGCCTGCTTGCAGAGGGCTGGGAAATCCATGCTTCCAAGTCACAAACAATAGGTCTTTTAACCTAGTGCTTTGCCCTAAACTGGGTGCTAAACACATTTCCCAAAATTGTCATGGTCCGACATATCAGGAAACCTACAATAAGAAAAGCTTAGCATAGCTTTCTGTGCTCCAATTAAAAAGAAGAACATTTTAGAAGAGCTTTCACAAGCTGGATAGCAGCTTCCTCCAATCTGGAATTGAAGTATGAGTCTCACTTTCACATGTATCCTCAGGCAGCAGGATCATTCCCACAACATAAAGATGGATGTGTGGCCGGGCTGCGTGGGGCACACTGGGGGAGATGGCTGGGATTTATATGGCTGAAAGAACATTCCCCAGGGAACAAAGACAATCACTTGGATTACTATTTCTCTATTTACCCAATCCTCCAATTAAGCTGTATGTTGAAGGAAAGAAATGATTAATTTCCTTCTGCCCTGAATATCTTGTGTGTTTTAATGGTATTTTAAATATCTTTAGAAATGGGACTGACCCCGGGTAGACAGACAAGGACATTGAAAAGTCATTCATCCATTCTTTTCAATCAACTGACCGAAAATACAAAGTCACAGCATTACTGACCTAACTTCTGGAGATACAGAAATAAATATAGGGGCGGCCCTTCCCTTGTTATTTATCAGGGAGGGCATATATTTTAGCATTCTTACACTGGAGCCAGTTAGAGGGTTTAAAAAACTGACCTTAAAATGCCTGAAGCTGTGAATAATCTCTAGGCTTCTCAGAGAAGGCAGGAGTTGAACAGATAGCAGTTGAATAGTAAAAAAGAGTAGGAGTTTTCTAGATGGGCAAGGATGGGAAGGACATTCTAAGCAGAAGGAATTGCATAAAGACACAACAGCATGAGATAATAATAATAACCTGTATTTACTCAGCATATATGCCAGGGCTAGGTTAAGCACTTTTCAAGCGCTATTTCTGTTATTCAATGAAATCCCCTTACAACACAAGTACTATTATTATGCCTACTTAAAATAGAATAAATTGAGGCTTTGAGAATTAAATAATGTGTTCAAGTCAAATAGCTAATAAGTAATGGAGGTGGGACTCAAACTCAGGTCTTATTTTTTATTTATTTTCCAGAAACTGAGCTCCTGATGCTATATTGTCACGTGGTACATGACCCAGCGGTGTGGAGTCAGGACAAAAAGAAGCTGCACATTAGGCAGGGACCCTCCAGCTGCAATACACAGATAAGTGGAGTGTTTACAGCACTTTGAAGAAGAGAGTGAGAAGACCATAGGGATGTTTTCGAAAGATTCCTTTTGTAGCAATTGTGCAGACAGGATTGGTGAGGAAGACTATGGAGAGAAGGGAAGCAGGGAGAATAGTTGGAAATTTCAATCCTGATGATAAGTAATGAGAGCTAAACAAAAGTAACTGCATGGAGATGGCGTGCGGAGGACGGATTTGCAAAATACATAGTGTTAAAGAGCTCTGTGACTTGGGCAGAGGAGAGAGGACTCAGAGAAATGCCAGTATCTTGCTTGGTTGGGAGCCTTGGTGAATTGAATGACCCATAACCAAGATTCTGTAAACAGAACAGCTAACAATGACTACCAATGATCTGCCGTCTGTCAGCATCAATCGCGTGTGGCGATATGATGAAGGGAGGTGAGCACAGGCAGAGCAATACGGTTAACCTCAGAGCTGCAGGAGCCTCCACAGAGGTCAGGAGAGAGCAAACAATACAAGCAACCCTACAACAACACCCAGGTCATACTCTATGAGGGAATTGGAGGGAGAACACAGGCAATGAGTGCTACAGGAGATCAGGAGAGAAATGCTCACCAGGGACTAGATTTATGGAGGAGATGGAAGGGCCGTAAGCTTGGAAGATGGGAGAACAAGTGAAGCAGTCAGTGTATTCATGCATTAAAAGTTGGAGTTCACCTTCCCTGTAGAATCTGTCTGCAGCATATAGATTAAATGGTACATTTCACTTGGATTGTAGAAATCCTTGAAGAGGCCATATTAAGTGATTTGTTGTTGTATATTTTCTGCCTAGTGTTTATATGTTTAAATTGTTTCCCTATTATTGTGAACAGTGCTGCAATAAACATACATGTGCATGTGTCTTTATAGTAGAATGATTTATAATCCTTTGGGTATGTACCCAGTAATGGGATTGCTGGGTCAAATGGTATTTCTAGTTATAGATCCTTCAAAGACTTAGAACCAACCCAAATGCTCACCAGTGATAGACTGGATAAAGAAAATGTGGCACATATACCCCATGGAATACTACGCAGCCATAAAAAAGAATGAGTTCATGTCCTTTGCAGGGACATGGATAAAGCTGGAAACCGTCATTCTCAGCCAACTAACACAAGATCAGAAAACCAAACACCACATATTCTCACTCTTTAGTGGGAGTTGAACAATGAGAACACATGAACACAGGGAGGGGAACATCACACACTGGGGCTTGTCAGGGGCTGGGGGGCTACGAGAGGAAGAGCATTAGGAGAAATACCTAACGTAGATGACACGTTGATGGGTGCAGCAAACCACCATGACGTGTATTCCTATGTAACAAACCTGCACATTCTACACATGTACCCTAGAACTTAAAGTATAATTTAAAAAAGAAAAGAAAGAAATTGCTTCTCTAGGCATTCATGTGCATCAGGATCCCAAGGGGTGCACATTAACATTGAAATTACCAGATTCCACCCCGGGGATTCTGAATCAGGAGAGATGGGGTGGAAGCAGGGGGATCTGACCCATTGACAACAGCTAAAGTGGTTCTGCGGCAGGTGTGTGAAGACCATACTTTGAGAAACACTGCTCGGGGACAGGTTTCATCATCAGAGTGACACCTAGGAACTTGCATATTAGAAGGTGTAAACATTGCAGTGGTCACTAGATTCTATGATAAAAACAAAAATTGTTTCGACATTCAGAGCCTTCAACTCCTTTAGATGCCTCTTTAATTCCCCTGGTCTTCACCTTCCTCCCTTCTCCCTGTCTCACATCTCTCCTCACGTTTTTTCTCTTTTTTTTTTTTTCTTTGCTACTTGCTTAACTCCTGGTTCCCCCTCACCTTCTCTGCATCCCTTTCAGAGCCTCTGCCCCTCCCACTATCCTGGTTTCTCCTTACATTTTTATTGTTTTTTGTTTTTCATTCCATCTTCTTTTATTATCGTAGTACCTATCTTGTGTGGTGATTTTTACATTGATTCGTTTATTGCTCTCTATTGTATTGGATTGTGTCAAATACTTTTTTTGCATCTATTGAGATGACTATATGCATTTTCTCTTAATTCTGCTGACACGGTAAATGGCACTAATTGATTTTTGACTACTAAACCAACTTTGCATTTACTTGCTAAATCTTTGCATTTTATTAGCCATGACATGGCATTTTACATACCTACATATGTGCGCATACACATGCGCACACTGAATTTGCTTATAAGTTTTAAAGTATGTAATATGTGGTATGTGTCCTTGAAGCATATTTGTCTACACTTCTTAGTTTTTGTAAAGCCTTGGTCTAGTTTTGATAGAGGGTAATTCTGGCTTCATAAAATTAGTTGAGAAGTGTTTCCTACTCCTCTATTTTCTGAAATAATTTTTGTAGCATAGCAATTATTTCTTTCTTAAATGTTGGATAGAATTCACCAGTGATGCCATCTGGGCCAGGAGTTTTCTTTTTCAGAAGGTTTTTAATTATGAATATGATTTTTTTAATTGACAGAAGTCTATTTTTTTTTCTATTTCTGCTTAGGTTAGTTTTTTAAATTAGTCTTCAAGAAATTTTTCCACTTTAATTTTTTAAATTTATTGGAATAGAATTGTTCATAATATTTTCCTATTATCCTTTTTAATTTCTGTAGTATCTTTCATGATGTCCTCTCTTCCATTCCAGACATTACTAATTTACATCTTATATTTAATTTCTCCATCAGTTTAGCTGGGGGGCTATCCTAGGTATTATGAGTAATGAGTTGTGAAAATTCTGATTTCTGTGTCACATGAAAGGAGAGAAGGTTAGCGCTCCCTTTAACAAAGCTGGAAGGGGCCCTCAGCCTGACACCACGCATACAGTTAAGGCATTGCCACCTGCTTTGTGGCATCAAAAGTAAAATATTTTTGGTCAGGTGTGGTGGCTCACGACTGTAATCCCAGCACTTTGAGAGGCCTTGGTGGGTGGATTATCTGAGGTTGGAAATTAAAGACCAGCCTGGTCAACATGGTGAAACCTTGTTTCTACTAAAAATACAAAAATTACCCAGGTGTGGTGGCAGCCACCTGTAATGCCAGATACTAGAGAGGCTGAGGCAGGAGAATTGCTTGAACCTGGGAGGCGGATGTTGCAGTGAGCCAAGATCATGCTACTGCACTCCAGTGTGGGTGACAGAGCAAGACTCTGTCTCAAAAAATAAAAAAATAAAAAATAAGATTTTTTCTTTTATAAATTCTGATTTCTGTTATCTCTTTCCCCTCAATATGTCATGTTTGTTCAAGCAAAAAATTTTCTCAGCTGGACTCAAGTTGAAAATTATGTTTTGCTTTGTTTTGTTTTGTTTAGTTCTGATCCCAGTTAAGATACTGTTTTTCTGTGGCTGAGCTGCTTTTGGTTCTTCAGCCAGAGATATAGGCAGATATGATGTTGGGAGTTTCTAACTGACTCCTTTTCTTCTGTCTCTTTTCTCTTCCCTTTTTTTCTCATTTTCCATTTGTGTCTGATTTCCCCATGGTCCATGCCAAAAACTGTGATAACGACAACTCTCCGTTCTAATTCTCTCCACTGGCTATGCACTACCCCTCCCAATCTTAGTGCTTCTGTGAATTCTCCAATGCCTTCAGGTATCTGTGTTTTTATGTTATGTTCAGAGTTTATACTTGTCAGTTACAGGAAAGTTGGTCACACATGATGCTACTTGGCTGTTACCAAAAACAGATCTACATATTTCTCTGCCCTCATTTTTAAAGAAGTTTATTGCTGAAAGGAGAATTTTAGCTTTGTTTTAGTTGGATTGGATTGGGGTGAGGTTTTCTTTCATTTGGTTCTTTAAAAATCTTGGTCTATTGTGTATTATCTTGCATTGCTTCTGACAAGAAGTCTGCAGTTATTCTTATATATCTGCCCCTCTGTTTATAATGTGCCTTTCTTCTCTTGCTTTTTAAAAATGTTCTGTTTCACACATTGTTCTGTAGAAATATGATTATAAGGTGCTTCTGCATGGCTTTCTCTGGGCTTATCCCGCTTAGGTTTTCTTAAGTTTCTTAGATTTGTGGATTGTAATAAAGAGTTTCACTCTACAGTTTGAAGTTTCAGTGCTGAGAGCTTTTAATCCCTTGGATTCCTTCTTCTTCTGCCTGCCTCTAGTAAAATCGATAAGAAAACCTGAGTGCTCCCTTTTTTGGTGAAACTTCACCCCTCCTCACTTCTTAGTAAAATCCCCAAGTCAGCTTCCTTTTCTCCCCTGTTCTTCCACGAACTTCTTAAAAGAACTTTTACATATATTTGTTCTTTTTGACACTTGTTTCTGGGGGAAGGATAAAATTAACACCACTTGTAGACCAGATTTGGAAACCTACCTTACTCTTCTTAGGTGCTTTGTTCTGTGAGTAATAAACCTTTTCACAATCTCATAGTATGTGTGAGGCATCATCAGTCTTGACATTTAAATAAAATTTTGAGTTGGGATCCATCCTGTATCTTCAGATGGCTAAAATACAAGTTTATGATTCTCAACAAATTTTGAAAATGTGTGTCATTATTTATTAAAATATTTTTCTCTTCTACTTTTGTATATAAAATGGGTGCATATAATATTGTCCCACAGTGCACTGAGCTTTCAAAAACATTTTTTGGTATTTTTTTAATCTGTATCTGTGCTTTGATTTCTATAATTTCTATTGCCTGACTCCAAGTTCTTTGATATTTTAATCCATTGTATTTAATATTCAATTAAGAGTACTCAGTAAGTTTTTTATTTTGGAGAACTTTAGCTTTAGAAGTTTCATGAGGTTATTTTCCAAAGAGGGTCCATGAATATCTTTACGTTCAGGTTATCCTTTTCATCTTTCAGCATACTTGTCCTAACAGTTTTACAGTCTTGGTTAGCTAGTTCCATAATTTCTGTAATTACTAGTTTCATTTGCATTGGCTTTTTTTGGTATGGTATGTGCCATAATGTCCTGCTTCTTTGTAAGCTAGTGATATTTGATTAAAGTCTGGATGTTATGACATTATGTTATTACTTATTTGTTTTTTATTTTATTTTATTTTATTTGGAGTCTCACTCTGTCTCCCAGGCTGGAGTGCAGTAGCGTGATCTCAGCTCACTGCAACCTCTGCCTCCCAGGTTCAAATGATTCTCCTGCCTCAGCCTCCTGAGTAGCTGGGATTCCAAGGTGTGCACCACCACACCCCACTAATTTTTGTATTTTTAGTAAAGACAGGGTTTCACCATGCTGATCAGGCTGGTCTTGAACTCCTGACCTCATGATCTGCCTACCTTGGCCTCCCAAAGTGCTGGGATTACAGGCATGAGCCACCGCACCCAGCCTGTTATTGAAGATTTAATATTACACTTTGTCATTTTATTTGAAGACCATCTAAAAACTTTGTTTTGAGAGGGATTTAAGTGATTTGTGGATCACCATGATTATTTTAAGCTTGATTTTAAGTTTTTTTGGGGAAGGTCTGGATAAATCTTTACTCAAGGCTTTATGTAACCCATATATAAAATGTGATGCTTCTGGAGCTTCTACTAAATAATCTGGGTACTCACTAAGGTCTTTTTTGCTCTGGTTGGTTTGCCTTCCAAGCATGCATGTGCTCTGGGAATTGATTAGCTTACGGCTTCTCTGATTTTCTTTTTTTGGCCAATTTTGTAAAATTTTACTTTGTGCATTTAAAATTTAGACTTCAGCCACAGACTCAGTGGGACCTATCCATACAAAGATAGAATCTCTTTGTCTAAAAAGCTTCTTTCTCTTTGGTACGCTGTTTTTCAAATTTCATTCACTTGAGCTGTCTGAACTACCATTTCTGCATTCTCAGCTCAACAGTTTTTCCATTCCCTGCTTCAGTTCTTCCTCTCTGCGACAAGATCCATAAAATGCCACCAGAAGAAAACCAAAAGATAAACAAACACAAAAACCCCTGAGTAATCATATGGCTCAACTTATTTGTTTTCCTGATCTTAAAAATCACAATTTTAAGTATTTCCATGACCAATATCAGAAAGAACTTTTACATATATTTGTTCTTTTTGATACTTGTTTCTGGTGGAAGGATGAAATTAACACCAAGAACTCTTTCATTGTTGAAAATAAAAGTTTTTAGATCTTTTATTGTAAGGGCTTTAAAAATTGTTTCAGACAAATAGAGATTTAGGTTCCACCTAAATTTTAACCATATTTGACACTTCCAATGAGAGCTCAGCTGAGACGGTGGTAAAATAAACAGAAACCTTCACACATGGCTGAGTTCACAATGCCCTGGCTACAACAAGCTATAGTCTGTTTCTCTATCTGGCCTACAAAGAGGTGTGTTTATTGTTTGTAAAACAATTGCAAAATCTGTTTCACAAATATTAAAATTTAAATGTTGGCATATTATAATTGAAGAAATGGTATTATTATAAGAGACAGAGAGACAGGATAACATGAAAACAAGATAGAGTTACATACATATATATAAAATAAACCAGTAAAATGGCAACTACTATAGAGTGATGAGTTTCCACATATCCTTTTGAATTTTTCTTGAATGAATGCATTTCTTGCATAGTAAAGTGCCTTTTTAGAAAATGGTGCTGGAACCTCCAGATATTCACATGGGAAAAAAAGTAACTTCACCCCTACCTTGTCCTACATACAGACATTAATTTAAATTGGATAATATATTTAAGGGTGGCCAGATCTCACTTCTTTTGATGTCAAATTTCAGGTAAATTCTATTAAATTATTTAAATCTTCACTTAGAAATAAATAGAGTTATTAAAGTATGATGGGGTGATACGCAACAAATAATCAAAAATAACACAGTGTTTTGACCACTGGAGTGGTGAGAAAGTATGTATGCTGGAAAGGTCTGTCTGGGTGTATTGAAGACAGTGCCTGAAGAAGTCAGATATGGCCTCTTAGAGTGGATTCTGAATAAGGGAAGGAGTTAGCCAAGTGGATAACGGAAGAGAGGAGCATTTTAAACAGCAAACACCATGGGCAACTGTACTGAGACACAGTATCGCACAGTGGTTTCTTTGTTTTGAGGTTCAGTGTGTGTTTCTTTGCCTCTTACTGGGAGCTTACTCTGGCTGAGCACTATGGTAAGATGCTCTCATATAGCCCCTCTTCCAATCATAAAAACCACATGTATTTCGAGGTTATTCCATCAGCATCTGCCCACCTCACTCATACTAAAAGGAAGTCTGGGGACTGATGGCAATTCCCAAAATGTCTTTATCACATTTTCTTTAAAAGATGTTGTAAGTTTTTTAATATTGTCATATGTTGGTACACAGAATGTTCTTAGATTATTATTTTATATTGTGAAGAGGGAATTACATTAGTAATGGCAAGCCCTAGAAAGGTAGTTATGTTTCTGACTTCATCCTGTTATTTGCTTTAATATCACATAATATGACCCCTCCTTGTATTATCAGGAATCAGATTTTCAAAAAAGCAAATGTGGTCTCTCAAATCTTTTTAGCGTGATTAATGGGAAAAGAAGTACTGAAGCAGAAAGAAAGTCTAGCATGTGTTTCTGCCAAAGAAACAGAAGCTGTCCTGCCCCCAGCCATGCCTACCAGCCTCAGCCAATGCACAGCCTACTGGAATATTCCCATTCCATCCAAGTCGGCCCCGGGTCTTACTTCAAGGTCGTAATGCCAGGCTCAGATGCCTCCCCCATCCATAACCCTAAGTACCTGCTATCAAAATTCCTCCAACAGAGAGGTGCTTGAGGTGTGTTGCAAGAAAGCCTTGATGAAATCCTGGCAAGGAGAATTTTCACCTAGGTGCAGGTTCTGGCCTCACCTTGGAGCCAGTACAGCAGACCATCTGTCTCGAGTTGTCAATCCCTCAGATCTTCAGGGATCAGAGAAATGGGCTGGTTTCATTCTGATCCCTGTGCCAAGGTGCCTCCTGACATACTGAATTGAAAATAACACAGTGGAATCTGCACAATGGATAGCCCCCAGTGACGGAGTTTGGTAAATTACTAATTAATTTCTGTATCTTCTAAATGTTTGCAAGGAATTATTTACAATCAGGAAAACAGTTAAAGATTTTTTAAACAATGAATGTAGTACTGATGCCATTCCCTTTCCATTTATTTCATGATTATTTATTTCCTATCATATTAGTTAAAACATTTTAATATTTTCACTATACTTTTGTTTCGAAATTCTAGAAGAAAATTATGTAACCAGGCATTGAGGAATTCAATACTACCCATGCAACTTTTAAAAAGTCTGTGATCTCCTTGTTAGGAGCAGTTTCACATGTCTGTAGTTTTTTTCTTTAATTTTACATTTAAAAGTTGTTTTAAGTAAATATTCTATACAAGAGAAACTCGTTTGCCAACCGATACGTCACAGTTATTTTATATCTGTGAATAAAGAAATGATATTAAGGGAATCATTTTCTCCTCTGATTCCAGATGGAAGGCAGTATCAGTGCATACCATGTCGCTGTACTGGTTCAGACAAAGACAACATGATCTTAATCACTGTAAACATGTATTTCATTATGATATTCAATTTTAAACTAACTTTGGCAGCAATTCTATGATCAATCCTGCACTAAAAGATAAAAAGTAAATATAGCATGTTTTCTATCTTCAAGAAATGTATTATTAATTTTCTAACTAATATGATAGGCAGCCCTCCCAAAGCAGTTTATATAAAATGATATGCGACCTCACAGCACTGTGAGGTAAATCTACTCATTTCTGTATTTGTTCCTATTTTGGAAAACTTGTTACTTTAACCTTTGATATGATTTGTATCTTTGTTTTGTAAACAAATGAATTTAGCTTTAAGCATTTTACCTCAATAGGTTTGATTTCTGAAACAAAACCTACCTCATCATATGGTAACTGCCATTCAGTAAGGTCAGATATTTGAACCCACTTTTCTGTTCTTGGTGCTTCTTAGTTTTCCTAAACAGATTTTCAAGGATAGAGGATGGAAAGAAGAGAGGGGGAGAAAGAGAAAGAGAGAAAGAGAGAGAGAGGAGAGAGAGAGAGGAGAGAGAGGGGAGAGAGAGAGACTCAGCTCATTCCTGCTGCTGTAGCAAAATGCTTTAGATTGCAATTTATAAAGAAAAGAAACATTTCTTACAGTTGTAGAGAATGAAAGTCAGTGCCTGGTGAGGGGCTGCTCCTTGTTTACTGTGCTTTCTCTGCATCCTCACATGGTGGGAGGAGCGAAAGAAATGAATGCTGTGATCTTATGTGGCGGAACAGATGGAAGGGCAAAAGGGCCTCGCTGTTCCTTCCAGACTTTTAAGGGGTCCTAATCCCATCCACCAAGGTGGAGCCTTCATGACCTAATCACCTCCCAAAGGCCTCACCTCCTAATATCATCACTTTGGGTTTTGACTTTTTACATAAGACTTCTGGAAGGACACACATTTAAATGATAGCAGAGAGAGAGGGAGAATGAGAGAAAGAGGGGATATTTGTGGCATCAGAAACAGAGGAAGGAAAGGGAGGGAGGGAGGAAGGAAGGGAGGGAGGAAGGGAGGGAGGGAGGGAGGGAGGGAGGGAGGGAGGGAGGGAGGGAGGGAGGGAGGGAAAGGAAAGAGAAGGGAAAGGCAGGGCCAGGCTGGGAAGGGGTGCAATGGGGTAACCAGTGATAAAGCAGTTTCAAGCATTGATTAATTTACATATTTGTTTATTGGTTTTTATCTCCAGCCTGAACTATAATGGGGCAAACGATAAGTGATTGATTAGTCTGTATAGTATCCCAGAAATAAAGGCAGATCTCTTCAATGTTCTCCAATCTATTCAATGTTCTCTATAATTTACTCTTTCCAAAAATGCCTGATCTTCAAATCTGTTTGCTAACCAACTCTACACGAGGTGAAAACTATTTCTAGCACCAAAAGACCATCATCCCAGGCATTAACAAAGACCAGAGAAACCAACTTAATGTGCTGAAGGACAGCAAAGGTATGGCCAACAGAATTAACGCTAGACATGGGTTGGTATCACTCCCCGCAGATGAACGAGGAAGAGAACAGGACGTTGCAGGTTGGAATGACTGAAACAGGCAGTGGTCCTCTCTGATTCTAGTGATTCTGGCCACAATACATGATTGGAATTTTATTTGAAACTCATCTGTGTGTTTTCTTTTCAATGTGGATTACATTTTAGAGAGGAAGAAAAAGGATAAACATATTTTGCTACTGTTAGGTATCAGTGCCTGTCCCTGCTTCATCGGGCAAAATGAACCAACATCTCCTTTGGAGCAAATAAAAGCTCTGCTTTTCGCTCTAGAAACTGCCACACAGCCATTACCTCACAGAAATAAGCCAAAGGGAGAATTAGTCAAATGCCCTTTTCCCTCGTTTCTCTGTTTTGCCTATATTTTTTACCAAGAAAGAATATCCTAGATTGAATTTTTGCCTATTTTTTTACCAAGAAAGAATATCCTAGATTGAATTACTTCATCCAAAACTATTCATTGATTAACTTTCTTTCCCTGGGTTCTCTCAGACAGCACCATGCATTTATCAACAGGATCAGGATGAAAGCACAGAGAAAACCATTTTGCTTCTGTGCCTGACTGTACTAAACACAGGAGATAAAAATGTGAGTGACACTGGCAAGATCTTTGATAATGGTTTGGCTGTATCACCACCCAAATCTCACTTTGAATTGTATTAATTCCCATGTGCTAAGTGGGGAGCCAGGTGGAGATATCTGAGTCATGGGGGCAGTTCCCTCCTACTGTTCTCATAGTAGTGAGTACCTCTCATGAGACCTGATGGCTTTATAAATGGGAGTTTCCTGCACCAACTCTCCTGCTTACCACTATGTGAGACATCCCTTTGCTCTTCCTTCGTGTCTGCCATGATTGTGAGGCCTCCCCAGCCACATGGAACTGTGAGTCCGTTGAACCTCTTTCCTTTATAAGTTACTCAGTCTCGGGTTTGTCTTCCTTAACAACATGAGAACAAACTAATACAACCCTACCCTCCTGAGGCATAGAGCTTAGTGAAAGTTACAGACAATTAGAGTAATTATCCCACAATATTCCAGTATTTCAAATATGTAATTGTAAATTATTAACTGTTAAGGAAAAAATAAGCAGTGATGAGAGATCTTGGCTGCAAGTGAGAAAAGTCTCCTGTAATGTGCTCTTTCATATGCAATCTGATGAGTGAATAAACCTTAGTTAAACTGCAAAGGGTATAGAACCCTCTAGAAAGAGTCAAGCCTGGCCAGGTACAGCAGCTCACACCTGCAATGCCAGCACTTTGGCAGGCTGAGGTGGGGGGATCACAAGGTCAGAATTCTGAGACTAGCCTGGCCAACATGATGAAACACTATCTCTAGTAAAAATACAAAAATTAGCTGGGCGTGGTGGCAAGTACCCTTAATCCCAGCTACCTGGGAGGCAGAGGTTGTAGTGAGCCACGATGGTGCCACTGCCCTCCAGCCTGGGCAACAGAATGAGACCCTGTTTTAGTAAATAAATAAATAAATAGAAAGAAAAGGAACATCAAGTCTATGTAATGGCTTTGCAACAACAACAACAAAAATCCTCTAAGAAAATGACAGATTGCTTTGGTTACATCAAAGATAAGAAAGTTGCACCAAATATCAGAAGTTGTGAGAGGCCAGATGACGGAAGCTGTGTTAACAATTTAGGTTTACAATCTTAAAAGCAAAGAAGTTTATCCAGAGCAATAAAATGATCAGATTTTACCTTTTTAAAAAGTCACCCTGCTACTGGGCACAGAGTAATGGGAGAAAGAGGACTGGTCCTAAAATTGACCCCAGGGTTGGACCCAGCATCATGTAAAGGTGTTGACTTTATTGCTCTGTCCCTAACCTCAGTGCATGGATGGACCACCTAGCATCATCCCATTGCTTTCCCATTTGCCGACTCTGGTGCAATTTACAAATAATATATGGCAAATGGCTTTACCATCTTCATGGTACTTTTTGGCAGCCTAGTCCCAAACAACCCAATGTCCGGGTATGTGAGATTGCTGCTTCCATTGAGGCTAAACCCCAGGGAGTCTTACACTGGATCCTTGTTTTCTGTATGTCTAAATCTGCCTGGTTGGCTTGAGATCATCCAATGCCTTCATATTTCTGAGTTATTTTGTTGTGGGTTTATCTGTTGTAATTCAGGCTTTTAGGTTTTTGACCCCATGCAATGTCTTTCTATACAGCTGTTTCTTTTCCTATTTGCAGTTATGTTTAGAAGTGATATGCCTTGTCTTCCAACATTTCCTCTTCTTTTGTTCTTATTTTGCCGTGTTACTTATTTATCTTTTGTTATGTATTTTCAGTTTTCCAGTTTTTACCATCTGGCTAATTCTAAGGTATATATTTTGTTTTAAAAATACTATTTCTACTCTGAAGACTTCTAAATATATATCTCCAGCCAAGAATTTTCTTCTGGACTCCAGAATCACGTCTCCATTGCTTTTTCCACTGGGACCAGTTTCACGCATTGCAAAATTAACATGCGTGGAACTGAATTCCTGCTCTGGTACCTCCCCTTCTTCCCTCTGTCTTCTGGATCTGAAGAAGCATTCTTTCCATGCATCAGGTTTCTGAGGCCAAGATATCTGGACATCCCTTCCTCCTCATGCCCATATCCAATCCATCAGCACTTCCTGTGAGCTCACTCTCCAGATCTCTCTAGTAGCCACTGCCACAAGCCCAGCTCAAACCATGGGCATCTTTTGCCACCAATTGCAGCTTCTTAGATCATCTTGTTGAACCTACTGTTGGCCTCTTCCTACTAGTTTTCCACGTGGAAGTCTGATCAATGTAGAAGTGTAAATTAGGATTTTAGAAACAGTATTTTAAATAATGACTTCATTAAGTTTCAACATTACCAAGATGAGTGAGAAAATGAGAAACAGGGAGCATGACTGTGAAGGGGAGGAGCTGACCTTCAAATGTTGCTTAATTTGCCCACTTCCGGCCACTTTTTTGGAAAGTTGCATTTTAGAAATACCTTGTGTAGTGCACTGCCTGATAATTCAGACAGCATACTTTTTGGAGTTTATTTCACACAGTTTCACAGAGCGAACAGTCTGAATGCATGCCACCATATTTCCTGGAATATGGGTCACACATTTAAGCTAAACCTCTTTGCCATATGTTACCTCCGTGTGTCAATTTGCTATCAAGAGCTTCTTCATCATGGTCCTATGGTTTCCTCCAAAGTAAAGGCAGCAGTTATCTCTTTTAATTACCATTCATTCATTGTTGATTGAGCACCTACTGGTACGGCAAACTGTGCTTTTTGTATGTATAGGAGATACAGATATAAATAAAGTTCAGTCACTGCCTTTAAGGAATTTAGAATTCAGCGGGGAGATGAAACTTGTAAAAGTGCCATATGCAATGATGTATGCAAAGTTGAACTGAAGTTCAGAGGAAGGAATGGCCACTTCCAAAGCTGTTAGAAAGGGGAGCTGGAAACTCTATGACATGATATTGATTAGACATTCCAATCTCACTCTTGGCTTATTGCTATTTTTTCTTTAAGTTACTTTACAAATGTTTAGAAAATAGCTCAGCATATGTCCCTGCCCAAAAGTTCACCCACGATATTCCATGTTTTGAAAGCTTTATATTCTAAAATAGGCCACAATCATAACTGCTTAATCCAAGTTACAATTACTCCTTAATGAAATCAGCTTTCTTAATTTATAAAGAAACTCAAGATCTAAGAGTTCAAATTTATTTCTGCCTTCCAGAGAGAGGAAGATATTTTTAAAATATTTCTCTGAAAATAAAAATATTAAAGTTTAACAAGAGTTTTTACATCTTCCCAACTCCATTTTTTTAATTGTTATTCAAAGGTCTTTAAGGACCTAAGGGTCCTTAAAGTACATGAATCATAAACTGGTCAATACAACTTCTATCATTAAGGTAGAATATTCTACTTTAACCCATGATGTGAAACCACAGGACTAATGCATTTATTATTATTTTTGAATTATTTCCTTTTATTTTTAGATGCCACATAATAATTGCACATATTGATGAGATACACAGGGATAGTTCAATATGTGTCTACAATTTGTATATGACCCCCATCTCTAACCATATACAAAAAATCAACTCATAGATTAGAGACTGAAATGTAAGATCCAAAACTATAAAACCATTAGAAGAAAACATAGGGTAAACACTTCAGGATGTTAATCTAGGCAAGGTATGTCTGAGATTTCAAAAGCACAGGTAACAAAAACAAAAACAGACAGATGGGGACATACCAAACTAAAAAGCTTCTGCACAGCACAGGAAACAATCCACAGAGCGAAGAGACAACCTGTAGATTGAGAGAAAATGTTTGCATACGATTCATCCAAATTTCTTTTTAAAATATTGTGCGAGTTCAGTGACTCATACATATGAAAGTGTCGTGTAAACTGTGAAGAACCAAATCCACTGTGTGAAGAGTCCATAAGCCAGCAGGATGACAATGCGCAGAAGCGATGCCTTCCAGCCAGTGGAACCAAAGAAAAATGGATGAGGAAATACTGTCCTCAGTGTCATAATCACAAAGGCATGCTTGCTATTGTATTTTTGTCCTTCTTTGGGCTAATATTTTCCTCTTTAGAATAAGATTTACTGGACTATTTTATCCCTAGCAGAGTTTAAAAATGGGAACATGGGAATCATTATTTGGGGTAGAAGGTAGATGCATAGGAGGATCTCACCTATGGATCTTACCAACTCCAGCATGAACCATTTGGAATGACTTGCCTGTAGAGTCTAAATGTGTTACTGAGAAATGTGAACAACAGAGCAGTAAGGCTTAGGTGAGACCAAGTGCAAGGTTAAGACACAAATTTAGGCAGTGCTCCTGAGCAGCGGCAACCTCATTCCAGTAATTCATTTTTGTATACTATCTCAAGACCTAAGAGGCTGCACACAATTTGATTTGACCTCTCTGTTTCTGGATTTATAAAATTTGGAAGCTGGACTAGGTACCCAGTAATGAGTACAATCATGAGATGCTGATTCTGGGAAATACTGGCAGTTAAGCCATTCTCTCCTTTCCTACCTTGATATCCTTAAATGCAGCATATATGGAAAACAGTCATGTATATATAAACAGACGCTCAAACAGTACACCTATATGGTGCAAACCTCAGGTAAGCTAGATGAATCCGTTAGGTAAAACTTTTTTTTTTTTTCAGAGAGATGTCCTTTAACAATTGCCACTAGCTGCATTCCAGTGGAGGAGCATTAGCTGTAGTTCAATAACTAAGTCCTTGTTAGTGTCCTCCACACCTGTAGGTCTGGCTGGTCCTTCTGATGAGCAACTAATCCCACAGCTCTTCCTGTTGTCCTGGAGAGTGACTGCCTGGACAATGCCACCCAGAAGTTCCCTGAGTGCAGGTCACAAATGATGGACATATAACCTGTACTTTAAATAAGATTACAGAAATGTTTATTTAAAACTGTTGAGAAGACTATCGAGACTTTTTTTCATGACGTATTAACAGACTACTTTTAACTTTCTTCTTAGTCACATTGGAGAAACATGTAAAGTATACATTGGGTGCTTCTATGAAGTGATTATGTACCGTCACTAACATTTTGTCAAATAATAATGATCGCAATGATTAAAAATTTGCATCAGTGTGGGACTTTACAGGGGTTCTAGCATTCTTTATTATTATTTTATTGATTTGATTACAAAATCCCTGAGTGCATTGATCACGCCTGTTTTGTTCACCAACTTGTAACCAAGTCCCACCTCAAGGCCAGTAACTATGTCTTCACTAAATAAGTTAATGGTGGTCTCCCGACCTTGGAAAAGAGATGCAAATTATTTCCATGGTAAACAGGAGGCAACTCTAGCTCCAAGATGCTGAATGGTTTTCCCCTAAAGCCTGGTAAATGTGGGAGTGGGATGTGTTTGATTGCATGGCCAAGCCTTGAGATACTTGGGCAAATGCAGCAGGATGTCTGTGCAAAGCTCGACCACGATCTACTCAAAACTTCTGCCCACTTGACTCAGTTATTTCTACTTATTCCCATTAGTTGTTTTGTCATCTCAGTCTGCAAGAAGTACCAGTCTTGTCCTGCTTATAGAAGACCAGCACAGTTTTAGAATTGCATACCCATAAGACTCAAACACACCTGCCACGTAAGCAGAGGCCCTGGTTCTCCACAAACTGTCCACGGCAGCAGGGGACACAAATTTCCACGTCAATTTACCCTGGAATTGCCTTGCACCAAAGCCAGAGGGATTTCTCATGAATGGAGGTCCAAAAGCTGCTTGTCTGAGGCTCCAATATTTTGTATACACAATATTTGTTATTGCTTGTATCAGTGACAACATTTGCAGATTGGCAAATTGCATTTACATTTGGATTTCGAGCTTCTATTCAAAAATCAAAATACTTGTCAAGTTCGGGTTCTTTCTCTTTCAGAATTTAAGTAGGAATCACATCTCCATTATCTATTCTTCCCACACTTCCTGCCATTTTCTATGATCGTATTCTAGGGCCACTTATTCATTTACATTAAAGGTTTGGGCTCTTACCTTTGGAGTTGGCTGCCTCCTTGTTTCTAAAAAATCTCCAATAAAAAGCTACACTAACTTCTGAGTCTTCATTTGCTCTCAGTTAGCATATGAGTAGTTCAGCTTGGAAAATAATTTGAATTCAAAGGACTAAGCTAGCAACAGCTAGCTGGTGTAGTTCATGAAATTTACATTTCTACATCCTCCTTTTGAGTCTACCATTATGTACAAGGTTTTAGGCAGTTTCTGCTTCCTTATCTGAAAGGTGGGAGACTGGCCATCTTTACGCAGCCTGGTACCCTGCTAGAAGATCAAAGGAAAATGCAGGCAAATATACTCTCCGGAGGTTTCTTTTTCCCCCATTTCTTTACATTCCACCTAGCTTCAGAAAATACTGACAGTATTACATGTTTTGTGACTATTAGGCTGGGCTTTCTCAAAATGTGGGCTAGTGACCACCTCTATCAGAGTCACTTGGAGTAATTAATTAAAAATGAAACCTCCTGGACCCATGATCAAACTCTTGGAATTTTGAGCTTCAGAACCCATGTCTTTAACAAGGTTTCAGGTTGGGTCTAATGCAAATGAACGCTGAAAAGCGTGGCCAGCATTGAATCTGTAAATTACTTTGGGCAGTATGGCCATTTTCAAAATATTGATTCTTCCTAACCATGAACATGGACTGTCTCTCCATTCTTATTTCGTTGAGCAGTGGTTTGTAGTTTTCCTTGAAGAGGTCCTTTACGTTCCTTGTTAGTTGTATTCCAGGTATTTTATTCTCTTTGTAGCAATTGTGAATGGCAGTTCATTCTTGATTTGGTTCTCTTTAAGTCTGTTATTGGTGTATATGAATGCCTGTGATTTTTGCACATTGATTTTGTATCCTGAGACTTTGCTGAAGTTGCTTATCAGTTTCAGGAGATTTGGGGCTGAGAAGATGGGGTCTTGTAAATATACAATCATGTCATCTGCAAATAGAGACAATTTGACTTCCTCCTTTCCTAATTGAATACGCTTTATTTCTTTTTCTTGCCTGATTGCTCTGGCTAGAACTTCCAATAGTTTATTGAATAGGAGTGGCGAGAGAGAGCATCCTTGTCTAGTGCCAGATTTCAAAGGGAATGCTTCCAGTTTTTGCCCGTTCAGTATGATATTGGCTGTTGGTTTGTTGTAAATAGCTTTTATTGTTTTGAGATATGTTCCATCAATACCTAGTTTATTGAGGGTTTTTAGCATAAAGAGCTGTTGAATTTTGTCGAAGGCCTTCTCTGCATCAATTGAGAAAGTCATGTGGTTTTTGTCTTTGGTTCTGTTTGTGTGGTGAATTACGTTTATAGACTTGTGTATGTTGAAGCAACCAACAAAATGGGAAAACATTTTTTGCAATCTAACCATCTGACAAAGGGCTGATATCCAGAATCTACAAAGAACTAAAACAGATTTACAAGGAAAAAACAAACAAATCCATTCAAAAGTGGGCAAAGGATATGAACAGACACTTTACAAAAGAAGACATATATGAGGCCAACAAGCATATGAAAAAATGCTCATCATCATGGGTCATTAGAGAAATGCAAATCAAAACTACATTGAGATACCATCTCACGACAGTTAGAATGGTGATCATTAAAAAATCTGGAGACAACAGATGCTGGAGAGGATGTGAAGAAATAGGAACACTTTTACACTGTTGGTGGGAGTGTAAATTAGTTCAACCATAGTGGAAGACAGTGTGGCGATTCCTCAAGGACCTAGAAATAGAAATTCCATTTGACCCAGCAATCATATTACTCAGTATATATCCAAAGGATAATAAATCGTTCTACTATAAGGACACATGCACACAAATGTTCATTGCAGCACTGTTTACAATAGCAAAGACCTGGAACCAACCCAAATGCCCAAACGATGATAGACTGGACAGGGAAAATGTGGCACATATACACCATGGAATACTATGCAGCCATCAAAAATGATGAGTTTGTGTCCTTTGTAGGGACATGGATGAACCTGGAAACCATCATTCTCAGCAAACTGACACAAGAACAGAAAATCAAACACCACATGTTCTCACTCATAGGTGGGAAAAATGAGAACACATGGACACAGGGAGAGAAGCATCACACACTGGGGTCTGTTGAGGGGAAATAGGGAAGGAACAGTGGGGGCTGGAGAGTTGGGGAGAGATAGCATGGGGAGAAATGCCAGATATAGGTGATGGGAAGGAAGGCAGTAAATTACACTGCCATGTGTGTACCTATGCAACAATCTTGCATGTTCTTCATATGTACCCCAAAACCTAAAATGCAATTAAAAAAAAAAAGAAAAAGAAAAGCATGGCTATAGAGTATTATCCCTTCAGGTCAGGATAGTCTCATCACATAACGTCAACACCCGGGGCCTCTCAACACCATCTATCCCCTCCCTCCAGCCCATCTGGTGTAGGTCTTGCTCACACAGCTCTGAGTTGCTGTGAGTTTCAATGGCTCCTCTTAGTCTCACTACGTTAAGGAACCCTCACCACCCTGAAACACTTCAGTTTGCCACAGGGATGCCTCCAGAGTGAAAAGCTCATCCCTTTGCTAGCTTGACTAAAACCATTCATCAATGGCTCTCTTAATACTCTGTTGATGAAAAGAGTCAAACTCTGTAAAATATTTGAAGACATTTATTCAGAACCAAATATGAATGACCATGGCCTGTGACACAGCCCTCAAGAGGTCCTGAGAACATGTGCTCAAGGTGGTCGGGTGCAGCTTGGTTTTATATAGTTTTGGGAGGCATGAGGCACCAATAAAATACATTTAAGAAATACATCGGTTTCTTTCAGAAAGACAGGACAACTCAAAGTGGGGGGTGGTGGGCTTCCAGACTATAGGTAAATTTAAACATTTTCTGGTTGACAATTGGTTGAGTTTATCTGAAGACCTGGGATCAAAGGAAATGTTTAGGTTAAGATAAACGATTGTGGAGAACAAGTTTTATTGTGCAGAGGAAGCTCTCGGATAGCAGACTTCAGAGATAACAGATTGTGAAATGTTCCTTATTGGACTTAAAAGGGTGCCTGGCTCTGAGCTGATCATCTCCTGGATCTGGAAAGGAAGGAAGGAATGAAAACAAAGGGGAAAAGGGAGTCTCTATAGAATGGGGATGTTTTTCAACAAGAGGCTTTGAAGTGCAATTCCAAGGTATGGCAAGGAAATATATTTTGGGGTAAAACATTTTGATTTTTTCCCTTGTTATGCCAGAGTCAGATTGGAAAGTAAATCTGGATACACGGGATTAAATAAATCCCATCTGATGAGAATTTTTGGTTTGTAGGTATGACTTCCCAGACCCCTTAGAAAGGAATTTGGGCAAGATAAAAAAAAAAAAATCAGAGTTTAGTCCTCAACCCTGAGCACAAAATTCGAACATTTTAACAAAGTCTGCTTCTAGCCCACCTCTCTCCTTTACCTCCTGCTACCCAGCACCAGCCCTACCCATCCTTCTACTGACTGGAAGCAGCACTGGACCCTCAACTTCAGGCCTTCGGTCAGTTCTTTTCATGGAGTGTGAGTCCCTCTGTCCCACTCCCTGACTCTAAAGAAAACCTGAACCAAAGCAAAACAAAGGAGAAAGGTTTTGAAGGAACTAAGTGAGTGTTACTTCACTTGAAGTCTCATTTTAGGGTTTCAGTGCCTGAATCCCCCTCACCTCCCACACACAGAGCATCAGCTCGGTCGGGTCACCTGCCGAGTCCTCCTGAACTGCCCTCTCAGAGTTCACGCAGCCTTGAAATCAGGTTTTGCTTGCAAGTATAGTACTGGGCAGCCTGGGGTTCTTTTAATTTTGTAGTCTGCTCTTTCTGCAGTGCCTAGCAGAGTTCTTGCAACATTAATGAGAGGGAAGGTAAATGAATTGGGATCTGCAAATGGGCCAGTCAACAAGAGAGGAAGCTGGCAGTGGGGAGCTGAATAAATAAACATGGGAGCAGCACAAAGCGGAACACGTCTGGCTTCTTGGTGAACACGTGTGGGTTCTTGGAGCAATTGAGGGTCAGAACAGGAAAGACCAGAAGAGGCGGGATCAAGCAGCATGGTAGCAAGGACCAGGTGGGAGGACAGCAGGTCAGGGGCGCCCTGGGGGAAGCACAGGAGGCAAGCGAGTCTCCATTTCTAAATCAAAGTGGTTTCCATGTTTCTTTATGTCAACTGAAGATGATTTGTTTTTAGATTTTCTTTCTATTTAGGCCCTTAATCTTCAGTTATTGCTTTCAGCTGAATTCTAAAATTGATTTTCCTTTTAATTGGAGACCTTAGGGTTGATGGAGACCCTCCAGTCATGGTTCTCACACCCCAGGGTGCATCACCATCCCCTGAAGAGCTTGGTAAGAAAAACAGAAATTACTGGACCTAACCTTGGAGTTTCAGTGGCTCTAAGTCAAGGTCTGAGAATTTGCCTTTTTAACAGGTTTCCCAATGTACCTGACACTGCTGGCCTGCAGACCCCAGTTTGAGAAACACTGCACTACGGTACGAACTGTTTACTTTTCCAGCAATATTAACTAAGCCGAGCAATATTTATTTGGGGGAAAGTATGTGGAATTCTACTAATGGCTCAAAAGCAGATGCAGATTTCCCAAGAAACTCAGTTTAAGCTCCATGGCCATGATTTTCGTTGCCAAGACTCTCTCTGTACCTAATTTTGAGCTCATACAATTATATTTTCTTTCTTATAGATCCCTGCCCCCCCCAGCCCACTACCAAATATTTGTATAAGCTTCAGGCTCCACATACTGCTGGCCTACCCTTGCTCCAAAACTATGTATATATATGTTTAACTTAACTCTCTGGAGAGCTTTAGGTTTTCTTAAGTAGCCAAAGTCCTTGCCTATCTGTTCTTCCCTGAAATCAGATCAATTTCACAAGGCTTTCAGCTCCCATCTACTTTGGAACACTCTCCCTCTAGAATAGCTCACAACCTGGCTCCCACTCTCTCCCCTCTCCTGCTGTTCTCTCATTTCTCCTCTGGCCTTTGCTATTGAGCAAGTTGCCTCCACTGAATTTCTGCTTTTTCTATAGGGTAGTAGCATGTTGTGTCCTTCTGCCTCCATTAATTTGTCAGCAATTGTTATTGATTCTTCAGCCTAGCTTAAAAAGTGTAGTAGTAATAGTTTAAGCCATTGTTAACGTGTATCCCATCTATTTATACGTGAATAACTACCTTCCCACAATGGGACATATGCTAATTTTGTATAGGTTGATTTTGCTGATATTCCTGGATTTTTGCTGATGTATTATGTGTCAGTTAAATATATCATGATAAAAGAAAATCAGAGCTCAATAGGAAGAACATGGTCTGTAATGGAGAGAGCAGAACAATATTCTCACAAAGGTTTCGAAATATCTTTAAAGAAGTGTGCTCTAGGAGCAATAGGAGTATCTGTATTACTGTCTGACAAAATCTGTGGAGCACCTTGTCAAGGACAACAGCCCAGAATAGGATCAATTTAAAACACGCAATTATACAATATGAGTGTAAGACCCCAAAGTTCCTAAATGACATGAGCACATGCAAGCCTTCAAGACAGCAGCAGCAGCATTATTAAGAGAGCTATGTAAAGACATCTTCCTGGATCAAATGTGCCAGGATTGTTCCGTACTTCTTTGTTTCTCTGTTCCTTCCCATTTGCTCCTAATTTCTGCATCGAAGCACAAGGTAGAAGGAATCTGAGCTGAAACTTTGTTTCTGATCAACTACAAAGAAGTTTTCTAGCATCTGTTGAGCTCAGCTAGTAAGCACAATTTATAAAACAGGGAATGACTAACCCCTGTAACCATTTTAATGACCCTAAAATAAAGTGGTTAGAGCAACATCTGTCCCAGCAGCTGGGTTCTCTGCATGAGTGGGCAGAGCGACACATTGGGACAAATTCTGTTCTCCCTTTTGACAGAAACAATTGCAGCAGATCATTTTTATCGTAATCAATTTAGGTACAGTTTCTTGGAAACCATCTGTGTAGTGTTCATAGATTGTGCTTAAGAATTTAAATGTGTATATTTTTGGTCGCTTGATGTAGCATCTGCTAATGGCCACATAAGTTCCACTTTTTATGCAGAAAGCTGTTTCCTTGTAAAGGGATTAGTAGAATGACTACTTGATTTTATCCTTTTAACTACCCAATAAGCTTCTGCAGTTTGAATGACATTCGCCACAGTGTTAGTTGTAGAATTAATTGCCTAAAAAAATAAAAACTGGAATTGGAATTAAAAGACCAACAAAGGCTCAGTGAAACATTTTAATGTATTTCTATCTCTAGCTCATAATTTTAAATTAATATGGTTGTGTATGGGCAATTGAAACCAAAGAAAACCATAGCTTTTGATAACAACTCTTTTTTTCCCCATCTTTTCCAGTATTCATTTGTGGCTTTATAGCTATTAGTTAAATAACGTTATGAAGAAACCAAATGGCTAAATCAGCCAACATTGACTTTAGCTTTGAGAATAATTTTAGAATCATGTTAAAAGAAAATTGCTCTTAAAATACAAGATAATGAAAACTGAGTGGCTTTGGTGCAGATATAAAGGACTTACCTTAAAAAATACTGTCAGCTATATTTTGGGGATGAAGTGAATTCTATTAATGTACCTGAGTCTTGACAACACATTTTGAATAGAGAGATTCCTAGTCTTGCTTGAGAATTACTCGTGAATTTAGAAAAGATATCACTATCCACGTAATCTAGAATAATGTAGGATTTTCATAGTTTGGAAAGAAATGTTTTTTTTTCAATTATTATTCTCTGATAACAGGCATGCTTGGCCTCTTCTCTACTCAAAGTATTTGAAACCACTAAACCACAAACCTAACTAGATTAACAACTGGCTAAATAAATAAAGAAAATAATACCAGAATTCAAATTCTATGAGAATATACGTCTTAAGCTTTGCTTTCATAATTTTTATTTTCACAGAATACTAAGCAGAAACTTAGAAGGAGTACATGTAGGTTTTGTATTCAACCGTAAAAACACGTATTAAGTGCCTACTATGTCTGTGTGAAGTGCTGGAGTTATACGTTGCGTGAGAAGCAGTTCCACTGGTGAGGTGTTCCCCAGCTCGTATAGAGGAAAAAGCAGTCTGGAACGGGGGTGCTTTCCTCTGTGTTCTCAGGGTTCTATGAAAGATGTGCCTCCATTTGGCACAAACATTGAGTGGTTTGTGCAGCAATCAATTGGATTCATCTATTTTCCTTTCATTCCCCTGTGGTGAACAGTCTTGGTTTTCGAAAGAGTAAGTAGTGAATTGCTTGTGATTGTATGCAGGTGATCCTGATAATCAATTATTATTGTTTATTAAGTTGGTTGTATGGCTTTGCATTAGGTAATTGAACCAGTAATAGAATGTGAAATGAGGACGGCTAATAATGTTTCTTTGTTAATTTCTGTCCCTGAAGTTTGCAAATTGTGTACTCACCAAAGCGTGAAGAAAGAAAGAAAGATGGTGGTCACACCGGGTTGAGTTCAAAATAAGCACAATAGAGGGGAGGGATCACATTTTCCAAGGAGGGTTTTGCTATAGATAATTTGAGTGTATTTCAGGAAACATATTAGCAGAAGTAATTTATGGTAAGTTCTGAATATGGCAGGAGGTGAGATTACTTCAAGCATGTGCCATTTTTGGCTCCCTGGTCTAGAGAAGTTCTTTCTACCCAAACTATCAATCAGCTAAATCATTTTCAAACTTAATTAGATGAAAGAATTTGGTCCTATGATTTGAATGTGCTGGAAGGTGTCCAGGCTACTAGAAACGTTATTTCAATAATACCCGTCTATGCCATCTGTAAGAATCACACCAAACAGACTTAATGCAGATGAATATAATACAAAACAGAACCTACAGCCGAAGAGGGAAGCAGAGTTCATGCAGACATACACAGACACGCGTGGACACACATGGGCGCACACACTCCTCGGATCCTGTGGAAACACACAGTGACAGGTAGGGGCCACAGACAAAGTGAGCAGCAGTAGGCAGGAAAGAAACTTAAAGAAAAGGCTTCCTCCATTTTGAGATCAACATTCCTCCAAAAATAGTTTCATATTTCAAGCTTCCAATTAGTCTTTTCTCAGATTATCTTTTGGGATGTGGTCCTTCGGAAAAGTACATTTTCATTTAGATGGATGTGTGTGTGTTTGCGTTTCTAAGTGTGTGATGTCAATATTCAGTCATAGTTTAAAGCAGTGGTTCCTTTTTCAGGAACAGAAATCAAAGGTTGTCTGGTGCTTTTCTAGAAAGACTTAGGCATACTTACCAGCTTAGACCTGATCACCCAGCATCTTCTGGGGCATGTGAGAGATTTGATACATGTAATGTGTCTACACAGACGTGAATACTCCCAGGTAGACAGAGATTGGCACCGTGAGAATGCCTGCTATGGCTGTTTATGGAAGGAAATACTCCTTTCAAATGGAAGATTTAGGAAGTCTTTGGATGAGAGAGATGATGTTTTGGGAAATCTTTCCTTGAAGAAGGGGTATTCTACTCGAGATGTACAAGATAGGTAGATTTGGACTTGCAGGTGATGAGAACAAAAGAAGCAAGAGCTAAAAATTCCTGTATCTTCTTGCCTGAAAGTCAGCAAGAAGCTGTTATTAGTATTTTTTTTTTTAGACAGAGTCTCGCTCTCTTGCCCAGGCTGGAGTGCAGTGGTGCGATCTCCACTCCCTGTAGCCTCCACCTGCCAGGTTCAAGCAATTCTCCAGCTTGAGACGGGGTTCTGCTGTGTTGGTCAGGCTGGTCTCAAACTCCTGACTTCAAGTGACCCACCTGCCTTGGCCTCCCAAAGTCCTGGGATTATAGGTATGAGCCATTCTGCATGGCCCATGTTAGTAATTTTTAATAGCTGAGGGCTGAAAACACCACAGATTTTGAGGAGATTTAACTCACTTAGAGGTTCACTAAGGGCTGAGGTGCCCAGGATTCCTGCTGCATGAGTTTTTGTTTTGTTTTTAATGAAACACTGTGCGAAGCATTGATTCTCACACAGCCCTGTTCTTGGACCAGCAACATCATCATCACCTGGACATTTCTTAGAAACATAAATTCTTGGTCCCTCCTCAAAACAAAACAGAAGCTCAAGGGATTGAGGCCAGCAATCTAGGTTCTAACAAGCCCCATAGGTGTTTGTGGTGCTCTGTAAACTTTGAGAAACAGCATGAAATCCTGCTGATAAAATGTCCCTTCTGTTGGCGGAACTTACTGATCCTTACCTTTCTTCCTTATACGGTCAGGGCCAGGCCATCCCGCCTTTCATGTGCTTTCACAGAGAACTCTGATAGGTGCTCATCACTGATTATATTTTTAGGGGGCTTTTAGTAGTTAATATTACTAAGTATGTTTACTGCTTTGATTTATAAAACAACAAAATGTGGCAATTCAATGAGCTGGTACCATAAGGTCAAAAATCATGTCTTTGCCCTGCTGAGCTCATGACAGCCCCTACCTTTAAGGGCCTTGGTGTTAGGGAAGGGGGAATCCAATAGGTGCTCAGGTGCATGTGACACACAGGCTAATTCTAGAATATATGTGGTGCTCAAGCTCTTTGCAGCCTCATCCCTTCAGTTAAACTACAGGACCCTCAAGGGATCCTTACATTCCTCGTGCAGGGTAGTTAGATGAGGTCAGCAGCTCTTCTAAAGAAGTCTGTGCGGCTGAACACTGACTCAAAGCCGTGTTGCACTGGGTTTTGTTCCACAGTGGTGAACTTGAGTCGAATGGCCTTCTGTGGCTTTCCCTTCTGATGCTCTGTTCCCTCCCACTGGGGGCTGGCCCTATCAATTAGGTTGGTGCAGAAGTTATTGCTGCATTCACCATGACTTTTAATGTAATGGTATGTTCTTTGGGTGCAGTGGGACAGAAGAGTGATGCTGTGCACTGAAACCATTACCCTTGCACTAACCTTCTGTTCCCTTCTACTTGGGGCTGGCCCTATCAGTTAGGTTGGTGCAAAACTAATGGCTGCTTTCACCATGACTTTTAATGGCTAAAACTGCAATTACCCTTGCACCAAACTAACACATATAAAGGCAAGCTGCTAGTGGAACTGAGCTACCCCCAGTTGGAGTGAAAGAATCTTAATGCTCAGAGTGACCTTGAAGAATGTACGTTTCTACCCACTCATTGTTCTGATTGTCAGACCAAAGGCAAGAAGGTGAGGGAGCTTGGCCAAGGTCAATTGGATGCCAGAATGCAAAGATGGCAGCCAGTGAGTCGGCAGCTCAGTGTCATTTTCCTCCAACGTCCGCCTCCTCGAACACAGACTGTGCCAAATGGCCAAGAGCAAGATGAGAAGCTCGGTTGTTTCCGTAAACAAGTAGGTGACACAGTGCCCAGAGCACACAGGGAACAAGAGGGAGGGGACCCCCACACCCCACCCAAAGGAAGTAGCTCTAGCCAGCCATGGCTATGTGAAGACACTGGCCCAGGGTTGGCAGATCCTCCTTTTTTTTTTTTTAAATGTGAAAACCTCCTGGTTTTTAAATGTTGTCTCAAATGAAAAATGATCGTATGAGATAAATAAACATGTTTATAGGTCTGATGGGGGCCATGGGCCACCGGTTTGAAAACGCCACCGTTTCAAGTGAAGTTGGGCCCCACACTGTCTTTTCTCATTTTTTTCTCAGTTCACTTAGTTTGAAGCCATCCCTTTTCCAGCCCTCCTGCCTAGAGCAACATCTGCTCTTATCTCTATGACCTACTTTTGTTAGCACCATTCTTTTTGCCTGTTATGTAGAATGTCTCTTCCATATCTGGTCCGACTTAAGTATCTTTTGAGATCCAAGTCAAGTCACACCGCCACCGTGAAGCCTTCCTGGGCAGCCTATACTGGTTAGGGATCCTGGCATTCTCAATAAACACTACTTCTGGTGCTCAGCAAACAGTCAGTAGCAGGGGTGGGTCTACACAACAGATTAGAATCACCTATTAGAGGACCTGAAGTTCCAGTCTCACCTCCAGCAATTCTGGCTGAAATGGCGGGACGTAGGATTATTTACTTGTTTGTTTTCTTTTTTTTTGTTCTCCCTAAGTAATTTCATTTTGCTGGAGTTGAAAAGTTTTGAGATGGATAATAATAAGTTACTCCTGGGCATATTTTGATTAATCAGGTAGATCATAACAACAACAACAACAAAAAAAAATCCCCACAAAGAGCAGGGAGGAGATTTTATATTTATATTTTACTCACAAAGGAACTGGTACAATGCCTTACCTATAATAGATGTTCCATTAATCCACATATCAACTGGCAGTTTTATATTCCACATATGGCCAGTGAGCATGGGTTTGGCCTGAGTTGTTTATACTCTGTAACTTCCTATGTTAAGGATTCTTGGGTTTTGACGTTGCAAAGCATAGTCCATGCATGAAATGGTTCAGGACAAGCAACTAGGATCGTTTTATCCAAAGCTGTTGCTTCTTCTCTTCTTTCTGTTTTCTGGTCTTAGCTGATGACTCTGGTCACAACAGCCTCACATAAACACTACTGGAAGAAGAAAGGGCTGTGCGTGCTACGGGGGCGATGGAACAGAAGGGTGATGCTCTGCACTGAAAGCTTAGAATGTTGTCTACTGAGTCCTTAGAGTGTTGTCCCCTTTTTGAACCATTAGCCTGGTCCCAGGAATGAATTCTAACAGCAGACATAAAATGCCAAATTAACTCTGGGTATGCATAAATATTTCTTGCAATGTTACCTGTGATAACTAAAATTAAACAGCCAAAATTTCCAAATCTGCATGGTAAAATATTATGTGTGCAGCCATTAAAAATATTTTAAAAAATTCTCACTGGACTAGTATGCAGGTTGAATTGATTTTATAATAATAAATTTGTTTATCTATCAAATCAAACACATATGTATTGAAAGCTACCATGTACAAGGCCCAGAACTATGATGGTCATAATCTACATGGTATATTCCTAAATATTATAAAATGTTGCTGCTTTTATGAAAATATCTCACGTTTTTTTCATCGTATTTTCTGAGCTGATTTGAGGAAAGCCACTAGAATGTCTACGTGGATTTTCTATTTATTTTTAATAGTTTCAAAGTAGCTAAAATAGCTTTTATTTTCTTTTAGGTTTCTTTCTTTGGGCTTATTTTCTGGGTAAGTTTCTTGGCAAGAAATAATTTGGTTTCTTGGATTGTAAAAAGTTATATTTTCTAATTCTATTTAATGTTTTTGTTGATAGCTTGGACAGCTTAGAGATGAGGAAAATGGTAGGAAACAAACATCACTATCAGGTTTTCACCTTGAGCAACTGGCTAAATGGAAGAGACTTTTAAAAAGATGGGAAAGCCTGTAGGTAAGCAGGACTGGGGATGAGAGTGTGAGGTCATGGGTTCTACCTGAGGCATTTGAAGTTTGAGATTTCTGAGAGACACCCAAACTGAAATATAAAGGAGGCAGCTGGCGTTATAAGTATGAAGACATGAAACATGCATTGGAATCACCAGTCTAGATCTGGTATTTAAAACTGAAGGCGTATTTGAGATCACACCTGTAAAGTGTGGTACAGAAGCTACTAGAGGAGAAAAGTACTTAAGAAAGAGCTCTGAAGTGTTCCAATGTTTAGTATTTGAGAAGAATGGAAGAATATATATAGCTTCATATACATGTTTAAACATATTTATATACATATCTCATCTTATACATTATTATTTTAAAGTACTTAACCCATTATTTTTTGTGTTTTCTTTTTTATGTGTCTGTGTCTGCACTAGAATGTAACTCAGTGGCAAGTATCTTTCTCACTCACCTCTGTATCCATATTGTTATTTCATTGGATGCCAAGTAACAGATGGATAAATAAGTGACTCAATGAATGAAAGACAGGAAGATGCCATCTAAAATACTAGCAAGTATGATCCAGGGGCATATACAGACATTTTATCTTTTGACATAGAAGTTCTTATCCCAGCAATACAGTTACCATTCAGTGTTAAAATAGCTTACAGGGCCTATTATAGTCATATTATAGATGAAGTGATGAAAGCAACATGGTCATCTTGGTAGAAAGAAAAACATTAGAAAAAATATACTTGTTTAAAGAACCATTGATAGCAATCTAGGAATAGAAGTCTGATAAAATGTAACTATTCAAAATACAAACAAAATGTTATATGTAATGGCAAAATTTTAGAAGCATTTGTATTTAAATTAGGAGCCAGAGATATGTTCCTGGTATTATAATTACCATTCAGTAATCTTATCCAATGCAATAAAACAAGAAAAAAATAAAAACTAGAAGAGACAGTAGAATAATAATTTGCAGGTATTTTTTAAACTCATCATCCCAAGAGTTTTCATGGAATTAAAAAAATATGTAACTGAATCTAAAATGCATAGATGAAATTGAAGGTACAAATTAGCAAAAAAAGTTTGGAAATTTAAAAAAGCAAGATTGTAAATTATTCAATAAAATATTCCTCAAGAATTTTTAATAAAACTAAAGTAAAATAAACAGCATTATATTGATAAAGAGATAGACAAACACATTAGCAAAAGTAAACAGAGATTTTGGAAACTAATCAAAAGTGAAGGTGAGAACTTTGTGTGTTTTAGAGATCTGGTGAAAGGATATATTTTTTAATAAATGACTTTTGGAAAATTGGCTTTCCTTTTGACTAAAGAGATGAAAATTAGACTCCCAAAGTTATATGCAAATGTGTTCCACACACATATATATTCCAAATGGATTAAATATGTAAACCATGAAGACAATATGTTTACTGTGTTAGAAGAAAACAGAGAAGACTACATCTATGACCCCTGAGTTAAAAAAAAAAGTCCTAAACAAGAAACAAAATACACAACTCAGTAAGAAAATGATTAATCAATCAGACTACTAAAAATTAATATCTATATAATAAAAGGAAGTTATACAACAAACAAGCCAAAGCATGGAAGACATTATCTACAAACCCAAAACAGCCAGAGGACAAATAAGCATGTAATTGTACAAATGCCTATAAATCAACAAGAAAAAGAAACTAATAAAAATGACCAAAAGACATGAAGAAGTATAGGAAATTAATTATAAATTAAGATGTACAATAATGCACAGTCTTATTTGTAATCAGAAAAATATGCCAATTAAAGCAAGAAAAAGATGCCAATTTTAGAACCATTAGACTGATCATCATTTAAACATATGACAATATGAAACGTAGGTAAAGATACGAGGGAGAAGAAAACTCACAGACACTGATGAAAGTACAAATGTGTACAACCGCTATCAAGTAATTCAATCACTTGATCCAGTAATTCAGTTTTAAATTTATACCTTAGGGGAAAACTCTCGTATATGTGGGCCAGGAATCATGTACAAGGATACTCATTGAATCACTGTTGATTCAACTATTTAAATGCCCCTCAATAACGGGATGCATATGTACACTGTTTTAATATCTTTGTCCTGTTACTCTACAGCTCCTAAAATGAACGGAACAAAGCAACATTGATAGATCTTGAAAGCATTGTTTATGGAACAAGCAAGCAGCAAGGAGTTCCACAGAGTACGATTCCATGTATGCAAAATCGAACACCAGGCAAAGAATCCCTCTTATTCATGAGGACAAAAGGATGTGGTGAAGTGTGAAAACACGAGCTGGAGAGATAGACATCAGATTTGCAATAGGCATTATATCTGGGGAGGGAGAAAGGCGAATGGGGACTGTGTGAAATACAACTTTATCTGTAAAATTCTATTTCTGATTAAAGTCATCTGAGCTAAAATTAGCACCATTATTTCAGTGTTGCATATGTGACATTTTGTTATGTATTTTCTACCATGTATTTTAAACACAGAGAAAGAAGGGGAGGCAGAGTGGGGGCTGTAGTCCAGGTCAGTTCAGATATACAGGGACTGAGGACACAGCTCAGCTCTGGCTGAGATCTGCTGTGCTTGATCAGCAAAGCAAGGCAGCTGACCAGCTGAGTGGACCTGAGAGACTAAGCTGTGACCTGGGGCTGCGGTCCCCAACCTGTTTGGCACCAGGGATTGGTTTCGTGGTGGGCAATTTTTCCACAGACCTGGCACTCAGTGTGACACTGGGATGGGGGCGTTCAAATACATTGTATTTATTGTGCACTTTATTTCTATTATTGTTACATTGTAATAGGAAATAATCATACAACTCACCATAATGTAGAATCAATAAGAGTCCTGAGCTTGTTTTCCTGCAACTGGCCAGGCCCACCTGGGGGTGACGGGACATGGTGACAGATTAGCAGGCATTGGATGCTCATAGAAAGCACTCAACCTAGATCCCTTGCATGCAGGGTTCACAACTAGGTTTGTACTCCTATGAGAATCTAATGCGGCCGCTGATCCAACAGGAGGCAGAGCTCAGGTGATCATGCAAATGATGGGGAGCAGCTGTAAATACAGCTGAAGCTTTGCTCTCCTGCTGCTCACCTCCTGCTGTGAGGCCCAGTTCCTAGCAGGCCATGGACCACTACCAATCCATGGCCCAGGGATTGGAGACCCCTGTCCTAAGAGACAGGAGGGCTTGTATGCCTGCTGGTTGGAAGAAAGCTCCCTACAAAAGGCCCATCTGAGATGTATTCAGTGTTGGCCATGCAGTGGACACCAATGATGTGCCATAGTGTGGGTAAGACTGGCTGGTTCAGGAGCTGAGTGGAGGAGAGCCTGCAGAAATAGGACACTAGTGGTTCTACCTTATAACAAAATAAACAGCTTCTCTATTTCTAAGGGTGATTATTAATCACTAATATGTTTCATTCCACATATTCCTAAACGTTGAAAAAATCCTTTGAAAAATCTTACCAGAAATATTTGAGAGGGGCCATCAGGAAGCTGTCTGCAAGACTTTAAGGGTTCAGAGGTGATAACCCGATTCTTAGTATTTATTGATACTTGGGTTGGTGCCATACCTCCCAAGCAATAAGTATTCTCTATTAGCTCTGAGCCATAGCAGATGGTGAGTAGTTTAGAAATCTGATTTGTCTCTAGCACTGTTTTAGGGCAGTGGCTTTGACAGGTCAAGTATGATGCTCAGCTTTGATACAGAGCTTGTCACTGAGAGGCAGGATATTTGGGTGGCAATCATTCACGTGTGTAGAGGGGAAACTGGGTTCTTGCCCCTCACACTGCCCTTTTGCTGAGCTGACTTTCCAGACTTTCAGCAGCACATTACAAGTCAGAAAATGGGATAGTTGTATCAGTTATTAAAATGTTTAAAGGTCTATTTGTTCCTGGAGAATTTATCCTTTAGCCTCCATGTCTAGTCATATTTGAAATATTCAGGTGGATCAAGTTGTGCCCACAAAACAAAGTAAGTTAACACTGACATGTCCTCGGCTTTCAGTAAACGGCATTAGCAGCTGTGGTGCTGGACAGATGTCGCGGACACTGGACTGTGACGTTTCATCTTCTCACCATACAGATATATTTTTTATTTTTTTCAAATTCATATGCCAGAATATGTGTTGTTTTTCTTGAAGAACTGACTTTTTTTGTTCTCTTTCACCGTTTTGTGTGAAACATAGGATTTATCTCTGGAGTCAGGGTGCAATTTGGAGTTGCCAACATAAACTTTTTTGTGTTGCATGTTCTTAAATAAATTACTCCCCCTGCCTCAGTTTCCTGATTTGTTTAAATGCATTCCTAATAGAGTCTCTTTTTGTACAGAGTATTGTTAGGGATCAAATGAGTTAGGACATGAGAAATAGTTAGAATAGAACCTAGCTTGTTACATGCATTCAATAAATACCCATCACTATCAGACAGAAAGTGATTAATGTAATTAACATATCACCTATTTTTTGGTTTGGTGACTGCATGGGCTTCATGACCTGAGTGTTTATGTGCTGGCTGCCCCAGCCACCTCATACTTTCCAAGGCATTGCTTAGAGCATCTTACTTTTAGTTTTCCATCTAAAAAATTTTTTTTCAGTGCCCTTATATTTTCTGAATATAAAGGATTAGAACAGAGTGTGTACGTGTGTGTGTGCGTGTGTGTGTGCGTGTTCCTATGTTCTGGAAGTGTCCAGAAACAACGCCTGAGTAAGCAGCATCACCACTCCCGCTCACTTGATGCAAATACACAAGGAAATCCCACTGAGGACAGCCACCGGGCACCTCCTGGCACACGAACCCCAGGTGCTTGAAAGCAGGGTCTTCTTGTAGGCCCATAGCAACCTTCTTTTTGGTGAAAAATAGGTGTTAAGAGTTAAAAAAAAAAGTCATATACATTAGGCAAGACAGTGAGGGGCATGGGTGAAGAGTTGAGGAGGAAAAGAAGTTGCTATCTCTGAAATATTACATAAAAACTGATCATCGTAAATTCTCACAGAGAAATCTCAAGGTTAGGCTGTGATCATCTCAGGAGAAAATGCACTTGGTGAAAACCCGGAACCTGAGATTAACCTAAAACTTTCCTACAATTCAGACCTTCATCCATCACGGCTTTCTAAGCCCCAGTTCTCTAAAATACTAACAGCAGAGTTCCCTCTCCAAAGGTGACTAAGGATTGAGAGGAGGGCATAGACATGATTCCTAAACTCAAAAAAGCAATCACATAGAGGAGGTATCATCATTAGGCTCATTCACATTATTATCATCAATTTCTTTATTGCAGTTGTTTTCCAGAGGGTGATCTTTTTACAGCTGAAGACAAGCTGAGCCTGTAACTTCTCCCCAAAATGCAGGTAGAGCAGCCTTCTCCATGCTCTTTGGCCAGAGACATAAAAGGAGTGGGAGAAAAGAACACTCCGGGAAGGAAATTGTGCAGTGGGAAGCTCTGCAATTGTCCCTGCCTGTGTTCGCTCACAGCCAGCCTGGCTTAGGGTCATTAGCTTAATGAGCTATTGTATTTTTTCTCTTTCTCTCTAAAAAGTCTGCTGAAACATCCTCCCAGGAGCCAAATGAGGAGGCGAAGAAATAAACAGCAGCTGATAGCTGAGGGAGCTTAGCCAGAGAGCTGGTCAACTCAGGATGTCTGGGGTGTGTGTGTGTGTGTGTGTGTGTGTGTGTGTGTGTGTGTGTGTGTGTGCAGGAGTAGGGATTTAGGGGAATATGGACAGACAGACCTGTAGAAGAGGTCTCTCACACTGCAAGTGGGAGCAGCCTTCCAAAAGTTATGGGGACCTGCCTTAGAGGTGGCTCTGGCTTTCAAGGAAGTAAAGCAAGACCACAGCTAAAGTGAGGACGTGAGGTGATTTCCCTACCACAGTGATAAAGAAAACCATGGCACATTCACCCACAAATGAGTCTTGTCTTTAAATGTGACATTGGCCAAGTACAATGTTGGCTTATTTAAAGTGTGAAATAAGTTATCAGACACATGTGATAGTAGATTTCGAGTGCTTCTTGAAAGAATACATGAGCTTCTCAGTGGCCAACTGTATTATTCCGTCTTCATACTGCTATAAAAAAACTGCCCAAGGCTGGATAATTTATAAAGGAAAGAGGTTTAATTGACTCACAGTTCTGCATGTTTGTGGAGGCCTCAGGAAACTTACAATCACATGAAGGCAAAGGGGAAGCAAGGCACCTTCTTCACAAAGTGGCAGGAAGGAGAAGTGCTGAGCCAAGGGGAAAGCGCCCCTTATAAAACCATCAGACCTCGTGAGAACTCACTCACTATCAGGAGAACAGTATGGGAGAAACTGCCCCCTTGATTCAATTACCTCCACCTGGTCTCTCCTTGTACGCATGGGGATTATGGGGATTATAAATCAAGGTGAGATTTGGATGCAAACACATAACCATATCACCAACTATGGAGGCAACAGGGCTAGAAGGAATCCAGGAGGACAGAGCTTGGCCCTCACCAGGGGCCAACCCTTATCCTATCACAGACATCTTCTCTCCATCCCCATCCAAGACCAAGAGACAACATTTGGGGAGCTTCTATTCCAGTTGTCTCCATAATGCTTTTTTACCTGATGTAAATGACAGAACCTCATTGTAGGAGATTGGAAAATTAAGAAAAATACAAAAAGGATGGAAACCACATTTAATCTTAAATCCTAAAAGGTTATTAACATCTTGATGTATTTATCTTGGATTCACAGTCTCATAGACTTCACAGTTTGCATTTCCCTCCACAGGACATTTTAGCAATAAATTTCCACCAAATTATTCAAGTTGAAATAACCTGCTCTGCTACGAAGTTACCATAACTTGTTTAATCATTGCTCTATTGCTGAACATGGATGCTCCCCATTATTTTATCATACACGCCATAGAGTGAATCTCTGCTTCTTAGAATATACATTTTGCCAATAATGCTGGCTATTTCTTTGCCGTTGGTTACTAGAAGTGGGATTACGGGGTTAAAGAATTACATTCTCAAAATCTGCACACAAACACACGCACGCACACTCCACCTGCTTCCTGGAAAAACCGTACAACTTTTAGCCCCTTCTGATGTATATGAAAGCACCATTTTTTCATCCTGCCTTTCCAATGACGAATATTAAAATTTAAGCATAATGTTTTTATTTTCAAAGGCCCAAAATGGTATTTCATTGCTTGGATGGGAAGCTATATTTCTCAGAAACAGGCTTTTGAGCTGCATAATGAACCAGGATTAAGTGGTGAAGAGGGTCCTCCAGGGAGAAACCCCGGAGACTGCCTGGGGAGCTGCTATGCGTGCACCCCCCTATCCCACCAGGATTGTGCCAGGCAGGAGCAGCATCCCCAGGAGGAAGCCATGGGAAGAAGCCTTCAAGAACCCTGGGCAAGGGGAAGCCTTGTGGCTTTAGAGGGAAACTGGGAGCTGGTCTCTGATCATGAAAGCTGTGGAGCCTGGGAAGAAAGACACCTGCTTACTGACCCTGGGTTGGATGCTTTCTCTCCTACCTTAGAGTGGGATGAGCTTCCCTCTTGCTCATCCTGATCCAAAGACAGGAGAGAAGGAGGCTTGATTTTGAGTTTCACTTCCCCTTCCTGTGTCCCATATGTGTTCATCGGCTGGGGTCCACCTCCCTGGGGCATCTCCTCTGAGCTCTTATGTCTGCAGAGCCCCTTTCTCTTGGAGCTCTGGAAGCACAGCCTTCTTGACTCGACCTGTGGCATCACTGATTTTCAGCTCACTGCATCTCTTTGAAATGTCACTAAATGCCTTGAGAAGCAAACATGTCTTATATTTCCCTTTTCCCTAGCACAGTGTCTGGCACATAGTATGTGATGAATAAATGAACACAGCTAAGGGATTTTCCACATCCCACCTGAATGTGACCTTTTTCCGCCATGGTGTGCCCTGCTCACCTTCTTCAGCACAAGGTCGCCTGCGGCTCAGAAGCAAGTGCTCTGGATGCGGGTGGTGCAGGGCAGCTTGTTTCCCTAGGCAACCTGCCTTCTCTTTCAGAAAGCATTTCTCATTTGCAGTTCTGGGGCCTGCAACTTTTGCCATATGTCGGTTGTCGCTGCCTTCATGATCCCAGCCATATTAATGTTATAATTAGAGCCAGTATTTATACAGACTTTCTTCTGAGCAGCTCCTCGCGCTTTGCAGGAATGATTTACTTTCTCTTCCCTGCATTGCTGGTTCAGGGATATCATTACATTTTAGATTTAGGGACAGATTGAGCGAGAGAAACATGCCAGAGACAGAAAAGTGAGAGGAGCAGATACCCACCGAGAAGTCACCCTATGGCTCCGAGAGGCCAGCACCGCTCTTGCCTGTGGACGGCTGATTCCAGGGTGAGATTCTCAGCCCACAGTTGTCACTGTGATTTCTGAGCATGCTTTTTTTATTTTTTATTTTTTATTTTTTGAGATGGAGTTTTACTGTGTTGCCCAGGCTGGAGCGCAGTGGCATAATCTTGGCTCAATGCAACCTCCATATCCTGGGTTCAAGCAATTATCTGGCCTCAGCCTCCCAAGTGGCTGGGATTACAGGCACCTGTCACCACCCCCAGCTAATTTCACTGTGCCCAGCCCCAGGCATGCTTATTTATACTACACTCATTGATTTCCACTGGGATATCTTCTTGAACCACTACTTTTTCTCCATTGTGTTATTGAACAATATCATCAGAAGGATCTGAAAGATCTTAATATGTTGTACATTGGTGAGTTTTGGGTAAATTATCAATAGTGAACAATCCCTGATCACCATGCCTCAGTGACTTATAGCAATCAAGGCTCATTCCTTGCTCGAGTCACAGGTTGAGTCATGCAGACAGTCCTGCAGACAGCCCTGTTCCTGGTCATGCTCTGCTCCCCGTCTCTGGAATGAAAGAGCAGCCCCTGTCTGCTCTGCTCACCTGGCAGAGGGAATGGGCACCTGCTGGAGAAGGGGGCACATTCTTCAGTCTGTGGGTGGGCATGCATGTGGGGTGTGCCACATGCATGTAACAATATACACAGCCATGGGCAGGGCATATTGTTATTTTATAGGGTGGACACAACTCACAGGGAGCTGGACTGCCCCTGCCCTTCTACCCTGTGCTGGCTGCTGCCTCTCTCAGTTCCTGTGAGTTCTTTCCATGCTTTGTTTCCAGTTCTATATTTTCTCTCTCTTTCCCTCCTTCGCTTCTTGTTTTTAATCTGGTTCTGGTTCTGGAACCTTGTATACGTTCTCTCATTCTCTCTCTCTCTCTCTCTCTCTCTCTCTCTCTCTCTCTCTCTCTCTCACACACACACACACACACACACACACACACACACACACAGTCATACTGAGCCTCCTCCTCTGACTTCAGGGTTTGCATTAGTTCTTTGCCTGCTTTAGAGATTATTTCTTTAACGGCTTTCTACCTTGTTCCTGTCAAAGTAAACCACCCCACTATTTTATCTTGCAGATAATCCAAATAATCACTTTCTAAGAATCTCAGTATCCTTTTTCTAATTGTATGAAATTAAAAGCAACAGAAATGCCCTTTTCTGAATCTGCTTTCTGCGAGCAGCTCACCAGGCAGCCCGCGCCGTGTTGACGCCTCGGGGCGGATGCACTTGTTGGGGCTCGGCTTTCCTCGCAGCTCCCTCACCCCTGCCTCGATCCCAGCCCCAGCTTTCCAGTCCTCATTGCCAACAAGAAAGCATTTCTAACTGTTCCTATAGGCAGGCTGCTGCTCTGGAAATAGAAAGTCAGACACTGAATTCTCAGATTGATGTGGCAGCTGGAATTAGTGGCAGGAACCGTGGGCTGAGAGTCAGACAGCCCGCACGGGGACGCTTGTGTTTGCTTAAGCCTGGGCCCTCGGAGCCTGAGTGTCTTCAGCTGTCAAGTTGGGTGACTTCAAAACGCCTTTGAGCGCTAAGGTTCTTCTCAAGAGTATAACATGTAGAAAAATGGAAGAAACCCACTATTCTTACAGGTTGTAGTGTAAATGAGTTATAAGTATGATTACTACCAAGGAGTGAACATGTAAAACACTCAGCCAGTAAAGACGCCACAGTGATGTTCACAGTGCACAATCAAATAACAAAGCCACAGGCTCCTTCTGTTTTTTGGCTTTGTTCTCGGGCTGTGTGGCTTTTGTCCTCATAGTCACAAGATGGCTGCCATACTGCCAAGCATCGAAAGTGGAAGAAGAATTTAAAGCCCTTCTTCTTGCAAGGCTAAGGAGCCCTTCCCAGATGTCCATTCATCTCTCAGAGGACACAGTTGTCCTATGTGACTATTGCTAGCTCAGAACTAGAAATGAAAACTGAAAATGAGATGAGACATGAAACGTGGCTTTCCTATCTTTTTTTCTTTGTTTGGTGGTTGTTTTTGAGACAGGGTCTTTCTCTGTCGCTCAGGCTGCCGTGCAGTGGTGCAATCACGGCTCACTGCAGCCTCAGCCTCCTGGGCTCCAGTGATCCTCCTTGCCTCAGTTTCCTGAGTAGCTAGGACTACAGGTATGTGCCACCGATTCTGGCTATTTTTTTTAAAAAAATTTTTGTAGAGACGGTCTTACCCTATTGTCCAGGCTGGTCTCAAACTGCTGAACTGAAGCTATCTTTCCTCCTTGGCCTCCCAAAGTTCTGGGATTACAGGAATACTATACCTAGCTACTTTCCAGACTCTATAAAAGAAGAAAGCAAGGGTGAAAAAGAACCGGAATGAGTGCTAGAGTGAGTCAGCCTACGGTAATGAGCTACAAATACTTGAAGTTTTTATCTGGAAATCTTCAGTTAGGCAGCTTGGTATTGTGCAAGGACCATGAGGTCTGTCATCAGACAGAACTGAGACAATGTGTGTTACTTTAGTGATTATCTTTGAAACCCTGGGCAAGGTCTTAGAGTCTTTGAGCTTCAAGTTTTCTTATCTCTGGAAAAGGATAGTAATACCAGTCTTTGTTTTTTGTGATAATTAAATGAGATAACTGGTAATAAGCCTAGGACATTGCTTGCGTTTGGCATGAATTGATAAAAATTGGTAATTCAGAGTTACGTTTTGTTCATAGGTAGGATGTGTCAATATCACACACACATGTACATGCATAACACAGAAAATCAGTAACATCAGAGCAAAGCACAATGTCCAAATTATTAAATTCCTCCTCTGAGGACCACATGCTATGTTCTGAATTTTTATACATTCTCTTGATCCCTGTGTGAGATGCGAACCTCCAGGACCACCTAGAATGTCCCAATAGCTGTGGTGAACAGGGCCTTGTGCATGTAATGCAGGTGTGTTGATTTCAACGGGAGTGAAGTCCTTCAAAGCAGACCCCAAGAGCTGGGTCAACAGCTCTTTCAAGGAATATCCTGTGCCAGTAAGCCCTTAGCTTGCCCCACTGTTGCTGGCCCCTGGACTGTTGAAATGTGCTCCTTGCTGACTTCCCCACCTCAGCCACCCTGGTCCTCCTTCTAGATGTGACAGTGAGCCATTGATAATTAAATTAGGTAGCAAAGTTCTGCTACTGAAGACCACCCCATAATGGCTTCCTCTCTATTAAAACCCATGGCTTCACCAGCCCAATGAGGCCCCTCCCACAGCCTGCCAGGCACCCCCGCCTGAGGCCCACCCACCTCCTCCTGCTATTCTGTGGACTTTCTTCCTGATCCTCAAACAAACCCAGCAAAGCCCTGCCCCAGACACGTGGTCTTGCTGTGCCCACAGCCTGGCTATGCGCATGGGCTCATGCTCCCTTCGCTCAGGTCTCTCCTCAAATATCCCCTCTTCAGAAATCTCCATCGCACCTTCTCATCACATAATATGTTTATCTGGTGGTCTGCGGGCTGCCCCCTCTGCTGAAATGTCAGTCCTAGAAAGGGGGCAACTGTGTCAATTTTGTTCCCTTGTGTGGGCCCAGCATCGAGACTCATGTCAGGGACACAGAGTACACCTAGGAAATCTTAAGTGAAGAAAAAGTAAATGAATAAGTAAAGAGATGAATCCATCACTCCTGGATTAGATCCTAATTTCCACATTATTCCTGCTGATTTAGTTTATTATGTGTGGTCCTGAAGAAGCACAGGACTAATCCCTCTGTCTGTGAAGCAACCCAGTTAACAAAACGTTTCACATCGGCTGCCGCTGTGGACTCCCTCCATCACGTCATCTGCCTTGTCAGGCTGACAAGACAAGGGGAGATTCTGATACTGAACACCTGGGCTATGACCCAGATGTTGCTTTAGCACACCCAAGTTTTAGTGCCCTCTTCCAGAGGAGGAAATGCTTTGATTCTCTGTTTGTAGATGGCCTTGCTCTCCATCCCATTCTTTATCGAACAGTCTCACAGACCGGGCCCTCCTACATCTGTCTCCACTCTCCCTCTTCACCTCTATTGATACAACCCAGCACATGTTAATAACAATATGTGTGGCAATAGTTGTTGAAATGGAATGTGAATAAGATTTGTAGCCACATTTTCTTCCTGCTGTAATTACTGATCTCTATGTCCTGGGGGCAAGGGAAGAGAGAGATAATTTTCCATTTAGGTTCCATCTTGGCAGCACCCAGGTCATTTCAGGTCTATAGGTTTTTCCGGTTATCACCTACTCTGTGATCTCCCCGATACCTTACTCCAAATCCATGTTCCTCCCATTAAATATGGGTTGCTTCCTCCCTTATTTGTTCCATGTAAACTTCATGAATCAGGGCTGTTCACCCCCAAACTGCATCTTTTTCAACTGATCTAAAATGGTGACATGGATATAACTGATTGTATGTGTCATGGTGAGGCTGTCCAAAAGATATTTAAATTTCTGTAAAGACAATCATAGTGAAACTCAGGGTCTGGTAGCTGTAATAACTGGCAGAGCCTCGAAGAGGCCAGGAAAGGCTTCAGCAAAATCTTGCTCTCAGCCCCCACCATGACCCACACTCCTGCAATTGCATAAAAACAGGCCTGCATTTGCAAAGATTTTAGATAATCTATGCCTATCAACTAGTTTCCACCCCTGAATACTCAGCCTCTTACTCTAAACACACTTTTGTGGACCACTCTCTGAGTGAGTAAAAGTACTAGGAGCATTGGATACATTGAACAGAATTTGATCTTCGCCAGCATCCTATGAGGCAGGTATAATCATCTCCATGTGCAGATGAGAATACGCACCCAAGGTCTCATCTGCCAACTGCTCAGCTCAGATTTGAACTCTAAGATTGCCAGAGTCAAAGACCATGCATATACTGTCCAAGAAGTCCGTCTCATTCAGCCATGTTTCACTTCCTGGAAAGGTAAAGGCAACATTCAAAGGTTTAAAAGAGACTTTGCATGGTGAATGCTCTTAATCATTATAAAAGTGCTCAAAATTGTTAGCTATTTCTTTTTCTTTTCTTTTTTTTTTTTTGAGACAGAGTGTGGCTTTGTTGCCCAGGTTGGAGTGCAGTGGCACGATCTCGGCTCACTGCAATCAAGCGATTCTCCTATAGCCATGTATTGTGAATAAAGAAATACACTATTGACTAGCAAATTTTTTCATCAAGTCAAACTTTTTGCCCTTGAATCTCCTTTATCTTATAAAGAAAATGATTCTCAGAAATTCATTTTTTGTTTCATCAGATTATGTGAATGCAATATGGAGCTCCCCTATCTTGTCTAAGAGTTCTGCATTAATCGATGTATTTAAATCTCTATTTTATGATTCAAAGCAATATTAAGGGCAAGCTAATAAACATAACAACTTCAATTAAATAGTGCATCTAATGTAGTGTTTTTCTCTCTAACGATCCTATATTCTTCATTAATTCAGCTCGTAAATACCACCCCATCTGAAACCAGGTATATCTGGCAGATGGAATCAAAGTAGTAAACTCACTGTATCAATAGTGCAGGCAAGCTGGGGAATGTTAACCGCCTGAGTTATTTTTGGGCAGTTCAGCAGATTTCTTCTTTCCATAATAAGTGAATTTTCTCCACAGAATTTTAAATTTAACTGATTTTTCCTCAACAAAACAAAGTTACTCCAAAAAGAAATGTCTATTAACTCTTTACCATAAGTTACTTTTATAATCAAACTTCAAAAAGAGAAAAGATCAAATTTTACTTTGGGGTTATATCTAATACTCCGTAGTCTAGTATATTAATATGATTATCTTAAAACTTTGAAAATTACTTAATCTCTATAGAAGAAGGTTGAAAAATGACTAGGCTGTTGATCTCTAAATTAACAAATAATAGCGATGTCATCCAAATGTCATCCAAAGGGGAAAAAAAAGTCAACGCCAGTTTATCACCTCCCATTGTTTGAATATGTCCCCTCGAAGATTCATGTGTTGAAACTTAACCGCCAGTGTGACCCTAGTAAGGGGCGGAACCTTTAAGAGGTGATTAGCTCATGAGGGCTCCTCCCTTGGGAATGAAAGGGATTATGGCCGTTTAAAAGAGTCTTCACGCTATGTTTGGCCCCCTGTTTGCACTTTCATGGCTTTGTGAGGATACAGCGTGTCTCCCTCCAGAGAGTGTAGCAACAAGGCACCATCTTGGAAGCAGAGAGCAGCCCCCACCAGACACTACCCTGCCGGCACACCTTGATCTTGGACTCCCAGCCTCCAGAACTGTCAGACATACATTTCTATCCTCTATCATCACCCAGTCTCGAGTATTTTGTTACAGCAGCAGGAATGGCCTAAGACATCGTCCAAAGCCATTATTAGCAAGAGTAGAGAGGTGTTCTTGATGTGCGCCTTCTCAATAGGTTATTAAATGTTTGTGCATTGGAAGTACAATAGGCAGCTTGGCTTTGTGTGTGTGAATGTAACCAGTGGCCTGGAAATGAGAAAACCTGATTTTTCCTGCATTTGTTACTCCCTAGTTCTATAATTTTGAACGGGACCCTCGGTTTCTCAACTATAAAATGGGAATAACAATACCTCCTTACATATGTAGGATAATTAAATGAGAACAGAGCTCCCCGAAATACAAATTTAATCAGTTGTATTCCCTCATGACATATGTCAATTCCCTTCTTATTTATCTTATAATAAGCAAGCAATTTTATTTCTGGATGTGACCCCAAGCTTTCTCAGGGCTTGTTGCCCTTGTTGACTGTTGCAGGAATGGTTTAGAGGACAGACATTCTTCATGGTGTTTCCTCCCCAGGCCTTAGTTGCCACCCCCCATATCACATGCAGCTGGGTAAGTCACCCTGCTCTGCCAGATACTATTGTGGGAATCTTTTTTCTCATCATGGAGGGTGTGAGTAAAGATTCTAAAGCAGTGTGTTTTATGTAGAGTTAAAATGCATAAGCAGGATAAATTTACTTCAGTAGAATACCTACTGTCAGGATAAAGTGTTGGCTAACATTATTAAATTAGATGTGGACATTTTGCCTGGAGAAAGATTTCCCCTAATACTGGAAGCCAATCATCTATCAAGACTATGATCTTTCCTTATCCACCAAAAATGAGTGTTTTCCTTTATAGGCAGATAGGAAAGTTACACACAAGCCCTCACAGAGGCTGAGGGTTCAACTTTTGGCCCCAGTGGTTCAAGCTTCTGCTTAGCCTGCCCATATCAGGATGACGCACAAATAAATGAATAAGGGAAAGATACGCAAAAGAATAATGAAGAAGATTCAAAGACGTCTTTCCCATGGAATTGTAGGACAGCACTCCTGCCAACAGATTCCAACTCTGGAGCGCAAAGCAGATTGAGACAGGCTCGCTACCCAAAATCCTTCCTTCTTTGCTGTTGGGAGGAAGCGAAGAGCCAGCTGGAATCATGTTCAACTCTGTGACCACTCAATTCCCTTTCTCCCCCTTCTCCTCCCCTCGCCTTCTGACCCTGAATGCACAAAGATGGAAGGAGGAAGCAGGAAGATTAGGCAGTTCCTAAGAGAAAGCATGGGCTTCTATCATTTTCTAGATTCCCCTCTACTTGACATCAAGGAAACTTGATGCTAGAGGAGACACAAGGGGCTCCAAGTCAGCTCTCCTCCGCCAAGGCTGCTCTCAACCTGTGTCTTTACTCTCACAAGAAGTCCGTCCCATTGACTAGGTTCAGTGTTCTTTTCCTGCATGCCCAAAGTTCCATATGCTTCCTCAAACACACAATTCGTCATACTGTATTATAATTGCTTGTTTTGTGTCCCCTGCTAGGTCAGATGCTTCCTGAGAGGAGGGCACGCCTGTCTCATTTACTATTGCAGGTGGATATAGTATTGGTTTATCTCTTGTTAACAAATCAATGAAGGAATGAATGTTATAGAGTTAGCTGTGAACTCTGATGGGACATGTGGATAGGAGTTGCTGTTTTGAATCATTTAGAACTCCCATCCAGCTCTAAAGTTCTGCAGTTCCCTATCTTGTAAAGTAAATAATATAATCTGTGCTCTATAAGAATTTTAGATAATTCAGATGCCTGACCTTAAGGACCTAAAAAGAGAATCTGCTTTTGTTTTCTTTTTTGTCTGTTGCTATTTAGCAGCTGTATTGAACTGATTTGGCTTGCTGATTAGATGGTCATTTTATTTTTCTGAGGCAATGCAGGTTAATAGACACAAACTACAGGTGTTCCTGTATGCAATTGTAATGCCAGGAACCATCGATTACACGGCAGCTCCACAGTGGAACACCTATCACTGTTGAGGATCACAGTTCCATTGACAAATCTTGTGCCTGATCAGGATTTCGCTCCTGGTTTTTATAAAAGGCATTGTACTCTTAACTAACTTCTCTATGGCAAAACAGACAGGGATTCTTCTACACAATTGAGCCAAGAATGACTTTCTAGCATATGAAAGGGGTATTTGGTGGTGACTTTTTGTGAGCACAAAATCCAAACTACCTTTGAAAAATATGTAAAACAGCCATCAAATCAGTCATTATGCTGAAAACCAAAAATCTGTGGCTCCTGGCATCTGTGTCACCCATTTCCTCCTCCCCTGTGAGTGCATGCACAGCCCTGGACCATTTCAGGAGGCACTGAAGCATGTATTTTGCAGAGTTCCGGGCAGCTCATCTTATGGCAAGTTATCTCCCATTGCAGCCCTAACCCAGAGATTTTGAGCACTGCTTGAGTGACTAAATTGGCCATAGATTTTTTCCACACACCCCTAATATTATTGCAGAGTTACATTATCATGTGGGCAGTCACTGGTGAGGAAGCTACAGCTACAGCCTGGCCAGACAATGTTGTGCCCACAGCACTTTATGCCTTTCAAATAGAGGGAGAATAAAAGAAAGAAAACTCATCTTTGAGTCATTGGCACTCCAGTCGAAGCAAAACATGGCTCCACTGCTGCGTAATACATTATGCATCATCAAACTGCTGTTGCAGCTTCAGCAGTATGTTGGCTGCCCTGCACCCTTTCATGAATGTTTGGAAGCTGAATCCAGCATGGAGTTTGAATGTGCCTGTTCTGGAAGAGAGACAGTGCTGAATGGGAAGCAGAAATGCCAATGTGCTGTAAGGGGCTATTTCTCCTGCACAGTTATAGAAGAGAAATGTGCACATTCTGCCCTTCCAATTGCTATGGGTCATACAAGACTGGGGAGGTTTTTGTTGTTGCTGTAGTTTGGTCGTTTTCTTAGCACAGGACAGGAGAGAATGCCAAGGGCACCAGGTTTGATGAAAGGAATCCGGGTCATTGAGGTTATGCATCTTCCTTTGGGAAATATTTGTAGAGGTTGTAAATACCATTCGGGTTTCTATTCCTTTTTAGGTAATTTATGGGCCAGCTATCTTAAAAACTTGCCTACAAAATAATATAGGATCTTTCAAGGAACTTTAATGACACTTTCCAAATATGGGTTGATCAAAAATTACCTTTACTTGCAAAAGGTAAAAAGAAGAAAATAGAAAACAGAAACAATTTGGGGCTGGTGACACCTAATATCATGTTTGAATAACGTGACAACAGGATATTATCACAATGTTGTCATCCCTATGTTATGTTAACCACTTCTTTGGACAACTCTGGCCTCTGAAGAATGACTCATTTCCCAGTCACTGAGGAGCACCATGGCCTAATCCTTAGAGTAAGATGCATAGCCGACAATTAATTCTACACAACAGCATTCATTCAATAATCAAACAGGACATTTATAAAGCATTGTAGAATGATAAAGTGAGAGACATACACAGTTTGAGTTGATATGATATCTTTATGTTTTTCTTAGCATATTTCTGACAATGTTTATGCCTCAACTTGTAACCTGTTTTGAAATATTAACATTACGCTACGTGTTTTGCAAAACACAGGCAGAGTAGTGATTCCTACACTATAGTTACATACTCCAATGAACAAAACCTAAGTGTTTCAGTAAAACTCAGTGGTGGAATAACAGTGAGTAGTTTTCAGAAATGAACAGATGATTACGTCTACGAAAGTTCCTAGACATATCATTAATTCCTTTATCTTATTATTTTTAGTAGATGGATGATTTGCATCCTCAGAGAAACTGAAGAAAAGGAAATAATAAATAAATAAAGGCAAAATGGCAAGATGATTATTAACTTTACAAATCACAAAATATTCTTACTGTATAATCCTGTATGTTATCTTTGTAGCATGCAAAATTATCATTAACAAACAGCGGGATGAGTTGTTTATTGCAAGTCTCAACACTAGACTCTACAGTCAATCAGAACAAGGACTTTTCTCTGCCTTGCTCACTGCAGTTCCTTTAGTGTTTTACACATAACCAGTGTTGACCCACATCCTGTCCATTATCTCATGATCTGCCATCTGCTAGCATGCTATACTTGGTACCACTTACTACTATTGTGGGTAGACCTCTCTCTGGGCAGTCAAATATCTCTGTGAATTCTACTTATATACAGGCTTAAATTGTATATGAATGGGAAAATTCAGAAATACATATGACTCATCTCTTTCCCCATATTTCCTGATATTTCATTTCTAAGGTGGCAAAGTCTCAAAATAAGTGTAAAAATAAATATCTTTACTCCTCTTTATTTCCTGAACCCTTGCAGTTAGGTAGAGCCATGTGACTAGTTTTGGTTGGCAACATTTTACAGAAATAATATATATTTTTTCTGTAGTGAGGGAGTGAAAAGCCACCTACATTTGCCAGACTTTCTTTCTCTGCCAGAGTAACTAAGGAAGTCATGTGTTCCAGATGGTATAGCCACAAGACAGTGGAGCCTCCATCAGCCTGAGTTCCTGAGTGACCGTGTGGAGTAGAACTGTCTGGCAATCCACACAAATCGTGTCATGTAAACCAAAGTAAACTTCTCATTGCCATTGCTGTCGTATAAAGCCACTGAAATGTTGAGCTTGTTTGTCACCTCGGTATACTCTAACCTATTTTGTCTAACATGGGCACCTAATGTTATTGATTCTTCTTTCTCAAACTGACTTTAGTCCTGTGCCATTTTACTTCTTTACAAGGGGCCATGACCTCCTACATGATTTCTTGCCATCAGTCTTTCCTGTTCTGTTCTAATTCATTCCTGTTCATGCTGCTGGAAGAATCATTTCTGTCTAAAGATTTTATTGGGTCACTCTTCATTTCAAAAACTTCCAGTGATTACCATTTGACTTCCAAGCTATCAGTATAAATTCCTCAGGTAAGCATGTGACTTCTTTCAATATTTGGCTCCTTATAGATTCAGCCTTATCCCTTTCTTCCAGTCCATATAATCCATATGCTCTAGGAAACTAGTCCACTCTCCCGTTTTTCTTTAGGGTATTAGAGTGGTAAGCAGAACTCACCAGGTAGGTGGATCTCAAGTAGCTTATATTCAAGGGCATCCAACAGAACTTTCTGTGATTATAAGTGTCTTCTATCTTCACTGTCTGGTATTACCATCAAATATGTGACTCTCAAGTACATGAAATGTGGCTACTATTACTGAAGATGGAAATGTTTAATTTCATTTAATTTTAATTGTTTTAAGTATAATTTAGACAATAGATATGAAAGAGCCCCAGACAATAACCACCAGAGTCTGGTGCATGAGGAAGAGAGAATGCAGTGTTGCTGAGCATAATGTGCAGGTGAGAGAGTTATCTAATGAGATCTCAAGTTCCAGGGCTTTGTATGCCATGGTAAGAGATATGGTTTCCTTGTTCTACTGACTATTCCCTCAACAATCCTTGATAACTGTGAACAGCCACATTTGGCTAATGTTTACTGTGTTAGGCAGTATAGTTCCACAGGTAGGAAACAAATATTCTAAATAAAAAACAATGAAGATAAAATATCAGATTATGATAAGTACTACTAATAGAATTTAATTTGTTGTAGAAACAGGTTGAAATGTGAGTGCCACTGGGAAGTGGCTATTTTGCATGGTTGGGACAGAGAAGGCCCCTCTGGTGGGCTCATATATAATTGGTAAGAAAAGCAAGTTCTGAAAACATCAGAGAAGAATATTTTTGACAGAGGGCACAGCCAGTGCAAAAGTAGACCTGAGTCTGGTAAAGGAGGAAGAGAAACAGCAGTGTTGCTGAGCAGAGTGTGCAGGCAAGAGAGTTACCAAATAAGATCTACTGTTCCAGGGTTTATATGCCGTGGTAAGGGACATACGCTTCTCATTCTACTGACTGTTTCTCAACAATCCTTTGTAATTCTTGACCCTAAGCATTTGCAACAGTGTTTTCTCCCCATTATTTTCTCTCCTCCCATTCACAAAATATTTATACTTGAGGACTGTTTTCTTCTTGCATGAAACTTCTCATGTAGGATAACACACAAAATGCTCTTTCTTGTCAAATGTGTACATCTTATATCCTGGAACATGATGCAGCAAATTTTAGTCTGTTGTGACTTTTCATATCTATCATCATTTCATTTAATTTCATTTTTAAAATTTTTGTTTTGGTTTTATAAATGTATGAATCACTTTCCTATGCAAATTCAAGCACCTTGAGACTGGAAGCCAGGCTTTTAATTAATTCTCCAAAATATCTCATAGGATTATGCTTTTATAGTAGGTATGGGGTAAGTTTCATTATCTGCAATCTGTTAAAGGTAGAATGTATATATATATATGTTTGTTTTATATCAACTATCATTTTAGGCTGTACTAACTGAAACACACATTTATTGTAATTGGTCTTAGAAGTGAGCTAGACTTTGAGATCCTCTGAGAAACTGAGCAGAGCAACATCATGGGAGAAGCTGCAGTTCATTTGGAATCCTCAGCACCTAGCACAAAATAGAAACTCAATAATTTATTTCGAATCATATAATAAAGTCATCATGTCTGGAAAATGCATTATGTAAAACCAATACAAACCTTGGCACACAAATCATCCAATGGAAATGGAGATACGGCTTCATCTGATAAGCAGTTGTGGCACCAGCTACAAGGACATCGCCATACTGTAGAAACTCTCTGGGGTATCCTGTGTCTGTCTACTCGTACAGGATGCTGTGCTTTCACTAATAAAGCAGGAAGGATTCGGAATCCTAGGACTTTCTAGTTCACCAAGTTACATGGTTCCATTGTAGACTAGGCAATTTCAAAGAAGGCTTAGTGCAAAAACTTAGTAAATTTTTTTTTTTTTTTTAAATATGTAATAGTGTCTTTCTTCTGTGAAATTTTTAAATTAAAAATACATATATTTTAGAGAGACAAGGTCTCACTCTTGCCTAAGCTGGAGTGCAGTGGCACAATCATAGATCACTGTAACCTTGAATTCCTGGGCACAAGCCATCCTCCCACCTCAGCCTCCCAGGAAGCTAAGATTACAGGCACATGCTACCACATTCGGCTATTTATTTTACTTTACTGTAAAGATACAATCCACTATGTTGCCCAGGTAGGTCTCAAACTTCTGGCCTAAAGTGATCCTCCTGCCTCAGCCTCCTAAAGCACCGGGAAAACTGGTATGAACCACCATGCATGGCCTGAAATTTTTTTAAAGATCTTTCTTGTTCTTTTTAATTTCTTACATGTCATTTTGAGGCCAGAAGAGGGAAATTCATGGCAGGATGAGAAGAAGAAAAGAATATTAGATTAAAAAAAATGTCTAGCTAGTGAACAGCAATATGCCCCATAATATAGGTGGCAAATACTAATTGGAGGAGTGAGAACTAAGTCTGACCACTTGGTCACAGTTCTGTTACTCACATTGTAATTCAATTTGATAGAAGGACATATTGAAGACTCTGAGGTGTAGACAGTGGCAGGTGGTGACTCGGTAGCCCCACCCCCACCTTCCCAGTCCTTCCTCTCCCTTCAGTGATTCTGTCCCCAACAGTAGCTCTCCCTTCCCAGCACTACCTCATCAGCCCATTTCCAATCCTTCCCTCCATTCATTTCTTTTCTGTGCTTCTCTGTCTAATGAAAACAGATTGCAATGGGAGTCATAGGAGCTGCATTCTTCTTCAGAGCTTCCACTACCATTATCAGTGTTGGTCTGGCTACCACCTCAGTTCTCCATTTCTAAGTTTTTCAAATCATGAGATGGAGGAAATACTCCCAGCTCTTCACACACAATGCTGTGATATAGGCCACAAATAAGGCCCAATTGGAATGTTGTAAACTACTCTACTGGGCTGAATTACAGCAATGTCTCCTAAAGTGTGTTCTCTCATTGGTGGTTCTATCAGTGTTCACAAGCATGATCAGAAATGGAAGATTCCACCGTGAAGTGGAGTGAGAAATAGCGGGACAGGCGGTGGTAGAAAAGACCCTCAGTGGCAGAGCAACTTACTGCCTGGATGCTGATAGGAGCTGCAAGACCCCAAGAAGGAGGTAAAAGAGGCAGCATTCTTCACTCTTGTTCAGCTAGCAAAACTTGTCATTTTGCTGAGCATGTCCTGTCCCTGGGCTCTTGAGATCCTTTAGGTCATGTTTTCAAGAAGTGAAATGCTTAGAATGGAGAGTGTGGACACCTGTAAAGTTCTTTCCATCTATATAATGTGATGAAGTTGAAGCCCAGATCATTGGAAAATGAGAGGTTTTTCAGGGCCATTTGTGGGAAGGGTGCCAGCCCTGTCCTAGTTATAGTGGTGTTTGCCTCTCCAAAAAGAGGAATATGAGCTCCAGGGGACACATGATGGTTGGTAAAATAGCTTTCACTCTCGTCCTACCCTCCCCAGTGAATCAGTCCACCTCCCAGACAGTTCCCTGTTCCAGGTAGAACAGTTGAGCTTCCCTGTTTGGTTTAATAGATAGTTAAAAATCAACTCTAAATATAGTGGAGTGTAACTGTGTAATGATATGTTTATGTTCAGTGAGGGGGAAAAAAAGGAAGTGAAAAGAGCAACAGTTAACAGTGTCACCTCCTGTTGTGCCCAAACTGTGAGCTGCAGAAATTTGATACAGGATGAATAATATTAAATTGCTGGTCCTTTTCAGCAGATTTGTTTCTCCAGACCTTAGCTGTTCAGCTTGGGAGTTCAAGATATCAATTACCTGTGTTCGTAAGGAGAGAATAGAAAGCTGGATACCCAAAGACTTGCCCCTGGAGCCCCACTCCACCCTATACCATACCCAATAAATGACCTTCAAATGGGGTAATGCCGTGAGCCCTGCAGGAACTCAAGTTTGAGCAAAGCAAGTCTCCAAACTTCAGTTCATTGCCTTGGCCAGTTACTTACATGCTGATGATTGCAGGTATTTTAGATGCACCATAAGATCCGTGGATTTGTCATAACTAGGGCTCAAAATGCATGTGGAAGCCTCCCAGTGGGGAAAACTCCCAGACCTGACTGGAGTTTTAGAACTGTGTCTCATTCTTCAGTCCGTAAGGACAGAATAAGAAAGGCTGTTGTGATTAAAACATCATACTAACTGTTTTTCCTCCAACAAAATCCATCTCCTTAGAGATGCAGAGGAATGCAAGGCTCTGCTGATGGTGTCAGTCTATTCTGTCAGCTTCATCTTCTGCTCCTTTCAGATGCTGCCCTCCAGCCTCATCAAGCACAACCCGCTTGTTCACCTCTAGGTGCTCTGTGCTGTGGTCTCTAATTCTGTCTCCTGTTCTCATTCCTTCTCATTTCCCGTAGGAGAGCCTAGAATTTCACTTTTGTGTCTCTTCTCGTTTTTATTAACATCGCTGCCTTGATGATCTCAAGCACTGCAGCATGAAACCCCAGACGCAATGCCTCCCAAGTTTATCAGCAGACAAGACGGCTCCCCCAACTGCTGAAATCCATTCTCAGATTGTCGACTTCCTACTGGAAGTTTCTCTTGGGCATTTAATAAGCTTCTCAAACTTGATGTGTACAAAGTTGAACTCCCAATTGTCCTTTCTCAACTGCTCCTCTTTTCTGTCTTTCTTTGTTTCAATAAATGGCAACTCTGTCTTTCTGGTTCTGCAGGCCCCAAACTTGAGAGTTTCCTAGAGTGCTCTCTTCATCACACTCATTTTCATATTTGAACACATTATATTCCAGTTACATCTAGAATCTAATAAACTACATCATCCCACTGACTCTACTCTCATCTCTCACTTGGATATCCTCTGTGCCAGAATGATTTCAAAAATGACCACAATCTTAAATCTCTCTATAACCATTAACTATACAATGTTTCTTTGCATTTGCTCCAATTAAGAGGTAAACTATACCTCCCACTCCAACAAAGGCAAACCTAAACCATGCCTGCAACTTGTTCAAAATGTAAATAAGTGTCATTTCTGAGCCTAAGCTTTACTCTACTTTTTTTTTTTTTAAATCCTGCCATTACATGTGGATAAGCCCAGCTTAGCCTGCAGGAGAACCCAGTTATCCCAGTGGAGAGCATCCTAGACCATCCTACACCTACACAACCAGCAAACATGTGAGAACCACTCCCAAGATTAGCAGAGGTACTCACCTGACCTACAGCTGAAAGTAGACCCCTGTGTGAGCACAACCAAGCAAGAACTATGCCATTGACTTGTTCAGTAATAGTGAATGCTTATTGACTTGTCCAATCATACTGACTACTTATTGTTTTATGCCAGTGAGTTTTGGGGTGGTTTGTTATGCAGCAATAACTAGCTGATATACCCACTAGCCCCGACCCAAAGTGGTCTTCCTGCTTCTGCCATTCCTTGCCTAACAATCAGACTAATTTCATTAAAATTTTATGTCATTCTACCCGTAGTTTCAAAACCCTGTAATGCTGGCTCTTTTTGTTTGGAATGAAAGTCAAAGTTGTTAAAATGGCCCATAAGGCTAATCTGATCCACACCCACCAACCCGCTACCTCTCCAACGCTTGTCACTTTCCCCCATCTGTGTTTCTGCTACATGCATTCCAACCACATTGGCCTTCCTGCTATCTCTCAAATACTACAGGCATTCTACCTTCTTAAAGCTTTGGCATTCAGTATTCCCTCCGCCTAAATTGTTCTTCCTGTGGATTATGATGACTCAAGCTCCACCCACTTCTTCAGCTTCCTAGCAAGGCCTCCCCTGGGCACCCTATCTGAAATGAAATGCAAGTACTCCTTCCTACTCTACATCTTCTGTCTTTCTCCCCTGCTCCATATTCCTCCTTAATACTTTCACTCTCATACCAAATATAGATTTTCCTTTTTCTCTTTTCTAGCATATTTCTATAAACTCCAGTTAGGCAGAAATTTTGTCTGTTTCATGCCTTGCTGCCTCCTAAAACAATGCCTGCCATATAGCAGGAACTCTACAAATATTTGCTAAATGAATGAATAGATAAATATATGAAGTTAAATCCTTAAGACTCAAATGCAGTCTCCTCCCTTCTATTCTTGGCTCTTGACTCTGCATTCTCCCATATGTTATTGACATGTAGCTGTCCCTTTAAACTTTGTATTAGTCCATTTTCACACTACTGATAAAGACATACCCAAGACTGGGAAATTTGCAAAGGGAAGAGGTTTATTGCAGAACTCATAGCTGTGCATGGCTGGGAAAGCCTCACAATCATGGTGGAAGGAAGGGGGAGCAAGTCACATTGTAAGTGGATGGTGGGAGGCAAACTCTTGTTTTTAAAGCCATCAGATATTGTGAGATTTATTCACCATCATGAGAACAGCACAGGAAAGACCTGCCCTATGATCCAATTGTCCTCCACTGGGTCGCTCCCACAACATGTGGGAATTATGTGAGTTTCAAGATGAGATTTGGGTGGGGACACAGAGCTCAACCATATCAAACATACACTAATTTTACTGGACTAATACTCTCACCTCTGCAGCACTTGGCATTGATTACTTAATTTCCTTCTAATAGATAACACATTTTATTGGAATTACATGCAAATCTAGTTCAAATTCTACCTATTTTTTTAAAAAAAACTTTTAAAAATATTCCCCTTGTTCTTTTGATCCTCTCCTCTAAGTCTTTAAAATGTTTGAAGCCTATTTAAAACAAGGTCTTATCTAATTTTTCTCCACCGGTTGCCTTCAATGGTGCTGGAGTTGTTTCATCAACTAGAAGCTAAGCTCTTTGAGTTTTTCCCTATCCTCCAAGGTGTCTTGAACAGTCCTGACTGGTATAAATCTCTTTTATGTCCTGCATCAAAAGATAGGGATAGGTAAGAGTAGTGAAAGAAAACAATGAATAACAAAAAAAGTTAACGTGGCCTGAAGGACTTATTCCTGTATTTTCATCCAGAATTTTGCTGAAATATAAAAGATATGTTAATTAGAGACATAAATATTAAACAGCTAATGTACCGAAGTTCAGAGAGTCCAGTAGATTGAATTATGAGGCAAACCTAGGGATAAAAATCTAACAAGGACAAATATGAAAGCCAGCATTTAAGCCCCAGCAATCAATTGTACAGGCATGCATACAGACTGGGGGAAACCAGAGCTGTTAGCTTTGTGAAGGAAAAACAAAAAGTCCCTGGCTTTAGGGATTTCAAGATCAGAAGTATCTCCAGTATGAAATAATGATTACAGGAAAAGCAGTAAACAATATTAGGGAGCAACATGTCCAGAACAAAAGATAAAATAATTCTGTGCCAGTCAAAGCACATCTGGAGCCTTTTGTTTAATGATGGGTGTCACATTTTATGATGCTGAAAAGCTGGAGCTCACTGAGAGGAGGGGAGAGAACTGAGAGGTGGCTTAAGAACTGGTCCACTGGTGGGTTGGTTAGGTAATTTGGGACAGTGTTGTCTGGAGAGGAGGATGAAAGCAATTTTTTAAATACCTAAAATATCAAGAAGGCATGATCTGGGCAGTCATCAGGGAAAGAATCAGAACCCAACAGAAGGTAGAAGAGGCCCCTGCCCTGTCTGTTGTGGAAGGAGGCACCACCGACCCGCCAGACTTGCTTCCCGAAAACACAAGTCCCCTTCCAGAGTTAGTGTAAATTCAGAAGGGGATGGCCCTGTCCCAAGGAGTTGTAGTGGGGATTTCTGGAGTGTAGCAGTAGGTGAGGGAGGTGAACCCTCAGGGGCTCACAGCACTGGAATCCTACAATTCTGGGTATTTTTGTGGGATTGTTTAGAACAGGCCAAGTTGGTGATTGGTCCATGGCTTGTGAAAGTTTGGGCTGGAGTGTAGGTAAAGGTCCAATCCCAATTAGATACACTAGAAAGGGACCAGAGGTGGACTGTGCGTGAGTTCACGATTCTGATTCTGGTCAAAACTGATCAATGTGATTCTCAACTTTCTCATATGTAAAATATAAATGGGGGAGGGTGAGGGTATCTTACTTCTCTTCATGGAGTTGCTAGAAATTCCAAGTAAGATCATGAGTGGATATGAGCTTTCATGGAGTAGACATCATATACAGAGACTAAGTTTCACATATGTATGTAATTATTACTGAATTTTTTATTTTGTTCCACTTTTACACAGGTATTTTAGAAAAATAATGACAGATCTGAATTTTAATAAGGAGCTTTGCAAGACCTCTAGCGATATTTTGGTCTAAATATAGGGATACATCCGGGTACTGGTAAACTCAGAAGGATTTATCACTGGATGACGGGTTCTGCCCCAAATGATGCTGATTAATAGATCAATGTCAACCTAGATAAAATTGTTTAATGACAGAGCTGTGTCCTCAAGCCCTGCTCTGGGTCATAAAAAGATCAAAACAGATGGAAGTAAATCTAACAAAGTTAAGTTTAATATAGGTTGGAAACTGGGTCTTATACTGGATTCTAAGAAAGCAACTTAAGCTCTGAAATGTGAAGACTATATTTAAGAGTTTAATCTGTCATAAATTTAGTCAGTTGAGTGTGAGTCAACATTGAAATGTGGTACCCAAGAAAGATAATGTCTTCTGAGGCTACATTAATAGAGGCGTAGCTTCTTAGAAAATAAAGCAACCGTAGTTGAGTTCCACTCTGTACTGGCAGGCTGAATATTCACTTCTGGGCATCTCAATTTTATAAGGATTTTTGGCCAATATGACTGGTGTGAGCAGACACTGAGAAGAGCAGCACAAGGTATACCTGAAACCACTTGCATGAACAATGGGGTTGGGGAAGCTATTTATCCCCAAAGAAAACCCTGAAGACTTAGAAGTTCTAAGAGCACTGTAGCTTGCTCTCCAAATCTAGGTTCAACTGTGGCCATCCATGTCCAACCTTTTTGCTAAGACCTTCTTTTCAGGTATTCACATCTTCTTTTCTTTTCCTTTTTTTCTTTTTTTTAGATGGGGTCTCCCTCTGTCACTCAGGCTGGAGTGCAGTGATGAGATCTCAGCAACTTCTGCCTCTTGATTTCAAGTGATTCTCCTGCCTCAGCTTCCTTGCACCATCACGCCTGGCTAATTTTTGTATTTTTAGTAGAGACGGGGTTTCACCATGTTAGTCAGGTTAGTCTCAAACTCCTGACCTCGTGGTCCACCTGCTTTGGCCTCCCAAAATGTTGGGATTACAGGCATGAGCCACCACTCCTGGCCTATTCACATCTTCTGAGCAAACTTTGGGATTCACTACTCCTGATTTTCCAAAAGCATGTATTTGAACACACACACACACACACACACACACACACACACACACACACACACACCCCTCTTCTAAAATTAGCAGTGGTTTTTAAAGGCTCATCTTGACCTGGATCTGGGAAAAACAGTTTTCTTCTAAATAGAAGGTAACCAATAGAAAAGTAGCTCTGTACCTTATGAAGAGAATCTTTCAAATTGTTACTCACAGCAGTTTAAATCCATTCCAGAAGAGTGTCTTTGATCTATATTTGCATATCTAAAGGTCTTTTGGGTGGTTCTCCCAGAACAAAAAGCAGTCTGCATCAAAGGTAAATATAGGCCTCTACCTGGTAAGAAGCATAAAACTGCTAGCAAATTTTAAAGACCATTTCTATCCATCTTTTCATCTAGGATTCAAAAATCAAATCCTAAGTTTTATCCTCAGTAAGGGTCACTTTGTCATCTTTAATCAGTGTGAAACAAAAGGGGGTGGCCACACAGGAGGCAAAGTCATTGCTTCTCAAATCAATGACCCGGCAGCCATGCCTCTGTGTGGTACTGGAGCAACTCTGCTTTCTGCCATGGAGACAGTGGTCTCAGTCTGGCTCTTTGATGTATGTTGGGGATCACTCAGGATGGTAGCAGAAATATTAAAGGAAAGTTATAGAATATAGTCACTTCCTTTGGAAAGGCCTAAATGTTTTTTATTACTTGGCTGAAGGCAGCCTTGTCCCTTTAGTTAAATATTTAATTTCCTCACATTCCTTTGTCTCTACTCTAGGTTATTTACTCATGTAAACTTTGAGCTGGATGGTCCTCTCAGCGGGAGGTCAACCAGGTAGATTATCCCTTAATAGGGATAATCAGTGCCTGGGCTTTAATCTTTCGAAGAACTACTCTCTTGATAATGTTAATTATCCACAAATGTGTTTACTCAAAGCTTTTATTGTTAAATCTATACTAAATAAATGTGAGGAAGGAAAACTAGTAGATGTTATGTAGCTGTGATCTTGCTCTGTAGGAACTGCAAGACCCCCTAGTCCACTTGTTCACTGCACTCTATGTTTGAATGTATTTTTTCATCCATCATGGAATCAAGGTCTGCAGGACAGACCCCCACGAGTAGTGACCACAAGGTGATCAATGTCACAGGTGTATGGAAGAGAAGGAGGTGAATAGGTAGATTTAAACCTTAATGAACTTGAAGATCAGCCCTTTAAATTGTGTTTTGAACTGGGGTTTGAGTTCTGATAAAAGGAGGGGAAGTGCTCATTGAAGTAGAAAGTGGTTGGAACTGAAGTTGGTCTAACAGATCTGGAGAGGATGGTTTGGAGAAATAATGACATCAGTTTTGGAAACACTGAGGTCAAGGGTGCAAGTCCAGAGGAAATATGGGGCTAGAGCTCAGGGGACAGGTCCTGCCTCCCACTGTTTGATTCATTTCATTGCTCTGCATTCTTGCAAGCATCGTGGTTCAACTTGGGCTGAGTGGCAGCACAGCACAGCTACCTCCTTAGCACAAACCTCTTCCCAAATTTCGAATGCCCATTGTAGCCCATTTCCCTGATAGACATCATGAGTTACAACCACATGATGTCATCTTGTGGGATGGAGGGAAGCATGCTATCTCCAGACCTCTTCTCTGGAATCTGGAATGCCACAGGGATAGCTCTGGATATGACACAGGACATAATTCTAAATTTATGGCTATGAACACGAAGCCTTCTCAAAGGAGCAATTGAGATAGTTAGCCTTTCTGCTATTCAAACATAACTCAATTTCCTCTCTCTCCTTCAGGCTACAACTCTATGGTAACATTTTATTTTATTTTATTTTCTCTAAAACCACTCAAATGAGGAATCACTATTTGGTTCCTCTATTTGAGTTTTGAGAGCTTTACCTTTTGTCTAGGATCATGCTCTATCCTAGGTCTTTGACATCCATTAGATCTGTATCCTCTGCTTCCTGCTCTCCACTGTCACTTACACCTCCCCAGGGCTCACTTAGCTCTACTTAATTCTCATAATTACATGTGGCGTGATCATGAGTAATGATGTAGGAAATAGATCCAGACATCAGCTAGGTGCTGTGAAAGGAAAGAGAAAAGCCACCGTTCATTTGGGGGATGACAGCAAGTTCCTGTTGACTTCCTTCAACCCATCATTTCTCTCTTCACAAAAGCCAAAGAACTTTGACATCAATTATCTCATTCTGTCCTTGTAAGGATAAATAAGGGTGAATATTGACTCCATTGTACAGATGAGAAAACTAAGGCCCATAGAGGCTACGATAGCAAATTAATGCTGGAGATTCCGAAAATACAGACAGTAGAAGTTGCATGTTGTCCCCTAAGTTTTAACTTTCTTGTGCTTTCTGCTCCTTTTCATAGCATTAAGTACTGATAGTAAGAGACACTGATATTGAGGAGGTTAGTGTTTCTATATCATCACCGTTGTGCAGAGCATTATACTGGTTGCTTTACATATACAGTGCCAGTTAATCCTCACCAAATCATGTGCTATTTATCTCCCCATTTTAGAGAAGAGAGAAATTAAGACTCAAGAGGGCTAAACAACTCTCTCAAGAGCACCTAGTGAGATTACAGTCTAGATTCAACCCGTGCCCTGCATCATGCTTTGGCCTGTGCCATCTGCCCATGAGCCAGTCAAGTTCAATGCCCCAGCAGTGATTCTGAGCAGAAGGGCTATGGGAGTTCAAGGAGTCCCCATTCCTCCTGGGGGCAGACTGGGCAGAAGTCCCAGAGAAAATGGGGTTGACCTGGCAGCCATCCAGTTCTGACAAATATGCATCCTGGGGCGGGGGGGCAGTCAGTGCTTAGAGATAATAAGCACAATAATTCCTTATTTCCTCTGTTGGACGACTGTGAGAACAAGGTCTCATAAACAGATTTCACCTGGAGATTCAAGCTGGGCAAGAAGAATGAGTAGTAATGCAGGAGGTGGATGTGAGGCAGGCTTTACTCTCCTTGGGGCATGGGGGGATAGCTGAGCCCAGCTCTGTCCTTTAAAGATAGCACCCACTGAGTCTCAGATTCAGCTGAAGCTCCCCAGAGCAAACAGTGCTCCTGGTAGTAAGAGTGCTGGTTTTAATTAATTAAGTGAGAAAAGACTCTTAATGATATTTCTCTCTCTCTCTGTCTATCTTTCCCCCATAACTATACCATGTCATTTGCTTCATAGTGGCTTCTGAGTTGCCACCACACCAACTCTGTGATCGGCAAAAACCTTGCATTTAATACAGCAGCGATACCTATAATGGGGAAGGGGTTGGGGGTGGGGAGGCCGCACATTTCACCATTTCCATCTAGATGAGGAGCAAACAAAGAGATAATTATAAACTGTTTCTCTTATTGTTGCACTCGCATTAGACATGTGCATCTCTCTCTCCCTCTCCCTCGCTCGCTCTCCTTTTTTTTTCTCCACAGAAAAGTAATTCTGTTGTGGAGATGGCACCAGGTGCACGGGGTGACCTCACACACACCAAATCGGGAGCTGACATCCATCACACTTTGAAATTTTGGATTTCATCATTTCCTGATCTTTCTAAAGGGATCACAGCACCTGGCCCTCACAGCTGTAGTTCATTTAGAAAGCAATTTAAAAACCGAGAAAAAAGCAAATGACATCTTGCTGCCTCAGCCTTGTCATTAAGTATAGCAGAATGGCCTTCATTTATGAGGCACATGGCTAAGAATTAATATCTTTCAGGGCTTTCTCGAGTAGAGATTACAAAAGGTTTGAAAGACCACTAAATAATTAGTGGTATGACTGAGGCAAGCAAAAAAAAAGTGGGGCGGGGGGGAAGAAATCCCTCTTTTGCGTTCTACAGAAGAAAATCGGAAATGACACTGACTTTGCCCTGAATGTGGGAAGGCACCCATGCAGCACCCTTTGTGAGCTACATTCTGTGCTGTGGGCTTCTTGTGCCTGTCCTGGCATTTTTGGCCCGTGGGTGTATGTATGCTCTTCATCTTCAGAGTGTCCATTCATCCAAAATAAAAAAAAAAAAAGAATTTTCCCAAATGTTTTGCTGAGTGAAGACTGCTTTAAACATCTTCAAGTCGTCTCGCAGAGTTCTCTCCCGTTTCTTACTTTGCAAGTCTCTTTAGATCAGGGTGACAGGGAACATAGACCAGGTTGATTGAGAACAGCTACAGGGTAGACACAGCACCAGGTCAGGCTATCTGTGTTCTAGTTTTTCCAGTTTTTTGTTTTACCTTTTAGCCACATGAAATGTGGAAAACTACTTCTGTCGTCTGAGTCTCAGTTTCCTTATTCTGCAAAATGAGTGGGTTAAAAGGCATGACTTCTGGAATCTTTTAGGCAGCTAAGGACACAGAGCAGGATTTCTAAGAACCATTTGGAAACCAGTTCCAAAGTTTTACCAATACCATTCTAGCCAGACTTTCTTGGTCTCACACCAAGGACTCAGTGAGAATAAAGTGCTAAATTGCTTTCAGACCTGAGTCTTATTTTTTAACAAAAATTATTTTGTTGAGTACCACAATAAGTTGGTGGTATACTTACATGATCTATAATCAATATGTTGGTATACTTACATGATGTGTAATCAATACGTTGGTATACTTACATGATGTGTAATCAATACGTTGGTATACTTACATGATCTGTGATCTTCCTTATCACCCTTCCCAGTGGACATAATTATTCCCTTTTTACAAGTGAAGAACTGAGGCTCAGCCAGCTTCAGTAATGTGCCCAAATTATTACCAGGTACAACTCAACATATCCTCTACCCGCTCTGAGCAATGCCGTTAGTAGCTTTCAGGGAGTCACTCCAGTTGAATTCCTAGAATACTGCCAATTTGGTCTGCTGAAATCCCTGGAACTAAGAAGCCTCCCACCCTGGCTACTCTTGCTCTGCACCACACATTCACTGGTATCTCTTTCAGGCAATCAGTTTCACTCAACAATGCTGAGTGGTCCTCTTACCTAGGTGTTTCCCAACATTCATGAAAATTGATGAGCCCCTAAATACATCAGAAAATCTCCTGGAAGAGAAAGAGCATGTGTATTTGCACAATATTCTAGGAGCCAGCCATCATTCCTAGATGCCATCCATGCAGATAAAACTTAATTCTCTCAACAAGCATACCAAGTGGGTTTTACAATCCATACTTTACAGCAGAAGACGTGGGTCGAGGTAGGTAAAGGCTTTCTGTGATGGATTGAACTATTGTTTCTGATTATTCGCTTGTTTTTCCTATGAGACAAGGTTTAGGTCCCAGCTCCTTGCTGTGTGACTTGCAGCACCTCCTGTGTGGGGAAAGAGGTGTCCCTGCCCTACTCATGGGGCATGTGGCCATGTGACCTCCTGTAGCCAATGAAAAGTGAGCCAAGGCAGTGCGGGTCTCACGAAAGCAGCAGTGTAATCCCTTTTTGTGTGCCTGCCAGTTCTCTTTTTCCTTGTCTCTGCCAAGACAAGGCTGTGCCTCCTATGCGGCCGCCTCTTGAGCTTGGGTCCCCCAGGGAAAACACGGGCGGAGCAGAACTGCAGGCAAACCCCAGCGGCCATTAGACAACTGGAGCATAAAATAAAACTTTTTTTGTGTGTGTACGCCACTGATGGATGTTGTTGTTGTTGTTTATCACAACAAACCCAGCAAAAGCTGCCTAACACACTTGCTTACAGTCTTCACGAAAGTGGCCGCTTCTGCACTGACACGATTGTAAGAACTCCTGAAGTTCCGACTGACTCGTGGACTATTAAAAAAATACAGCTACATAGTGTCACTAATCAAATGGATTACACAATCAGGTAAAAAGTTTTTTGGGTTTCACAGTGGATAAATCCTTGAGCTGCATAGAGTAGATAAATCCTTGATTTGGGATCAATATTTTTATTGAATATAAATATTTTTTATTTTGGACAAATGGACACTCTCTGGAGATGAAGAGCATATATACGCCCATGGGCCAAAAATTCCAGGGAGCAGAAGAAGCCCACAGCACAGAATAGGCTCACAGAGGGTGCTGCACGGGTGCTCCCCACATTCAGGGCACACTAAAGTCAGTGTCGTTTCTGATTTTCTTCTGTAGAATGAACAAGAGGGATTTCCTCCCCCCTCCCCACTTTTTTTGCTTAGAGCTTTAGTGCTTGCCTCCGTCATACCACCAATTACTTAGTGGTCTTTCAAACCTTTTGTAATTTCTACTAAAGAAGGTGTAAAAAGATCATCCACCAGGAAAGCAGATTTCTCCTAGCCTTAGTATGCAGCAGAGGCACAACCAGCACTTACAGAGATATATAGAGTTGTGATCGCTTCTTTTTTAAAAAAAATTATTTATTCATTTATTTGGATTAAAATAGTAAAAAAGAGAAAAGTGGTTTCACATAGTAATGATAAATTATCTTTTCTTTCATAAAATATGCATAAAATTTGCTATTGCAAATTCAGGACAAGAAATCGTTTTTACCTGAAGAAAAAAAGGGGGAAACCTACAGAGTGTCAATTTTTTTTTCTATTTTTTTATTGCATTTTAGGAAATAGTCAGGTAACATTCAGTGCAGTCCCTGGTATTAATTCATCTGTAGCTTGGAGATAGTAATCAATTCAGACATTAAATACCAAGTACATGGAGAGCTCTTGTTCTTTCTTTCTCTTTGCGTTTATTCATCTATGTATTTATTACGTTTAAGAAATCCGTTGGTTAGTTTGAAGACAACTATTAACAGCTGCCAGCCAAAGAGCCACTGGTTATGAGTGTGTTCCTTATTGCTCCCACACTGCATCAGTTCAACCGAAAGTTATATCTAGTTTTGAAAAAGTAGAATTGTATGTATTGGGTGATAAATCCTATCGGTTTACCCGGGGAAGAGGGGTTTCCTGAAATGTGAGAATTTCTGTTATTAAACCAGGATAATCCCAGGTAAACTGGGATAGTTGATCTCCCTAAGGTGTGGAATACAAATATTTATATTGACGTATTCTCCATAGACATATTGCTGAATCCCTGCATCTACTACAAAGCTCTGATGCCTCCTCTTTCATGGAGACTTTCTTCTTTGTATCATCTTCCAAAATTATAATGAAATTGTCCTTAGAATATTGAAAACCCCTCAGAACTTTGTCACTCATTCAAAGGTGAGCATTCACATTCCTTTTTATTGTTTCTTTTTTGTCATTTGTCATTATTACTATAAATTATCTTAGTGATAATGGAGTAAAATGACTCTGATTTACTAGCTCACTAGCCAGATAATAGAATGGCTTGGCAAACTTTCCAAAGTCCCATCCCACGGTTCACCTCTAATTAATCAAATCAGATTCTCTGGGGATAAAGATGGGCCCTAATTTCATCTTTTGTGTTTGTTGTTTTTATTGTGCTTTGTTTTTTAAGCTCTGTTGGTGATTCTAATATGTAGCAAGAGTTGAGAACTACTAATATGGCTCAACTCCTTAGCTCAAAACAACAACAAACAAACTTTGTCTGACAGAAGTTAACCATCTCCTCCTAGATTTCTACAGATCGTCAGCAGCAATGATTAGAAAAAAAAAAAAAAAAAAAACAGGAAATAAAGAAACGTAAATGTGTGATCCCCTAATCTTTCATCACAGTTTTTAAATGGGTCCATCAGTCGATGTGTCCATTTCAACTCATATCCATACTGTACCTTAACTTTCCCTTTCTGCTTCCCTCTTGGTTTCCTCTCCCAGAACTAGGAAGAAGCCATCAGAACAGAGTTGGCATCTTGTGGACAACAGAGTGAATAGAAGTTTCTGACTCAAACAAGTTGCTTATGCTATGATATAATCTCACTTTCCTTCCCAAACTGACGCTGTACATCACTGTTTAGTCCAGTAAATCTCTCAGCTGACTAATGTGAAGCTTCTTACTCCATTATCCATGACTAGTAATGTACATGACAAGATATTGATCCCTTCAGGGTTTCTAGTAGGCCAGGTAGGATGTGGCTGGGCAGGGACCTAGTACATCCATAACTCCAGATGCTTTGTCCAATTTTACCTGTAGGCTCTCCTTACTCCAGGGTGCTGTAAACAGAATCATTTTCTACATGTACCAGGATGTGAAATTTTACAATAGACTATAAATGGTATTAATTTTTTCTCTTTCTCAATGTTTTTCTCTTTCTTTCAGTAATGTTGTCCTCTTACCTTTAAAGCTTTTTAGAGAACCTAGACAATAAAGCATTGAGCACAATGTTTCTGTTTCCATTATTTGATAAAGCATTTCTGTTGGATATATGTTACAGATTAGAAAAAGAAAGATTTGAGAACTGGAGAATGTCCCTCAAATCACAGAAATGATAAGGTAGAAAAGACACTAAAATCTGTGTAACAATTTTAGTCTGTTTGTTTCTAATTATTTTTTTCCCCTGATATCATCTTCATGGTCAAAATCAACATTAAGTAACACCATCACCTTGATTTAAAAGAGATGTTCTTTCTCCCAATTTAAGGTTGATTTTTCAGTTTATATTCTTTCCTTTAATGCCAGAATTCATAATTAGAGAAGAGACTTTAGAGATTCAGATATCTAATAAGTGCAGTAAGGGTTAATGCAGCAGGCCTGGGTTGCCCAAACCCTCCACATTCCAAAGGTCTTTAAGACTGGCCCTTGACTAGCTCCCAGAAGTTGCTTGAGCCTTTGAAATAATTTCACTAATAAGAGTTTTTTTGTGTACCTTGTGGTTGGGGCTATTCCAGATAGTTTTTGCTAACAATGGAGTTTACGGCAAATGCTTATTTTTATATGCTTTCTAAGTGGTGGCTTTGGTTCGTGCTGTGTCAATTTGGCTTCCAGAGAGTCTGGGTTGAATAGCTAAAGTTAGTTATTGCCATTGCTTACCTACATGAATGAACCCCAGTAAAAACTCTGGACACCAAAGCTCAGGGGAGCTTCTCTGGTTGACAACTTCACATGTGTTGTCACATGTAATTTCTGGGAAAATTAAGTGTCATCTACACAACTCCACTGTGAGAAGACAATGGGAAACTTGTGTCTGTTCTCTCCTATATTTCAACTTATGCTCCTTTTCTATTTGCTGATTTTAATATGTATCCTTTAACTCTAAAAAAAGCATGAGAAGGACAGCTTTTCAGAGTTTTATGACTCTTTCTAGAAAATCAAAATCATGAGACCTGAGAGTGGTCATAAGAATGTCCAGCACATGGTGTGGTTTGGAGGAATGGAGTCTGTATTATCTGTCTCACACTGCTGATAAAGACATACCCAAGACTGGGAAGAAAAAGAGGTTTAATTGGGCTTACAGCCCTACATGGCTGGGGAAGCCTCAGAATCATGGCAGGCAGGGAAAGGCACTTCTTACATGGCAGCAGCAAGAGAAAATGAGGAAGAAGCAAAAGTGTAAACTCCTGATAAGTCCATCGGATCTCATGAGAGTTAATTTACTCTTAATTGAATTATAATCCCCATGATTCAATTACCTCCCCTTTGGTCCCTCCCAAAACATGTGAGAATTCTGGGAGATACAGTTCAAGCTGAGATTTGGGTGGGGACATAGTCAAACCATATAATTCTGCCCTGACCCACCCAAATCTCATGTTCACACTTTTCAAAAGCAATCAGGCCTTTCCAAAAGTCCCCCAAAGTCTTAACTCATTTCAACATTAACCCAAAAGTTCACAGTCCAAAGTCTCCTCTGATACAAGGTAAGTGCCTTTTGCCTATGAGCCTCTAAAATCAAAGACAAGGTAGTTACTTCCTAAATACAACAGGGGCACAAGCACTTGGTGAATATAGCCATTCCAAATGGGAGAAATTGTCCAAAACAAAGGGGCTACAGGGCCAGTGCAAGTCTAGAATCCAGGGGGGCAATCAAATTTTAAAGCTCCAAAATGATCAACTTTAACTCCATGTTTTGCATCCAGCTCATGCTAATGCAAGATGTGGGTGCCCATGATCCTGGGCAGCTCCATCCCTGTGGCTTTGAGGGTACAGCCTCCCTCCCAGCTTCTTTTGCAGGCTGGTGTTGGGTGTCTGAGGCTTTTCCAGGTGCACAGTGCAAGCTGTTGGTGGCTGGGGTCTGGAGGACGGTGACCCTCTTCTCACAATTCCACTAGGCAGTGCCCCAGTAGAAACTCTGTGTGCAGGCTCCAACCCAATTCCCTTGTACACTGGCCTAGCAGAGGTTCTCCATGAGAGCCTTGCCCCTGCAGCAAACTTTTGCCTTGGTATTGAGATGTTTCCATATATCTTCTGAAATCTAGGCAGAGATTCTCAAACCTCGATTCTTGACTTCTGTGTACTAGCAGGCTCAACACCATGTGAAAAATGCCAAGGCTTGGGGCTTCCACCTTCTGAAGCCATAAGCCAAGATGTATGTTGGCCCCTTTAAGCCATGGCTGGAGTGGCTGGGACACAGGGCATAAGTCCCTAGGCTGTGCACAGCACAGGGCCCCTGACCCATGAAACCACTTTTTCCTCCTGGGCCTCCAGGCCTGGATGGGAGCGGCTGCCATGAAGGTCTCTGACATGGCATGGAGATATTTACCCTATGGTCTTGGGGATTAACATTAGGCTCCTTGCTACTTAACGCAAATTTCTGTAGCCAGCTTAAACTTCTTCCCAGAAAATTGGTTTCTCTTATCTATCACATAGTTATATTGCAAATTTCCAAATTTTATGCTCTGGTTCCCTATAAAACTGAATGCCTTTATCAGTACCCAGGTCACATCTTGCTGCTTAGAAGTTTCTTCTGCCTCAATCATCTTTCTCAAGTTCAAAGTTCCACAAATCTCTAGGGCAGGAGCAAAATGCCACTAGTGCCTTTGCTAAAACTTTAAGAGTCATCTTTACTCTAGTTCCCAACAAGTTCCTCATCTCCATCTGAGACCACCTCAGCCTGGACCTTATTGTCCATGTCACTATCAGCATTTTGGGCAAAGCCATTTAAAAAGTCTCTAGGAAGTTCCAAACTTTCCTATGTTTTCCTGACTTCTTCTGAACCCTCCAAACTATTCCTGCCTCTGCCTGTTACCTAGTTCCAAAGTCATTTCCACTTTTTTAGTATGTTTTCAGCAATGTCCCACTCTACTGGTATCAATTTACTGTATAAGTCATTTTTTACTCTGCTGGTAAAGGCATACATACCTAAGACTGGGAAGAAAAAGAGGTTTAATTAAACTTACAGTTTCACATGGCTGGAAATGCCTCAGAATCATGGCCGGAGGTGAAAAGTACTCCCTGTGTGGTGGGTGCAAGAGAAAATGAGGAAGAAGCAAAAGCAGAAACCCCTGATAAGCCCATCAGAACTTGTGAGACTATTCACTATTATGAGAATAGCACAGGAAAGATTGGCCCCCGTGGTTCAATTACCTCCTCCTGGGTCCCTCCCACAACACATGGACATTCTGGAAGATGCAGTTCAAGTTGAGATTTGGCTGGAGACACAGCCAAACCATATCAGAATCACACACGTGGAGAAACACAGAGAACTTGGGTGTGCCTGTCACTGGCCTCCTTGCTAAGAACAGATACGAATATCAGCCACAGCTCTTAGTAGGACTTTATAGTTATATTACTCAATGGAGAGGGGAAAAGAGAAGAAATTCTGTAGAAAAAGTAGAAGGTTATATAGTTAACGCATGATCAATAGCTTGAATATATACTAGTATCTAGCATTGCTATAGACTCTCAAGGACGACTGAGAAATGTAGGAGTCAAGTCATTTTTCTTTTACCATTAATACCCTTGAAATAATACAATCTTGCCAAGGGCATTTACTCAGGAGTAGATTAATGTTCATATGCTTGGAAGATAAATTGGCTACTGACATACTCCTATTTTTTTTTCCTGAACAGCCACAAAAAACTGCCAATTTCGTAGTACTAAGAAATTTTTCTTAGGCATGATAGATCTAAAATCATTGAGGAAATGAAACCATTTCTGCTAATCAGTCCTTTTCCTTTTTTCTGCACTTTGTTTAAAGAATGAAACCAAGCATGCATCATACAAGCATGCATTTCTTTCCCACTCCACACAGCAGTGCACTTCCTCGGTTGTTGATGCTCATTTTAGCTTTGTAAAGATTACATTTCAGAATGAAGTTTTACAATCACGTTTACAGTGATCTTTCAAAATCAATGAGATGTGTGACATCAGAAACCAAGGCAGCTAAAGTATTGAAGGATGCCATCCCAAATTATGCCAGATTAGAATATAATTACATGGAATATGATTATTGTCAGTTGAAAACATTGGAGAAATTATAGTTTTGGAAACGGCTAGCAGACCTCTTTCTTTCTCTATCCAGCAAGACATAAAGATGCCTGTAGGAGGGGCACCCTCCTTGTACCAGAGTGAGAAAATTGCCCTCATCACCAGAGACTTGGAATTGGGGGCTGTAACAAACTTAAATAAATCCACTTTCGGATGTAACTCTTATCTGCTGCTAGTTTTACACACATCCATACATCTACACATGACTCCCCTAGAAATTTAGTGCCCCTGCCCAGATCCCCTTTATCTTATAATTTCTTCTCAAACTCATTGTTCTTTGACTAAGAAGTATAAAAGCATCTTGCTTTGACCACTTCTTCAAACTTGACTCTCTTGTGAAGATCCCCAGGTACATAAAAAAATAAAATAAGCAAAATAAAATTAGTATACGTTTCTCTTGTTCATTAATCTGCCCAGTGTCAAATTTGGCTTCTAGATCCAGCCAAACAGCTCATATAAAAGCTAACAGAAGGTTTGAGGTGATCACTGGCTACCCTTTACAGCAAAGAGCTAAACTAACACTCTTAAAGATAATTATTTTTTTGAGCCAGGGTCTCAGTCTCTGTCACCCAGGCTAACTACGGTGGTGACATCTTGGCTCACTGTAGTCTTGACTTTCTGGGCTCAAGTAAACCTCCCACCTCAGCCTTTTCAGTAGCTGGGAATACAAACATATGCCACCAAGCCTGACTAATTTTTGCATTTTTTGTAAACATGGGGTTTTGCCATGTTTACATGGCAAAAATTCAAGACCCAGGCTGGTCTTGAACTCCTAGGCTCAAGCAATTCACCTGTCTTGGCCTCCCAGGGCGCTGAGATTACAGGTGTGAGCCACTGTATTATTCAATTTTCACACTGCTGATAAAGACATACCTGAGACTGGAAATAAAAAGAGGTTCCACATGACTGGGAAGGCCTCAGAATCATGGCAGGAGGCAAAAAGCACTTCTTACATGGCGGCAGCATGAGAAAATGAGGAAGAAGCTAAAGCAGAAACCACTGATAAACCCATCACATTGCATGAAATGTATTCATTATCATTAGAATAGCACATGGAAAACCTGCCCCCATGATTCAATTACCTCTCCCTGGGTCCCTCCCACAACATGTGGGTATTCTGGGAGATAAAATTCAAGATGAGATTTGGGTGGGGACACAGCTAAACCATATAATTTCATCCTTGCCCCCCACAACACTCATGTCCTCACATTTCAAAATTGATCATGCCATCCCACAGTCCCGAGAGTCTTAATTCATTTCAGCATTAACTCAGAAGTCCATAGTCCAAAGTCTCATCTGAGTCAAAGTAAGTCCCTTCCACCTATAAGCCTGTAAAATTTTATTTTCTAGATACAAGGAGGGTACAGACATTGGGTAAGTACAACCATTATAAATAGGAAAAACTGTCCAAAAACAAAGAGGTTATAGGGCCCATGCAAGTCTAAAATCCAGTGGGACAGTCAAATCTTAAAGCTCCAAAATGATCTCCTTTGACTCCATGTTTCACATCCAGGTCACGATGATGCAAGAGGTGGGTTCCCATGGTCTTGGGCTCTATCTCTGTGGGTTTTCAGGGTACCACCACCCTCCCAGCTGCTTTCACAGGCTGGCATTATCTGCAGCTTTTCCAGGAGCACAGTACAAGCTGTCCGTGGATCTACCATTCGAGGTCTAGAGGATGGTGGCCCTCTTTCCACAGTTCCACTACACAATGCCCCAGTAGGGACTCTGTGTGGGGGCCTCAACCCCACATTTCCCTTCTACACTGTCCTAGCATTGTCTCACCATGAGAGCTGCCCCCCTGCAGCAAACTTCTGCCTCCAGGCATTTCCATAGATCTTCTAAAATCTAGGCAGAGGTTCCCAAACCTCAATTGTTGACTTCTGTGAATCTGCAGGCTCAACACCAGATGGCAGCTACCAAGGCTTGGGGCTAGCACCACCTAAAGCCCTCTACATTGGTTCCTTTCAGACATGGTTGAAGCAGCTAGGACATAGAACTCAAAGTACCTAGGCTGCACAGAGCTCAGTGACCCTGGGCCCAGCTCATGCAACCACTTTTTCCTCCTAGGCCTCTGGTCCTGTGTTGGGAGGGGCTGCCATGAAGACCTCTGACCTGCTGTGGAAACATTTACCCCATGGTCTTGGGGATTAACATTTGGGTCCTCATAATTTCTATAATTTCTGCAGCCTGCTTGGATTTCTCCTCAGAAAATGGAATTTTTTTCTCTATCAGATTGTCAGGCTGCAAATTTTCCAAACTTTTTTACTTTGCTTCCTTTATAAAACTGAATGCCTTTGACAGCACCCAAGTAGGTTTTTGAATGCTTTGTGCCTTAGAAATTTCTTCATCCAGATACCCTAAATCATCTCTCTCAAGTTAAAAGTTCCACAGATCTTCAGGGCAGGGGCAAAACAAACAAGAGCCACCTTAGCTCCAGCCCCCAACAGGTTCCTCATCTCCATCTGAGACCACCTCAGACTGGATCTTATTGTCCATATCATTATCAGCATTTTGGGCAGAGCCATTCAACGAGTCCCCAGGAAGTTGCAAACTTTCCCACGTTTTCCCGTTTTCTTCAGAGCCCTTCAAACTGTTCCAATCTCTGTCTGTTACCCAGTTCCAAAGTCACCTCCACGTTATTGGGTATTTTTTCAGCAATGCCCACTCTACCAGTACCAATTGTCTGTATTAGTCTATTTGTATGATGCTGATAAAGACATTCTTGAGACTGAGAAGAAAAAGAGGTTTAACTGGACTTACAAATCCACATGGCTGAAGAGGCCTCAGAACCATGGCAGAAAGCTAAAGGCACTTTTACATGGTGGTGGCAAGACAAAATGAGGACGAAGCTAAAGCAGAAAGCCCTGATAAACCCCTCAGATCCTGTGAGACTTAATTCACTATCATGAGAATAGAATGGGAAAGACCAGCCCTCATGATTCAATCACCTCCCCCTGGGTCCCTCCCACAACACATGGGAATTCTGGGAGATACAATTCAAGTTGAAATTTTGCTGGGGACACAGACAAACCACATCAGCCACCTCTCCTAGACCTTAAAAGTAATTTTTAAAAAGAATACAAATTTCAGTTATGCTTTATTCTGTGAACCAAAGACATATGTTAATCTAAGAAGTATCACAGAATTTGAACACTGTCTCTATTATTTTTACCCTAAAGCTGTATTTGTTATTAAAAATAAACATTGCCCTAGTTTCACAAACCCTTTAACTGAAAATACAACAGACAGAAAATTAGGGACTGGTCCTCACGGAAATAAAGCTTTTGCTCATATTTGTATTTCTTGTTTTGTTTTGTTTTGTTTTCAGGGAGACGTTTTTTTGAAAAGACAAAGGCTTAAAAAGAAAAAAAAAGTAAGAAAGAAAATGTTTCCAGTAGTACACATATCCAGAGATACATTAGCAAGAAACAATACTCGGAATAAGGTCTGGGGAGATCTAGTGAAAGTGGCTCCCTTCATGAACTGCACAGAAGCTGAAACTGCGTATTTTCAAAGAGATTGTCTCTGCAAACCAAGATAACAGCTCGAATCAGGAGAGGGCTGTACTGACTCAGGGTTAGAGGTGTGAAGTGCAGGGGGAGCCCTGGGAGGCGGCCATGGCACATGGACTATGGGATGGATGGATGCTTTTTCCAGAACTACGAGGGAGAGGGTGACATGTGACATTCACTACAGCGACTTTCTGGAAACAGCTCACTTCATGGATTCTTAACATTAAAAAAAGTCAGAATTATGTTTACTTTAAATAGGGCACATGCTGATTTCTCTCTCATTTGTGTTCTCTTGATGCAGCAGGAAAGATCCCCTGAAGGTTAGTGGTAAGAGGCTCACATTGCCATGGTTACCTCCAGGATTCCTTTCTTCTCTGCAAAAACACAAGTCATCACAAACTTAAAAGCCCAATATTGAGTCTAACCAAGGAGGAGAAATAAAGTACTGTCAACATTTTTGACAACACATTCTCCATCTCCAGCTGTAAACTGTGTACTTTCAAACACACTTTGGAAATGGTGTTATGGTGCCCTGTGACTGACTTGGCATGGAGTTGAGCTCTTAACATTTGGGAGGGGAAATAATATTAAATGGATGAATGGATGCTTTGAATTGTCTGCACTTCCTTATTTGCATTTTTTTATTAATATTAAGGTTTGATGATATTTTATTCAAAGTGAGATGTAAGGGCTCTTCAAAGACTCATAGGGATTAAGAGCTCTTCTGATTATTGGCTAAGTAGAGGTCCAGACCTTGTTAATAAATTTTTTTTGAGACAGGGTCTCACTTTGTCACTCAAACTGGAATGCAGTGGCATAAACACAGATCACTGCAGCCTCAACCTCCCAGACTCAACTTATTTTCCCACTTCAGCCTCCTGAGTAGTGGGGACTACTGGCATGTGCCACTACCATGCCCAGCTAATTTTTGTATATTTTGTAGAGTCAGGGATCTCACTATGTTTTCCAGGCTAGTCTTGAACTCCTGAGCTCAAACCATTCTTCTGCTTCAGCTTCCCAAAGTGCTGGGAATACAGGTCTGAGATGTTCCCAAACGGTAATGATTTTATTATTTCCTCTCTGTTCTGCAACACTTGCTTCTCATATCCCTCTTGATGATCTTTATGCACTTTCTGTTTGGCATCTTAGCCGTGCACTAATATGGCTTCTCTCTCCAACCCTCTTTGGTAATCTTTGATGAAAGAATGGTGGTGTGAATTGCATTTGTATCCTTTTAGTGTGTCTAACACAGTGTTCTTCATATAATGAACTCTCAATAATGATAGAATGAATCAATAAATGAACAAGACAGATGATATCACCAGTACCTAGAAAGGTATAATCTGTTAACCTAGACATATCTCAATAAGTTATTAATTTTTGTATTCACTGAGACAAATTTAAAAAAATAGTTGATATTTGCATGGTTGGAAGAGTTTAATTCTGGTAACTTTTTGAAACGGAAATTTTGTAAGTGCCAATAAATAGCATTTACATTATTTGTTGTGCTCTACAATTTCGTCATGATAATAAAATATTGTTTGGATATAAAAAAGATCTGACTAAACTAGCCTGGGTGGTGTCCAAACCATCTGTTTAGGTCCAAAAAACACTTGTAGGGAATAAATATGTCTATAATGAGCTTGTGACTTTTAGATTTGAAACCTTAAGTGCAGAACTCAATAACAGTCCTCAGATGGCAGCTCTCAGAGATATCTACCAAGGAAGAAAACAGACAAGTTACCATTGCTAGTCAGATGCCTTTGCCAAGAAAGCGGAAACATGGAAATGTAGGTCACAGATGGAATTCCATTATTTCGTGGCTGTGGTGTCCTAAGCACAAATCTGAAAAACACACCTGGCTGAGTTCCGATCAGAGGGAGCACCCATTTCCCCCTGGGTGGGGCTTGGCCCACTCTCAAGTGTGGCCCCCTTTCCTCTCACGGATGGGCAGTAAGGATTTTCTTAATCTTTACTTAGTGTAACATTATTTATATCTTCCACTGTAAGCCAGGCACTGTGCACATTGTTGGTTGTTCAGCAGCGAACCAGACAAACTGGTTTCTTCCCTCCACGGAGATTTCTGTAGAATGAACATAGTCTTTGGAATCAAATGTAGATCTGAATACAACTCTTTCTACCCAAAAGCAAAGCAGATGCATAGGATCTCTGAGACATCAATAAAATACTTACATCCAAAAAGAATAGCGCAATGAGAACAGCAGAATTTACAAAATCTCTGCTAAAAGGATACTGCTAGGATGTAGGCATGACAAGGAATATGCATGGTCAAAAAGAAGAGAAAAATGTGGCGGAGATTAGGGCCATGTGGATAAAAACACACTATTACTGGGTGAAACCAAATGTGCTTAGATCCCCTGAAAAATGAAGAAGGCCTTTCACTTACTCAGAGACAAAGAGAAATATGTTCTCTGCTCTGTTAAAATAAATAAAAGGAAAACTTTATTCTTTTCCAAATGCTTGTGTGTGTGTGTGTGTGTGTGTTTCTCTGTGTGTGTCTGTGTCTGTGTATAAGATAAAAGTTAACCCCATTTCAAAACTTGCCAGCTACATACAGATAAACTGTATTGTAAACACTGTTTTAAAAGTTACTGTTTAAATAAAAGCTTTTTAAAAAGAAAAATAAATAATGCTATAGGACTACGTTGAAAAACATGAGTTTTCTTATGCAAGCGAAGTCAAGAGAGCCAACCACAGCGGCCCAGAATCACTCTTCTCATTAACAAAAATCAGGGGAGTTGTTCTATTCAGGCTACAGATGACCACAGTTAACAGACTAATGCCAGACAATTTTCAAGCCAGCTGACACTCTCTTTGTCCACAGTAACTCAACTATTGACTGAGAGTCTACAATGTGCAAATGAAGGGGCCCCTGCAAGCCTTGGAAGGCTGGAGAGAACAGGATACCTGTGGCTTCTGCCTTCATGGAGCTTAGAGTCAAAAGGGGCAAAAAATCTAAGCAAACAATTTAGAGGTTTGTATGTTAGAATTATTTCACGAGGATAGAACAGGTCATGTGGGAGCCTAAAAGGAAGATGGGCCAAGTTGAGAAAGGGTGATCAGGCTCAGACTTCTGAAGATGCCATTTTGGAGAAGATGGAAGGCTGTGAAAGAGCAGGTAGAGGTAGTGGTGGTGATGGTGATGATCACTTCCTGTAGGAGGAAATACAAGTACAGATTATTCTACAGTTTGGTGTGTTTGTGGTTATACAAAACCCATCATGTGTCAGAAGAGTGAGAAAGAATCAACAAAATACCCACAAATGCTCGCTCACCATGTCCAATCTATCAAAGAAGAAAATGAGCAAGTTACTATGGCTAGTTAGACGCCTTTGCCAAGAAAGCAGAAATATTAAAATGTAGGTCACAGGTGGAATTCCATTATTTAATGGCTATCTTGTCCTAAGCACAAGTCTGAAAAGTACACCAACATTGAGCTCTAAAGGCTTTATGTCACTGCTTGGCAACAAGAGTCTTTCAGGCACCTAGGAATGGAAACATTCCTAATCCACTTTCTTAGAAGCATCAAAAATAGTAGCAACAAACAAACCCCCAAAACTGTAATTTTCTGATGTGAAATTGAGTGAAAACATTATATATAAATGTGTGTAGACATTTCTTAATTTTTTTTTGGTATTGTCCTCTTATTTTCTTTTTATTTAAATATCAAATATTTTTTCTGGTTCTCAGAGGCATAGAGTTGAATTACTTGAAGCTGTTGATTTATGGCATCCTCAATGGCTCACACATGGCTCATCTTTATTTGTTTCATTTATTTGAATAATCTAAAATACATCTAATCTTCCATTAGCCAAAACAAAACATTAAAACCTAAACAATAATCTACATCCAATTATATGGCCCCATCCCATTCCCTTGTCTTCATCACTTTAGTTAATTATGTACTTGTTTCTCAGGTTAATCTTTCTTTCCTTTTGTTCTTCTTCTTTTCCTTCCTCTCTTCCTTCCTTTTTATGTCAATCTAATGCATCCGTAAGTACTGCTACAATGAATTGTTTTAAAAATCATAGTTGTTTTTAAATTTATAGAAGGGCATTTTGATGGATATAACCTTTTGAAATGTATTTTTTTTGCACTGAATATTGTTTTGCTTAGATTCATAATGTCTGACCGTATTTCACTGTGTGAATACACTGAAGTTTATCATTGCCCTACACTTTCCGTTCGTGAGTTCTATCAGGGATTTTGCTATTGTGAACAGTACCTAAATACATATCCTTGCATGTGTATTCTGTAGTTTATATGCAAAAGTTCAAAAGTTTTTCTTGAGTATGTCTGGAACTTCAATTGCTAAAACATAGGTTAACAAATGTTTAACTTTACATGAAAATGCCAAACTATTTTCCAAAATTGTTGCTCCAATTTACAGGCAATTTGAAGAGAGAAATACCAAATACTATATTTGGTATTTTCAATTTTTTTGCCTAAATAAATAGGAATAGAAGGAGATTCCATTTTCATTTTAATTTGCATTTCTCTAGTTTTAATGATATTTGGCATATTTATTTTCTTTTTTATGAAATGGTTATCCATATTTTCCTCAAAAGTCAAAAATCACGTGTGCTTTCTTAATTTTGAAGAGTTCCTTTCGTATACTGTACTTGCTACTGATCTTTGTTATTTGTATCTCATAAATTCCTTCTGTCATTTGGTAATTTGTCATTTTACTATTTGTATGAGTCCATTCTTTCATTGCTGTAAAGAACTACTTGAGACTGAATAATTTATAAAGAAAAGAGGTTTAATTGGCTCATAGTTCTGCAGTCAGCATGGAAAGGATAGCTGGGAAGGCCTCAGGAAATTTGCAGTTATGGCAAAAGATGAAGGGGATGCGTGCACATCCTACATGGCTTGAGTAGGAGAGAGCATGTGAATGGGGAGGTGTTGCACACTTTTAAACAACAAGGTCTTATGAGAACTCTCTCACTGTCATGAGAACAGCAAGGGCTAAAACTGCTCATGATCCAATTACCTCCCAACAGGCCCCTCCTCCAATTCTGGGGATTATAACTGGACACTAGATTTGGATGCGGGAACAAAGCCAAAACATATCACCCTTTTACTTTTTACTTTGAATTGAAGAACAAAGTTAATTTTAGTATCATAAACTGAATTAATCTTTTTTTCAATAAGTTAGCCATTTTGCTTTGATTTAGATCAGTAAATCTAAATAATGTCAGTCTATATATTTTACTAGGAATTTAAAATTGTTTCTAAGCATTTAAAACATTTAACTGAAATGCCGTTTAATTAATTTGGAGTTAAATTTTGTTCATTTTGTGAAGATTTGGAATCAGTCTAATCTCCCCTTTTTTAATATGGATAATCATTTTTTCAGCTTCATGTATTGAACATACACTTCTTTCCCAGTCTCAGATACATAAATATATGGGTTACTTAACTGATCCGTTGGTCAAACTGTCATTACCACATGTACCTATAAATGTCCATAGTAATCGTTGCCTTTTAATGTTTGAAAATGGCAAACTTTGAAGAGCTTCTGTTTGGGATTGCATTGATTATATAGCTCAATGTGAGGAGAATTTACTTTAGCAGTACTGGGGCTTTAGGCAGATGAATACAGCACATGTTTCTATTCATTTAACATGTTCTTAATTTCTCCAGCAACGTTTTATTTTTTAAAGTACAAAACTTGCATAATTTTGAAAATTTATTCCTAATCATTTTATATTTTTATTCTATTGTAAATGATTGCTTTTCTAAAATTTCATTTCCAATTATTTGTTGTTAATACATGCAATGATGATTGATTTCTGTCAATTGTCTCCATATTGTGTAATCTCACTAATTCACTAACTAGTTCTAGCAGTAGATAAAATCTACCAGTTTTTTTTTTTTTTTTGGTAGCTTTTCTGTAATCTAAAGAGTTAACTGATTACTTCTAGTAACTTTCTCAGAGATTCCTCATAGGTTGTTTTGCTTTTGTTTTACTTAGATGATTATATTAATTACAAATAAAAATACATTTGCTCTTTCCTTTCCAATATGTATACCTTAATTTTTCTTGTCTTAGTGCACTGGCTAGAACTCCAAGTACAATGTTGAATAGACATGATGGAAACAAAATTGTCGCTATTTTATCAGTCTTAGTGAAAACACATTCAGGTTTTCATCATTAAGAATGATGCTAGCTGTAGGTTGTCATTGCTATTTCTAGAAATGTTTGTTCAATTGAGGGAGTGCCCTTCTTTTTCTAGTTTTCTGAGAGTTTTTATAATAAATTGATTTTGGAATTTGTTAAATTATATGTATTATTTTATATCTCTTAAGATTGTTAGAGTATTTAGGCAGACATGAGCAGGGCAGGAGAGCCCCCATACCCAGGAATGTCAGGCAACCATCAAGTGATGGTCACGTGATTTCTAAATTATCTCCCTAAAATGATAATTAGTCACAGCCAATGTCAGGGAAAGACAGTCTCCCAACAGAGAAAAAAATACCTGAAGCTGATGATTCGCAGCTTCCCCCAGACAAGCTCTCTAGAGCTGGGCAGTGGGCTCAAGCATGCACACTAAGAGACAAAATGGTGAAGTTTAATTGTTATATGATATTCCTCTAAGAATGCTCCACTGATAGAAGAAAAATGCCTCAAGTGAGCATGCACACAACTTCAGTAAACACACGGCACATGCAGCCCCTCCCAAGTGCTGACAGGCCACTGAGCATGCAGACAGCCTGCCCCAAGGAAAAAGGGATGAGAAATGCAAACTCCAGAACCATGCCCATGTATAAAATCCTAAGTCCAGGGTTCAACAAGACACTTCAGTCTCTCAAGTCACCCACTTTGCCCTCTTCCAAGTGTACTTTGTTTCTTTTCATTCCTGATCTAAAACTTTTAAATAAACTCTGTCTCCTACTCTGAAACTTGCAGTTTCTCTCTCTGCCTTAAACCCACTTCTGCTCCTTAGCCAAATTCTTTTTTCCAAAGAGGCAAGGACTGAATTTGCTGCAAACCTGTATGAATTCACTGCTGGTAACTAGATGGTAGTGGAATTTTTTTCTGTTTATTCTGCTAATATGGTAAAGTGAATTGATTGGTTTTCAAATGTAAAGTCAACCTTGCATTCTTGGGATAAATCTCACTTGGCTATGATATATTTCTATACTGCTTATTTTGATTAGCTAATGTCTTACTGAAGTTATTATAGCTATGCACATGAAAGTTGTCCATCTTTTTTTGTAATGCCATTTTTATAGTCACCTATAGAAACAGATGAACTCCTCACCTAAAGCATCATTAGATTAAATATCAAGACTAATGATGCCACACAAACACCATCCTGATCCTTCTATTGTGTAATGCTTGGAAATAATACTACATAGTTTGCTTTATACAGTTTTCCCAATGCTATGGTTTTTTTTACAAAGAGAGAATAAATCCAGTGCCATTTTAAACATCTTTGACTACCCTTCTTTGTAAAATATATAATCATGTTAATGAGTGCCCTGGAAACACTTTTCGATTTTGCTGGGATTTTGTTGAACCTATGAACTGATTTGGATAATGACATCTTCACAATATTAAGTTGAGCATGTCTCTCCATTTACTTAAATTTCCATTAATAATTATTTGTTTATTTCTAACTTTTATAATGTGCTTCTATTGCTATTATTACATATTATTTAACAGACCCTTACATGGTTTAAAGATTCACAGAAAGAGCAAATCAAATGTCCCAAAATAGTAATCTAAATTACATTTAATACTTTTTAGTGACAGAGCTCACTACAGCTAATTTTATTGTCAAACAATTAATCTTGATACAAAGTTTCTCCTTATGATGAGCCAAAATTCTCCTTTCTGAAGCTCTGTGTCCTAATTTTACTCTGACTTTACACAGAGAAATCTAATTTCTAATATTATTACTTAGTTCATATCCTTTGCAAATTACTTTTATAATTTTAAACAATCATACAATTAATCTTCACTGAAAACTGGACATAAAGTAGAATTAGTACCATTTGTCTAATTTATGGGTGGATAACATGGAAATCAGAGAGTTAAAACATATTTCGGTTCTCACGGTTAGCTAGAACTTCGGCTCTCATTTCACTGTTATTTCCATCAACTCCAAGTTTAGATTGTTGGAATCTATTCTACAGAGCAAGGTGCAAGTTCACAATAAGGTAAGAAGCTGACATTAGACTTTATAAACTTTCCTAAAGCACATTTTTAACTTACAAGTTACAAGCATCTTTAAACTTCTTGGATGTAATCAGACTTGAACTGAAGTCTTGTAAAGGGAGCACTTCCTGCCTTGTACTAACTGGTGATCTTCTTAGTCAACCAGCAGAAAAGACTTACAAGATTCTCTAAACATTATATGTGTTAGTAAATCCTCAGTGACTTCAGATGCAATCAGCAATTGGTGGCACACTTAAGTTATTGAACTTTTTCTTAAAAAAAAAAGATTTAAATCTGTGAAAGTAGATGGAACGTAAACTGAAGGAGGAAAGAGCATTGGCATTCATGAGCAACCAAGAGTTTTGTGTGCTTTTTGCTCATTCATCCAGCCAGCATTGTGCAGTAGTTGGTATTATCTTTATTTTACAGATGAAGATTATGTGCCCAAGATCAAATTCTTTGACCTAGATACTCTGACACCATTTGGATTTTTTTTTCTGAAATTTGCATGCCACAATGCACCAGAGAGCAGAAACTTTTACTAAATTCTGCTCTTTCAGCAATAGCAAATAAGCTCACCAATGAGCTGATAGCACAAAAGAAGAAGAAAATGTAGACAGAGCTAAAATGTATTCGCTCATAATGTATCAAGGACTTTGCTAAAAGTTTTACACATATTTGTCATTGGAACACTACATGAACTTATAAAGCAGTTACTGATTTTAACTTAATTTTATAAATAAGAAAAACTGAGCTTTAGAGAGTGTAATGGTTAATATCGAGTGTCAACTTGGCTGGATTGAAGGATGTGAAGTATTGTTCCTGAGTCTGTCTGTGAGGGTGTTACTAAAGGAGACTAACATTTGAGTCTGTGAACTGGAAGAGGCAGACTCACCCTCAATCTGAGTGGGCAGCAGCTAATCAGCTGCCAGTGTGGCTAGGATAAAGCAGGCAGAGGAACACGGAAGGACAAGACTGGCTGAGCCCTCCGGCCTCATTGGTCTCCTGTCTGGATGCCTCCTGCCTTTGAACATCAGACTCCAACTTCTTCAGCTTTTGAGCCCCTGGACTTACACCAGTGGTTTTCTAAGGGCTCTTGGGCCTTCAGCCACAGACTGAAGGTTGAACTCTTGGCTTCCCTACTTTGGAGGTTTTGGGACTCAGACTGGCTTCCTTGCTCCTCAGCTTGCAGACGGCCTATTGTGGGACTTCACCTTGTGATCATGTGAGTCAATATTCCTTAATAAACTACTTTTCATATATACATCTGTCCTATTAGTACTGTCCCTCTAGATAACCCTAATACAGAGAATAAGTTTTTTTTTTTTCAATTTTATACAGCCAGCAGCAACAAGGGTGGCTGGGAGACACCAGTCTAAAAGCAGCTCACTCTTAAGCCTTTGCTTTTGAAACAGGAAAAGTTCCCTTGTCCCCCTTGCAGGGTGTGCAGTGGGGGTGTGAACTACTTCTTCAATGCCCTGCTGCTAAAACCTCTTGGGGAGCATACAGATGCTGTGGGCTCTGACCCCACAGCAGTGTCTAGGGGTGAATGTTTACAGCTGGAGCCCCAGTGGGCATGTGTTACAGGGTGCTCTTTTAATTTAGCCGTCTGTCAGCAGCCCGAGTAAACCAATTAGACCCTCTATCATGTCACAAGCACAGAAGGCTTTCTGTGTCCCAGGTTCTTGCCTTGGTATGCTGGAAAAATCGGATCACATGTGGGTTTGGAGAATGAGTGCAAAGTTTTATTGAGTGGAAGTAGTTCCCAGCAGATGGTGCAGCCAGAAGGGAGATGGTATTCCCCTGGAGTTGGGCTGCTTGACAGTCTCCTCTGACTGCCCTGGCCATACTCTGCCTCATCCTGCTGGTTAATGGCTGCTGGCGTGCTGACGTCTGTCGGTGTGCTCTTCCGCCAGCGTGCACCCCTTGACGTCCTCTCATCATCCAGCCACTTGTGTCTTCTTCCGCTGATCAACTCCTCTTGACATCCAGCTGCTAGTGTGTCTGCCTGCTAGGGTCTGGGATTATTATAGGCACAGGTTGGGGGTGTGACAAGCCAGGGTGCTCTTGGAAAATGCAACATTTGGGTGCAAAAGCAGGAGTGCCTGTCCTCACCTAGGTCCATGGGGGTGAAGCCCTAGCCAGGGACCCGCCTATCTCTACCCAGCACTTCCCTGTCCCCCTTCCGTATCACTGAAAGGGACCACGTTCTTCACTTTCCGGCACTCTCATATCAGTTCCACTTATATACAAAGGTGGTAAAATACTGGGCCAGGAAGAAACACGGATTAAGGTAGAATCAGATTAAGTTTTTGTGCTTTTTGTTTTTAAGGTTTTTTTTTTTTTGAGAAGGAGTTTTGCTGTTGTTGCCCAGGCTGGAGTGCAATGGCATAATCTCGGCTCACTGCAACCTCCGCCTCCTGGATTCAAGCAATTTTCCTGCCTCAGCCTCCTGAGTAGCTGGGACTACAGGTGTGCACCACCATGCCCAGCTATTTTTTTGTATTTTTAGTAGAGATGGGGTTCCACCATGTTGGCCAGGATGGTCTCGATCTCTTGACCTCGTGATCCACCCACCTCAGCCTCCCAAAGTGTTGGAATTACAGGCATGAGCCACTGAGCCCGGCTTAAGGGTCTTTTTTAACACAACTCTGAAACATCCTAGTAAAGATGAAAATTATTTTACCAAACCTCTGCAACAAGTCTCTGAGACAGAAACATTCATGTCTCTATTTTATCAAATGTTTAGTGAGACCTAGAGAAAATAATTACAACTTTCCCAAGAACACTGTATTAGTCCATTTACACTACTGCAAGGAACTGCCAGAGACTGGGTAATTTATACAGGAAAGAGGTGTAACTGACTCACAGTTCAGTATAGCTGGGGAGGCTCCAGGAAACTTACAATCATGGCAGAAGGCAAAGGGAGAGCAAGTCACCCTCTTTAAAAAGCAGCAGGAAGGAGAATGAATGCAGGAGGAACTACCAAATATTTATAAAACCATCAGATCTCATGAAAACTCATTATGATGAGAACACTATGAGAAAAATCTCTTCCACGATCCAATTACCTCACCTAGTCTCTCCCTTAAGACAGGGGGATTATGGGGGTTATAATTCAAGATGAGATTTGAATGGGGACATGAAGCCTTATCATATCAAACACAAAATCAGGAAATGTATACCTGAGGGCCTAGCCTTGGTTTGAGGGCTCCCTGGTGGCTGAGCCCTCCCCTCTGTCTTCTCTATTCTCTCCCAGTGGCCAGGCTGTGATGGAAACACACACAGATCACAGTGAAGAAGGGCATGCTGAGTTCCATGGTGATTGCTGGACCCAAAGCTCTTCATTTAGGAAATGCATAGGTGGGAGATTCATGGTCCCCCCTGCAGACTAATCATCTCACAGATAAAATGCACAGGTGCCTTGGTGCTGGCTCATATCTGCATTGATTTCCCAGAGGGGCTCATGCTCAAAAGTTGAGTAGAAAACAAGGACTTTAAGAGTGCTTAAAACTTAGAGTACTCAAAGGAGCACTTCCAAAGAACGTAATGACTCTGCCCTCTCAAAACACTGCAGAGATTCACACAGTGTTACCTTGGACAGCAGCTGCTTCTTGAAATCTTTATACTCTCACCACAACTCCTAAGCAGAAGGAAGAGACTTTTAGAATATTAGGGTAGAAAATGCAATTGGATAGAATTAGCCTAATATTGTCCTGTGATATGGTTTGGCTGTGTCTCCGTCCAAATCTCATCTTGAATTGTAGCTCCCATAATTCCCAGGTGTCATGGGGGGGACCCTGTGGGAGGTAACTGAATCATGGGGGCGGGTCTTTCCCAGGCTGTTCTCGTGATAGTGAATATGTCTCACAAGATCTGATAGTTTTATATAGAGCAGTTCCCCTGCACATGCTCTCTTGCCTGCTGCCATGTAAGATGTGCCTTTGCTCTTCCTTTGCCTTCTACCATGATTGTGAGGCCTTTCCAGACATGTGAAACTGTGAGTCCATTAAACCTCTTCCTTTATGAATTACCCAGTCTTGGGTATGTCTTTATTAGCATCATGAGAACAGACTAATAATCCCATTTTAAAATTTTGTTATAAAAATAAGCAAGCTATTTAAGCCCTGAGAACAAGGAGGCTGAGTGAGTCCAGCCACACAGCCAGTTAGTGCAGGGCCAAGGACACAAAGGTACCTGAACCCCTGCCCAGCTCTTTTTCACGGTCAGAATGCTTCCTTGTCATTTTACTGATAGACTTACCTTTCCCCACATTAAACACTAGCTTGATCTTTTTTTGTGCAGAGTGTTCTCCGTTTGTCAGCTACATGCTAGTAAGTAGCAAGTTTTCTGTGTTTCTACTTACCACCAGGGAGGGCCCCAGGAAGTTGTCCACCTCGAGCCCACACAACCTTGTGAGCAACTCAGACATACTCCACGTCAGGCTGCCTCAAGGGCACTTGGAGAGCTCTGGGAAGGCTGTGATGTGCACACCACGGGGAAAGCTCTCAGAGGATATTGGCAGCAATTCAGTTGCCAACCAGCTGCAAAAAGCTTTAAAGGACAGTGTTGCATAAAAAATGAAAAATGTTGATTGAGGACATATTGCCCTTGATTGAACGCTGAAGGAAACCTGCTGGCAGAAAAATAGATGAGAAAGGGAGAGGGGAAGGGAAAAGGGGGCCAGGGAAAAATAGGTCTGCCCACTTTAGCAGCTGTGGAGAGAGCTCTGTCTGTCCACCCACAGCGAGCATCACATGGAGTGAGGTGTCGTGTTGTCTACCAGAAATCCAGGCCCCAAATCGCTAGGGATCCTGCCATAGTTTGCCTTGGACTTTCCAGTACTAAGAACTGTTCAAACCTTTACTTTCCTAACTAGTTTCTATTCTATTCCATCCTTTCCAGCTTTGCCTAAAGGCCCCAGAAGGGTAGGGCAGGAAGAGGATGCATATTTACAGACTTTAAATGCAGGCTTGGGGCTTTATAATCCAGTGACCATCGAAGATGTAACTTGGTTATCTTCTCTGAGACGCCAGCGGCGATTTCATCATTTACTTCTGTGGGAGATCTGGCTCCCTACCAGCCAACAATGGAGCTTTCGTTTACTTCCCAGATGTACAGTCAGTGGTTTTAAATGTGACTGTTCTGACGATTCCTCTCTGCAGAGTTAAGTTACTCATCAATCATCACTGCCCAGGGAGGATGCATTTCTGAGAAATGTTTTAGATGACTTGATTTTAGGAGGCTCCACTGTGATCTGAGCCAGAAATAATGTTTATGGTAAGAGGACTCTCACTCATCATCCTGCACAATGGTGTCCTCTTACCAGAATTAGCAGCTGCTGGATCACTGACTGCATTTCCACAGAACACAGAACAGAGTGGCAAGATCGAGGGCATCAAACCACACCTTAAATGGATGCATTGTTCACCTTTTAGCCCTAAGCAGACACCAAGAGGGAGGCAACAGCAGGGATCCTGAGAAACAGAGACCAGGAGCTATGGGGAGAAGTTTCCAGCTTTGGGGATGAGAATGTAAGCATCAATTTATGTAAAGCCTATTGCTTGATTGAGGACTAGATTTTTGAAGGCCATCTTGTAGAATACCCTGCCCAACACATCGTTGAAAGGTAAGAGGGCTAGACACAATGCTGTCACAGCAAAAAATGGAGTATTTCATAGTCTTCATCATAATTAATTTGGTAGTAATCAATAAGACTGATATAAAAAGGGCTAGATATAAGGCTTTGTTTTTCTGCTGTCTTGTGGAGTTTCTGTGAGGCAACATTAATTAGAAATGTGTAGGGTAATGATATTGTAGGACCCTTTGTTGGTAAATGTGAGAAACTGCATAGATAACTCTTGATGCTCCTATTCCCTCATTGTACGCTATAGGAACATAGAACCAAGTAATACTACTGATAAATGTTTGTTGGTTAATAACTTCACAGAAGGGTACAACTTTTCTGGAGGGACATCAACATGCCAAAGGTCTGTAATCTATCTATTATACTTTTAGGAGTATGTCATAAAGTAAATCTCTGCTTGGTTATTCAATTTAGGTAAAATTGTGTTCAAAAAACCTTCTTTTACAGTAAAAGAATTTTTTTTTTTGAGACAGAGTCTTGCTCTGTCACCAGGCTGGAGTGCAATGGCACGATTTTGGCTCAATGCAACCTCTACCTCTCAGGTTCAAGCAATTCTCCTGCCTCAGCCTTCTGAGTAGCTGGGACTACAGGTGCATGCCACCACGTCCAGCTAATTTCTGTGTTTTTAGTAGAGATGGGTTTCAGCATATTGGCCAGAATGGTCTCCATCTCTTGACCTTGTGATCTGCCCACTTCAGCCTTCCAAAGCACTACAATGAGAGAAAATTTTAAACAACCCGCAATGTTTAATAACAAAGGCCTGGTTCAATAAAACTGACCAGCCATGTAGTGCAAGACAATGTAGACTTAAAAATGATGTTTTAAAAGACTATTTATCTACATAAATACATTTTAAGAAGTTTGATTAAAAAGTAAGACAAATATCTAAATGGTATGATCAGTATAAAGTGTTTTTGATAATTAAAACATAAGCATACAAAAATATTCTGCAAGTATATTAATATTTTTAAAATGTTAACATCAGTTTTTGGAATAAAGCAAGAGGTGTTTTATGAATATTTATTTGTATTTACATTTTGCACTTATTCTAAAATGAATGCTGATTACTCATGTAATAAGAAAGTCATGAAAAAAATAGTAAAGGAAAAGGCATCCACAAATTCCACGTAATTTAATAATGAAAAACCACTTAGCTACTACCTCCCAGGCCCTGTATAAGCAGGCAGAGTGAAAGGTTCAAAGAATTGATCAGTTCTGCTCTCCAAGCACTCATGATTCTGAGAACAAGAACAGAGACCAAGGAAGCAAAGGGTGAGAAAGCCAATTTTCTAAGTACATTTGTTTCTTGATGTTGATATCATGGGGATATCTCTGACCCCTTGTCTCATTTCCTTGTGTTTAATAGTTTCAGATTCAAGATCAGCCTGGCCAACATGGCGAAACCCTGTCTGTACAAAAAACACAAAAATTAGCTGGGTGTGGTGGCAGTCACCTGTAATCCCAGCTTCTCTGGAGGCTGAGGTAGGAGAATTGCTTGAACCCAGGAGGTGGAGGTTGCAGTCAGCAGAGGCCATGACACTGCACTCCACCCTAAGAGAAAGAGTAAGACTCTGTCTTAAAATAAAAAAAAAAAAGTTTCAGACTATATCTAGGCAGAGATTCACCAGCTGTCACCTACATACTGACAAGGACAGTGTTAGATGACCCAGTTTATCCTACAGTCAAATGGGGTCCTTCCCGAAGATTAATTCAGAGCCTTAGGATTTGGGGATATTTCTTCCTGGGCTATCCTTCGTTATCTAAATATTCCACAGCTTACTCCCATTACTTCCTGTAGGTCTCTGATCAGGTATTAATTCTCAGAGAGGCCCTCTCTGACCTCTCTTTCCAAATACCTTCAGCCCACCCGAGCCACACCACACTCTCTCTGTCTGCTTTATTTTATTCCTAACATTTACCATCATCAGATGTGTGTGTGTGTGCGTGTGTGTGTGTGTGTGTGTGTGTGTAAGGGATTTGTCTGTTTTGTTTATTGCTTTAGCTCAGGCATCTGGCATGTGGCAGGCACTGACATCAATTTTTGATAAATTAATGAATAATTCCAATGCTCCTAAGCTAAAGTGAAGTACATATTCTAGATTAGTTTTGGGTTCATATCTATAGTGTTCAGAGGGTAGGGAGAGAAAAAAACATGAAGAACTCCAACCCTATCTCTAACAAACACGACTTCTTTCTTGACTTTAAACAGTGCAGTTTTTTAGGTAGCTTGGAGCATTATATTCCCTGGGCCAGTGTCATTAGTATTATTCTCATCTGGGACAGTTGCATTCAACTTAAAGCTGGTGTCAATTGATGCTGGATGCTGTAGCTCCAGAGCCTTTACATATGATGTGTGGAGCCCCAGGAGGTGCTATCCCCATCATTGTCTAAGTGAATGCACCCCTAATTGCCGAGATCAGCATTGAGGATGTTTATCAGTAGACCCAGTGGTAAACAGAAATGCATGGGAAAGTCTGAGTGGCTAAAAAAAGTCATCCATTCCACTGGGTGCTCACAGCTGTAATCCCAGCAGTATGGGAGGCTGAGGCAAGCAGATCATCTGAGGTCAGGAGTTCAAGACCAGCCTGACCAACATGGAGAAACCCCATCTCTACAAAAAATACAAAAGTAGCCAGATGTGGTGTCACATGTCTGTAATCCCAGCTACTCGGGAGGTTGAGACAGGAGAATTGACCCGGGGAGACGGAGGTTGCAGTGAGCACAGATTGTGCCATTGCACGCCAGCCTGGGCAACAAGAATGAAACTCTGTTTAAAAAAATAAAGAAAATGACGAGAAAGAAAGAAAGAAAGAAAGAAAGAAAGAACAAAAGAAAGAAAGAAAGAAAGAAAGAAAGAAAGAAAGAAAGAAAGAAAGAAAGAAAGAAAGAAAGAGAAGAAAGAAAGAAGGAAAAATCATCCATACAATCACCAAGTGATTTAAAATCTTGTTTTGTTTTGTTTTTTTTTTTTTTTTGATCAGAGTTATTGTCCTCACACATCATGGGGAACAGGCCCATATAAGACAGTTGGATTCAGCTCTCCAGCCACCTTGGAGTTGACGGAGCTCTTTCTAATCTTGAGCCATCCATCTTTCCAATGTCCCCTATCGTGATGAGAACCTTCCAAATTATGGGGGTCTTCTCCATGTTGAAGCTGAGCCACTCACTTTAAGCGACTCCCCAAAGATGCAATGGTGTTATTGGTTTACTATTGAGTCACTGCAGTAACTTTAAATGGTATGGCTGCTTAGAGAATTTACCATCAGGGTTATTTATTTCCTCTGGAAGAACAACATAAGGTGAGATCCTTGGGAGCAGAGGCTTTTTTGTTAATGTTTGTGTCACCTATCGGAAGCAAACTACCTGCCACAGGGACTTCTACTCAATGCTATTGGTGTGTTTGCTAAACGACTGAATAGGTGATTGAGCCAGGAAGTTTGCCTTTCAAATCTGCAGGGCTGTGATGCTGTCCAGCTTCCTACATGCAGTGGTATTTCTCCTTTTCCATTTTTAGTTACTCTTTAAATTCTTTACTGTTGTAACCTGCACTAAGTAACATCTAACGAGCCCCTAGAATATAGCCTGACACCTAGGTTCCTGATTTGAGGATGCCCAATTCTTCCAATGCTCTATGGGCTGGACAAGAGAAGGGGATGTGAGAGCTGCACTCTGAGCCACTCCAGTCTGCCAGGAGAAATACTGAAGGTGTGCTGCCATGTCACTGCTGTCAACACTCTAAGACAACTTCAAGTACTTCAGCTGAGGTGGGGTAAAGGGTGAAGGCTGAGGTCAAACAGAGCACAGAACAGAAATACAAAGGCAGGGAAACAGAGGCATGGATTGATCCAGTTGGCTGCTCAGTTCAATGCCAAGGGATGAACAGGTGTCCATCTAGAAGCAAACTCTTAAATAAGAAAACACCTACCTTAGAAACATAGTGAAATCTCCTCCACTTGCTAAATGACATGTTCTATGGCGTGTCACTTAGCCCGAGTTTCTGACTATGTCATTAGGGCTATGAATATCAAATGAATTAATATATATGAATGGATTTTGTCTGCAGTAAAACAATATTCAAGTCTATCATGCTCTGAAGGAGGACCACTTTCACCAACATAACGAAAACGAATGTTATCGATGTATTATATGTGAAGCATGTAGAAATAAAATCACTGGTGTGTTCGAGCCAGCCCCCACCAGCTCCAGAGAGCTGACTATTTACATCTACTCCGAAATCTGCCTTCAGGGATTGTATGAGGGTAGGCTGCAATCGGCCAAATAAGGATCTCTTTATCCTCCTCTGAGAGAGGTTGTTAAGCCTTTACCAACACACGGCTGGATGAAATGTCTGTTTTTTCTAATCTTTCTCATATCTGATAAGGATAACATTTTTTTCTATTTGTTTCACACTAGCCCTTTCAGACACCAGCATTTCCCTGGATTAACAAAATAATCAGCATTCACAAGAGGGGAGACAGAAAAGGCTCTAAATCTGAAGGCTGTGTCCATCTTTCTCAGATGAATTTAAATTCCAAGGTCTATATATTCTTCAATTCCATATGGTACCATGAGGTCTCAGTAAATATCACTCAGTGGCTCTGATTTAGTAACAGTATCACACACACACACACACACACACACACGTGCACACACACACACGAGTCATCTGCCATCTGCTGGACTTCACATGTGAGTCAGTAGTTACAGTCAATGGAATGGCGTTCATAGCCACGAACCTGTAACCTCATTAAGGTAGTTTGAGTCAATAACCTCTTCCTGATTGTTGAAAGATTAACAACACATTTATATTCTTAAAAGTGGCATCAACTATAAGCTGATGGGAAAAATCAAGTTTTCTGTGTGTTGGCCCCCTCAAAGATGCCTTCCATTGCAGAAGGGGTTTATGTACCTTCTGAGACTATGGGGCAAAGGCAGGTGTGAACTAAAGGGGAGTGTCAGAAATGTGCTCGTTACTCATCCTGTCCTCAAATAGGGCCAGTGAAAGTAACAGACGCTACCTCTTTCCCGCACTTATTCCCATTTCTAGATCCGGTACCTTAACCACAGTCCCAAAAGTAGTGAAGAACGGCTATGACTGAAGCCCAGAAGTGTGTGGTTTTCCACAGTAAGGAAGATTTGCATTGTGAAACAGATGTCAGATAGAAAAAGCAAAACAGAAATATGAAGACATTGTAAGAATTTTGGGGTGATTTCTGACCTGCTCACTTTCCATCAGGGCATGCCAGGGTTTTTTGCCGTCTCAATTTTGAACAGCATAGCATTTAAATGATCATTTTTGTTTCTCCCCGCTGCTCCCCAATCTAAACAACAAAAGAAGGAATTTAACCTCATATCCTCGCTCTGAAATTAGCTCTATTGTCAAAAGATGACAGCTGTATCCTGATTTCAAGAATTTCGTGTTGGAATAAAACAGCATTTTTGAAACCATTGTGTTATTTCAAACGGATCTGTAATGGTCCCTCAGCAAACCATTTTCAGAAGACTTGGGTAAGTAAGATAAAAAGACACCATTTCCGAAGAGTTGCTTTTATGGGCTAGGTCAGAGTGCTCTCTTTCCATGTTGTTCATTCCCAGTTGAATTTCCTAATAGTCTATCTCCTCAGCTAACAGATGCCCAGCCTCATGTCGGAACCAGATCGCGCCACTGCTGAGATTCCATCCAGTTCCTTTCTTATTGAGCCGTTTCCCTAGCAGATGGTGCAATGCTGCAGGCATACTCCTTCCTGTTAATTACCAGCCTTCGCTACAGATGGAAATGTCAGTCAGCCTCACAGGTCCTGGTTCCTGCCATTGCCTCAGTCCCTAGCCCTCTACCTAGGCAAGATGCTGCCAACACACACCATGTGTTTTGTGACTGCTGACTAGGCAGGCAACAAAAAACAACTTACTTCATGAATATTCATGGTGGAATGTTTAAAGTTCTGTTCATCTGTGATGCTTATAGATCTGCTTAAAGGGGATGGCGCCTTCCTAAGAACACTCTGCCCCTTGTTTTCCTAAACTGAGGATACATGAGTTACCCAAGTGGGTTGCCATGGCAACGTGGAGAGGACCATTAAACGTCGGCCATTTGGAGCCTTCTGTAGACACATCAATTTCTGACTAACGTTCTTCTCATACCTCTAAGTGTCACTTAATTATTCTTGTCCTACCATAACAGACCAATAGTCACCAAGCTGAACTGATTAGCTAATAACTGTTGGTTTTCATTAAACCCTGATTATCTCATTAGTGCATATGTAACTAATATGAATTCCTTGATCTTTCTTGGTATTTAAATATACCAAATCAAAATAAATGAATTTCAGTAGTCATCCTCCATCCATTAAGTTGAATTATTTTACTTCCTATGAGAAACATTTTAGCAATCAAAACTGGGTATCTTTTAGGTTAAGAGGAAAAAATTAGGGCTCAGAATTTGAGAGTAAAGAAGGGGAAGGGAGACCTTAAGGAAGCCTTTGATTGCAGGTCATTCAGAAAAGCTTTTTTTTTTTTTTAATTAGTCATCTTCTCTGGGATGCTGTGTTTACAGGTGAGATCGCATGTAATGATGGAGAAGGTCACCAGAGCTAGGCACCTGTCCACCCATAGGGCTTCCTTCCCCCATGACTTAACCCAGAAATGGAGACTGTGGGGTCAACATTAAATACCACCAACAGACAAAAGAGCTTCAAACAGAAGGATCATCTTCCTGAAGATGAAATAATCATCATCCTTTGAGGGCAAAATGGGCAACGTTATGGGCATGTAAAATGGAGAAGTAGCTTTCATGAGTCCTGATTTACTTATTTACTAAACATAAATGTATTTTCTTCCTTAGGCATCTTTTGTTTTGGAATGGGACACTACACTATGGGATTCCTAGTGGAGAGGAGAGTTACCGGAGTCAGCACTGGAGGTACAGGAATTTCTAAGCTAGAGAACTGCAGTAGAGAAAATTGAAAGATGCTACTTTGGGGGTTCCAATGATAGTTATGAAGCTTAAGTCTTTTTTCCTGGTGTCTTCTTAAGAAGCATATGTTAGTTGTATGCTTTTCATATTAAAAAAATGAAAGAGGAAGCATCTGTAGGTATTTCACAGGCAGAGCAGAGATGGGGACATTCTGAATGCCCTTAGCACCCTGAAAACAAAAGCTAAACTACATATATTTTATAAGATCTTAAGAGAGGATACATCTCTAAGAAGAGTGGGGAGATAGTGCCCATAATATACATTCCCTTGTTCAAAATCAACTATGACTGCATTTTCAAAGGAAGAACACACACAGCAATTTGCAGGTAAATGTTTAACAACAAGCTCACAAAAAAGAAAAAAAATTGCTAGAACATATATAAACGTATATAATGTCATTATAAGCTTTACTCATATAAAGGATGAATATCACATAATTTACAAGTAATAAAATATACGATATGCTTTATTGCAAATTTTACATAAGCAATCGATTCTTACAGAATGTTTTCATTGATTTTTGTCAAGCTCCAGTATTGGTAGCTACCTTATAGTTACAATTCAGTTATAACTTGATAATTGAAACTGAATCTCTTTCTGCTCTTTCCTCATTAAATTTGTTATCATTTAGTTCAATATGTGATCTATTATTAAACTAGTTCTCATTCTCCTACAAACTGCTATACACTTAGTAAATCAAAGCCTGTTTCAGCTTCATTGGTATGTATGTCAGAATTTTACTCATTAGTCAATGATATGAGGAACTATTTTTTTTTATCTAACTGGATAATGGTATTCAAATACAGGAAGAATATTTCTTCAATATCTTTTGCTATACACAATGTAGTAGCTACATGCACAACACACTGTTAGGTTTAATCTGCATAACTGACGTTTTCTGCAATACTTTCTCAAGTCTAGTTGGTCAACAAAGCATTAAATCAAGTTTTGTTTTATAGTGTTTGCCAATTTCTGTTTTATAAATATTTCTGCCTTGCCCAATTTTGAGCTACCAACATGATATCACGGAAGGCAAAGTTGGACAGAGAAGCTGTAATAGTACACTCGAGTTTTAATAATAACTGTGTTTAACAACCAAGTTACAAAATTGCTGAAAATGCAAGCACAGGCTCTTGCAGGCTGGTACAAGTCAACTCAAATGCACCACTGTGGAACCCAGTCTCCCCACGTCCTCCACTTACCATCTTGTTTGGAACAAATAATCATGTGTTTACAAGTATGTAAAAAAATCACATAATTTGTTAAAGTCTTACTTAAATGAAGCTTAATAAAGCAATGAATAAATTGCATTGAATGGCTGCACACTTAATGAAGCTAGTTGAAACAATAAAATATAAACACATGGAAAGTTTAATAGTATTTGGAGTGGTTTTGCTTTGTGCTGAGGGAGATTTAACAGGACAACGTGGCTTCTAAGAAGGGTGAGGACTTCCTTTATAGCCTAGTGGGGGTGGGCAAAGAGGCTTAGCCTGAGCCTAAAAATGTGGTTAAGATTTGGGTAGACGAAGAAAGCAAAAAAGAATATTTCAGTCATTAACTCAAAGAATATGTATTGATTGATTACTAATAACCTTAAACATTAAATTTTATACTATTAACAATCTTTAAAAAGATCCACAGTTTCTCCAAAGAATGTTTTTATCTTCTAAGCAACTAGAGGAACACAAATAAATGTAAAAAAATCAGTTATTTAAGAAGTTTTGTGTCTAAATTATAAAGATTAACCACTGTGTCTAAAAGCAAACAAAAATTGTTTTCTTTATATACTATATCTTTAAAAATCCCATGGAAAACAGCCACAAAAACTTATGAGGAAGCCAAAAATTGCTTGTAAGATTTAGGGGATATACAAAGACCAAGTGTTTTTGTTGTTTTGTTTTTTAATTTAGTCTTCAAAGGACGAAGAAGAAAGGCACATTCAATGAAAGGTCAGAATGATACTAACTTGGCTAGAAGTCATTTTCATTTGCAGACTGGCACTTGTAGGAATTCCCTATTTAACCAAAGACTACCCTGAATGAAGTTAGTTGAGCATTATTTCCCAGAGTAAGGAAAGTTAGCTTTCATTTCTAAAACCAGGAAGAAAAAATTACAGACCTGTATAAAACAAACATAGATTTGTTTATCATAAAATGAGAAAAGAGGTCTGTAATTCTGAATAAAGAAATACCTAACCTCGGATAGAGAAAAACTTAAAAATTTACTTTTTATCAAAAAGTAAATATGGAAATAAATGGTCAAAAATGACCAACTTGAAAATTGTTCCATCTAGTTAGTAATGTAATTAAAGTAATGAGATGTCAATTTCTCTTAGAAAGCAAACCAAGGCCTTAGAAGTAACTACCTTATTGCCTCTTCAAATATGAGATAGATACACTCATATACTGCTATGAATTGCTACTAATTTATTTCTAGAAGTGAGGTTGACATATGTAACTAGAACCATAACAGAGAAATGGTTGAAGATACTATGGGCCATCTGTCTGTCTGTCTATCTCATCTGTCTAATTAGTTATTTAGAAAAACCAGTACAGAAAGAAAAAAATATGAAAATGTTAATGAATTAAAAGTGATTTGAGGTCTCTGTTTACATTTTTATGTATTTTTCCATTAAGCAACTTTTGCGTTTCTAATCAGAAAAAGAAATCAAAGTGAATTTAGAAAGGAATTATACTGCTTTTGAGGGGCACAAGCTTTGGATACAGAAAGACCTTGAATTATAGCCTGCTTGACTCTCTGATCTGTGTAGCATTTGCTAAACATTTCTTAGAGTTGGGTCTTCAGGTTCACATCTTTTAAAAGGGATAATAACTACTTACATAGTTACCTTAAGGATAGCTGAGTCTACCTTATGAAGTACTGGGCGTGCAGCCCGTGTTTAGTACAGGCCAATTTCCCCCCCCATTCAACACATTGTGAGTGGTATCCGCTGACATTGAAAAACCAAAATCAGATCTTTTTTAGTCTCATAAATTCTCTCTGTCTCTTTCTCTCTCTGTCTCTCTCTCTCTCTCTCTCTCTCTCTCTCTCTCTCTCTCTCTCTCTCTCTCTCTCTCGGAGGGTCAAGCCCATGGAATGTTAATCATCTCGTGAGTTTTCAGTGCTCTCCTAAGCATCTGTTATGCAGGATCACGCTCTTAAGTTTGCCAAAAATTGTATCGTTGATAATGTCTGCTGGAGGTGCTGAGGCAAAACTCGAAATAAAAAGATAAGATTTTGGAAGACAATTCCCCACAAGTGTAACCCCAAAGAATGCTGGTTTGGGGACATGGAACAGCTGGAAAAGTAAGACCGCGTTGTTCAAAAGCACGACAGCACCTCTGCAAATGAGATGGGAGCTAAATATGTGTCTCAGAGATAGGAAGCTAAATCAGAATGTGGCAAGAAGACAGAACACATTCGAGAGAGGAAAAAGTGTGAAATCTGCTTCTGGCCATCAGAGGAGCTGATGCAATCCAGGCTGACTTGGGGGACAGCCACGGTGCCAGCTACAGAGGCCACATGGCTTTAATGAGGCAAGGTCCAGTTGTAGCTCAGAAGAGTGGGTAAGCCAGCCAAATTTCACCCAAGGACAGAAGCAGCTTAACAGCTGGTGAGTGAATTAACTTCAGGCAAACCGGGTGGACCCAGGTGGAGTGACATTTTGAATCTTTCCCTTATGGGTAGAAAAAGAACAAAACATCTTAGGGAACAGAGCTACCATGGCCTCTTTATTTCCTTTTAGTTTCTTCTGCCAGGCTTTTCTGGGGGCCCAGGAAGGAGCCAGGCAGGAGGGAGAAGCTTTGGGGCTCGAGGGACTGTGGAGTGTGACATGTCACTGTGGAGACTGCAGAAAAGGAGGATGGGGAAGTCAGGGCCGAGGGTGCACTTGCACTGCAGAGCTGGGAAGGAGGCTGCACTGTCTCAAGACAGTATTGCACCTGAGTTAAAGGAAAACATTTTAGATGATGTGAGCTCTTAAAATGAGATTTCCTTTTCAGAGAACCTCTTCAGCATTTTTTATATCTCCAGCTCTTATCAAATTCTGGGTCCCTGGCATTGGCACAGGAAATATTGTTGACCTGCTCCGGAGTGTCTCTACTAAGATTTACCTGTTTTGGAGTGGGCTGGCCTCATGAGCCCTTGTCCCTGTAAGTGCCCTGAAGAGAGCAGGCTGATTACCAAGGGATGGTAGAAGGACTTCTTGCGTTGACTGGAAGCCTGAATCCTGAAAAATTCAGGGGAAGCCTGCACCCTGCAGGTTGATCACCGTCCGGCCACCTGGTGGCCACATGCCTCAATTGCAAGGGCAGGTCTTTGTTTTAACACACCTCTAAGTTAGTGAATTTGCAAAATAAAGTCATGAGGCGAAGCCATTTTGACAAATGTTAAAGAGACATGTGAGCATCTTAGAAGAATGAGTAGAATTAAAAATATATATAATTTGCGAGAGAATATAGCTTTTCTGGTGAGAAAGAGGTCAAATCAAATGCGAGTGGGCAGACAGGAAACAGAGGAGGCTAAGGTAGCACAGGGGCGTGGGTAGGATACCGCACACCACCCTGACATGCAGGTTATTCCAGGAAGATCTCTCTCTCCGTGAAGGGTGAGGTCACCACCGTTCCTACGCAGCCCAGGGAGTCAAGGGTTCTGGTAGCATTGTGTGCCTCTCCTTTTGACACGCTAATATTTGACCCATGTTTAAGTGTGCAAAACCCTTCTCAAGGTAGCACAGGATCATTCTTAACATCAGCACACTGACTTTACTTTTGTTTTCCTTCCATCACTTTTGTCTTCTTACTTTCCCATTCTCATCTTTAGTTGCCCTTTAGTTAGAGGACGTGTCAGTAGTTGTGTTATGAGTTTGGGATGGGCAGACAGCACATGGAACTCAGAGGTGAGTAAGGGAGAAAGGAAAGTAAATTGTCAATCAGAGTCCAGAGAGACACATCTGGTGCAGCCCACGGTTTCATGGGAGAACCGAGAGGGGCAGGAACAATGATAGGAGAGGCTTCTAGGTGCCTTTAATGTCCAGGTGATGTGCAAAGGTGTAGGAGCCAGCAAGACGGAAAAGTGGCAATGAATGGGGAAGTGGTGTGGGTTACATTTCAAATAGAGGGAATAGCAAGCAAAAGAAGATTAGAAAGAGATGTTTAAGGAAATGCTGGAATGACTATTTCACATAGCCATGGTGTTACGTTTGGAAGACACGCACAGGATGAGTCCACGGAGGGGGAGCTGGTGGCTCTGCATTTCACCCGGGCAACTGTGGGGTCCTGCTGGAGAATTTTAATCAGGGGAGGAACGGCCACCTGACAGGCATAGAAAAACATCCTGGAAAGATCACTCCCACTGCAGAGAAAAAGGAGCAATGTTGGAGGCTGCAGCTGCACAGGCCAAGGAGGCCTTCTGAAAAATGTCCTTTTGGATGAAGGTGAACTCAAGAGTTTAGGTGGTAGAATTGAGGGACCGTGGTTCTCTTACTGATCATGTGGATGATGAGAGGGGTCTCGGGAAATGCACAAAGGGTATGAAAAGTTCCAGATTGAAATCCTAGGTGCAGGCTATGCGACGGCCATTTTAGCATTTATGACTAGAAAATCCAGGGTGCACAACGCTTTGAGGAGTCACTTTGGATTTGCCTCTGGAGTCTACAGGCACAGTATCCTTGGGTGCCCAGCCATGCAAGACTGGAGTCTGAGCTAATAGCTGGATCTCAGCCTTTTCCCTCTTTTTATTTTATTTTATTGTTTGTTCTTTTGCCTCTCCCACATCTCACTTCTAACCTCTCTGCCTCAATATGCTCTTCTTCCTTCTTTAAAGAGGAAGTTGTTTGTATTCAATTCTGAAAAGAAAGTATCAGAGGGCAGCATTTGAACTGCCATTTAAGGTGTTAGCCAGAGAAAACCCTGATGCTGACCAGTAAAAGGGGAAAATCCCCAAACAGAATCTCCATCACCAGGGACAGGGCCAGACTTCTGCCTAGAAACTCAGTGCTGAATCATTCGAATACTTTCCAGAAAATTATTTTACCTAAGCAGAAGGATGGGCATCAGCCAAAACAGGCTGGAAAACAACGGGGAAAGACGTTTCTACAAAGTAACAAGAGCTCCTGGCTTCTACTCTAGAATAATATAAGAGGAACTTTCTTTAAAGAGTGTGCAGGTGGCTTAAAAGGAACCACCTAGATTTGGAAACTGTCCAGTTTTTCAAACTGATTAAGGGGTGATGGTGGGGAAATGCTTTTCCTAGAAATCCCACCCTTCCTTTTGTTAAAGAGGAGAAGGAGCTTCAAACCGATGACAGGATGATGAAGAAACAATCACAAGGTGCTGTGACCAAGTCCTACTTGTGTCCCACCCTTCTCATGGCCAACAATGACTTTTCTGAAAAAAATGAGAATGAAGATTTGTACCACTCTATCTGTAAGCTCTTCCGTGGCTCATGGAGGGAAGAGCAGGATCACCGTTGGCACACAAGGCCCTCCACAGGTCACCTACTCATCTTTTCACCCCAGCTTTTGCCATTCCCTCCCCATCTCACAACCCATTGCCATCCAAAGATAAGAAAAGATCCCAGGTGGGGCTTCCCAGTTCAGCAGAGAGTGGACTGTCTTTCCATTGCAGGGCTATTCTTCTGCAAAGAGGTCTCCCCTGTGGGAAGGGATTGGAGTACTTCTCCTAGGTACTACTTGAGCAGACGGTTGGGAAATGAGTGAACCATTGAGCCTCTGCAGCGAGGGAGAGTTCTTCCTTTTAACAGTCCCATCATGAGAGCAGGTGGCATTGGAAATGCACCGGTTTGGAATTGGGAGAAACAGGTTTCAGGCCTGACTCAGTTACAGATATTTACCATCATCACTGTGCCCTTGAATGAGCTATAAGGCGTCTCTGAACCTCTGTCGTCTCCTTTGCAGTTGAGCCAAGGTTGTACCACACAGGCGTTGAAGAAGAGGAATTAAGGCAGCGTACATGGAAGTAGCTGGCTCACAGCAATCACTGGCTAAATGCTTCTTGAATCCGGTTCTAAAATTCCACATAGAAAGGCAATTTCTCCAATCAAATTCGATCACCTCTTCACTCCAATTCTCACCCTGTGAACTTTTCTTCCATTCTTTACCCTTGGAGTTAGTAGCTTGGTGCACACAGTCTTTCTGCTTCTCTCACTTTCCTCCCTTCCTCCCTCCCTCCCTCCCTTCCTTCCTTCCTTCCTTCCTTCCTTCCTTCCTTCCTTCCTTCCTTCCTTCTGCTTCTCTCACTTTCCTCCCTTCCTCCCTCCCTCCCTCCCTCCCTCCCTCCCTCCCTCCCTTCCTTCCTTCCTTCCTTCCTTCCTTCCTTCCTTCCTTCCTTCCTTCCTTCCTTCCTTCCTTCCTTCTCTTTTTCTTCTCCTGTTACAGCTAAGACATTCTGATACGGAAGAGAGTTTTCATAAGGTGATTCTCCTGGAAAAGATGACTCTTTAAGCAAAAATTCAGACTTTCTCTGGAATGACTGAGACACGTAGATGGCGACAGCAATACAGGCTGACCTTCTAGCACGGTCCTGGGAACCACACGTCAGCTCTGCTGCAGATTCCCAGGCAGCATGTCTCTTCCTGAAACAAATCGACTTCCACATGGCTCTTCTGAAGACTAAGATGGCCATGTCTGTCTAATGAACCCGTCCTGCCACCTCCATTTGGGTCCTGGAAACGGGCTGAGCTCTTTTGTGGTTCCCTGTAAATTTCAAAGTGTGTCTTCGGCTCTGAGAGGTCATTTGCTGCCAGTTCTGTTGGCTTTAATTAGTCTCCTGCCTTGGGCTTGGAGAGAGAAGTGGGAAAATGTGATTCTCATGCCCAGGCCCGGCCTCCCTGCACTCACTTTTCCCATTAAGCTTTAACACTGAACCATGCCTTTGTGGGCAGAGGAGGTTTTTATGGATCTTGTGGGGAATGCATAGTGGAAACTGGAATTAAACTTGTGTTTCTCTTTTCTCTCTCTTTTATCCTTGATCAGGTTTTGACTGAAGTCATTTTACTGTTTCCTTTTCACATGGACAGAACCAAATATGTTCTGTCATGTTATCCAAACCATCATGCAAATAGATAGTAAGTTCTGCAAGGTTGTGAACAATGGCAGAGACATGATATCTACACTAGGAGCAAAGCTGTTTAGGTCCTTCCAGACACTGTCAACTCCCCTAACATAAATGACAGAGTACTGACTCTGAGGTCAGAGGGACTCATGCCCAAATCCTATCTCCACATCTCTCAAGTTACTTATTCTCTTTGAGTCTTGATTTTCTCACTGATCAAATGGGAATAAAAATTTCCACCTCATAGGATTTCCATGAGGGTGAGGTGAGGGGGTGAGAGCTTAGAAAATCATCTCCTAGGAATCCTCCCTTCCCTCTTTTGCTCCTGTTATGTGGTTTTCTGTTCTCAGTGTGTCATGTCCTAATTTTTACAACCCTAGGGCTTCCACATATGCTATAATCTTTGCCTGGAATGTTCTCAGGTCTCTACCCTCCCATAGGATCTCTGAACTTTTCCAGGTATCAACACTGTAATCTCTTAGAAGTCTTCTTTGCCTTTTCAGAATGAGAAGTGGCCTTCAGCCATCCACCCACATGGTTCTCCCAGACTCACACTCTGCTACAGGATAAACCCAAAGGCCTTGGTATGGCCACAAGGCCCTTGAAGAAATTTTTTCTGACTCTTTCTGGCTCATCTCTTATCACTCCTAGTCTCACAAATAGTGTATGTCCTTCAGAGGACAACTCGGCACACACTGTTCCCTAAATGCCACCCTTCCCTTGGGACTCACTTCAGCTGTCTTTTTCTTTGAGACATCACCGCTCCCCAGCTGTGGTCATCCAGAACCTCTCTGTGTGTGTATTTCCTTCCATCGGAGCACTTGCTGAGAAATCACCTGCTCCTCACACTCCCATCTCACCAAGCTGTGAGCTCCTGGAGAGCAGAGATATGTCTCGTCCATCTCCACAGTATTATCCGGTATTGCAATGTTTCATACACAACAGTGTTGATGTTGAAATAAACAAATATGGAATACTCAACAATACTCGTGGCTTTACAATATCCCTTGCTAATCTTCTCTGTGGAAGCTGACACCCACCTTGACACCTAGACATGGGCTTACTTTCTCCATCTCAGTTGGGAGGCCAGAAGCTAATTTTCTTTTATTTGTTGCATCAGCCTCCACACTTAAGGGGAATATCTTCAAACCAAGTAACTCGTATTAAAAGAGGAAACACTTGATTTAGTTAGATTAGTCACAAAGAGGAATTTTGGATTGCCTATTTCCAATGGGGGTGTTAAGATGGTATTTCGATTTTAAAATAACTATATAACTTTAATTTTGCCTTCATGATTAAATATTGAATAAACTTTCTTGTGCTTTTTGAATACATTATTCTTGCTATGCAGTGTGATTTTTCTTTCTGTTAAGGCATAAATTCATTGTTTAACGTGTATTTCTAAGATATTACGAGAAGTCTATGTAATAGACTTTTCCTCCCCAACAAGACAGTATTTCTTAAATTAAATTAATCACATGCGTAATTGTCATGTTCATTTGTATTAAAAGGACAGATTCCTACACCCATTTCCAAACCTACAGCATCCTGGCTCTGGATATGTCATCATTTGCACTCCTTTCAGAATTCCTACCTATCTTCACTTCCACAAGGGAGCAGAATGCACTGGACAGACAAACTGAAAATGCAAATTATCTGACCTTTCTGGGGTGGTCTGAGAATCAACAGATTGTCTTTTGCAAGGAAGATATGCAAATCACTTTAATTTGTGCTGGTGACATTTCAAGGGGACACCGTGATTTTAAAGTATATGCAGTGAGCATAGATTTTGGAGTTGGACATACTTATCTTTGAATCCTGGCTCTGGGACCAACTAGTCATGTGACTTTGGACAAAGTACCCCACCTCTCTGAGCCTCAGTGGTTTTGTTAATAAATTATCAAATTTAGAGCATTTATGGGAGTTCAGTGAAACTATAAATATATATAGGTGTGCATATGCACACACACCTGTATTCCTTTCAGGAATAACTCAAATAACTCAGAAACTTACACATCAACACAAGAGTCAAGAAAACTGATGTCACTGGTCAAGCAGGGTTATCCTAGAGGAGTTCACTCTCCCCTCCTCCAGCAGTCGGTGTGGAGGAAAAACACGTGCAGGTTTACAACTTGAGCTTGGAGAAAACTTCTAAAGATTAAATATTGAACGTTAATATTTGCCATCTGACCTTTCTTTTCTTCTTTTCTTTCTTTCTTTTTTTCTTTTTTTTGAAACAGAGTCTCACTCTGTCCCTGGCTGACATGCAGTAGCACAGTTGACTCACTGCAATCTTTGACCCCTGGGCTCAAGGGATCATCCCAACTCAGACTCCCAAGTAGCTGGCATCACAGACATGCACCACCATGCCCAGCTAAGTTTTTGTATATTTGGTAGAGACAGCGTTTTGCCATGTTGCCCAGGCTGGTCTCAAACTCCTGAGCTCAAGTGATCTGCCCATCTTGGCCTCCTAAAGTGCTGGGATTACAGGTGTGAGTCATTGTGCCTGGCCTGCTCCTCATTTTCTGAGCACAACGGAAGTCCTAGATTGTTAGCTCACATCAGAGAGAAGGAACAACAGTCAATCAAAACTTACAGATTTTTCTCATCTCCCAGGTGAAAACAAGCTTAGAAACAGATGACACTGCATTAAAAACTAAAACAAATTCATAAGTGACATAAAGGCATCACATATGTATATAATATAATGTGTGTATATGTAGTATTACATATAATATAGTGTGCATATACATTATATAGATAATATATAGATAAATTCTTGTGCATAGCATTATTTCATTTTGTTAATGGTAAGTCTCAGGCTCACAGAGGCAAGGTGACTCACCCAGAACCTTTATATGGCAGAATCAAGCATCCAAGACAATCTGTCTCACCACCCTCTGTGTTTTTGTTGCCACCACTGTACTTTAAATGTTAAGCTTCTGCTGTACTTTATTTATACTATTCTGTATTTTCTACTTCCCTTTAAATTAAACTTAAATTGACTCACTTTCTTGATTTTAGACCCATCCTAAGCAAAACTACCCATAAGGGCCCAGGTTTTATGTGCTGCTTATTACATATTAATTTCTAACATATATTTGACAATTATTAAAAATAATCATCAGTCAGGAGCAGTGGCTCACGCCTGTAATCCCAGCACTTTGGGAGGCCAAGGTGGGTGGATCACCTGAGATTGGGAGCTCGAGACCAGCCTGATCAACATGGAGAAACCCTGCCTCTACTAAAAGTAAAAAATTAGCTGGGCATGGTGGCATATGCCTGCAATCCCAGCTACTCGGGAGGCTGAGGCAGAAGAATAGCTTGAACCAGGGAGGAGAAGGTTGTGGTGAGCCGAGATCATTGCACTCCAGCCTGGGCAACAAGAGCAAAACTCCATCTTAAAAAAAAAAAAAATCATCTCTAGAATCGCCAATAGAGTACAGGATAGGTTGAAAGTATAAAATTCAGAGTAGAAAAAATTATTTGGAAGCTGTAATGAGAAGGCTAAGGTTCACACCTGAACCTGGTTATTGGCAGGTGAAATGGAAAAAGAACGAAAATATGAGAGATTTTGAAAGTAAAGCAGAAAAATCAACTAAGATTTCAGATGACTGTTGATGGTTTCAGGTGATTGGTGGTGGCTCAAGAGAGAAGTCTGGCAAAGTTAGAGGTTGTTCTGCGAGGCTGCATGCAGCTCAGCTCTGCCAGCACAGCTGACGTCTTATGCCACAAGATGACCCTGGAAATAGTCCAAGTGACTTTCTCTGTAAGATGAGGTGGTTATGGCTGGGCGCAGTCGCTCAAGCCTGTAATCCCAGCACTTTGGGAGGCTGAGGCAGGTGGATCACGAGGCAAGAGATCGAGACCATCCTGATCAACACGGCAAAACCCCGTCTCTACTAAAAATACAAAAAATTAGCTGGGCATGGTGGTGCATGCCTGTTGTCCCAGCTACTCAGGAGGCTGAGGCAGGAGAATTGCCTGAACCCAGGAGGTGGAGGTTGCGGTGAGCCGAGATCACGCCATTGCACTCCAGTCTGGGTAACAAGAGCGAAACTCTGTCTCAAAAAAAAAAAAAAAAAAAAAAAAAAAAAAAAAAAAAAAGATGAAGTGGTTACATTGACTGCTCACAGATATGCTGATTTCTAATTGTTCCTTCCCTCAACATAGGTACAAGTACGTATAGACATAAATATACATATGTTCATGTATACATAGTTTTTTTTTCTTCAATTGGGGAGGGGCAGTGAAGGACAAATATAATTTTAGAGTCACAAAAACTATATCCAAAAGTAGTCAACTTTTTACATCATTTTGTGTAACAGACATCACTCAGGATAAAAGATTAATAGTAAAATTATTGCTTTTTGTCTGTTCTGTTGCTCAGGCTGGAGTGCAGTGATGCAATCTAGGCTCACTGATACAATCTTGGCTCACTGCAACCTCTGCCTCCCTGGTTCGAATGATTGTTCTGCCTCAGCCTCCTGAGTAACTGGGACTGCATGTGTGTGCCACCATACCAGGCTAATTTTTGTAGTTTTAGTAGAGGCAGGGTTTCACCATGTTGACCAGGCTTGTTTCAAACTTCTAACCTCAGGTGATCCACCCTCCTTGGCCTCCCAAAGTGCTAGGATTACAGGTGTGAGCCCCTCATACTTCTTGACTCTCTCTTTGTTATAAGCATTTGAGTGACTTAGAATATTCCTTTTCCATCTGGAATAATTACAAGAAAGTCAATATCTTTAGAAAGAAAGAAATTTCCTAATCTGTTTGAGATTGGGGATGGCTACAATTTCTCAGTATAATCGCAGGCAATGCATATGTATCTATCTTTATAATTCTATACAGATGTGATAATCCCAGGTAGTGTGCATGTATATGTCCTTATATTTCTGTATAGGGGTGTGTGTGTGTGTGTGCATGTGTGCACGTGCACATGTGCTTGTGTGCATTTTGAATTTCTCATCGCTTGGAAAATGAGTGTTAGTGAAAAGAACACAAAAAAATTAGATTGGGTTTTGGGAATGTGGTCATTTTGGAGCAGCTTATTATCAGATAATAAACTCACATGTGGGTGGGTGGTGTGTGTGTGTGTGAGTGTAAGTGTGTATTTGAAGGCACTGCAGAGTGGCCAACATCAAGTGGAAATGGGAGGCTCTCCCCCTTGAGAGCAGGGAAGCGCTCACTGCATGAGAACCAGGTACAGGAGGCACAGAGTATCCCCAGGGATCCCGTGTCCCCCTGGAACACTCAGTTCCTGAAGCACAGGAGCTGGGTCTCAGGTAGAAAGGTGCAGTCTTTGTGGCTTGAGGTGTTTGGGGAATGGGGTCGGAGCTGCCAGAGAGATTAAACTCAAATGTATGCTGTGAATGTGTGCATTTCACTCTATGTCAATTCTACCCAAATCCAAAGAAAACAACCGAGATTGAAACCTGAATCTGTTGGCTATTACATGATGTTCACAAGTTTATGAAATCGCTCCGGGCCTTAGTTTCCTCGGGTGAAAACATGATGGGCACTACTTACTGAAAACCCTCCTTGCGCAGGACCCTCTCTTAGCAGCGTTACAGCTTTAAAACTCACAGTTGTCCCCCAAGGAAAGCTGGATTACTTGTCTTCGTCGAGATCAGGAATGGGAACCAGATAGGTCTGATTCCACGGGGCACATAGTTATGACTACATGGTCACCTCCCTGTTGGGAAGGTGAAGTTGAAAAGTGAGGTGTGTTGTAAACTGGTAAGATGTCCTAGGATTTCACGTTGCTATTACTACTGAGAGGGACTTTTCTCTTTTCAAGTCATGAAGATAAAACATTTTGACCCGATGTTGAGACACTTAGAACAGCAGCAAAAGCCAATTGCTTGGGTGGGGACTTTTCAGGTTCAAAGCTTCCTCTCTTGGTGAGGTCTGACCCGACCCATGTGTGGCTTCCATTCCTTGCATTTCAGGGTGTGTAATCGGTGACAACTCTGGAAACTTTCTACTTTTTTACACTTGTTCCAAGGGTCTGACACTGAAAACTTTAAAGAGTGAAGCCAGCGGCTGGAGAGAAGTAAAGACACATTTGCAAGATGCTGTGTGTGGTGTTTTCTTTTCTTCCCTTTTCCCCTAAATGCAGAGAGAGTACAGTGTGACTAATTACACCAGAGAGGAAAGCAGAAGCTCTCAAGTTAAAGTATTTTGGTAATCATGTTTACTGCGGGTAAAGTACGTCTGCATTAAATAAGTCAAAACACAGTGCGCAAAATTTGGAAGGATTCCTTGAGCACTGCAAGGACGGAGTTAGATGTAGAAATGATATAATGTCCAAGTAGAAGCACTATGAGAGAAGATAAACCATCTGCTTCGACTAACTCAAATCCACTTGAAAATGCTAATTGTATGGCAGGAGGATGATTAAACTACACTAAAAAAAACTTTTTCAGTAAGAGATGTACTGCATTGTTCAGCAAGATTGGGCTCCCCACAGATGGAAGGAACGTTATTGCCTCAGTTAGGTGACCATCAGAATCTTTGTTTGTCATAGGTTCTTAAAGACTTTATTGATAACTCAAGCTCTGTTCTGCCATCCATCTCTTTGCAGATGGTCCAGAAAAGGTAATTAACTTGTCGAAAGGCCTGCAAATATTTAATGGCAGATCCAGAACAGAAATGCTGATTTCCTCATTCCAGATTTAGTGCCCTTACTGCTGCCTCTGTAAGTGGAGAATTGAGTACTACATTGATACGAAAATACGACACAATCATTACTCAGTCATAGGAATGTTGCTGCTAGAACTGAAAGAAATCTTTACAAGAGGCTAGACACAGACCCCAACTCCTCATTTTACGGGCTAGAGAGGCGATTATGGGTAAGAGAAGTAAGGAGGTGCTATTTACCCCACCACAAAATCATGAAATGGAAATACACAATACACACACATAAACACACTCATATAGACATTCTGCTCTGAAATGGCAATAGATGGAGGTCTTAGCATAGGCTTCAAGATAGGGCATAACTTTCAATGTCAGTGTCAATGAAGATCATATCACTGATAATGTGATGAATATGATGATGATGGCCAGTTTTTGAGAGCTCACTGTGTAACTCCTGGTCATTTTACATAAATTGTGTCATGGCATCTTTCAAAAACCCCTGAGGCTGTTTTCTAGGGCTGCTGTAAAAAGAACCACAAACTGGGTGGCGTACACAATAGAAATTTACTGCTTCATCATTCTAGAGGATAGAACCCCAAGATCCAGGTGTGGGTGGGGCTGGTTCCTTCTGAGGGCTGTGAGGAAAAGATCCGTTCCAGGACTCTCTGCTTGGCTTGTAGATGGCTTTCTTCTCTGTCTTTGCATTTTCTTTTCTTTCCGCATGTTTTTTCCAAATTTCCCCTTTCAATAAAACACCAGTCATGTCAGTCCATGGCCAACTCCAATAACCTCATTTGGACTTGATAATCTCGAAATATGGTCACATTCTGAAACGCTGGCCATGAGGACTGCAGCAGATGAGCTTTGTGGGGGTCCAGTTCAGCTCATAACAGGCTGGCATTGTAGTAGTTGTTATTTTTCTCATCCTGGAGATGAGGCAACCGAGGCTCGGAGAAGGTGAGTACTGTGCTCATCGCCACGAGGCTGGAGGGAAGCAGAAACTGCCTGAAACCTGGGACGGAAGCCGGAGACCTGGCTTTTCTTCCTGAAAATATTACATTTGCTTTTGTGTGAGGCCCAGGTCAGGCTGTCAGAAAAGGCCCCCGTCTCCAAACAGGTCCTAAAAAATGTTCTCCCCTAGATGACTCCACGAGGAATCGCGTTTCCCTGAAGACGATGGGAAGCCGTGTTTCAAAGTCTGCACCACGCCCAGTCCGGCTCCGCTGGAACCCAATCAGCACTTCGCTCTTGCCCCAAGGCCACACCCCTGATTCTTGGGGTCCCAAGTGTGGACCAATGCTCTGAGTCTCAGCCATTACCACTCACATCAGTGTCAGAACGAAACGCAGGGTGCGGCCGGTGAAGGAGCCCAGAGAATATTCCATCTCAACTGGGAGGAACTGATGACTGCAAATCCACACCATTGACTCAGGCAAGGAATTTCAACAGACAGGGCACGTTCCTCAAGCAGGGAAGTGACTACAGCTGGGAGGGAGAAAGCCTGAGGTGGGAGGAGCGGGAGCCCGCAGAAACAGACTGTGGGCAAATACTTGAGAGTAACAAAATCGAAGAAATTCAAGGGCCAAGGTTGCTGGTTAGAAAGAAAACACAGAACTAAAAATTTAGGCAGAGACATTAAAGCAAAATATATCTGGTTACAACACCGTTTCCCCAAAATTTCAGTGCAGTTTGTCCTGAGTCAAAATTATTTCTTTGTGAATCATTTTGGTTAAGAATTCCACTGGAGATTTAAGGCCAGGTAAAGCGGGCAGATAAGCCAAGGTATGTCTTATGAAAGGAGTGAGACATGATGGGTAGAAAGCAGCCGAGGGTGGACGGGGTGGGTGTGCACCTGGCTCCTCAGGTACCTGTTCTCAGGCCCTAGGAGAGCAGCATATCTCTGCATGTCTGTCTTTATGTCTCTAATATGTGTTATCATGGTTTCCTAGTAAGTCATCACAATTCAATGAGATCGCACATGTGAAAATGCCTGCATAAGCTTGGCATTTGTAAAATACTCAACAAATGTTTTAGAATAATGAGAGATCATTCGGCCACTATAGTGACTTGGGCCTACACTTTGGGAGGCCGAGATGGGAGGAATGCTTGAGTCCAGGAGTTTGAGAACAGTCCAAGCAGCAGAGTGAGGCCCCCATCTGTACAAAAAATTAAACAATTAGCCAGGTGTGATGACACGCACCTGCGGTCCCAGCAACTTGGGAGTCAAAGGCAGGAAGATGGCTTGAGCCCACAAGTTCCAGCGAGCTATGATGGTGCCACTGCATTGCAGTCTGGGCAACAGACTGAGACCCTGTCTCAGACGGAAATAAAAACAAACAAAAAAGAAATAATTGTAAAGAAGTAACAACTGGGCAGCAGGGCTTCTGTTTGTAATTCTATCTTCCTTATTCTAGGCCATGAAGAAAGAATTATGTACTTATTGTGGAAAATATCTAAAGAAGAGGCTGTGACATGAGATGAAATAAGCCCCCAAGTCATAACCTTGTGGGAAACAATTCTTAAATATAAGGGTTCCAGTGGCACTGGCAATCCATGTGGACAATCAACTGTGATTAGAGTTGCCACCTAGCCCGTGGAGCAATCGTGGGCTTCTGCTGGGAAAATACATAGTGAATCTTGAGACCAATGATAAAAAAAAATAGGGCGAGAAATCCTGGTGAGTATGACTTTTATTCACTCCTCAGGTGGGATGTGGAGGCATTGAGCTGGCCAGGGATTGTCCTCGCGTCATTTAGAAATGCCTGTGATAGCTGCAGAACTTTTTGTTTCTTATCCATACCTCTCTCTTCAGCCACACGGCCCTGTTGGCCAGCTTGGGGTAGGGTAGAAGGATGGGAAAGGGGTGGATATTTATTGGGTTGAAATCCTCAGCTCTTTCTGTCCATTTCACATTTAATTATCCCAGCATCCACATGAGAAAATTATTCTTTTATTTTTCAAATGAGATGAGTCTCAGTAAAGCAGAGAGTGGCAGAGTTAAGATTTAAACTTTGGTCTGTCTAAGGACAAAGTCCACATTATTTCTATTATTATACTAATATCGGTAAAATAACAAAAACTGAAACTTATGTAGCATTGACTATAGGTCAGGTATGACAGTAAATATTTTAGACACCTTCACTCCATCTTCATGAAACCCCAAGCAATAGATAGGTGTAGGTATCCTCATTACCAATTACAGATGGTAAACCAGATGCCTGGGTGGATTGAGTCAGGAAGAGGTTATTAAGGATGGAGCTGAGATGCCACCTGGAAATTCCTCCTTCCCAGTGTTCAACCACCGTATTAATTTGCTAAGATATACAAAGTCTCACAAACAGCGTGGTTTAAAACAACAGAAACTTCTTATCTCACAGTTCAGGAGTATCAAAGTTCAAGATCAGGGTGCTGTCAGGTTGGGTTCCATTCTGACATCTTTCTCCTTGTCTCCTAGAGGGCCGTCTACTCCCTGAGTCTTTACATGGTCCTCCCTCGGTGTGAGTCTGTGTCCTGATCTCCTCTTATAAGCATACAAAGTCATGTTGAGTTAGAACCCCTCCCGATCACCTCATTTTACCTTAGTTACTCATTTAAAGACTCTCTTCTTAAACACAGTCACATCCTCTTGCACTGTTAGGAGTTCAACATGTGAATTTTCAGAGAATACAGTCCACAACAACCACAGTGGGAGACAGCCTTTCCCTCCACTTGTGCTGTCTCTAGTCACGGTCCTGTGGCTTTGCTTTTATGTTTTCTTCCAGGGAAGACTTGCCCCTACAACTGGAATGGCTCACACCTGTGCCCTTTGGCGCTAACAGCATTGATCTAAGGATAATGAAATACATGTAACAACGAGGCTTCACATGCTCCAGAAATTCTCACTCCAGATTTTAGATAGTTCTAGGTACCTATCGACTACTCTTGAAACTTTTCTTTTCCCAAATATCACCATTCCTCCTTTATAAAGTTTTTAAACATCATGTTAACTGACTGAGACAGTGGGGGAAGGGGAAGGGTGGAGATGGAAGTCAAATATGTGGCCTCTCGGTAAAATGAGGCAGCTTGTTTGCTCTGAAGTTGGAGTTATGAAAATCGACAGTTTCATAGGGGACAATATTTGTTATAACATTAACACAAAACAGTGAAATATTAAGTATATATCAACATATATTAATTTAATTAAGTATATTAAGTATATATCAATATATATTAAGTAAATTATATATTAATTAAGTAAATTAATTAAGTATATATCTATATATAAATATATTAAGTATATATTAATATATACTTAATATTCAATTCCTGCCCATCTTTTATTTTGTTATTTATAGCTCTACTTTTGAGCATTGTCACATTTATGCTTTTAAGTATAATACATACTTAATATTTCACTTAAGTATATATTAATATATTAATATAATTAATATAATTATATATTAATATAATTAATATAATTATATATTAATATAATTATATATCAATATAATTAATAATTAATATAATCAATATTTCACTTAGTATATATTAGTAATTAATATATACTAAGTGAAATATTAAGTATTAAATATTTGTAATTACTTGATATTATAATAATAAAATGTTATAAATTCGAGCTCATAAAATATATTTGCATTACAAAATACTGACTTTATCATTCATCTGCTTTACATTTTACAGATCTACCTAATAGCTTCTTTGAAACTAGAATATATATTAAATATACTTAAGTGAAATTAAGTATATATTATAATTAAAAGTATAAATATGACCGTGCTCAGAAGTAGAGCTATAAATAACAAAGTAAACGATGGGCAGGAATTGAATCAAATGGTTTCCTCTGGTTGTCTATGAGTCGTGGTTAGTGGGAGTGATTTTTCTTCTTTTTCCTTATTAAAAGAAAGGTGACATTTTTATAAGTACTTAATACTTTAGAATTGAATAGGCCATAAAATACTGTAAGATTTCTGAAGTGTGAGGGTCTTATAATTAAACTTCCTTTGGACTGACATGTCTATCTCAGGATGGCACCTACTGTCTTACAACGACTATGCGAAGCCTGGATCTTGTTTACCAGGCAGATTACACATCTGTAAGGGGCAGAGAGAACTGGAAATGTCTTAACAAAGCACTCCCACAAAAAGCGAATTATTGGATCCTCAAAACTACCTTATTCAGTAAATTAAAAGATTATTAATCTCATCACAGGGCATAAGAAGACTAAGAACCAAAACCATCAGGGGCTGGCAGCCAGGGCGTGACAAGTCACTGAAGCCTGTTTACTTCTAGTTTCCTCTGTGCTTTGGTACTAAGCATATGTTTCTATCTAGAAACAACCAACTATCTCTTTAAAAATGCAGTTACTTTTAAATAGCACAGATTCTACAAATGATTGCTTTCAGCTGTGTACATGGCAGCTCAGAATTTTGTTTTTAATATTCATATTTAACAATTTTAAAATGATGCAGTTTTGCATCAACTTTTAACATCCTGGACCAATGCATTCATTTGTACTACTAGGATAACCTGTTTTAAAACAGATATGAACATCTTTTTTGCATGTATTCCATGAATATATTGAAATTCGTGTCAGAGAAGTGATTGAAGAAAAAGACCCTAGGTCTACATTGACCTTCAGAAGATTCAAACTTCTGCAAGGCTCCACAATTCCCTGAAACCTGGGCGCTATCACAGATTCGGGTCTTCCTCAATCAGTGCCAGGCAAGGCTCAGGCGCCTATGAGTGACTCGTGCTTCCATCCCAGTTTTATTATAATCTGTGCCATAAGAGAACACGAGGGCTGGGCATGGGCCTGTAATCCTAGCACTTTGGGAGGCTGAGGTCAGGAGTTCAAGACCAGCCTGGCCAACATGGTAAAACCCAGCCTCTACTAAAAATACAAAAATTAGCTGGGCGTGGTGGTGGGTACCTATAATCCCAGGTCTCTATAATCCCAGTCTATAATCCCAGACTGAGGCAGGTGAATCGAGAATCGCTGGAACCCAGGAGGCAGAGGCTGCAGTGAGCCAAGATCATGCCTCTGCACTCTAGCCTGGGAGACAGAGTGAGGCTCCATCTCAAGAAAAAGAACATATGACACATTTCTATGGGATTTTGTCTGATGCAGTTAATTTTGAGGCTGAAGTGATTTTTTTTGTTTGGTTTGGTTTGGTTTAGTTGGATTAGCTATTTGTCTAGCTTTTAGATTTATGTCTTGACTATGAGAACAGGTACTATGGTTTTGCTGTAAGAGAAATTTTATATTGCTGATGATATGTTTAATTTTAAATGAAAAATTTATCATTTATATTTTAGGCTTTGGCAACAGATTTATACATTAAGTCTTGCGAATACAAGGCAAACTTAAAAAGAAATTGCAACCACCTATCTGTAATGAATCAGGTTATTTTAATCTTGTACAGTCGCAGCAAAAATCCAGGATAAATTAGATGCTAACAATCAGACTGGGCTATCATCCATAACCCTGATTTCAATTAAGCCAAAAACTGTCTCATTTTATAATTGCTTGATATTATAATAAGAAAATGTTATAAATTTGAGCTCATAAAATGTTTTTGCATTACAAAATACTGACTTTATCTTTCATCTGCTTTACATTTTACAGATCTATCTAATAGCTTCTTTGAAAATAGAATCTTCTTTTATAAAAGTTTGAAAAATATTAAAGGAAACCAATACCAGACCAAAAGTAGTTATCAAAATCCATGTGACTTTTCAATACCTAAAGCAGAAATTGCCGGTATTATAACAACATGTTCATAGCTTCCTGGAGTTCATGTTCTAATTAATCATTATTTTAGCTTTTCTCATGCTCCATGAGTTATTTCAAACTGAACCAGGAGTGGGGGTTTTCCCGGGAAATAATCGTTTATTCATTGCTACTGTTGTTATATCAATGATCATAGGATGACAGAGGCTTACCTGATTCCGGTCAATTTAAAAGAAATTCTCACCTCCTACAAATCATTTTACAAGGGATTTTACCTTTTTCTAACCTTTGCTTTTAAGATATCATATAACGTCAAATTCTGAAATCTGAAGACTACAGAAGTCTTACAATATAGAGAAAAATAAGTTGGATTTCCATTAGAGTCATTCTGACTTTTATATTCCCAATAGAGATCATTGAAGACTGTATCCCCTGCTAGGAGAAATCATGAGTATTTGGGTGTATCCTCTTATCACAACCTTTGGGGTTGGCATTTGTTTGGATGCCAGATGCCCTCCAATTTATGGGACAATTATGTGCCATGAAAACTTCTTTTTATTTTCTGCAACTTTCAAATCCCTCACCTGATATTCATGTGAGTGGAAAAGGTTTTAAAAATTATTTGAATCTAGAATCTAATGATAGTTTGCAAATATAAACACAATTTTCTTTGCATAGCTTTAACACCTACTGATTTTCCAAGAACACAACTACTTTTTAATTCAAAAGGAGAATATGTTTTGTGTTATCGGAGATTTTGCCAATAGTTAGCCACACCACTGAAAAATCACAACCTCATTGAGACACCGCTGGTGATATTTGAGGGCCCTCTACAACTCCTGTGTCATCTGCAATTGTACCTGTCAAATTCAAAAGAATTCTGAATTTGGGTTAGAGCATTATGTATCTCCATATACTTACTATTATCTACTAGTTTCCTTTCACACCTCCTTAATATTATAGTTAGGATAAATAGGGAGTTAAAGGGCCAGGTGCCTTGGCTTATGCCTATAATCCAAGCACTTTGATAGGCCTGGAAGAGAGGATCATGTGAGCCCAGGAGTTTGAGACCAGCCTGGGCAACATAGTGACGTCCTGTCTCTTAAAATAAATAAATAAATAAAAATAAAAGTAAAATCTAAAAGACAAAAACCAACAAAAAGTAGTGAAGAGCTTTATATAATTACATACTGATTTTTTTTAACCTTAAACACAGAAATGCAAAGGATGGAGTTCAATGTACTCTTCAGTTTATTGTACATTATTATCACTGATCATGCAAGATTCTCCTGTTTTGTTATTTATTCCATTTCATCTTCATAATATATTTCTACCCCTTTTAACAACAATTTTAATGTTATATGACGGCATCCTTCCTTTTTAAAATGGGTATCATTGAAATAATTGTCAGTTTGCCACACTTCTCCCTCTTCTTTTTATATTTTCATTAAGTACCACATTTCTAAGATTGCTCACCAAATTCTTTTTACATTTTCATTAAGATCACTACACCAAAGCCCCCACATTGTGCCCCAAATTGCTGTTCACTCCTCCACTATGTCTGTCTACAGTTGAGTCACCTCCTTCCAGGAAGTTGCAGCTGGCTGGCATCACTAACTGTGTTCAATAAACATCCTTGTGCATGTCTTCTCGTGGATATGTGGAAGGATTTCTGAGGACTGTTTATATGCGGAAAGGATTCCGGACATCGTAAGATGCATCTGTACTTGACGTCGATTGATTACTATCAGGTTGGTTTTCAGAATGGCCACACCAGTGTGTCTCCTCCTTAGGACACATTCCCTTATTGCGCGTCTCTGCCAACCTTTGAAATGATCATTTTTTATACCCTTTGTGGTTTTCTTGTCAGCCTACTAGGCTTAGAGTAATAACTTTTTTGCATTTCTTATTTATCTATTTATTAATGACTAAAAAGTTTCTTCAGGTACTTGTTAGGAATTCCTTTTATAATTCAGATATTAATCTCTTGCCAATTTTAGACATTAAATTATTTTCCCTCTTCTCAGTTTTGAACAGAAAACCTTAAGTTTGAGGTAATCAAATTAACCAATCTTTATCTCGTATTTAGTGCTCTGGAAATCACTGAAAGTCCTTCCCTTCCCTTAATCACGCAGACATTCCCTTCCATTTTTAAATTAATGTTGTGGTTTTGTCATTAGCATGTAGTTGTGCAACACAGCTGTGAGCCACAGTCCTGCTGCTCCCACTCCTTCATAGTTTTGGTCCCTTTGCCCTGTCTCTTGGTCCCTGTACCAACCCCACGCTGCCAGCATTGCAACAGCTTTGTGAGATGTTTGGATGGATGGCAAATTACAGTGAGCCAATGATCGTCCATAGAGGTGATCCAACTACAGATGAGGCAGCCTCAAGTTCTGAAGATCTGAGTGCATGTGATTTGTAAAGATGGACCTGGGCATTCCTGTCTTCATGGAATCTTATCTAAGCTCTCCAGCAATGTGCCCCAGGCTGGGACAGTTTGAGCCCCAGGCAACCTCCTGGCTTATTGCCAAGGGCACCAGACGGTAGCTTTGGAGAGCAGCCCCTGTGGCTCTTTGCATCTACTCTTTCTTTGAGCTGTGGCATCTCTGGTGATGTGAAATGCAAAAGAGAAATGGACATTGGTGTCCTCAGCTCCCTACGGTCACCTCCAAAGAGCTTAATAAGATTCATCTTCAGCTCTTGTGTCCGACTTCCCCTGTGATTCTTCTCACCCTCTCTGCCCATGTTGTCAATTCCCTCATTGCTACTGAAACCACATTTAGCACGTTTTGCTACTTAGGTGCACACTTTGCCACTTCTTGCTTTCTGCCCCAGGGCTTCTCTGTCACTGCCAAGTGGGAGTCATAAGGCAACTCCCCAGCTTTCCTGAAACCTGGACGAATCTAGAAGTCCAAGAAAGTTTATACCCCAGCGGGCAGCCCTTAAACATAGGAGGATGGAAGATAGTTCATAAATATACCCTTGTCCAACCTTTGCACTGTGGGGGATTCCCCAGAGATCCCCAGTCACCACCACAGTAATCAGCTTGGTAGAACATCCCTTGCTTACCTTTATGTCGTTTCTTACTTTACTCTTTTCTGATTCTACTTTCAAAAAATAAACGACCTGCATCTACACCATGTCTGAAGCTCTACTTCTTGGCCTCCACTGGCTAAGACAGAAGGCACTCAATACTGACCTTCATATTTTACGTGCAGCTTTGACCCTTGGCTTATCTGCAGGTAAATCCCATGAGTTGAGTCACGTACATCAAATCTAAAAAACAATTCCCACTATGTAGCCTGAGTTACACCTGTATTAGATACTGAAGATGTACCAGTGCCAATGAAGTATCCTTATTTGCAAGAGACCCTCACTTTAGTGTGGAAGACAGACAGGCAAATGGGCAATTGTAATGGGGAGGAATCCTTTATGTTACAATTCAGTAAAGATAAAGTTCTTTCATCCTGAGCAACAGTAATTTTTACTCTCATCTGTGTGAAGAGAAAGGCTCAGAAGAGGCTATTTGCCAATTAATGAGTTAAAATGGAGAAACAGAGCATCTGACTTGGTCTGCCCTTGAGAGAAGATAGGCAGACAGTGTCCCCTTCTGTGCTCACACAGGCATGGTACTCCTGTCCACCAAGGCCCCAGGGCCTCAGTCAGCACCCGTCTCATGAGTAAACAAGAAGCTACTATCGACTGTCACATTTCACATTCACAATAAAAACTGTTTTCCTGGTGAAAACTCGTCATTATATAGATGAGAGGACAGGCCCAGGCAGCAGAAGGGGCTATCCCAAAGTAAGTTTGCAAATTAATAGCAGAGTTTAGACAAGAACCCTTGGCTATTGATACAGCCTTCCTTCTTTATTTGTTTGTTCATTTCTTCATTCATTCATTCATTCATTCACTCCTTCATTAATTTACTGATGCAATGCTCTTTCTCTATTCATTTTATCCCTACTGACACATTGGCAAAATCCCATGGTAACTGATACAATGCTCTTTCCCCACTGGTTGATGGATTGATCGATTCAATCATTTATGTCTTTAGCAAGAAAAAAGCTTCATCAGACAATGAGCTCAGAAGCCACATTTCCGTCCAACATAAAGGTCAGACACTCACAAATGCTTGAGTGTTATTTCTACTAAACAGTGAGCTTCTTGCATGCGGGAACCATTTCTGACTGGCTGCTGTGTCCGCACGGCTACAGTGGCCACACCACTACTGCTCTCTTGCCCTTTCCCCTCTTGAGTCAACAGCAGGCCCTAAGGATCTCTGAAAAAACTCTATGGTACCGAGGAGAAGAGCTTGCAAAGCCCTAGACAATAGGATGCTTATTTCAATCAAGTTTCAAATTAGAAGGAAAGCCACTCTGTTTGAAAGAGAGGAGATCAACATAGGGAAATGGTTTACATAGGCAATGGGAGAGCTGAAAATCCAAACATGATGAGGTAACCAAGCAATCAGGCACAGAAAGCCACTGCCTAGCCTAGGATGTAGGAGAGGAAGAAAGGGCTGGAGCTGTGGGACCACAGAGGTCAGTGTCACCAGGTGAAAACTTGGTTCATGGAGGGCATCTCTGGTAGGAGATGTAATCACTATGGGGGATCCCATCTTATGAGAAAGAGAGAATGAGCTTGGCTTCTCCCTTCCTCCCACCTTCCAATGTCCCATTAGAGCTTCTCATTGTCCAAACTGAGCTCAGCTGGGAGCCTGGGAAAGGAAGCCGAGAGGGGTCAGTGCACCTGAGAGTCACATCAGACCTGGGGAAGAGTGAAGGATGATTTGCAGGAAAACAGCCCACCACTCACAGAACACTCCTGGCCCCTTCCAGTTCAGACATCTCGGGAGTGTCTATTAGGCCTAGGTCAGAGCCAGGATCCAGAGTCACGGCTTCAGTCAGAGAAATGCCTTTCATTTTGGAGGAGTTGCTAGGAATACATGATTCCAGGCTCTTCCTTTTTATAAGTTTGCTAAGCAGATGCAAATATGCGATTCTAGATAGTGCTATCATATCCCAGACTTGTGCCTCAGGCCTACACAATGGAGGAAAATAAATATTTGTATAAAGAAACAGATTTGGGTTTATAATCTTAAAATTTCCTCATCAAGTAAAAAATATAGGCTAACATACGTTATTAGGAAACCATGTGCCTTTATTTAGTTCAGTGTACTCCAAACAAAGTCTGGCTTCTCAGGTATACAACCATTTTAAATCTACCTCTTAACGATGGCACGACAAAGCGGGGTGGAATTTCAGAGAGAAGGCGACATTTCAGACAGGGATGCAGAGTGATGGAGTGGAAGTTGAAGGAAATGATATTCCTTGATTGGAAAGAGGCAGAGTTGAGATGCCACAGCAGGTTATACCTTCCGCGACGTCAAGCCATTAAACTGCAGTTACACCAGTTGGAATCACACAATTTCAGTGGGATAAAAAGACAAAGCTACACTGGAATGGTAGAAGTGAGAACTGAGAAACAATGAGAGAAGCACATGCACGTGGACACATACACAACCCTCTCTCTATGTATATTTTTAATTGGTCATATACATGCATTTGTTAAGTGCCTGCTGTGTAGCGGATTCTAAATTAGATGAATTATATAACTTAATTCTTTTTACAAATATTCGACATACTTTCCTGATAGAAACATTGTAAATAAGGACATGGAGGATAAACTAATGGCTCGTCGAAGGTCAAGCTGCCAGCAATTCAAACCTGTTTTACTTACACGACTCCAGATTCCACTCTCATCACTCTACATCACTACTTTACAGGCATCTGTTAATATTAATTCAAATAAGGTTTCAGGTTTGCTCAATCTCTTGGCATTTAACTATGGCTTAAGCTAATTGTATACCCTAAAGTAGAAAAGCGATCATATCCATTTTAATATTAATTGCTGTGGTGCTAATCCATCAAAAACAAGGAAACTGAAAACCCACCTCAGTTGGGAATTGGAAAGCGTTCTAATATTCGAGTTTTAAACTTCAACATTTATTAAGACTACACACGAAGCTCTGTGCGAAATGCTCTCACACATAGTATTCAATTCAGTTCTCCCAACAACCCTTAAAAGGAAGTAGTATCACCTTATTTTATTTTTACAAATAGAAAAACTGAGATTATTTCAGACTCTCCCAAGGACCAAGAGCCGGAAGCTGACAGAGCTGGAATTTGGACCAGCCACTCGACACATCAGTGGTCTTTCCACCATCCTCTGCTACCAGATTTCTGAGTCAGTGCCCCCTTCGCTGGTCTGGTTTGCTGAGACAGCCTGCAACGCCGAGGAGACTGCTCAAGGCTGCTCCCAGAGGCCAGCCCAGGTGTTCAACTCCTGGCCTTGCCTGCTGTGGATTATGCTTACTAGAGGCTTTTTTTTAAAAAAGGAGATCTCACAAAATAACCCTATTATTAGTGTTATAATCATTATTATCATAATCCTTTCTCTGAAATAATTTCCGTAAAATATATTTACTAAAGGAGAGGCGCTCTTGAAAAAAAAATGCTAATCCATCCCCTACCACACAAACCCCAGATGGCCTTGTTTTAAGTGGAGGAAGACACCATAATAATCACCACGATTACCATCAATTCCACGCAGTGGCAGATGTGAAAGAGATAAAGATGCTGGGATGCTCCCATAGAAGTTCAGAAAATCTTTCTGTTTTCCACACAATACAAAAGCATGAATCCATATGAAAGAATAGGTTCCGTGCAGTCAGATTTTAATCTTTCTTGCATATCTATGCCCCAGATGGCCCCATGTTTAATGGGAGGAGAATAATAGTCACTTTGTGAGCAATTCGGGGGAAATTACACAAGTATGGTAACTGCCCTGTGTACCTTTATTCAATTTTCTCTCATTTCACTAGCAGCATGAATAAAAAGAGCCGTGCGTATTTTCAGCTGAGGGTGCCATTTTGACTTCTGAAGGAGAGGAGACCCAAACTGAATAATGCTAACACAATTCTGTCCCAGTTAGCTCATAACACGAAGAATGAAGTGAGCCTGTTCCTTGGCCAATGCTTCCCTGCCCATCCTCACACACGAGGTATAAAAGTGAGGTAATGGTATTTCCTAAGAAATGTAAGTTGGAGAAATTGCCTCATTTCAAATGGTCATTCTCTGATATCATGTTACTTTGATGGTATTATGCTACCACACTAGCTGGACAGTAACAGATAAGCTGGTACAAATGTGTCTTCAAATATCAGATGATACATACATGGCAAGTACATACATGGCAAGTACAGCAAACATTGAGAGGTATTTTGTAGATTTTTGTTTTCCTCTGTCTTTTTAAATAGAAAAGCTTGATTTCCATGAATACTGCTCAAGCAGACCATATCAGAGTTTGGGAAAAATATTTTGGGCCCTAACCTTAAAATGCCTTTTTATTATCTAGAAAAAAAAATAATGTAGTGTTGAGCTTCCTTGCCCAGGCGGGAGGTAGGAGTAGAGGAATTACTACTCCACACTAGCATTCAAAGGGTTGGTAGGAGTTGCACTGTTTAATATTCCAACAACTCTGGAAAATTATTATGTTCCCTTACATTGCAGACATGAGAGCAGAGTAGGGCCCTTACATAACTTACTGACGACCACATCAGATGTCAAAACTTGTCTTAGCATCCCAGCCTTTTGATTCTCATGTCTCTGAAGTGTCAGCAATGACGGAAGTGGAGATCAATGAAGACCTCGAGTCTTAAACCCTATAGCACCTATGCCAAAGATACTGACTTTTTAGCTTAGCCCTAAAAGAATATCCTCATAATTTTAGGGTTGAATAAAACGCCTTAGAGATCCTTATTTTCCAAATGAGTAAACCAGGAGTTGAAAAAATGGAGGCTCTTTGCTAAGGCTGCACACCTGATTAGGGGTGTGTCCAGGTGAAAGTCCACTCTCCCTGATTCACAAGCAAGTGCTCTTTCCAGCCATAATAGAATGGGGTACAGATGGCCTAAACTCAATTCTGCCAGCAGAAACCCCAGAGCCTTTAGCCTGTAACCTCACCCTTGGGAGGCAGGCTTCCTGTTCTGAGCCTGGCATGCTCCATGGAGTTACACAGTTCTAGCAAAAGGCAGGCAATGACTGCTTGGCTTACACAGGTGGTGTCTGTTGTTTCTTTAAAGAGAGTCCTCTCTGTCACTTTTCATCTTGCCAAAGGGAATGATTCCAAAACATCCAACCATCTCACAATCAGCTTTCTTCAGGGCAACAAAAATTCCACCATTAGTTGTTCAGCTGAATGAGGACAATAAAGTTCTTTTTGAAAATACGAGCATATCAGTTGGAAGTTATTTCCCTCCTCTCCATGTTAAAATCCTTTCCATTCTTAGTAATGCACATTATACGTCATCTCCCTCTTAGCATTAAATGTGTGCTATGCAATGTGGTATCCACAAGCCACACGTGGCTATTATACCTAAATGTCAATTAATTAAAATTGATAGAATTCAAAATTGAATTTCCTCAGTTGCACTAGCCACATTTCTTTTTCTTTTTCTTTGTTTTTTTTTTTTTTTTTTTTAGCTTTTACTTTCTTTAACTTTTATTTTAGGTTCGGGAGTACTTGTGCAGGTTTGTTATGTAGGTAAATTGCATGTCACAGGGGTTTGGTGTACAGATTATTTAATTACCCAGGTAATAAGCATAACTGCCGATAGGTAGTTCTCCAAACTTCTCCCTCCTTCCACCCAACCTCCACCCTCAAATAGGCCCTGGTATCTTTGTGTCCATGTCCAGTGTTTAGCTCCCACTTAGTGTGAATATGCAATATTTGGTTTTCTGTTCCTGCATTAGTTTGCTTAGGATAATGGCCTCCAGCTCTATCTATGTTTCTGCAAAGGACATAATCTTTTGTATGGCTGTGTAACATTCCACATTGTATATGTATACCATATTTTCTTTAACTAGTTTACTGTTGATGGGCATTTAGGTTGATTCCATGTCTTTGTTATTGTGAATAGTGTTGCAATGAACATACATATGCATTTGTCTTTATGGTGGAATAATTTATATTGGATAATGCGATTGCTGGGTCAAATGGTAGTTCTGTCATAAGGTCTTTGAAATATCTCAAAACTACTTTCCACAATGGCTGAACTAACTTACATTCCCATGAGAAGCACAGAAGTGTTTCCTTTTCTCTGCAACCTCGTCAGCATCTGTTATTTTTTGACTTTTTAATATAGCCACTCTGACTGGTGTGAGATGGTATCTCGCTGCAGTTTTGATTTGCATTTCTCTAATTATTAGTGAAGTTGAACATGTTTCCATGTGCTTTTTGGCCATGTATACACTATATTTTGAAAACTGGCTATTCATGTTCTTTGCCCACTTTCTAATGGTGTTATTTTTTGCTTGTTAATTTGTTTAAGTTCCTTATATATTTTGGATATTAGATCTTTGTTGGATGCATGGTTTACAAATATATTCTCTCATTCTGTAGGTTATCTGTTTACTCTGTTGATAGTTTCTTTTGATGTTCAGAAGGTCTTTAGTTTAATTAAGTTCTATTTGTCAATTTTGCTTCTGATGCAATTCCTATTGGCATTTTGGTCATGAAATCTATGTCCAGAATGGTATTTTCTAGATTACCTTCCAGGGTTTTTATAGTTTTATGTTCTGGATTTAAGTCTTTCATCCATCTAGAGTTGATGTTTGTACATGGTATAAGGAATGGATCCAGTTCACTTTTCTGCATATAACTAGCCAGTTATCTCAACACAATTTATTGAATAGGAAGTCCTTTTCCCATTGCTTGATTTTGTCAACTTTGTCAAAGATCACGTGATTGCAGTTGTGTGGCTTTATTTCTGGGTTCTCTATTCTGTGCCACTGGTCCATTTGTCTGTTTTTCTGTATCAATACCATGCTGTTTTGGTTAGTGTAGCCTTAGTTTGAGGTCAGGTAATGTGATGCTTCAGCTTTGTTCTCTTTGCTTAGGATTGCTTTGGCCACTAGCCACATTTCAATGCTCTATAAACACCTATGGCCAGAGGCTGCCATCCTGAACAGCACATATACATAAGTTTTCCGTTATCACAGAACGTTCTATTGAATAGTGCTCCTCCAAATGCTTAGGTCACCTAAAAAAATCACTGTATTGACACTTGGAATTATAAAGTTTTAAAATGTGAAAGACCTTCAAAAGTGTGGAGTCTAACACTTCATTTTATATAAGAGAAAACAGAAAAACTTGGCTAAAAGTGAGGCTGCCACCAAAAGATGCTATAAAAAAAACCATCACACCATGCTGTGCATTCATGTCCTGTAAGAAGAGCATGTTTCATCTCAGCTTTGGTTTCTAAAGTCCACAGGCCAAAGGAAGTGTTATTCATTTGTGCATCCTGAAGATCGAAGACACTGCCTAGCACATGGAGGAGATCCACGGAATGTTTGTTGATTGGCTTGAAAACGTTATCAAGTAGAGCATTGTGAACTTATTTGTAATTCATTTATCACAGTAGTAGTATTTAGAGAAAATGAGACACCAACAAAGTGAAATATTCTGGCAAACAATCTGTTACTTATTAAGTCATTGCCAGGCTAGACCTAGTTTCCGGAGCAGATATGAGTGGACTGTGAACAGGTACCCTATATCTTCTCTGGGGTACCTGACTATGAATAGGTCCCCATATCTGCTCTTAACAGGTGCCAGGTATGTCCATTTAAATTAAAAATAAAATTTTAAGCTCCTCACTGACTAAATGAACCCTCTCTTGGTAAAGGAGACCCCACAAAAACCTTAGAAAAACAAATTCCCAGCCATGATGGGAGAGGAATTCAGATGTGCCTGGTCATATCACCCCTCCTTTTCAGAGTTCAGGCACACTGGCCAGCATCAATGTTAAAACAGATTTTCTACAACTGTCAAAACAGATTCTTTGTGGCAATAAAATACCAAATTACAGACACGTCCAAAGGCTATTTCAGACAAGGATTAAGTCATGCCTGCAGGCCATCAGTCCCAATACATAGCATCTTTAGGTTAACTTAAAGCATTCCTTTTTTGGTTCCATATGAAATTCATGGTGGTTTTTTCCAGTTCTGTGAAGAAATTCAATGGTAGTTTGATGGGGATAGCATTGATTGTGTAAATTACTTTGGGCAGTATAGCCATTTTCACGATATTGATTCTTCCTAACCACGAACATGGAATGTTTCTCCATCTGTTTGTGTCCTCTCTTATTTCATTGAGCAGTTGTTTGTAGTTTTCCTTAAAGAGGTCCCTTACATTCCTAGTGAGTTGTATTCCTAGGTATTTTATTTTCTTTGTAGCAATCAGAATGGGAAAAAATCTTTGCAGTTTACGCATCCGACAAAGGGCTGATATCCAGAATTTACAAAGAACTCAAACAGATTTACAGGAAAAAAACAAACAAGCCCATTCAAAAATGGGCAAAGGATATGAACAGAAACTTTACGAAAGCAGACATACATGAGGCCAGCAAACATATGAAAAAGTGCTCATCGTCATTGGTCATTAGAGAGATGCAAATCAAAACCACATTGAGATACCATCTCACACCAGTTAGAATGGCGATCATTAAAAAATCTGGAGACAGCAGATGCTGGAGAGGATGTGGAGAAATAGGAACACTCTTACACTGTTGGTGGGAGTGTAAATTAGTTCAACCATTGTGGAAGACAGTGTGGCGATTCCTCAGGGACCTAGAAATAGAAATTCCATTTGACCCAGCAATCCCATTACTGGGTATCTATCCAAAGGATTATAAATCGTTCTACTATAAGGACACATGCACACGAATGTTCATTGCAGCACTGTTTACAATAGCAAAGACCTGGAACCAACCCAAATGCCCAACGATGATAGACTGGACTGGGAAAATGTGGCACATATACACCATGGAATATTATGCAGCAATCAAAAATGATGAGTTTGTGTCCTTTGTAGGGACATGGATGAATCTGGAGAACATCATTCTCAGCAAACTGACACGAGAACAGAAAAAGAAATACCGCATATACTCACTCATAGGTGGGTGAGAAAAATGAGAACACGTGGACACAGAGAGGGGGTCTACTACACACTGGGGACTGTTGGGGGGAATGGGGGAGGGACAGCAGGGGGGGGCTGGGGGGGATAGCCTGGGGATGAATACCAAGTGTGGGTGAAGGGGAGGAAAGCAGCAAAGCACACTGCCATGTGTGTACCTATGCAACTATCTTGCACGTTCTGCACATGTACCCCCAAACCTATAATGCAATAAAAAAAAAAAAAAAAAAAAAAAAAAAAAAAAAGCATTCCTTTCTGCTGACTGTTTTAGATAGAGCCTTACTTCTTTAACCAACTTCAAATTAAAGAATCTCTGAATCCACCTGTAACATGGAAATACCTCAACTCTCCGAGATACTCTGCCGCTTCGGCCAAACCCATGCATACTTTCTAGGCATTGATTTATGTCTTTGCCTGTAGCTCTTGCCTCCCTGAAATGTATAAAACCAAATTGCTATCTCACCACCTTGGGACCATTTACTCAAAACTTCTTGGGTTCATGTTTTCCCTGGCTTGCAGCCACTTGTATTGGCTCAGAATAACCCTCTTTAAAATATTTTACGGAGTTTGGTTTTTCTGTTACATTCACATTGGCAGATGTTAGGGTGCCTTTCCCAGTCAATGAGGAGTTCATTCTGATGGACAAGACACACGTTCAAAGGCATCAGCTAGAGCAGTAGAATGATAGGCCAGGAGTTGGCAGTGGGGTGCCAAGGAATCTAACAAAGCAAATTACATGGGAAGATCACACTTAGAAGTTGAGGTCAGCAGAGGTGTCCCTCATTGTCCCTCAGAAAGCTGAGAGCTTCCAGGAACAAAATTCCAGTCTCTAGATAAAGAACTTACCAGAGGGAAGCAGGACCATGACCCAGGCAGAAACTAAGATCCAGCAAAAAAAAAAAAAAAAAAAAAAAAAAAAAAAAAAGTCAGAAGAAAGCCCATGTAAAAAATTGTTTCAGCAGATCATTGTTCATTTTGAAGAACTAGCTTGACTTAATAAATAGGAATTTGCAGCTGCTTCTTCTCTATTCCCGCCTCCCTGCCTCAGCTCAGGGCAGGGCAGAGCAAAGGGGAGCCAGGACTGGCAGAGAACAAGGGATGGCAAGAAGGCTGGGGCCTCACTGTGGGGTGCTCAGGCCAGCACCAAGGTGGGGATCTAGGTGTGGGGCACCCCTAGGCTACCCAATGGGTGCCAGCCTTTGTAGATAACTTGAGATTTTTTCCTCTGAAGTTTTCATAATTTCAGTTTATAAAACAAACTGATAATAAATAGACTAACAGAAAAAGGCATACAAATATATTGCGTGCACATCTGAGCACTGGAGTTATAAAAAAATATGAAACTCAGAAAAGGGGAAGAATGGTTGAAGTTTTATACCATCCTGAGATTACAGAACACCTGGGACAAAGGTGGGCTTGTTATGCAAATGAAACCTTACAGGTAGCTGCTCGCAGAACCACAGGTAGCAGCCTGTGGTTGAGTTAATCTTTCCTAGGTCCAGACCAAGGGAGACAGCCTGGCTGTTTATTTCATCAAGGCAGATCAGATGCAAATCTCCTCCATAGAAGGCTGCTTTACAGGGCTGTTCTTGTCTGCAGGCCCTCTGAATAGTCATCTCAAAATATGTCAAAGAAGTGTGAAATATTGGGGTGAAATATTTTTGGTTTCCTTTCCCTTGTATGTTTATGGCATAAGCAAATAAGATCAACAGAAAAGAAAAAAAAAGAAATTATACAAAATTGTATTTTAAGACATTGAAGTAGTTAGCATAGAAAAAAAGCAGGGATGTGTGTGAGTTCCTGCCATTGCTGTTAATGATTCTATTTTGAGGATGGTCACCTCACTACTGTCAGTATCAGCCCTTGTGGCATGTGATCTGGTTTCGGGTGGATGGAGGCCATGCCATAGCAGCCAGGAGGACGGTGAGCACAGAACCAAGCCAACTACCTCTACCTATGGTCACAAAGAAATTAGGACAGAGCTCTGACCACAGGGATGGGTTCTGCTTGCTGCATGTGCGATCCTCAGATGCAGGCGTTCCTAAAGAATAGCAGCCATTCCAGAAATTACATCCCTCTCTGGCCTCCTGGCCCCTCTCTATTTAAAGCAAGCAGCAGCTAAATGTTCAAATTGAGCTTTAAAGCCATTTCTTCAAAGAGTTAACAATATAAACCATCATAAAAGGAAAAAAGGACCCATTTATACTCAAATTACACAGGAGTCACTTGTCTCCATCTAGGCTCAAGAGTATTTGCTCTTAAAAGCTATTTTTTCCTCAGAAACAATAGTGCAGGTGCATCGCCCTTCAGTGAGCAACATATTCATCCTGGGAGGCAGGAAGGTGATTTCACACCTGTTTCCTCTTTTTATTTGCTACTGGCCTGGCTAATTTGCCCAATGTCAAGATTGGTACGGCCAAGTCTGTCGAGGAGAATTACTGCTTTTGCAGCACGGTGTCCTCACTCTGGGCGTTTGGACTGTGTGATTTGCCACATGTCTATTCTGGGTACATTTTTCTGTTTTTCATTATCTATAAATGGAACTGATTGTTAATAATAATCTAGAAGAGATTCTGTGTGTAGTGAAATGTCAGAAAGAGAAGGAAGAAGGCATGTGGTATGCATTGCTAACAGGGAAAGAAGAAAGAGCGACATTACTCTGTGCTTTGACTGGCTAAAGGTGGGTTCCTGGAGAAGATGTCTGATCTTCACTTCTTATGTCTCAAAAATAGACTGTTAACCACTCAAATATGCCTGCAGAAGAAAGAGGAGAAAGAAGATGAGAAGAAAATTACAAGTGCCTAAATGCCTGTATTTCACTGTGCCTCCTGAATTGGGAAGGGAGCGCTCTTCACCTCTTTGCATATTAGAGCTTGTGCAACAAACACAAGGTCATTTATATAACAAGACAGCATACTGAGAACATTTTTTTTCTTATTGCTTTTTTAATTTTTTTATTGTACTTTAGGTTCTGGGGTACATGTGCAGATTACGCAGGGTTGTTGCATAGGTACATACATGCTTTACTGCCTCCATCCCCCAGTAACCTATATCTGGCATTTCTCCCTCCCTCCCCAACCTCCCCAACCCCCCTTATCCCTCCCATTGACTACATTTTCTAAAAGTACAAATTTGTTATATGTGATGGTGACTACCCTACCCATTAAGCTTTCCATTTATTTCAACTTTATACATTCTTCTAATGTATATCTCCTAATTTGCTCTGGAATAGAAAGGCCACATAAATTGCATTTTGAAAATTGCTTGGTTTGGGCCAGGCACGGTGGCTCACGCCTGTAATCCCAGCACTTTGGGAGGCTGAGGCAGGTGGATCACGAGGTCAAGAGATCGAGACCATACTGGTCAACATGGTGAAACCCTGTCTCTACTAAAAATACAAAAAATTAGCTGGGCATAGTGGTGCATGCCTGTAATCCCAGCTACTCAGGAGGCTGAGGCAGGAGAATTGCCTGAACCCAAGAGGCGGGGGTTGCAGTGAGCCAAGATCGCGCCATTGCACTCCAGCCTGGGTAAACAAGAGTGAAATTCCATCTCAAAAAAAAAAAAAAAAATTGCTTGGTTTGAGATAAGCATTAAAATAATAAAATTATCAGATTTGTATAAATTTTAAGAAATCACATTTCCTTATCCATTACCAGTGGTTAACATTATTCTAATATTAGTATTTTTGAAGTATGATTTTATAATTCTAATAGAAAATTGATATTCTATAAATTCATAAATTTCTAAGTCAGCTCTCCAAAGGCTCACAAATTCCCTAATCAAACAAAAGGCTTTAAAGAAACATTTGATATTTTTGAGTAAGGTGCAGGAAATTAATGAATATAAACTTATTTTCATATTTTATGCTGCTTATTTAAATATTTAGAATATGGTTTTAATTACCATGAAACTTTACTAAACATCCACCTGTCAGTAAAGAAACTGATTATTTTTTGTAGATTTGCATTCTCCTGAAAAAGAAACAGGTGTGAAAACCTGCAGGTATTTATCCACCAACAAAAAATAAAGGATATCTGTGAAATGTGGAGGAAGAAGTAAACATGAATATAATCTTAAAATTGCAAAATCTGAGTACGTGATTCCAAACTCCAAGAACACAAAGATTCCATAGAAGAAGGGAAATGCCTTCTTATCCTTGTGGATTCCCTCTCAAATACCAGGAATCTCATTCAGTTGTATCTATCTGTCTATCATCCATCTATCTATCTATCTATCTATCTATCTATCTATCTATCTATCTATCTATCTATCTATCTATCTATCTAACTGTCTGTCTGTCTGTCTGTCTGTCTGTCTGTCTGTCTGGTTATGTGGTTGTTTTCTGATCCTTATAACAATCTTCCATGATTATTTATAGTAATATGTTTCCACTTTATTCATGTAAGAATTAAGGTTAAATTAAGAATCCAAGGTGGGAGGATCCCTTGAGCCTAAAAGTTCAAGATCAGCCTGGGAAATACAGCAAGACTTCCACTCCACAAAAAAATTTAAAAATTAAAAACTAATCAAACATGGTTGCATGTGCTTGTAGTCCCAGCTACTTGGGGACTGAGGCAAGAGGATGGCTTGACCCCAGGGGGTTAAAGCTACAATGAGCAACCACTGCACTTCAGCCTGGGTGATGGAGTGAAGAATTAAGGTTAAGCAATTTTCCTTGATCTCAATGGTCAGACATGAAATTTTATTATTTGCTATTAAATGTCTGCAAATATGCTGCCATCTTCTCTATTACTCCTCATGTTGGTCAATTTATATCTTTCTTTCTTTTTCTTATTCTTTCTTTCCAGAGATTTATCAATTCCATTGGCCTTTTCAGACCACAAGTTTTGGGTATCATCGATTTTTCTCTACTGTTGTTCCTTTTAATTTCATTGATCTCTGCTCTTTTTCATTTCCTCCCTTCTGCCTGCCTTGTGTTTATGTTGCTCTTTTATTTCTGGTTTCTTTGATTCACTTGAGCCCTTGCTTTTTTCTAAGGGAAGCATTAATGCTTCAATTTCCCTCTAAATGGCATTCACTGGGAGAGAGAAGAAGGTGGAGCCTGCTCCATTTTGTACAGAACTGTAGTCCTAGAGGTTAGGTTAAGAGAAGCATTAAGCAGAGTGGAATTATCCTGAGCTTTGGAATCAAATTGGCTTGGGTTCCATTCACTCTCTACCTGACCAACTGCGTGTCTTTGGGAAAGTTCTTAGAAACCTCATTTTCTTGATTACAGTTGCTATAAAATGAGACAAGAATTCTTGTTTTTGGTCTTTCCATAAGAATGCATATAAGATAATGTAGAAAGTCTATGCATAATTGCTTGGTGGTTCTGTTTTGTATTCTTTCCCTTACAGTCTTCATTGTTTCCATAGTTCAGATCACAGAGCTTTGACTGTCCATGCACACCACCGTGACTCACAACAGATCTGGGCTTCTTCACCCCTTGCATCTTGACCTCTGCTACTTGCCTACTTATTTTATATTCAGATGTTCTCAGCAATTATTAACCACCGAATCCATGCCAGGTATTGTTCTAAGTATTTCCTCATATATTAGTTTTCAATGCTAAATATATTATGGTGTAGGAAGTTGTTATCATCCAACTTTTCTTTAGAAATAAATAAAGACAAGTCCTTGCCAAGGTTACATATAGCTTGTATTGTATCAAGCTAAGATCTAAACCCATGGCAGCTTGGCTGTAAGTCTGTGCTTATCCTAACACACTATACCTGCTCCTCATGTTCACCCTTTACCTGTTCGGCTTTCTCAGTATCAGTCTATTGACATTCTCTAATAGCTTAAGGATCTCAGGCCCAGTATTACTTAACTTCAGCCTGGACATCAGTCTCCGTTTACCACTTCAACTATGGTTCTGGTTCTCCCACCACCCACCATCTGGACATCAAAGTGTCAAACACGAGAAGCATGGCAGGCCCAGTGAATTCAAGGTAGTGTCTAATTAAACACACACCCTCTACCTAGGGAAACATATAGTTTTTAAATTCCTAAAAGCAAACTGTTTCAGTGTATTAAAATTAGAGATTTATATTCATAGCTGAATGGAGAATTATTTCTTATTATTACCATTTCCATTTCCAGTCAAGGACAAATCTGCTTTTCCTAAAATATATTGTCAATTCCTATCATTTCTATGTGCACTCTGGGTCTATCACAGATACATATCCTTCACCATAATGCTTTTCTAAGTAATGAGTCTATAAGCCCCTTGACTCTCCTTCTCCTCAAAGTCTCTCTGAGCTAGAACAGATTTAAGAATGAATCAGGCTCTAGGCTTCCCACTGGCATTTTTGATCCACCCCAGCCACTCCTGCAGGCTCTTTACCTTTGTTAAAGTCAAGATGTCTTAGTTACTAAGAAATGAATAGAGCCAGGGCAAGAAATGAATAGGGCCAGAGCTATTTCCATGTGAATCAGAAACAAGTATAGGTATGGAGGATCTAGAGATGGGGGTAGGATTGGGTGGGAGCAATACTAGAGGCAGAAGGAAGAGATGGGAAGGGATAGATTGAGGGAGGCGTCACGAACAGAAGAGGAGACCCTCAGCTGACTGATGGGGTCCCTATTCTTCATTCATCAGCTCGGATTAGAGCAAGTCACTCATCCTCTCTGGTAGCCCCTTTCCTCCTTTTTAGTTACGGATTTGGGATTAGATGACCAGAGGTTTACATATGGTCCTTACATCCCAGGCTGTTTTGAAAATAGCACACATTTACACATTTGCAAATACAGTAAGGAGTCCCTCTTTCATTCCACACTATCATACAAAAATTAAATTGAAATTTGGTTACTGAGAACCTAAGCCACATTTTCTTTTTAGCCAAGACAACCTTCTACATGATGCTTAGGTCCTTAGTCAGTCAACCAAACCCTGTTGAACCCATGATGGACTTGAACTGTTCTAGAATGAGATCCATGTCCCCGGAGAAGGAGAGAGGGTGAGAACAAGTTGTCTCAAACATTGGGGAACATGGAGGATCCTCCTATTCACCCTAGTAGTCCTTTCTTCATGGCCCCATGGCCCACCAACTGTGATTTCAGTCACCTCCATTTCTCAAGAAGTCCTGGGCTACAACATCTGCATCCAAGTTATTCCCACATCAAAGTTTCCTGGCAGGTGAAGTGGTTTATGCCTGTAAGCCCAGACATGGGAAGCCAAGGTGGGTGGATCACCTGAGGTCAGGAGTTTGAGACCAGCCTGGCCATGGCAAAACCCTGTCACTACTAAAAATACAAAAATTCATCAGGTAGTGGTGGCTCACCTGGAGTCCCAGCCACTTGGGAGGATGAGGCAGAAGAATTGCTTGAACTTGGGAGACAGAGGTTGCAGTGAGCTGAGATCATGCCACTGCACTCCAGCCTGTGTGCCAGAGTGAGACTCTGTCTCAAAAACAAAAGAAAGAAAGAAAACAAAAGAAAAGAAAAGGAAAAAAACAGAAAAAACAATTTCCTAAGAACCTCCCCTTACCCCATTTTCTTCTACTAGGCAGCAGGAAGAAAGCGAGTGGTACACTAGTAAGGGGAGTGACTGACAGACTTTAATCTCCCTTCCTTGATGTTTAATTTTCATGAAGATTAATACTGAGCTAATGTTTAATGCGATATTGGTTTTATATATACAATAAACGGATTTGGCTGTGGAGTGAACAGGTATTTGAGACATGTAATTATGTTTGTCGGAAAATCATATACACCTGAGAAAAGCCCCAGATCAGTGCTTTGAGATTTGTTTACTCCCTTCTTCAAACTTATACCCACAAGGTTATTAAAACTTCTAAATATTCACCTTCTTGTGGCAAAAGACAGGAGCTCCAGAAACAGTGATAGCTGAAACAGCCATTCTCAATTAGGTTTAAAATGTTATCTATCTTGAAAGAGTCGTCATTATAAATAACGGGCCACACAGCACTGCTCTCTAATCGATGCACAGGCATTTTAGGCCATGAGAACCTGGCCTTTCTCTCCCAGGCTCTTTTCCTGCTTCATAACCTCAGTGAGAGGACTGATGTGAAGGTGCAATGTTATGGACTGAATATCTGGGTTCTCCCAAAATGTGTAAGTTCTAACCCCCAATGTGATGGTGTTTCGAAGTGGGGCCTTTGGCAGTAACTTAGGGTTAGATGACATCATGAGGATGCAGCTCTCATAATGGAATTTTTATCCCTATAAGAAAAGGAAGAGAGACTAGAGCTCTCTCTCTCTCTCTCTCTCTCTCTCTCTCTCTCTCTCTCTGCCATGTGTGAACAGTCAGAAGGCAGCCACCTGTAAGCCAAGAAAAGAGCCCTTACCAGGAACGGAATCTGCCAGCATCTTAGTCTTGGACTTCCAGCCTCCAGAACTGTGAGAAATAAATGTCTCTTGTTTAAGCCACCCAGTCTACAGTATTTTCTCGCAGCAACCTGAGCAGACTAAGACATCTGGACTTCAGTAGGAGGCTGAGTCATGCTTCCACAGGGCCGACAACAGAATCATCTCCAAGTAGAAACATCCCCAGAGTTCATGGTATCCCCATGATAGAGAGAGCTTTCTTTCTGGCCTGACTCAACTGCTTGGGTTGAGTCACCCAGCTGAGCCGGTAGGGACAGAAGCAACTTCGTAAGTGAGGCGGGCAGAGGTGAAAGAACTGTGAGTTCCGCTCACTCACATATCTCAGCCTGTAAAGGGCTGCAGCTGCCATTGGCTCCAGGATGGAGAACAGCTGCTTCCTCTTCCTCCTCCTCCTTGAAGTTTCTCTGACTCCTTGTCTTGCCTCATAGCATCTGTGCTGCAAGCTTCTCTCTCCAAATGACCTCTGTTCAAAACACAACCTCTGCAAGTTTCCCGAAAGATCTCCTATGGGGGCTATAGCCCCTTGGTTCCCTAAAGGTTCACTGAAAAATCGCTAACATGAGGCAGACTGATTAACAGGAGAAAAGGCATACACATTTATCCTATGTGTATACACAGGAGCCTTCAGAATGAAGACCCAGAAGCATATATGCCACCTTAGGGCTACGGAAAGAGTGGGGGCTTGGATCCTGGTAAAACAGGTTAAGGAAAGTGAGAGAAGAAGAACTGAATTATACTGAAGGGCAATACAAGGTTACAAGGAGAATGGCTGGATCCTAGACACAGAGATTACCTTGTAAATAGCTTTTTATTTATTATTTATTTTGAGATAGAGTCGAAGTACAGTGGCACAATCTCTGCTTGTTGCAACCTCCAGCTTCTGGATTCAAGCTATCCTTCTGCCTCAGCCTCCTGAGTAGCTGAGATTACAGTGCCCCCCTCCTCGGCCCTGCCACACCTGGCTAATTTTTTTGTATTTTTAGTAGAGATGGGGTTTTACCATGTTGGCCAGGTTGGTCTCAAACTCCCGTCCTCAAGTGATCCACCTGCCTCAGCCTCCTAAAGTGCTGGGATTACAGGTGTGAGCCACTGCACTTGGCCAACTTGTAAACAGTTCTTTCTGTAATATGAATGATCCTTGGAGATAGTGATTATGCTTCTAAGAGGGTCTTCTCAGGCGTGCTTACATCTTGGTCTTCTTTGCAATAGATAATGAGATAACAGGGAGAGGAAGAAGAATCAATCCTTCTCCTTGGTGGGTCTGGATCTTAGGCAGATAAAGAAACGTCAGCTTCTTTGGAAGAGACAGTTGGATGGGAATGGCTTCTTCAGTTTAGCATGTCAAAATGCCGTATTTTGGGGTATCAGCTTCTCAGCTGCAACACTGGACTATCTGTCTCCCATTGCTGAGAATATGCAGAGCAGATCATATGGTTGCTAACCCCTGCTCTCAGGCCACCTTTTTCCTCCCAGCTGTGTATCCACAACCTGTGCTGCACTCCCACAGCACCTGGGAGGTGAACTGAGTCTCAGAATGATGATGGGCAGGCTGAGCCGTTATGGTGTAATGTTTGTGTCTCCCCAAAATCCCTACCTTGAAATCACAACTCCCAGTGAGATGTTTTTAGGAGATGGGGCCTTTGGCAGGTGATTGCAACAGGAGGACAGAGCCCTTGTGATGGGATTAGTGTCCTTATAAGGAGAGACGACAGAAAGCTTGCTTCTCTCTCTCTGCTCTCTCCACCCTGTGAGGATGCAATGAGATGATGACACCTGCAAACCAGGAAGTGGGTCCTCCCCAGACTCTGAATCTGCCATCACCTTCATCTTGGACTTCCCAGCCTCCAGAATTGTGAGAAGCTAATGTTTGTTGTGTATGCCACCCAGTCTGTGGTATTCTGTTCCCACGTCTGAGTTAACTATGAAATGCACCAAAGGGAGAAAAGCAAAGTCCCCAGTTTTTTATCAGCCATGGACAGGGAGGATGGCTGCCAACCACCCATCATCTATTAGGCACTTGATGTGCATGGATCTCTTGTGAGGAAGCTGCTGTTATGCCCACTATGGAGCTGGGAGCACTGAGGCTTAGAGACATCTGCATATGTGTGGGAAGCATTATTTAAATAGAGGTCTGTGGGACTTTGCAATCCATGCATTTCCTATCACAGGATGTACCTGACACAGTCAGACATACTGACACTGTAGGAAGGCATGGATGTGTACTATGAAGTGTTATTTATCTTCATTTGGAAGGGTCTGCTGATTCTCTCTGCTTCTCCAGCTCCATTAGAAACTGCCTTTATGCATCTCTGACCAATTCAGCATAACAGGATGGTCTTATCTTCCGCAGCCAAAATTCAGGTCCTGGTGATGTTCCTGATTTGTTGTAAGAGACTCCAGTGCCTAGTGCACTCAGCCTTTGAATCTGTCACAGTCCATGAAGTCACATCAAAATGCACCTTTCCCCCTGTAACTAAGTGAAGACTTGACCTTCTAGACCCATCTGTGGCCTCTAGAGTCCTGTTTAGAGCCTATAAACTCTTGAATTTCTAGGTGATCTGAGCATCTGTTACATTTTTTCTTTTTTCTGTTTTTTTTTCTTTTCTCTTTTCTTCTTATTTTTTTAGATAGTGTCTATTTCTGCCACCTAATCTGGCATTTCATGTTGCAATAATGGCTTACTGCAACCTTGTTTTCCTGGGTTCAAGCGATCCTCCCAGTTTGGCCTTCCAAAATGGTGGGATTACAGGCATAACCCACCATGCTTACAGGCATAAAACTTTTTTAACTTCAACACAACTCGGCAACAGAAGCAGGATCCAGTCCCTTATCCTGAGCTAGAGGTGAGGGCATACAGAGCCTGCGAGCAGGAAGGAAGCACAGAGTGGGAAAAGAGTGGGTCACAGGGACACAGGAGAGCACTGAGGGCATGAGAGTGAGTCCACTCGTGCTCTACTCTTCCCTGAATTTATTCCCTTTCTTCTCCCTTGAATCATTCATTCATCTGAATGTGGCTGGAGCACACCACGGTGCCTCTTCTGTTCCCTCTAGAAGGCTCTACCATGGTAGGCACACAACAAGAATGAGAATCTAAAAAGTGTGCTTGAATCCTGGCTCTGCCAATACCTCCCTACCCAACCTCAGGCATGCGGCTTGCCCTCTCTGTCTGCTGAGACCATTGTGAATGTAGGTGAAATCCTCCATGTGTCCTCTTCACTTGCTGTTAATCGCTCTATCAGCAAGACTGTCATCATTCTCCAGTCACTCCTGCCTCTGAGCCCTCCTCCCCTGGCAGATTGTTTCCCTCACCTTGATTTGGCAAGCCATTCCATCCACCATGGCCAGGCATGACACGGGACAGCAGATTTCCCTCTTGCCACCTGGACTTCCAGTGCTTCCAGAGGAGACTCTGTGTTAGGGTCTCTTCCCAAACCCTAGCACCCTTGCTTTTACTGCCCTCTATTAATTAAGTTTAACCCAAAGCTACCTCCTTAAATATTTTAAGTTAAGCTTAAATTTTTAAGTTCTCCATACCTAGTAAACAGCAACCTCGCTGGATGTGTAAATAGACTGTAACCTACTCTTGTGCCAACCACTGAATTTTGGTCAATCAAAGGTGGCCAACTGTTAAAACCAAGTTCAAGTAAGGCAAGCGTCAAGCTGTAAACAATCCAGCTGTTTCTGACCTCATTTCCATTTTTTGGACATCAATTTTCTTTTTCTGTCCACAGATCTTCTTCCACCACTCGGCTGTACTGGAGTCTCTGAGTCTACCCTGAGACTACTCCAGCTTGGGAGGCTGCCTGATTCATAAATTGTTCGTTGCTCAATTAAACTCTGTTAAATTTAATTTATCTAAGTTGTTTCTTTTTAACACCTCTAAGCACGAGTACAGATAAATGAATGATTCAAGAACGAGAAAATAGTGCCTGGGTGCACACCCTGCTAGGGTCTCTATGTCCTTATATTACGTCTCTTGCCTTCAAATCAAGTGTGGATGCTTTCAAGATGTAGAGAATCTGCTCACTTAAAAGGGAATAGACACAGGATCCCTGGGAATGAACAAATCTGTGAAAATGTCCAGCTGCCTTTAAGGTTTCTTTAATATCTGTGCCTCCTCCCCTGCCCTCACCCTCAGGTATCTTTCCACACTCTGCTCCGTCATCACCCACTTGAGAAGTCTTCCTGTAGCTTGGGTCTGCTCCTCCTCTGCCCCGCCAAGCAGCCTTCTCACCTGCTCCTTTGTGCCTTTGTGATCTGTTTTCAACTGCTTTCCTCACTCCAATCTGAGCTAGGGGTAGTCATCATTTTTCCATGAAACCTTAATCACACAGCTAGGTGTGGATCTGCCCTTCACTATGATGCATCCATAGCATCCTGCATTCATTCTACCCTAGTGTTGTTAAAAAATTGCAAAAGACATTCACCCAGTTACCCGTTCTTCTGCCCACTGCAGTCTCCACATGGCTGTCCTCTGTGTGTTCTCTCCAGACCTCAGCAGAGTACTAGACACGCACACGCCGCTTAATACATACATGTTTCTAAATGAATGCAATCACAGAAATTTCAGAAGTCTTTCTGCTGTTCCTTGTGTTTACTTCTAGCTAGCAAGAATCCTTCTAACAATAAGTTTTCCATCTCTTTCCCAGTAAATCATAAAATCCATGTCTTTCAGCAGATCAGGTTCCTGATACATGCAAGGCTCTCTCTAATTGCCAAAGCAGCACATGAAAGTCTAAGCTCTGTTGCAAAGCAAAAATCTGTTTCTGATTCTTCTGAAAAGTACCTGGATGGTGTCTCAACTCGATGTAATCACACCTCAGGCTGAGCACACTGAGATGCCAAGGCATTCCAGGCAGAGCGTGGGGTTTACATAACCTCAGGCTGAAAAATGTATCCTGCCTCAATCCTCAGGTCCACCTGAAAGGGTGATGTTTCTTGCTGACCCTACATGTAGAGAATGACAAATCTGGAATTTTTGCCGTGATAATTTGAGGGTCTGTATTTTAGGTTTACTTGATCATTATTTAATTCAAAAAATATCTACTAAAAATATCAGGTAAAATAGCAACACCAGAAAAAGTGCCAGCTAAAAATATCTGGTTGAGAAGGGATACAGTGGCCAAAAGAGAGACATTCCCTCCCTGTGTGGCACATTCAGTCTTCCACGGTAGCAGTCACTCAACAAGTAGCTTTCAGTCAGTGACTCAACTGTTAAAATAATAACAAATAAAATTCTGTCTATAGTTGGATGGAAACTTATGATATTGATGACAAAACTTCTAGAAAACTGAAATTATAGCTGAAGTTTTTTGTGTGTGAGTGATTTTCTTCTGCAAGGTGATCATACAATTTTTTACTGAACATCTTAGTTATTAAGAACACCAAATGAAGCCATTAAAAACTATCATATAGAAAGAAAATGCACAGATGTATAGGCACCTGTGTATGTGTCTGTGATACACACAGGCATACACATATAGGCACATACACAGGTGCCTATAAAGTCTGTTGAAATCTGAATAAGGAAATGTAATCAGTAGATAGCATGAAGGTCAATTTCCTGGTATTGATATGGTACTCCTGTCATGTAAGATGCTTCCATTTGAGGAAGCTGAGAGAAGGGAATAGATTTATCTATACGATTTTAATAGATCTTTCAAATTATTTCAAAATGTGTCATAATTATTCAAATAAAAATCTAAAAAGTGGCATACTGCTATAAATACCACAATCTAAAATTGTTTCTCCATATAAAAGACTCAAGAGAAGATGCCAAAATGAATGAGGTTTTATTGTAATGCTGGGACTGTGGTCTTCACCCCTTTTAAAAATGTATTTGCATGCTTTATACTATCTTTTCCATAATATTTAAATGCAGTTTTAATTCAATTTAACTAATATTTAAAAGAAAATGTAGTTTAGCAGCATAGTTCCTTTAGAAAAGAGTCTATTTTGAATAGTTTCTTCATAAATATTAAGGAAAAATCCAAGATATTGTACAAATCCTTCAAAATCGAAACCATTTTATCGACGTAGCTCTTTAAGCATATTTTCTCTGTTACGACATGTGAAATAGTGACAGAAAACTGTGTTGAAAGATCTACTAAATCATCATTTTAGATTTCAAGCATGTTCTAAAAATTCTAGGTACTGCTTATGAAAATGAAGCCATAGGCTTATCCTGAACAAGACTCAATTATTACAATAGCTGTCCTAGTTACTCCTTTGCTGTTTGCTGCAGTTTGAGCAGTCAAAATGAATATCAACAATTCACCATCTTTTTAACTATTAATAGAATTATTTTATGTTTTTGTATTTTATCAGAGGAAAACTTTTTGTTTTGTATATTCATTAAATATGTATCAGCATTATATAAGCCATAAAAATCTATAGTCAACAATATCTTTAGACTTTCTACATAATGAGTGATCTATTTGATTTTGCATTTTAAATCCATATTAGGGACACTGACTCATAACTATTCTACTATACCATTTGATATGTATATTATTAATCTAAATGAATGTTAGTATCAGGTCAATTTATTTTTCAGAAAAGAAAAAGAATAACTGTTTTTATCATGAACAGACCCAAGTTTTGACATATTGTGTGCTTTTCTATAGTAAATGTGGAACTTGGATGAAGAGATCCATCACCTTGCCCTATTTTACCTATCTACACTCTCCAAAGACTAAGGATCTAGTAAAACAGTAAATAGATTGATGCATTGGGGTAATTTTGTCAATTTTAATTTCTGTGTTCCCCAAACTTTTATTTGCTTTCCATTTCCTTCATAAAGAATATGTTACAATAATAATGATAATAACAATTATAAACACTTGCATAGTATCTACTAATGCCAGGCACCATTCTAAATGCTTTGCACAGTTTCACTCATCTTACCCTTACAACAGCCCTAGGAAGTGGGTAGTAATTTAGCACCATTTTATAGGTGAGAAAAGTGAGTTAAGAAATTTTTCCCAGGTTCACACAACTAGTAAACAAATTAGTTTGGATTCTCTATCACAATCTTGCTCTAATATTTACATCTTTATTAACTAAACTATCTTACATGCAAAAAAAACCTTCTTACCTTTATGTTCAAGTACATCTTCCAGTTGGCTTTATACAACTTCCCAATCTCATCTCCAAGGACTATGCATCCCCAGCCCAGTGGAAACTGCCCTCTCTAGACCTGCTCTTTCTTCTGCAGCTGTCCAAATTCCTTGATGATGGAGGCACGTCTCTTCCCATCCTGTTAGCTTCAGATGACAGATTGGGAGAGATAAAATGAGATTCCTCAGAAATGTACTCTTGTGGTTTAATTCAAGTATGATCACAGACATGCCATAATAAAATTTCAAGAAGGAATGCTCCAGCAATGAAGGAAGTGCCAGTGAAATAGTTGTCAATCAGATGGTGGTGGAAGAGCACAGTTGAGAAGACTTTCTCAAAAAAGTGCTCTTTGGCCAACAATTTTGAGTTAGAAAAGGAATTCACCAAAAAGCAGTGGGGAAGATTTGTGTGTATGGGAAAAGTTAGTGCAGACACAGAGAAGCCTTTTGTTTTGTTTTGTTCTTGTTCTTTGTAGAGACAGGAGTCTCACCATGTTGCCCTGGCTGGTCTTGAACTCCTGGCTTAAAATGCATCTTCCTGCATTTACTCCCCACGCCCCTTGGATTAGCATGATGCTTCACACGTGCAAGTGTATTAGTCCACTTTCAAACTGCTATAAAGAACTGCCTGAAACTGGATAATTTATAAAGAAAACAGGTTTAATTGACTCAAGTTCCACATGGCTTTGGGGGCAGGGCGGGGGTGCTCAGGAAACTTACAATCATGATGAAAGGTGAAGGAAAAGCAAGGCACCTTCTTTACAATCACGTTGGAAGAGATGCAGGCAAGTCTTATATGGCGGCAGGCAAGAGAGAGAGAAGGGGGAAGTGCCAGACACTTATCGAACAACCAGATCTCGGGAGAACTCCCTTGCTATCAGGAGTACAGCATGGGGGAAACTATCCCTATGATTCAATCACCCCCTACTAGGTCCCTCCCTCAACACTTGGGGTTTACAATTTGAGATGGAGTTTGGGTGGGGACACAGAGCCAAACCACATCAACAAGGTTTTGGAACTTAGCATTTCTTTTGGGAATAAGCTTTTATTCTTTTCATGCAGAGACCTTGAGTATACCTCTGAAATCTTTGAGTAAGAAAGCAGAATAATATGGCTTTTTATATTAGTAAGTTAGATTCTGAGCCTCATAAGAAAATTGTACCTGAACTATCCACAAATATTCCACTGTTTCAATGAAACAGCATGCCTTCACCACGTTCTACCTGCAAAGTACATTTCAAGGTAAATCCTATAGGCTGTAGGGATTTTTGAGTGTTCTTTTAACTGATTATCCTATTATATGCCCCCTTTTGGTATGGCAATCAGTGTGATATGTATGATTACAATTAATAATTAACAAAAAAATTTACAAGAAATAAAATGATTTGGTGGATGCTTCCTTTGTATAGCAGTTTGCAAAATATATTCTACTGTGTGCTTTTGAGATAGATATTTTGTGAACAGGTATAAAATACACAGGTTTGTCATGTACAACTGCTACAATTGATTTGATAAATGGCTGCCATTTTACTTGGGAAAATATTTGTGGTGGTGTTTCTACTGATAGCAAAGCTCCATTCTAAGAAGGCAATTGCCTGTTCCTCAGAGCCAGTCTCACAGAATAATTCACAGCAAAATTAAAGAAACTTAAGAAGAAACTTGAAAATCAGAACAACCATGTTCTTAAGCAGAAGACTCACTAATCTGAAATGGAGACAAAAAGCCCTAATTAAATGACAAATCAAACCAACTCTTTTTTCCTTTTCCTTTTCTTTTTTTTTAAGGAGAGATTTTTTAGCCTATTAGTGATTCCCTTATTCTTAGAAACAAAGGGAGTTGCAGAGCACTGAGTTCTGTATACAAATAGCCCCACCTTCTATTCGGCAAAAGGGACTAGAAAAGAGGATTTTACTCAACCTATACATAGAGATTGTTTTCCTAAACTACTGACAACCATGCTGGAGAAAACCCACACGGAATGCCTCCTTTTGGCTTTCTCATCGGGAACCTTCTCCTGCCCGTCAGATTCTGGCCCCAAAGTCCTCCCTGCCAGCTGTCACCCTACAGATTTACAGAGATGAACTCTGGTACCAGGCCTCCAGTGAAAGTGGGAAGGAAGCTGATTTCTGCAGAGGAAGACAGGGAGATGACAGGTTTCTTTGATAGATGTTTGAATTTTGTTTTTCTAGGGCAAGGCAACTCATTTGGTGGACATAACAGGCAATCTGGCCTCCACACAGACAATCCAGATGGTTGTTAGGAGTTGAGAGAAGCTGGCCATCAGGAAGCTCAGGCTGGTGCTTTTATTACAGGCAATCTTCTCTCCACAGTCTGAAAGCTGCATGGTTTCCTCTGAAGGACTGCATGTTTAAAAATTCAAACATCCGTATCACCCTTTATTTTTAAAAATTAAGTACTATATAGAAGTAAGCTAAATGCAAGGCCATGAAATACCATCCAGTTTTGACATCTTCGTAAGGCAAAGTGCCCGTGAGTTTGAAGCATGGGACATATGAATTAACACAGAGCTAATCCTGGCTCTGACCTTAGCTGACGGTATGACATCAGACCACTCATGTCTGTTCTCTGGATTTTATTCACCCCTATCAGCTTTGACAGAAAATGATTGGTTTAATTCAATAAGTCTGTCTCAATTAGAATCACTGGGTTTTCAATTAGTACAGCAGTCTCTCCTCAATTGCAGGGGATATGTTCCAAGACACCCAGGAGATGCCTGAAACCATGGGTACTCCCAAACCCTATTGCCATCAACTGGAACATGTTTCTGTTCATGTCTTTGATCCACAAATTTAGTGCCTTTTTCATCTTAACTAAGCACTTATCAAGCACCACAGCTGTAACTTTTGCAGTTTGAGGTGTGACAGCAAAACTAGCATGAATTTCTTTTTTTCTTCACAATTTCATGAGTAGAAGACCGAATCACAATAGCCTCAGAACATAATTCTTTTTCTTTCCTCAAGCTGAGAACTTTCCTCTTTTTACTTAAAGAAATCACTCTACGGCTTCTCTTGGGCACATCCCCTTTGCCAGCATGACTACTCTTGTGCTTCGGGACTACTAGGAAATAAAATAGTATAATTTGAACACAAGCACTGTGGCACCACCATAGGTGACCTAATCTCTGAGGCTGCTACTATACGATTCATGAGTGGGGAGCATGGATAGCATGGATCTGCTGGACAGAGGCTCATTCACTTCCCAGGCGAGATTTCATCATATGATGCAGGACAGCGAGCAATGTAAATTTTTGAGTTGTTTATTTCTAAAATTTTTCATTGACTACTTTAGACCACAGTTAACCAACAGTCACTGAAACCTTGGAAAGCAACCTCTGAAGGGAGGACTATGGCCTGCACTAGATGTCAGAAACTGGTGAGTACATGGCACATGTTCTCAGAGAGCTCAAAAAATGAATCACTGATGCTAAGTGTAATTTTTAAGAGTGTAAAGTCAAAAAAGAGGACTTGGAAAATCATTCCTGAAGCACTGATTAATTACAGGACTCAATCAACACTTCCAGAAACACCTGGAACCCAATACAGTGTTAAACAATCCACGTCCTAAGCTAGGCTAAGCCAGCTTGGCAAGGGGTGAAGGTGAAATGGGTGAAGAACCCAAGAATTCAGGAGATAGAGAAGCTCTGTTTGGAAATGCAGGAACTGAATTTTAGAATTCAGGAGTTAGAGAAGCTCTGTTTGGAAATGCACCTTCCTTTACACAAATGAAAGTGGAAGTGTATCCAGCTGGAAGAAGTTCAAACCAAGGAGATTTTGAGAATCAAACTTAGAGAAAACCAAGAAGAAACTAGAAGTCCAGAGATTAAACCACTGAACATAAGAACTAATCTCCTATTAATAAGAGGAATCAACATACTCTTTCCAATAGTCGTGTAGCCTCTGATGGCACATAGTGTCACTGAGATTAGCTGGGTGGTCGGGAGTTTGAGCCACCTTGAAACGCCAGCCGCTGAGGAAAAAAGCTCCTGCCGCACTTGCTGGGAGTATGAGGTTGGGGCTTCCGACCTCCCACAGTCCTAGAAAAGGACACCCAGATTTTTGTAGAATCCTTGAGATGGATGGTGAGTTTTCCAGGCCATTCCACAGGCTAATTCTGCTGGATGATTCAGCCACACAGGAGAGTTTTCCTGGGAAGGGACCCCCAGTGGCGGCTACTTTGATAAAGCCAGCCCAGGAAGATGGTTGAGAGTGGTTTGTGCATTCCAATTACCTCTGATGTTTCCCCACTCACAGTTGGAGCAGAGCTATGACAAAGGCATGCGTGTTGCTAGTGCAGAGACATCCTTTTGGCTGTTAAGGGCTGAATTCTGTACCCCCCACATTCATATGTTGAAGCCCTACCATCCAGCATCTCAAAATGCGACTGTCTGGACAGAAGGCCTTCAAAGAGATTGCTGAATTAAAAATTGGTCCTATGGGTGGGCCTAATCCAATCTGACTGCTGTGTTTATAAAAGGAGATTAGAACACAGACTTGCCAGGGGAAAGATCACGTGGGAAACGGTAGAAGGAACTGCCTGCAAGCAAGGAGAGAGGCCACAGAAGGAACCAACCCTGGAGATATTTCCATCTTGGACTTCCAGCCTCCAGAACTGTGAGAAAATAAATTTCCACTGTTTAGCCACCCAATCTTCATGCTTTGTAACAGGGGTCCCAGCCACCTAATAGACCAGCTTAGGGTCAAAAAGCTGTCATTGCCAAGTGCCCACACTGGGTCAGCAGTCCCAGAAGTAATATCAGAGTCGCCTGGGCAGATAAAACTCTGAAGTCCAAGAAAGAGCCACTGGCACACAAATAGGACCAGAACACATCAGGAACCCAGGTGATGGCCTTTGCTGTCAGAGGTGCCTGTATACAGTACAGTCAGCTGACAAGAGGTTCTCAATCGAGGCCACATATTTGAATCACTTGGGAACTGCTGAAACCCATGACACTAGGTCATGACACAGACAAATGAAATCGAAATCCCTGGAGGGTGAGACCCAGGCATCAATACGGATTTAAGATCTCTGCCAGATTCAAATAGGCAGCCAAAGTTGAGAGCAGCTGGCTTAAAGGGATTATAAGGCTTTGTTATAGTATCTCAGCATGGATTATATTTTAATGTATCTCTTTGCTGTTATTCTTATCCTCTGAAATGTTTATACCACACAATGACCTATTACTGGCTCTGAATTTTATATAATATATCGCATAATAGATTCCTCACTTAAGTTGCAGACATAGGCAAAACTTTTCTTGTATTTGATATAAGACAAAGGGAGAGAATGTATCAAAACAAGAATAAATAATAATACAAAATAAGTCATGGGGTGAGATCGCACTTTAAGGATCTTCACTTCTGACAATAGCACAAACTTATTTCTGGTGGCATAACTTGCCATTTTTCCTACCTTCACTATTTAAGCTAGCAGCAGCTTTTATGGCTCACTGTACAGGCTAAGGCCTTTGATTCCTTTCTCTTTAAGCTGTGTCAAAATACTTTTAAGTAAAAAAGGATGATTTGAGAGGTGTAAACTTAACTAAAATAATGGCACAGGTAGGGTTTTCATGTTGGGCAGATTTTAAGACATTTCTATGTACTTCTGTGACACAATGGATCCTAAGGACTGCCACAGGCTGCCATAGATGATTTTAGACCATCGCTTTGTAGCATTATGCAGTTTTTATCTGAAAGAAGTTTCAAGAGGGGGAGCTAGTTAGCTAATTAATTAGAGATTGTGGCTTAAATTTTGCAGACAAGAGACACTTTCCGAGTTTAAGGAAAAGCCTAAGAAAGCTGTGTTTCCATATCCGTGCCACAGGAATTCTCCTGTCCTGTTTCCACTCTGCCTTCTCCACAAAGCAGGCTGATTATCGGGGCTCTCACACAAGCCTAGTGTGGTAATTGATTAAGTCTTGACAAGCAGAAAGCAAATAGGATTTTCAATCACGTGTCTCATAGAAATGGAGCTACAAAAACCCAAATAATTGCCATTACACTCTAACTCATGCAGTTCAGAGCAACTCAGAGAACACGTACACATAAGCAAACCATGTGGCTAAAGCCTTTGGACCTGGTTCTAGAAAAGCTGTAGGTGATTTGTCAAAATCATCTGCAAAACCAGATTTCTAACACCTCCCTGCTGTATGTCTCATTTCTGCTAATGTGTGGTACTTCATAAGACGAGGACGTTAAGCATGCAGCAACTAGACTCATTTGTCTAAGAGGTGAGTGTTACAGTTCTTTTTATTACTTTCTCTCTTCTTTCCTCTATTCCTTGCCTGTCTCCAGGCATTTCCTAAACCACCTATCAACTCTCCCCTCACTTTCTCCCTCTTCTCTCTGGATTGTTTTTTGAGCCCAAATCAAACTTAGCTGCTTTTATGGTCTTTCTATTCACTTTGTCATTTTCTCTCTTGATTAGAAAATAAATTTCTGTTCACACTTGAGCAGCCCTATGGAAGGGCTGCTGTAAGACATAGCAGGAGGCCAGCTTCAGCCTCAGCCTCAGCCTCTTGAACAAACAGTCCCAAGAAGGAAGAGCAATGTGTGTGTGTGAGTGTGTGTGTGTGTGTGTGTGGTGTGTTTGTTTGTCTAAAATGTCAATAGGGCATACAAATAGCGTTTGAACAAGTATCTATATCAAAATAGACACCCCAATACATTCAACATGTGTTGAATATTTAACATGCATCATGCACTGCTTGTAAATTGTGGGGAATATAATCATATGTATATGTATTTATGTGTATAAATACATGTTTTTATACACATATTTATACATTTTTTTCCACGATCACCGGCACTTTATTGGCTATTTAGTAAATGCCTCTTGGCTGAAAATTTTCCGTCTTTTCCCCACAGGTGTTCAAACTGGTGGCATTTGTCATCCTACGGGGTCCAAGGGTCAGGGTGGATGGGGAAGAAAGGTGGACGTGTTTATGTGTATATATACATGTACATTTATATGTATACTCTTTACAGAGTAGCTTATAGCTTACAAAGTGATTTCAAATACATTTTCTCACTTGACCCAAAAGACAGAATAAAGTAGATTATGTACATCTCACTCCACAGGGAACCCCTCTGTTAAGTGGGTCTCAGAGATAAGATGGTAGAAGGGTCCAGGCAGAGTGGCTCATGCCTGTAATCCTAGGTCTTTGGGAGGCCGAAGCAGGTGGATCTCCTGAGGTCTGGAGTTTGACACCAACATGACCAATATGGTGAAACCGTCTCTACTAAAAACACAAAAGTTATCCAGGGTGTGGTGGTGGGCACCTGTAATCCCAGCTACTTGGGAGGCTAAGGCAAGCAAATTGCTTGAACCCAGAAGGCAGAGGTTGCAGTGAGCCAAGATCATGCCACTGCACTCCAGCCTGGGCGACAGAGCAAAACTCCATCTCAAAAAAAAAAAAAAAAAAAGAAAGGAAAAAATGATGTTAGATGGAGTGTGACAGTTTGTGTTGGCATTTTGGCTTGGCAGAATTAAAGTCTAAAGTGCAGGGGCCAAAAGAGCCAGATTGGAAGCCTTGCTTCACCATTCCCTAACCATATTGCACTTGGGCACATTCCTTATTCTATGTCTCTGAAACAAGAGAGATCTCTGGATGCATAACGTGGAGACTGCTGCACAAAGAATTTCTTGCAGCAAAAGTCATGTATACTGTGAGGCTGAGAGAGGACTTTGAAGCTATCCTGTAAAGGAACAGTCCCACGGTGCCTAGCAGAACCATAAATACATTTGTTATCCCTTTATGCAAGACTGCTTCTTGCAACTGAGATCATTTTGACTTGAGGATCCTCATACCCCTTTAGCTTTAACTGGAGGACAAGTGAATGGGGGTCCCCAGCCTCACCGCCATCAGAAACTTCCATCTTTGGTACTGGCAGACTTTTCTGAGGGACAGAATAGATGCACTTGATAAAGGTGGGGTTGAGAATTCAAAGGAGATCCTTACAAGTTGAGCAGGGTCAGAGCCCATGTTAAGATTAAACTTTAAGGCCAGGCACAGTAGCTCGCACTTGTAATCCAGGCACTTTGGGAGGTCAAGGTAGGAGAATTGCCTGAGGCTGGGAGGTCAAGACTTGTGTGGGCATCATAGTGACCCTTATCTCTACTAAAATTAAAATTAAAAAACTCTAGCCAGGTTTGGTGGTGCACATCCATAATCCCAGGCACACAGGAGGCTGAGGAGGGAGGATTGCTTGAGCCCAAGTAGTGAGGCAGTGAGTTGTGATCATGCCCCCCAGGCTGGAGTGCAGAGAGAGAGAGAGAGAGAGAGAGAGAGAGAGAGAGAGAGAGATGAAACTTTAGGAAGGAATGAGAGTGATAATCAGATAGTGCTTCTGAGGAGGCTTGCTCTTTATCTACTACGGATTAAGCATTACAATTCAAAAATCCAAAATCTGAAGTGCTCCCAAATCCAAAATTTTTTGAGCAGTTACCTGACACTAAAAGAGAATGCTATTGAAGCATTTCAAGTTTCAAATTTTTGGATTTGGGATGCTCAATGGGTAAGCATAATGCAAATATTCCAAAATCTGACAGAATTCAAAATCCAAAACACTTCTGGTTCCAAGCACTTTTGATAAGGGATATTCAATCTGTACTATCCTACCATTAAAATGAAGTCCGCGGAGAAATGAGTTCTATGCTGATACTGAAAAGTTACGGAACTTTACTCTTTGTCCAGGAGAGACGTGAAAGCTATGGAGAAAGGGATGCAATGATTATTTTGTCATTTATCTTCTTGAACTCAGTTTAATTTCACAATGAGATTAACGACAGTGTTTACTGAGCTTTTCCCATGTGTCCAGCAATGTGTTACGTGTGGCAATCCTGATAACCACCTAAGAAGTAGAATTCCCATTTTACACATAAGGAAACTGAGGCTAGGAAGGGTTGACTTGCCCAAAGGCACAGACAGAGGAAATGGCAGCAGTGCGATATGCCTCTAAACGGTCAGTCTGGGGCTTGCCCCCTTCACAATGATAGCAGTCGCCACTCCATAGGGGCCTGGTGAAGATGGGAGACAACACATACAAACAACCAGCAGATTCTGGGTGCAGTGTATTCGTACAAGTGTGAGTGTCACGCATGGAACTGCCTGGAAGAGGGCAGCCATTGCACATTCTTTTTGCACTTGGGAAAACCTCCTTAAAGTATTCCACACAACCAAATGGTTAGCCTGACTTGGTGTATGACTGAGAAATGCGTGATGCCCTCCTGCCCTGAATTCAGGAACTGCTCATCACGGGAGCAGAGCTAAACTCTTAGGAACCCCAATTTGGAACTGCTTACAGGCTAAATCACCCCCAAACCACATGTGGCTCTGGTTAGAGTTAATGGCAGCGGCTCATGTGTGCGTGCACACTGTGTGATCCTCCGATGGGAGGGGGAGCAGCAGTGTCAGAGAACTGAGCAGTTCTGGCCGAGCCCCCATTGGTAAAGAAGCTGACAGAGGAAAGGATGCTGCTGTCTTTAGGAAAGGCACATTATGGGAATCCAGGGCACTACCAGAATACAGCCCTATGAGATATATCAGTACACTTGGATATGTTCTCCTATCACCCATCCAACAAACTGAATGAAATTAAGAAAGGAGCAGTCATCATAGGTAATATCTACTCAGAAATGTATATTTTAAAGCAGGCTGCCTTGGACAATGCTTCTCTCATTAAGACTAATTTTAGGGCGTGGTGGCTCAAGCCTGTAATCCCAGCACTTTGGGAGGCCGAGGCTGGTGGATCACGAGGTCAAAAGATCGAGACCATCCTGGTCAACATGGTGAAACCCCGTCTCTACTAAAGATACAAAAAATTAGCTGGGCATGGTGGTGCGTGCCTGTAATCCCAGCTACTCAGGAGGCTGAGGCAGGAGAACTGCCTGAACCCAGGAGGCGGAGGTTGCGGTGAGCCGAGATTGCGCCATTGCACTCCAGCCTGGGTAACAAGAATGAAACTCCATCTAAAAAAAAAAAAAAAAAAAAAAAAAAGACTCATTTTAGGTGCATTGTTTATTACGTAAGCCCTGATTAATTTATAGTTCTTCTTGCCAGACTCATAATTACTCTATGGAAAATACATTAACTAAATAGGATTGGTATTAACAGTAATGGGCTCACTGAAGGCGAGTTTCACTATTTGCTCAATGAATGTTCTTCAGCATCTCTAAATTAGATGGACCAGTATCTCTGACTTTGGGGCCCATTTAAAGAAATCGGAGCCAGAAATGAGTGTGTGATCTTTGCTTAGATCCAAACATTTGTCACTGTTTTCCTTTCTTCTTTTTTATTTTACCACTAAATTCAACCTGTCCTTCAGAATGTGTGTCCCCCAGGCAGAAAGTAGATGATTCTCGTGTGCCATCCTTGTATTAAATACCTACTGTGCATGTACTAAGCACTAGGAAAACAGGAAAGAAACAAAACTCAGGATATTCTTCTCAAGTAGCTCTCAGTGCAGCGGGCTTAGCTTGGAAAGAGAAGCAGCGAAGATGTTGTAGGCAGCTTCTGTATAACATGCGGCATGTTACACATTTCGCCAATTAAATGGGTGAAAAGGTTGAGGTTTAGTAAAGTTCTTCCCTAGGTTCTTTAGTGAAGATCTTCCCTAGGTCCATAGTTAGCAAGGCTTGTGACAGAATTCCAAACCAAAGCAGTGTGCTAGAAAAGCCCAGGTTTGTCCCACCCCCTCCCTGAGCCTTTGGTCAGATGGGAGGGCACAATATGTAAAGCTGGCCGTGGCACTCGGCTGACCTCTGATCTCATGGTGGCCTTATTTCCAGTATGCAAACTCTCATGAGGGTTCCCTTGCTGACTACTTCACATGAGAAGGCAGCACCATTCCTGTGTCATGTACGAACACAATTTTCATAAGGTATTTTTATTTTCTGTTGCTTGTTTTTAAATAACTAATGCCATTGTAACAGCAGCCTCTCTTAATTTAGGAGGGCATTTTCACTCTGAATTTCCAAGTCCAAACATTTCAATTTTCCACCAAGATATCATTTCTGGGAATGATTTTCCTGAATCTTCTCCACACAGAGGTGACAACTTTCGGTGGAAAATTTAGAGAAATTGCATTGTTTCCCCGGAAGTATCTGTGAAACCAAAACAATGTTACCACTATATGACATGTTTTAGGCATTCTCAGTACATTTGGAAAATGCAATAGTAACTGTGATCTAACATCTCAAACTGGCTCTGGATTTCTTTTCCTGTGGTCAGATCTGGACCACTGAGAAATAAGAAAAAGCTGGAGTCAGGCTACCAAAGGCCAAAGCCGAGCAACAGAGCTCTGGAGTCAGCTGCCTGGGTTCAGCACGCAGCACTGCCATGGGTGAGCTGTCTCTCTTGAATATATGACTTACTTTAGCTTTCCTTTCAGGATCTCCATTTCTAATGAAATGAGATGCAGTGACTGTAATATCGGAACTTTGCTATGATGTTTCAGTTATTATTTCTAGGAAACAAGTTATCGTTGTTATTTAGTATCTGGTACATGCAAACTAAGCCAGAAACATTTAAAAAGAACAAAAGTATCATTTCTACTTGATTCTCTAGTTACTTGGACAATGGGACTATGCCCTTCCTTTCAAGGGAGGGCAAAGTATTTCAGAAAAGAACTAAGTGCTATTTCTCTGCTTTAGGAATGTCTCCCACGTGGAAGGGAACGTGGCTTCGGGGAGTGGCATGTGCTGTAGAGGTGAATGGGTCTAACTGCGTGGACAGCTGTGGCATCCACTAGCTGTGCCACCTGATGAAAGTCACCTGGGCTCTCTGCAGTTCAGTCATCTTTATGGAGTTGGTAATAACAATCACCTGACAAGATCGCTGTTATGAATAGGTACGATAAAATTTGTGAAGCTATTTCATAAACTAAAATGTTCTTAAAATTGGATTTTAAGAGAGTCAATAAAAAGTAGATTTTTGTCATTGACTAAGAGTTTAGCTAATGAAAATGAGTATGGATAATAGTTACATAGAGTTGTCTACTTTACTCAGCACTTTAGCACATGCTATTGTATTTGATCTTCCTATAGAGTAGAAAGTTATACAAGCCATGTATTCCTGTCATTGAGGTTGTTGTCATTGTTCTCAATTACACACTGAATATTAAGACCTCTCAGGTAGCAGCTGGAAGGACGCTGTATTCAGTTTCCTGATTGTCTTCAATGCAATAATTATATATACATGCAGGACTAATGAGACAATGGTGATTCTAAAAGCTTAATTGGGGAGACTTTTGTGTATTCCAAATCAACTAAAAAGAAAGAAATACAGAAATGAGAAAAATGTACATAAACAAGGAAATGTACACCAGCATTCAGACTTGGCCCTATGAGAGCAATATGATAAATATAAATAGAATTTCATAAATTTAACTTTGTGCAAATCAAGGAATGAATGAAAAAGCAGTCCACAGTCTAAGTGGAACATCACACAAAGAGATCTCGTAAACAGTGAGCTTTCGCAGGACTTCTCTCGGGGGTCCTAGGGGTTGGGACAGTCAAGGAGTGACATCTATTGTGTGAACAACAATAATCCAAAGTGGAAGTGGGACAATATTCACCACCATAGCTTGATGAAATTAGACTTTCAAAAGATTGAGTCTATTTGTTCACAAGCTGCCTTAGCCCTTTTTATCAACGTATGGCAAATCAACAATGGCAGTGATGCTCCTTTAATTCAAAGCATCCATTCAATCTACAATCTGGTCTCCTAGATGGATTTTAAGACTGAGGGTTTGTCTTCCAACTAGTGTTCCACTGTCAATTAACTATCATTTCCTGTTTTTAGTTATCAATTAGATCTTTTTCACTGTCTCAGACTATTCTCAGGCTATTCTTCATTCAACATTAGTTTTTTTCATCTAAAATGTCCCAGACTATTCAAGCATTAAGAGTAAAATGTCTTAGAAGATATGTCAAGTTGGGTGAGTATCACAAACCACTCAACTACTGGCCAAGTCAGAAATCTTAATGATGTTCTTGAGGAATTATCCTCTGCCTCCCCTTGACCTATCCAGTTGTCCACAAACCTTGCTGTAGCATCTTCCGAATATCAATATCTCTTGAGTTCCCCTGCTCCTCTCCATTCCCACTTCTGCTCCTTTGGTCTGGACACCTGTGGAGTTTACGAGAACATTCCCATGTCTACCCTCACCTCTGACACCAACTGTAAAATTAAGGAACAGTCTTTAAGACTTCCCTACCTTCAACATCAGTTGCATATTTGGGAGTTCTCAAGACCATTCTTCATTTTGATAATTCACTGCAAATACTCACAGAACTCACTGAAAGTGGTTATACCCTTAGTTATCGTTGAGTACAGCTAAAGGACACAGATGAAAGTCAGCCACAAGATGAAGGGCATGGGCCAGTTCTCAGGTAATACGAGTGGAAACAAGCAGAGAGCAGCATTGCCATCCAGGGAAGCTCCCCTGAGCTTGCGTATCCTGATATTCACTGGACTCAATCCCGTAAAGCTAATTGGCCTCTCCTTTCACTGATCTCAGTCTCTAAGTCCCTTGAGGGATGACTTCATGACCCAAACCCACCTGAAATCACATTGTTAGGCTCTCCAGTTGTGAGCCAAGGCCCCCAAACAAACAGAAACACTCCTATTGGACACAATATTCCCAGAGCCTTAGGGATTCCTTCCCAGGACCTGAGGGCAAGTGTCAGACTTATTTTTGGAAAGGGTAGATTCCTTACCTAAAACACCTAGTCTTTCACATGGAGTCACACATGTATTCTTTATTCTTTTCATTGGATTCCCTGACTCCAGGCTTGCCTCTCTCCAATCCATTATCCATCCTTCTGATAAACAGTTATTTTTTTAAAGTGAATCCATTAATATTTGCCAAGTCATTCTTCATTGCTCAAGTTCAAACCCCTTAACATGGCTTAATGGCTGCAAGAGACAAGGTAAGTACAGAGTACTTGATAAAGATGGAAGAATAGAAACTATTTCATAATTTATTTATTTTTTAATATAAAGAATACTGTTTAGAACCTTCCAGAAAAAAAAACTATTATCTACACAAAATGCTTGGTTAGGAAATCCATGTAAGGAAAATTGGCATCAAATTCAGAAAGGGATGAATCAATAGTGACTAGAATAAGACCTTTTTGATGATACTTCTTTCTTTGCTAGGACTGAAATCAGAGTATGTGAAATCATTTATCAGTATATCAAAGGAACTGACAGGGAAAAAAAGCCAAATGACATTGTGCAAAAAAAGATGGGCTTTGAAATCAAATAGCCTTTCAATGGCAGCTATGCCGTACACTACAAAACCTTGGGCAGCTTGATGAACTCTTAAAGGACTTAGTTTTCATATCTTTTAATGCTTTTAGAAATGCTTCTCCTATGGATTTGTTGTCAAGATTCAGTAAATTCTTGTACTTTTTAAAGACTATAGTATATTTGAAACAGACCTAGGCCTTAGGAAAACAGCACTGAATAAGATAGACCCAATTCTTGTTCTCACAAACCGTAAGACCCCTTGTCAATGCACTAAGGCAGCGAGTGGGCATTTAAACAAATTGTTTAGTTTACTCATTCCCAGAGATTGTCCAAATGAACACCCACTCATGTCCAGTTCAGTCTGTAAGTGGGGGAGGGTTGACCCCAATCCTCTATATGGGGGTATTAGGGACAGCATTTCCTGAAGGCTCCACAGGAGGCACACCTATTTCAGATATTTCAGTGACAATGAATTTGTAATCTACTGTGGACTTTCAAATTCTGTGTCATATAATACACATTTAAGTTTTTATTGTACTTTAAGTTCTGGGGTACATGTGCAGATCATGCAGGTTTGTTACATAGGTATACACGTGCCATGGTGGTTGGCTGCATCCATCACCCCATCATCTACATTAGGTATTTCTCCTGCCATCCCTTTCCTAGCCCCCCACCCCCCGACAGGCCCCCATGTGTGATGTTCCCCTCCCTGAGCCCATGTGTTCTCATTGTATAACTCCTGAGTGAGAACATGCGGTGTTTGGTTTTCTGTTCTCATGTTAGTTGGCTGAAAATGATGGTTTCCAGTTTCATTCATGTACCTGCAAAGGACATGAACTCACCCTTTTATGGCTGCATAGTATTCCATATTTTCTTTATCCAGTCTATCATTGATGGGCATTTGGGTTGGTTTCAAGTCTTTGCTATTGTGAACAGTGCTGCAATCAATATACATAATACAAACTTAATTTTTTACAGAGACTAAGGCAGGAGACAGTGTTCTCAGTGGATGGTGACTGGCTTGGGTGATCTAGAGCCCTGAGAGCCCATGGGCTACCTTGACGCAGAAAGATCTGTGCCTCTCACGACTGCAACACGGGCAATTTGTGTGTGACAGTCATTATCTTTGAATTGGCTTCCTGAGGGTGACTTTCTTCTTACTTTTCTGCATTTTCCATATTTGTGTTGATTTTGAGCAAGCATTGCTTTAATAGCACAGATAAAACAGACTTCTTAGTAAAAAGTTAGTAAAAGTGATTAAACTGATACAAGAATAACAGCATGGTGTTAGGGAGGTAAGAGGGAAATTTGCCAGATATTACCTACTATTGAAAGTGTTGTTTGACTGTGTTTGAGTTTAGGGCTGTGTATTTGCTAACAAATACTATGGGGCAAGGGCAGGGGCAGGGATTGTCCTTGTGTCAGTGGCTGTCATACGGAAGAGGTGAAGTTTAAGAAGCAGGAACAGAAGCAAGAGAATAAGGGAGTGCAGTATTTAAGGAGAACGGACTTCAGAGCCAGAAACCTGGGTATGCTTCTCTGCTCACCTCAAATCAACTCATGAGCTCAATGACATTTCTCTATCTCTGATTCAATATGAATTAAATAAGGAGATGCACAAAACAAAGAAGCTAAAAAATGTTAAGGCAACTCTGAAAAAACTGAGTGAGGAGCAATCCCAGCAACCCCCCCCCCTCAGGGGGCAGGCGGAGACAATGGCTGCAGGTCAGGCTGCAAAGAGCTTCCCTTCAGGTCAAACACTGGAAGGAGAAGAACTAGAATCAGTGCACAGGACCCAGTGATGACAGTGAGTGGATGAGGGCTGCTGAAGCCGTTGTGAGTAATTCTGTTCATATAGCCCATCAAACATATTTGAAGGAGAAAATGAAATCGATCTACTTTCTCTTTAGAAATGCTCGGGGCAAAGAGTGACCACATCTCTACTAAAAACATTAAAAATTAGCTGGGCTGGGTGATACGCCCTTGTAGTCCCAGCTATTCAGGAGGCTGCAGTGGGTGGATTGCTTGAGCCGGGGATGTGGCGGCTGTAGTGAGCTGTAATCACGTCACTGCACTCCAGGCTGGGCAACGACAGTGAGATCCTGTCTCAAAAAAAAAAAAAAATGGTCTAGGGGAACTCAGGAGAACCTCTTCCTGGACTCTCTGTGAAGATGCAGAGGGAATGATTTTCATATTTGTGAGGATGAACTTCTTTGCACCCAGATGGAAGCAAACAGCATTTTGTCAGATTGTTATGTTAACCCCCACCGGGCTGTGGTTCATTCTAAGCCATGCGTGTCTCAGCCTTCCCTTGATCCCTGATTTCGTGGTCTCTATTTCAGATGAATGAGAACTGAAATAGTGGCTTTTGACATCATGCTGCTGTACAATACGTCCACAGTATTTGAAAATCTAGAATAAGGATTTGATAGTAAGCAGGGTCAGTTAGCCTTAGATGTCTGTTTCTTGGTTCTTTTGTTATTGTCATTTTCTTTTATTTTCGTTCTGTGTGACATTCCAGCTTTGTTAAGGATTAAACATATTTAAAAGTAATTGCAAAAACAATTACTTTTGCACCAACCTAATACTTGACTGGATGGTAAAATTCTATCTCAATTAGACAAACATTTTTCCTCAAGTTTCTCTTTCAATAAACAAATTTATCCAACAGTATCAAGGCACAACATTAACCAGTTCTGAATTGATTAGGGATAATAGTACCCAGATCCAGGCCTTCCCCAGGGAGACAGTCTCCTCCCTGGGACTCTCTCCAGTCACAGTGCAAACCCTGACTGCATCTCCAGTCTACACCTCTCTCTCGGCCACAGAAATGAAGACATCTTTCACCAGTCGCAAGGCTCTGTGCAAGGACAGTAAGGTGGGCTCCACTTTCTGTGTGTTCTTCATACCCACCTGCGTGTCAAGTAGGGGCCAGAGTAGCTCTAAAGGAGTCTCTCTGGCAGGACTCTACCAGGTCAAAGTTCCCTGCCTTTCTTCAGCAAGGGCACTGATAAGGCAAGTAGAGCATGGAAAGCGGCGCGTGGGAAACTGGGTCATAGTGTTGCAGGAACAGCCCCCGCAGTCAGGACCCTTTTACTAGAATATTTATGCATCTTCAGGCTTACTTCAATCATCTTTGTCAGGGCAAGGCAGTCTCCACAAAGACCACCGTGTCCCATGATTGGTTTGCCTGTTAATTTGTAACACCTGGGCCTGTCCTGTCTATATACTGACAACCTCTCACTCGGTGTCTGAAGCAACTGTTGAAAACTCTTCTCCAGCAATTGTCAATGTGTATCTCTGCTGAAAGCACAGGGCACAAAGGGCAGCTGCAAAAAGGCCGCAGTGCTGTGTGGTTCCATCCTCCTGGGACCTAAGTACCTGCCTGCAAAGGACAACATCCCACAGCTGTTCCTGTGGCAGTCGTTGTAATTCCTGCAGTCTCACAGCGAGATGGAGGCCCACAAACAAGCATTCCTAAGAGCCCCAGTCACGGTACTCAGTATTAGTTAAACTGATTCCTTATCTTCAAGTTGGACTGATTCCTTATCCTCAGATAGGAATGAAAGAAGGTAAAGTATAGACCATGATACAATGCACAGGGCTGTTCTAGAGGTGTGTATCAGGTACAGTTTCACTACCTAAGGGGGAAGGATTGATTTTGTGTGCAAAAGTTAGGGAAGGCTGCACAGACAGGGAGATTCCTCAGTTGAGTGTTCAGTGATGAGCAGGAGTTTGCATCTTTGCAAATGAAAACATATGGATCTGTGCAGAAGCACCTTCACCCATGAAAAGCAAGCACTTTCACATGACATGTATGGAGAATCTGTGAGAAAGCACAGAGGGAAATAGGGATGGGGTGCCAGAGGCCAGCCTGTGGAGGAGCTTGAATATATCAGCTGAAAGGAGGTTGGCACCATCTTACAGGCAATGGAGAGCCAATTAAAGGTTTCAGCAGGACAGGATTATGATTAGGTGGCTGATTCAACAAAAGAAAATATGCCATATGAACACCGAAGGTGTCTTCTTAAACCTAAATGCATTATTTTTTAAACCAGCATCCATTTACCACTCTATCTCTGAGTCAGGCCAAGAGCTACAGCAAACAGCACCAGGTACTGAAGCCCATTGCCTGAAGGGCCTCACTTTCTAAACTTTGGGGGATCTGACAAGAAATGAGGGGCAGGTTTCCTATTAACGTCTTTAATTAGCATGCAACCTCATCTCTGAACTATGCTAACAGCCATGAGAAAATAACTGTGTTTCTGAAGAACCCACAACTTCCTGGTCCTCATTCAGATGTCATGAGTAATGGCTCCACCTGTGCCTGCGAAGTGTCTTTCCTGTTTTAGGCTGCAGCCAATCTCTTGTCTCTCTGTGGCATCCCACAACCTGCGTGGTATCACCTTAATTTTGATTTGGTTCCCAGATCCCAAAGACAGAAAAAGTTTTGCAGCCTGTGGTTGGTGATACCAGACCCACAACTAAACTTCCCCCGGGAACAGGCCACTGAGCTGGGATTCTGGACCTTTAATATTTTCATAGCATCACATGGCAGACTATCTCATGGTAGTAAGTTTCTGTGGGATTCATGATCATTTGCAACAATCACAGTTACCTACCTGTGGCTAAATACTTCAGCTCTGCCCTAGTCCAGGATGGCAATGCACCCATCATGCTTGCTCTTAGATCTAATATGTAATTAAATTTTAATCTAAATATCATAAATATAATTTTTTAAAACCAGCTGTGAACTCCAAAAGACATAGAATGGTCATATCATCCCATTTTCATTTTCTCCCATGTTATCTCTCAAATTCCAGAACTCAGACAAATAGACAAAGTTTCCATAGTGAAGATACTTTTCTTTGTTTTGATTTGTGAGGAGTCCAGGTTTCAAACAACCCTCCAAGTTTCTTACAATCCATTTCCTATTTGTCTGTTTGTTCGAGAAACCACGATTTGCTTAGAGAAAAGGATGCTATCACAACTGTGTAATATTAAATTACTTTGCCAGGCAATAATCAAAATGGCAGTAGTAAAATATTAGAAACATTCTCCCAGTGGCAATGAAAATAATGCATTTTCAAACAAGGGCATGCGAATACCAGGACTTACTATGCCAGAGTTGTGTGGAATTGGTGATGAGATTTTCTCATTTCTGGATGCAGCATTAGGCTCTTATAGAGATGCCAAAATGGATTGCACATCCACCAGGCATCAAACACTTTGCAGGGGGCTTTGAACATGTTGTCTAATTTAATTGTGCTAACATAACAAAACTGCAGTGCAGACATTACTATTTTTCTTTTAAAGGGATGTCCCCTGAAGCAGTTAAGGAACTTTCTTGAGATTGTATTGGGGTGAGCTAGGAATTGAACCCAATCTGACCTCAAAAGCCGTGATTCTCTATTTCACTGGGGGATTTGTTTGTTTTTTTTGTTTTCTGTTTGTTCTATTTTTGTGGTTTCAGAGATAGCAATCCATGTTTCTAGCAAAGACATTGAGTTCTGAAAACCATGATTGTAAGTTTTCTGAGGCCTCCCCAGCTATGCGGACCTGTGAGTCAATCAAACTTCTTTTATTTATGAATACCCAGTCCCATTGTCCTTACAGCACTGTGAGAAGAGACTAATACATCCCCAAACACAGGCACTTCTCCTAGTCAGGATTGCTGAGAGACATGGGATGTGGCTTTTGCCTTCTGAAGCTCCCAATCGAGTGGTGAAGATAGATTTATACATAAATAATTCATTCATTTGTTCATTTATTCAGCCTTTTATTCATCACTTATTATTACTTCTGGGATTGTAGTAGGTATGGGAATAAATAGATTGAAAAAGTCAGACGGGGAGCTTACAGAATATTGGAGGAGATATATATCAAATACATGTAAGCCAGAGAGATCCCAGCTAGGATCACCATGCCCTTAAGATGCAGAGATGCCCTGCTCAGGTGCCCATCTCATAGATCACGAGAAGCCTTTTGTTCTCAAGATCTCTGTAAGTCCTGGGAATTTTAGTTCCTCTCATCACCTTTGGTTTCTGAAGGTGTTCTTATACTTTACTCTTCTGTTGGGGGCTTGTTCTTTCACACGTTCCTGAAAGCAAGCAGGGACAAGCTTCTCTCAAGAACTCCTGTGAGGCTGCCCTGTAGTGCGGGTGGCTACCATTCCAAAGACAACCGAGAGACTGAGAGCTGAGCCTTAGACTCCCTGTGGCTGGAACATCCCTTTTCCGATTCTGGAATCTCCAGCTTGGTCTGATAAATGACTCAGGAGCTTTGCTCATCTCTATGCTCTCCTGATGTGTCCCAATTCCAGTTTGTGATTTATAATGGCCAATTTTTTTCCATCTCTTCTTGCATCTCCAATGCACACTCTTAGGGCCCTACCTGCTGTCTCTAAATGTCTGATCAGCATAAGTTCCTAAACAAAAAAAGCGCTGTGATGAAGCATATATACCTGAGGAAGTAATACTATTTTTGACTCCAATACATAAAAAGTTACAAAACTAATAATATACTTACTGGAGAGAGAAAATGTGTAGGATGCCAGGAGCTGTAAAAGGGTGGATCAGTTTGATCAGTTAGGATTAGTGGATCAGATAGATCAGTTAGGATAAGCCCTGCAGTGGAACTGACAAACTGAAGCTAACTGACCTGCTGGAGAGTAGCAACGTTATTTCTCATTCATTCCCACCCCTCCACATATGTGTTACTGGTCAGCAAGAGGTCACTCTTAGTCACTCAGAAACCAAAATGCTGGAGGTGCTATCTCAATGGATGCTTTCATAATCACAAGAGTTGAGATACAAAAAGAGCATAGCTCACCACACGCTAATTCATTTGCTTTTTCTTTATTTTCCTCTTTTTTTCTTTAGTTTTTTTTAAACAGCCCTTATGAGGTATAACTGACATACAAATATTGGGCATATTTAACGTATTCAATTTGATGAGCTTGGACACATACATATACCTGTGAATCTACCACCACAATCAAGGGAATAGTCATAACTATCATGCCCCAAAGCTTCCTTGGGTCCCTCCGTGTGTGTGTGTGTGTGTGTCTGTGTGTTTAAAGACATTTAACATGAGAGCTACCTTCTTAACACATTTGCAAGTGCATGACAAAGCACTGTTGACTATGGACACTATGCTGTACAGCAGACTGCTAGTGCTGGACGTGCCTGCATAGCTGTAACTTTATGCCAATTAAACAGCAATCCCCATTTCCCTTTCCCCTTGGTCCCTGGTAACCACTGTCTGCTCTCTGCTCCTTTGAGTTTGATTATTTTAGGTACCTCATATAAGTGGAATCAGCAGCATTTGTCCTTCTGTGCCTGCCTTATTTCACTTAGCACAATGCGCTTCTTTTGTTTTCTTTTTTTGAGACAGAGTTTTGCTCTTGTTGCCCAGGCCAGAGTGCAATGACATGATCTCGGCTCACTGCAACCTCCATCTCCCAGTTTCAAGAGATTCTCCTGTCTGAGCCTCCCAAGTTACTGGGATTGCAGAGGCATGCAACCTCCACCTCCCAGGTTCAAGAGATTCTCCTGTCTGAGCCTCCCAAGTAACTGGGATTGCAGGTACATGCCACCACGCCTGGCTAATTTTTGTATTTTTAGTAGAGACAGGATTTCATTATATTGGTCAGGCTGATCTCAAACTCCTAACCTCAGGTGATCTATCCACCTCAGCTTCCCAAAGTGCTGGGATTACAGGTGTGAGCCACTGCACCTGGCAGATTTCCTTCTTTTTTAAAAGCTAAATTATATTTGATATTATGTATATACAAAATTTCTTATTCTTTCATCTGTTCATGAACATTTGAGTTGATTGTATATCTTGGCTATTGTAAATAATTCTGCAATATACATGAGAATATAGATATCTCCTTGAGATCCTGATTTCTTTTGGATATATATATATATATATATATATATATATATATATATATGATTGCTAAATCATATGGTCATTCAGTTTTTAATTTTTTGTAAAATCTTCAAACTGTTTTTCATAGTGGCTGTACCATTAGACACTCCCATCAATAGTGTATAAGGGTTCCCCTTTCTCTACATCTTTGCCTAAACTTGTTATATTTTGCTTTTTTTGATAACAGCCATTCTAACAGATAGAGGTGGTATCTCATGGGGCTTTACATTTGCATTTCCCTGATAATCAGTGATGCTGAGCACCTTTTCAGGTGCCTGTTACCCATTTGTATGTCTTCTTTTGAGAAATGTGTATTCAGGTACTTTGCTCATTTTTAAAGCTATTTCAGATTTTGGATTTTCATGTCTTTGCTACAGAATTGCCTTGACCATGGGTACCAAGAGCACACAATGAAAGAAAGACAGTCTCTTTAAGAAATGGTGTTAGGCCATGGAATATTATGCAGCAATCAAAAATGATGAGTTTGTGTCCTTTGTAAGGACATGGATGAATCTGGAGAACATCATTCTCAGCAAACTGACACAAGAACAGAAAAAGAAATACCGCATATACTCACTCATAGGTGGGTGAGAAAAATGAGAACACATGGACACAGAGAGGCGGTCTACTATACACTGGGGACTGTTGGGGGAAATGGGGGAGGGACAGCGGGGGGTGCTGGGGGGGATAGCCTGGGGATGAATACCAAGTGTGGGTGAAGGGGAGGAAGGCAGCAAAACACACTGCCATGTGTGTACCTATGCAACTATCTTGCACGTTCTGCACATGTACCCCAAAACCTATAATGCAATAAAAATTAAAAAAAAAAAAAAGAAATTCCATTAAAAAAAAAAAAAGAATATTATTTTTAAAAAAAGAAGTAGAAGGGTAATAAAAGTTAGGAAATGGGAAAAAAAAAAAGAAATGGTGTTAGGAAAGGTGAATACCCACAAGCAAAAGAATAAAGTTGGATCCACATGTTATGCCATACACACAAAAAATCTCAAAGTGGATTAAAGACAAATGTTTAAAACCTGAAACTGTAAAATTTCTAGAAGAAAACATAGGAGAAAATCTCCATAACATTGGTTTTGGCAGTGATGTCTCGGATATGACACCAAATGCACAGGCAACAAAAGCAGAAACAGACAAGTGGAACTACGTCAACTAAAAAGTTTCCACACAGCAAAGGAAACAATCAGATTACAAAGGCAACCTAGGGAATGGAAGAAAATGTTTGCAAACCATGTACCTGATAAAGAGTTAATAGGCACGCTGATTCTGTGCACTTCTCAGCTTAGGCATTGCCCGCTTTCCCAGCCATGCCCTTCATCAACGAAGAAGGAAGTGCCCTCCAAGCATGAGGGATAACAGACAGCTATCAACAGTGACCTTTCTGGTCACAAATACTACATTCACTTTTTTTTTTTTTTTTTTTTTTTTTTTTGAGACGGAGTTTCGCTCTTGTTACCCAGGCTGGAGTGCAATGGCGCGATCTCAGCTCACAGCAACCTCCACCTCCTGGGTTCAGGCAATTCTCCTGCCTCAGCCTCCTGAGTAGCTGGGATTACAGGCACGCACCACCATGCCCAGCTAATTTTTGTATTTTTAGTAGAGACAGGGTTTCACCACGTTGACCAGGATGGTCTCGATCTCTTGACCTCGTGATCCACCCACCTTGGCCTCCCAAAGTGCTGGGATTACAGGTGTGACTACACTCAATTTTTTCCTGCTCACTTGCAAATACATTCATTCCTTCCCCAAAGGAGACCATCCAAAGCGTACTGCTGGTATCGGGCTCAAAGTTCAGGAGCTTATGACTATTTCACAGGCAGGTCTGGCTGCAGCTCTTTTTGCTTTGGACATCTATATACTGACCAAAAACAAACCCAACAAAAACAAAAACAACAAACAAAAACTACTTTCTTCTCTACAAGCAAAGCACAATGATAGAAGGACTGTGTAATTCGAATGTACACTCTGAAATCCTCGGACAGACACTGCTTTTGAAGGTTCTGTTCTACTTCCTGAGCCATTGTTCAAATTGTTTCTTCTTTTTAATTACCCTATTGACCACATATGAGGAGATCAATAGGAAATATCTGTCTTTAGGGCTGCATAGTTTTCCCAGCATGCTCCTTCTCTAGAGAAGTTTGGGGGCCCAAGCTTCAATTTAAGTCCTGAAGGGTCAGTAGCTTTTAGACCAGACGGGTGGATCTTCAGAAATACAACTCTTTCAAATCGACTTTGTTTCACTAGTCGCAGCCAAAATTATTTTTCAGATATTCATTTTTGTTTTTCTAGAGTTAATTGCTGGTACTTTGAGTCTATCAGTTTCATAGAAGAGCCAAGCCAATTCTCTTTACCTGAAACATTGTGTCTAATTAAAGCAATTCAGTAAAATGTTGATAGTTTAACAAAGAGCATAATGACCTTCTTGATTTGGTCCTTGCCTCCTGACTGAATTTTCATCAATGTGAGTCCGAAAGCTTGGAGAATGAGAATTGGTTATATTTTTCAACCCTCCAATTCATTGAATTAGGAACTTTTCATTCCTTTTGTTCCTGCTTGTAAATGGAACAATTCTTTTCTCATCTCATCTCCTTTTCATTGACTTTTGTCAAATGTAACCACTAGCAACCAAATCATGTAATCAAAGTCTCTCTTCCTATCTATTTGCCTAAACTTATCCTCTTATTAGGAATTCATTTGTCTTCCAAGTTACCATGGATGGTAGTTTTCCTAAGTGTTTTCACTGCAACCTAACGTGGATCACCATCCTTATAATTGTGAAGAGTTTTCTTACTGCTCACTGTCCATCCTAAAGCTAATGTCACATAGTTTAGAATTATTGTTATGAATATATTCTTTCTTTGGTACTGATTGTTCTGCTGCAATACTACACAATCCAAGAAGCCAAGCAACTTAATGAGAAAAAAAGTTCCTTTCTTGCCCACATTACATTCCCATTACAGGTAAACAGTGATATTATGTTCATCTTAGTGAAAAAAGGATCTGTATTGATGACTATCTCATCATTGGCACATGAGTGTAAGAGCTCAGGGGTTGGAGAAGAAAGAGTGTGTAAACAAAATGTCAGCTCTAAAAGCTTCCACCTGGAAGTGACAAGTGTCTCTTCTACTCACATCTCATTGGGAAAGGTGAGTCACATGATGAAGCCGTGAGATACCTATGGGTGAAAACGGATTGTCCAGAGAAAGTGGCAAATATTTTGAACACAGAGGGTGCATGAACTAGTAGAAAGAGTTTAAAAAGATCTTTTCATGAATATTTTTAACCAGAAAAATAAGTGGGTGTTGGCACTTTGAGAAAAATGGTCAACATATTTTGGATATCAAAGACGAAAAGAAAGATGGCACAGTTCCAAAGGGAAAGCCAGTACAGCATGAGATGCTCAGGGATTGTTGCTGGGGCAGACAGCGTGCAGTGTCACATTGCTTTAATAGAAGGACACAAAAACTACCATGAGGAAGGGAGGAGGATGTTCAGATTTCAGGACTTTTGAAGGTTTCTTGGAGAAGCAGGACAATAGACGCTGACAATATTTTGCAGATAGAGTCTTATGTGGGAACTTCTGAAGTAAAGGTTGGCATTTTCTTGAAAGATGCATGTCAAGTAGCCAAGCCCTACTGTCCCAGGACACAAAAAAAGTGCCAGCCAAGTCATCACCAGCCCAAAAATTAGCAGAAGGTGTATCAATGGGGCAAGGTCTCACGTCAACATATGGTAAGGCTCTCTAATGGCTGGGTATAATTTTAAATTTGAGAGTGGATTCACTTTAAACTCATGATCTCAATCCTCAACTGATGCTATATATTTGCAAAAAAAAAAAAAAAAAAAGTTTTCCCAGTACTAGTTTTTCACACCTTCTTGTTAATCAGACCTCTACCCTCCATCTACAGGCACCCTCAGGATCATTCCAAATAGAGGTCATCAGGCTAAAAACCCCTATATTCCTACTGCTAAACCAATGACCTGTCTCTACATGCATCAGTTCATCTCTTCCCTTGCCTATCAAAACAGAAGTCACCATGAACTCTCACTGGATTATTGCAGCAGCATCATAATGAGATTCCTAGCTTACTTTTCTATAATTTGTTCTCCAAAAGCAGTAAAAGTGATGTTCATAAATTACCAAAAAAAATCATATTACTGTCCTGTATAAATCCTTCCAATACTTCTTTACCCTCCTTACCACGACCTTCTCACCATGACCATCTCACCACGACCTTCTCACCATGATCTTCTCACTAGGACCTTCTCACCATGACCATCTCACCATGACCTTCTCACCATGACCATCTCACCACGACCTTGTCACCATGATCTTCTCACTAGGACCTTCTCACCATGACCCTCTCACCATGACCTGCTCACCATGATCTTCTCACTAGGACCTTCTCACCATGACCATCTCACCATGACCTGCTCACCATGATCTTCTCACTAGAACCTTCTCACCACGACCTTCTCACCACGACCTTCTCACCATAACCATCTCACCATGACCTTTTCACCATGATCTTCTCACTAGGACCTTCTCACCATGACCATCTCACCATGACCTTCTCACCATGACCATCTCACCACGACCCTCTCACCATGACCATCTCACCACGACCTTGTCACCATGACCATTTCACCACGACCTTCTCACCATGATCTCACTAGGACCTTCTCACCATGACCATCTCACCACGACCTTGTCACCATGACCATTTCACCACGACCTTCTCACCATGACCATCTCACCACGACCTTGTCACCATGACTATCTCACCACGACCTTCTCACCATGACGATCTCACCACGACCTTCTCACCATGATCTTCTCACTAGGACCTTCTCACCATGACCATCTCACCATGACCTTGTCACCATGATCTTCTCACCACGACCTTCTCACTATGACCATCTCACCACGACCTTCTCACCATGACCATCTCACCATGACCTTGTCACCATGACCATTTCACCACGACCTTCTCACCATGATCTCACTAGGACCTTCTCACCATGACCATCTCACCACGACCTTCTCACCATGACCATCTCACCACGACCTTGTCACCATGATCTTCTCACTAGGACCTTCTCACCATGACCATCTCACCATGACCTTCTCACCATGACCATCTCACCACGACCTTGTCACCATGATCTTCTCACTAGGACCTTCTCACCATGACCCTCTCACCATGACCTGCTCACCATGATCTTCTCACTAGGACCTTCTCACCATGACCATCTCACCATGACCTGCTCACCATGATCTTCTCACTAGAACCTTCTCACCACGACCTTCTCACCACGACCTTCTCACCATAACCATCTCACCATGACCTTTTCACCATGATCTTCTCACTAGGACCTTCTCACCATGACCATCTCACCATGACCTTCTCACCATGACCATCTCACCACGACCCTCTCACCATGACCATCTCACCACGACCTTGTCACCATGACCATTTCACCACGACCTTCTCACCATGATCTCACTAGGACCTTCTCACCATGACCATCTCACCACGACCTTGTCACCATGACCATTTCACCACGACCTTCTCACCATGACCATCTCACCACGACCTTGTCACCATGACTATCTCACCACGACCTTCTCACCATGACGATCTCACCACGACCTTCTCACCATGATCTTCTCACTAGGACCTTCTCACCATGACCATCTCACCATGACCTTGTCACCATGATCTTCTCACCACGACCTTCTCACTATGACCATCTCACCACGACCTTCTCACCATGACCATCTCACCATGACCTTGTCACCATGACCATTTCACCACGACCTTCTCACCATGATCTCACTAGGACCTTCTCACCATGACCATCTCACCACGACCTTCTCACCATGACCATCTCACCACGACCTTGTCACCATGATCTCACTAGGACCTTCTCAGCATGACCATCTCACCATGACCTTCTCACCATGACCATCTCACCACGACCCTCTCACCATGACCATCTCACCACGACCTTGTCGCCATGATCTTCTCACTAGGACCTTCTTACCATGACCATCTCACCACGACCTTGTCACCATGACCATCTCACCATGACATTCTCACCATGACCATCTCACCACGACCTTCTCACCATGATCTTCTCACTAGGACCTTCTCACCATGACCATCTCACCATGACCTGCTCACCATGATCTTCTCACTAGGACCTTCTCACCATGACCATACCATGCCTACAATTTCAGGCAAGATCTGCCCTTGCCTGTCTCACTGACCTCATTTCCTGCCACACTCCTGTTTGGCCAAACCCCCCAGCTACACTGGTTATCTTTCTGATTCTCAAGCACAGAGCTTTATGGTTTTGCTTGTCTTTTTCTTTCATTTCTCTGGGCCTTTATAAATGCTGTTACCTATACCAATAATGGTTTCTGTTTACCTTTCATTTAACCACTTCTAATTCTCAAAGCTTGGCTCAGCTTAAATATCACTGTTTTGAAAAGGACTTCCCTGACCAGAGGAAAATGGCTTTCTATTTAAAAAATTTAAACTTATCTAGTTTTTTCATTCATTACACAATGCAACTTGCCAATTCTTTTATCCAATAGACTTTTCTTTACCCACGCTGCTGCAGAATTTTTGGTTTTGGTCTGTCTCCTCATTAAGATATGTAACCTAAAAGACAAGAACCGAGTGTCTTTCTCACCATCTTCTACTCAATGATGAGTATGCAACCTGGCACACAATAAATATTTGTTGAATCAATAAATCACAGGCGCATAGCCCAAGGCCGAGGGCTGTTACACTTCCACATCTGTACCAATCAAATGAAACTGCTAGTGCAGCTTCAAGACTTTGGAAAACAATAGGCTTAGGGCTGGGCATATTAAAGTAAAATCTACCAACACAGTACATTAAAGACAAAAATGGACAATAGACTCACGAAGGGGCAATCTTTCCCATATATATATATATATATATATATATATATATATATATATATATATATATATATATATATATATATTTATCTTTTATGTGTGTAGGTACCAATAAATATATTCTTGAACTAAATATCTCACTTTCTATTCTGCATGTCAAAATAAGCCAGATGACTCCAAAAATGGTTGGAAAAGACTTTTGAACACTCTTCTGTTGCCTGCCTCTTCTCAGGGAGCTCAGGGTTTCTAGTGACTGTGAAATGAGCCAAGATACAACGAAGCAATAAAAAATAAGTAAACAAAAACAAACACTGATGAACAGAGATGGAGATCCTCTTGCTGAGTGAGCAGGCTACCTGAGTGTCCCAGGGTCCCACACCTGCTCACCCTCCCCCAATCTATTCCCACTCAGACTCAGACTCCCAGCCCATGAGACAAGGAAGGAAAAGGGCATGAGTGGATCAGCCTTGCACCTTGGGATGCTGGCCTTCTAAGAATATTTTTTTTCTTTTTATAGACTTAAGAAACTAGGCAGTGGCAGAAAAAGCTCCCAGGTAATGTATGCAGCTTGTGTTGACTTTCCTGTAAAAATCAGATCAAAAAAGAATTGCAGGCTGCTTCAAACTCTCTACTATAGTTGGACACTGACCAATTTGAAGATTCAAACTCAAGCTAGCAAAATAAAAGTGATAAAAACCGTTAACCAGACATAAATTAAGGGAGTGCTGTGCACGTCGATCTGAATTTAGAATCACACAGGAAAGACATTAGCCCATAGATATCTAAAGACCTGGAGAGGTCCCTCATCCAGTCAGAGATAAGAAACACACATGTAGCTCTGAAACAAATGGAATATCATATGTAAGCTAAATAAAAATTAAAATTAAAACAATGCCTCTCATTACAGTTATACAACATGAGTGCTGCCAAATTTATGTCCAGAGTTAAATTCATATCCTAAAATACCCTGTTTATCACAGAATAACAAATAGATATGAAACAGAGATTAATTTCAAAGAATTTGGAAGATAAAAGACAACTCTGAGGAAAACAAAAAGAATGAACTGAAAGTGAGTTAAGCTAATCAAAATATAGAAAATAACAAAACAGAGCAGAAATTTTAAGGATCAACCTTTTTTTAATTTTTTTAAATTTTTATTGCATTATAGGTTTTGGGGTACATGTACAGAACGTGCAAGGTAGTTGCATAGGTACACACATGACAGTGTGTTTTGCTGCCTTCCTCCCCTTTACCCACACTTGGCATTTATCCCCAGGCTATCCCTCCCCAGCCCCCCCACTGTCCCTCCCCCATTCCCCCCAATAGACCCCAGTGTGTAGTAGACCCCCTCCCTGTGTCCATGTGTTCTCATTTTTCTCACCCGCCTATGAGTGAGAATATGCGGTATTTCTTTTTCTGTTCTCGTGTCAGTTTGCTGAGAATGATGTTCTCCAGATTCATCCATGTCCTTACAAAGGACACAAACTCATCATTTTTGATTGCTGCATAATATTCCATGGTGTATATGTGCCACATTTTCCCAGTCCAGTCTATCATCGATGGGCATTTGGGTTGGTTCCAGGTCTTTGCTATTGTAAACAGTGCTGCAATGAACATTCGTGTGCATGTGACCTTATAGTAGAACGATTTATAGTCTTTTGGATATATACCCAGTAATGGGATTGCTGGGTCAAATGGAATTTCTATCTCTAGGTCCTTGAGGAATCGCCACACTGTCCTCCACAATGGTTGAACTAATTTACACTCCCACCAACAGTGTAAGAGTGTTCCTTTTTCTCCACATCCTCTCCAGCATCTGCTGTCTCCAGATTTTTTAATGATCGCCATTCTAACTGGTGTGAGATGGTATCTCACTGTGGTTTTGATTTGCAGCTCTCTAATGACCAGTGATGATGAGCATTTTTTCATGTGTTTGTTGACCTCATGTATGTCTTCTTTTGTAAAGTGTCTGTTCATATCCTTTGCCCATTTTTGGATGGGCTTGTTTGTATTTTTCCTGTAAATCTGTTTGAGTTCTTTGTAAATTCTGGATATCAGCCCTTTGTCAGATGCGTAAACTGCAAAGATTTTTTTCCCATTCTGATGGTTGCCAATTCACTCTAGTGACTGTTTCTTTTGCCATGCAGCAGCTGTGGAGTTTGATTAGGTCCCATTTGTCTATTTTTGGCTTTTGTTGCCAATGCTTTTGGTGTTTTGTTCATGAAGTCCTTGCCTACTCCTATGTCCTGAATGGTATTTTCTTCTAGGGTTTTTATGGTGTCAGGTCTTATGTTTAAGTCTTTAATCCATCTGGAGTTAATTTTAGTGTAAGGTGTCAGGAAGGGGTCCAGTTTCTGCTTTCTGCACATGGCTAGCCAGTTTTCCCAACACCATTTATTAAACAGGGAATCCTTTCCCCATTGCTTGTTTTTGTCTGGTTTATCAAAGATTATATGGTTGTAGATATGTTGTGTTGCCTCCGATGCCTCTGTTCTGTTCCATTGGTCTATATCTCTGTTTTGGTACCAGTACCATGCTGTTTTGATTACTGTAGCCTTGTAGTATAGTTTGAAGTCTGGTAGTGTGATGCCTCCCGCTGTGTTCTTTTTGCTTAGAATTGACTTGGCTATGTGGGCTCTCTTTTGGTTCCATATGAAGTTCATGGTGGTTTTTTCCAGTTCTGTGAAGAAATTCAATGGTAGTTTGATGGGGATAGCATTGATCATGTAAATTACTTTGGGCAGTATAGCCATTTTCACGATATTGATTCTTCCTAACCACGAACATGGAATGTTTCTCCATCTGTTTTGTCCTCCCTTATTTCGTTGAGCAGTGGTTTGTAGTTTTCCTTAAAGAGGTCCCTTACATTCCTTGTGAGTTGTATTCCTAGGTATTTTATTTTCTTTGTAGCAATTGTGAATGGCAGTTCGTTCTTGATTTGGTTCTCTTTAAGTCTGTTATTGGTGTATAGGAATGCTTATGATTTTTGCACATTGATTTTATATCCTGAGACTTTACTGACGTTGCTTATCAGTTTTAGGAGCTTTTGGGCTGAGGTGATGGGGTCTTCTAGGTATACTATCATGTCGTCTGCAAATAGAGACAATTTGGCTTCCACCTTTCCTATTTGAATACCCTTTATTTCTTTTTCTTGCCTGATTGGTCTGGCTAGAACTTCCAGTACTATGTTGAATAGGAGTGGTGAGAGAGGGCATCCTTGTCTAGTGCCGGATTTCAAAGGGAATGCTTCCAGTTTTTGCCCATTAAGTATGATATTGGCTGTTGGTTTGTCGTAAATAGCTTTTATTACTTTGAGATATGTTCCATCAATACCAAGTTTATTGAGAGTTTTTAGCATAAAGGGTTGTTGAATTTTGTCAAATGCCTTCTCTGCGTCAATTGAGATAATCATGTGGTTTTTGTTTTTGCTTCTGTTTATGTGGTGAATTACATTTATAGACTTGCGTATGTTGAACCAGCCTTGCATCCCCGGGATGAATCCTACTTGATCATGATGGATAAGTTTTTTAATGTGCTGTTGCAATCGGTTTGCCAGTATTTTATTGAAAATTTTTGCATCTATGTGCATCATGGATATTGGCCTGAAGTTTTCTTTTCTTGTTGAGTCTCTGCCGGGTTTTGGTATCAGGATGATGTTGGTAGCATAAAATGATTTGGGAAGGGTTCCCTCTTTTTGAATTATTTGGAATAGTTTCAGAAGGAATGGTACCAGCTCCTCTTTGTGTGTCTGGTGGAATTCGGCTGTGAACCCATCTGGACCTGGGCTTTTTTTTGAGTGTGGTAGGCTCTTAATTGCTGCCTCAACTTCAGACCTTGTTATTGGTCTATTCATAGTTTCAGCTTCCTCCTGGTTTAGGCTTGGGAGGACACAGGCGTCCAGGAATTTATCCATTTCTTCCTGGTTTACTAGTTTATGTGCATAGAGGTGTTTGTAGTATTCTCTGATGATGGTTTGAATTTCTGTGGAATCTGTGGTGATTTCCCCTTTATCATTTTTTATTGCATCTATTTGGTTGTTCTCTCTTTTCTTTTTTATCAGTCTGGCTAGTGGTCTGTCTATTTTGTTGATCTTTTTGAAAAGCCAGCTCTTGGATTTATTGATTTTTTGAAGAGGTTTTCTTGTCTCTATCTCCTTCAGTTCTGCTCTGATCTTAGTTATTTCTTGTCTTCTGCTAGGTTTTGAGCTTTTTTGATCTTGCCCCTCTAGCTCTTTCAATTTTGACGATAGGGTGTCAATTTTGGATCTCTCCACTCTTCTCATGTGGGCACTTACTGCTATATATTTTCCTCTACAGACTGCTTTAAATGTGTCCCAGAGATTCTGGTACATTGTGTCTTCGTTCTTGTTGGTTTTGAAGAACTTCTTTATTTCTGCCTTCATTTCATTATTTATCCAATCAACATTCAAGAGCCAGTTGTTCAGTTTCCATGAAGCTGTGCGATTCTGAGTTAGTTTCTGAATTCTGAGTTCCAACTTGATTGCACTATGGTCTGAGAGACTGTTTGTTATGATTTCAGTTGTTTTGCATTTGCTGAGGAGTGCTTTACTTCCAATGATGTGGTCAATTTTGGAGTAGGTGTGATGTGGTGCTGAGAAGAATATATATTCTGTGGATTTGGGGTGGAGAGTTCTGTAAATGTCTATCAGCTTTGCTTGTTCCAGGTCTGAGTTCAAGTCCTGGATATCCTTGTTAATTTTCTGTCTGGTTGACCTGTCTGATATTGACAGTGGAGTGTTAAAGTCTCCCACTATTATTGTGTGGGAGTCTAAGTCTCTTTGTAAGTCATTAAGAACTTGCCTTATATATCTGGGTGCTCCTACATTGGGTCCATATATATTTAGAATTGTTAGCTCTTCTTGTTGTATCGATCCTTTTACCATTATGTAATGACCTTCTTTTTCCCTTTTGATCTTTGTTGCTTTAAAGTCTATTTTATCAGAGACGAGAATTGCAACTCCTGCTTTTGTCTGCTCTCCATTTGCTTGGTAAATCTTCCTCCATCCCTTTATTTTGAGCCTTTGTGTATCCTTGCGTGTGAGGTGAGTTTCCTGGATACAGCACAATGAAGGGTTTTGGTTTTTAATCCAATTTGCCAGTCTGTGTCTTTTGACTGGTGCATTTAGCCCATTTACATTTAGGGTTAATATTGTTATGTGTGAATTTGATACTGCCATTTTGATGCTAGCTGGCTGTTTTGCCCATTGGTTCACGTAGATTCTTCATTTTGTTGATGCTCTTTAGCATTTGGTATGCTTTTAGGATGGCTGGTACTGGTTGTTTTTTTCTTTGTGTAGTGCCTCTTTCAGGAGCTCTTGTAAAGCAGGCCTAGTGGTGACAAAATCTCTGAGTACTTGCTTGTTCATGAAGGATTTTATTTTTCCTTCACTTATGAAGCTCAGTTTGGCTGGATATGAAATTCTGGGTTGAAAGTTCTTTTCTTTAAGGATGTTGAATATTGGCCCCCACTCTCTTCTGGCTTGTAGAGTCTCTGCCAAGAGATCTGCTGTGAGTCTGATGGGCTTCCCTCTGTGGGTGACCCGACCTTTCTCTCTGGCTGCCCTTAGTATTTTCTCCTTCATTTCAACCCTGGTGAATCTGACGATTATGTGCCTTGGGGTTGCTCTTCTTGCAGAGTATCTTTGTCGTGTTCTCTATATTTCCTGGAGTTGAGTATTGACCTGTCTTGGTAGGTTGGGAAAATTTTCCTGGATAATATCCTGAAGAGTGTTTTCTAGCTTGGATTCATTCTCTTCATCCCATTCTGGTACACCTATCAAATGTAGGTTGGGTCTCTTCACATAGTCCCACATTTCTTGGAGATTTTGTTCATTCCTTTTTGCACTTTTTTCTTTAATCTTGGTTTCTCATTGTATTTCATTGAGTTGATCTTTGACTTCTTATATTCTTTCTTCTGCTTGGTCGATTCGGCTGTTGAAACTTGTGCATGCTTCGTGATGTTCTCATGTTGTGTTTTTCAGCTCCTTCAATTCATTCATATTCCTCTCTAAGTTGTCCATTCTTGTTATCATTTCCTCAAATCTTTTTTCAAATCTTTTTTAAAAGTTCTTAGTTTCTTTGCACTGATTTAGAACATGTTCTTTTAGCTCACTGAAGTTTCTCATTATCCACTTCCTGAAGTCTGATTCTGTCATTTCATCACACTCATTCTCCATCCAGCTTTGTTCCCTTGCTGGTGAGGAGTTTTGGTCCTTTGTAGGAGGTGAAGTGTTTTGGTTTCAGGTGTTTTCCTCCTTTTTGCTCTGGTTTCTTCCCATCTTTATGGATTTATCCACCTGTCATCTTAGTAGTTGCTGATTTTTCAATTGGGTCTCTGTGTTGACGCCCAGATTGTTGATGATGAGGTATTTCTGTTACTTAGTTTTCCTTCTAATGGTCTAGCCCTTCTGTTGTACCAGTGTTGAGGTCCACTCCAGGCCCTGCTTATCTGGGGTACACCTGTAGCAGCTGTGGAACAGTGAGGGATGCTACCAGTTTCTTCTTCTGCTATCTTTGTTTCAGAATGATGCCCACCAAATGTCAGTCTGATTAGTCCTTTTTTTGGGGTGACTCTTTGGATATACAGGGGTCTGGGAGCTGCTTGAGGAGACGGTCTGTGCTTTATAGGAGCTCCAGTGCTGAGCTGTGAGCTCCATTGTTCATTCAGGGTTGTTGGGAGGATGTATTTATGTCTGCTGCAACAGAACTCATAAACCCCCACCTTTTTCCCCCTTAGATGCTCTGTTTCAGGGAGTTGGGGCTTTCTTTATGAGTATCTTTTGCACTGTCCTGCCCAGCTAGGAGGCAGTCTATTCACTATTTGCCTGCCGGGGCTCTGCCCTGCTAGCGCGGGTCTGCCCTGTTGCTGTGGGGCTCTGTTCTGCTGTGGTGTGCTCTGCCCTGCTGGTGGAGTCTCTCTGTTATGGCAGGTTGCCTCGGCAACAGCAGGCTGCGTCAGCCCTGGGTGGTACTTCAGTAGGGGTGAATTGCGTCTGTAGTGGCGGATGCCCCTCCCCCACCAGGCTGCACCGTCCTAGATGCCTGCAGCAAAACTCTCAGCCCGGAGCACCTCCAATCACCGCTCTGCTTGTCCCCATGAGGGTGGGACCCACTGAGCCCGATCACCCAGCTCCCTGCCTCAGAGTCCATCCTCTCTCTCTCTCTCTCTCTCTCTTCCTCTCCCCAAGCTGAACAGTTGACTCTCTCACTGGCGCCCCAGTAGCCTGCTGATAGGGCACTGGGATCCATGCGATCTCTTGTGCCGCTGCCCAATGCACCGGCTCAGATCACGTTTCCCAGGAATCTCCTGGTCTGGCTCATTGTCCAAGTCCTGTTCAATCAGATGGACATGCCAATCTGCCCTTCCAAATCTCAGACTGCCGGTTTAACAGGGCACCCGGACCAGTGAGTTTTGTGCCCTTTGCTGCTGCGCTGCGGCGCCAGCCGAACCGGCCGTGCAAGCCGGCTGCACTAGCGTCCCGTGTCTCTCCCACACCTGGGACTTTCAACGTTCTGTGGGCATAAAAGGTCCGTCTGAGAATGTGGCTAGGACTCACCCTCTGTGCCTTCACTGAGAGCTGCAATCCTGAGTCGCCTCTATGATGCCATCTTGAAAGCCTCCCAGGATCAATCTTTTGAAATAATGAAAATGAAAGAGCAAATCTATGACACAGAAAAACAAAAATATTAGAAATCATAAAGTTCATACATTAATAGCGAATAGTAACAGTAGTGTATAAAACTTGAAAGGCTCATCAGATGTGGGGTTAAATGCCAATTACTTTTACAATCTTGTTGAATGAATACTTTTCTGGATTTTTAAAATTATTTTTAAAATTTTTAATTTAATTGTATTTTATTTAGAGACAGGATCTTGCTCTGTCACTCAGGCTAGAGTACAGTGGATCAACCACAGTCTCAACCTCCTGGGCTCAGGCTATCCTCAGCCTCCTGAGCAGCTGGGACTACAGGAGCATGCCACCATGTCCAGCTAATTTTTTCTATATATTTTGTGGAATTTGGTCTTGATTTATTGCCCAGGCTGGTCTTGAACTCCTGGGCTCAAGCAATCTTCAACCTTCCTGTTTCAGCTTCCCAAAACACTAGGATTACAGGCATGAGCCACGATGCCTGGCCTGGATACTTTTCAGCTGCCAAAGTAGTAGAAAGAATGAGCAGAATGCTAACAAGGATAACACTATGAAATTTTTGTTTTAAAAGTTAACAAAGGATTAATTGTAAAATAATTAATAAAATCCAGAGCACATACACATCGACTACTACCCAATTAATTGTATACAAATTTAAAAAGATTTCTATCAAGATTGAAACTAGCACAAAAATAACAACTGTTATAAGAAAAACGTTAGATGAATTAAATTTCACAGAGGTTAATTGAGCAAACAATAATTTGCAAATTGGTCAGTTTCCTAAACCAGAAAGACTCTGGTACTGTTGGATGACTAGGGAAGATATAAGAACTGAAAAAAGGCCAGGTGCCGTGGCTCACACGTGTAATCTCAGCACTTTGAAAGGCCGAGGGGGACAGATCACTTGAGGTCAGGACTTTGAGACCAGCCTGGCCAACATAAACCTCATCTCTACCAAACATACAAAAATGAGGGGGGCGTGGTGGTGGATGCCTGTAGTCCCAGCTACTCGGGAGTCTGAAGCAAGAGAATCACTTGGATCCCGGAGGCTGAGGTTGTAGTGACCCGAGATTGCAGGGAACGGAGATCTCACCACTGCACTCCAGGCTGGGCAACAGAGCAAGACTCTGTCTTAAACCAAAAAGACTGAAAAAAGGAAATCCCAGGTACAAAAAATGGAAGTGAGGTCAGAAACAGCCAGATTGGTTATAGCTGGGCAGTTGTCTTATTTGAACTTGGTTGGGACAGGTGGTTGCCTTTGATTGGCCAAAACTCAGTAACGAGCACAAGGGTAGGTTACAGTCTGTTTACACATCCAGCTATGTTTCAGTTCACTATGTATGACGAAATCTTCAGGCTGAATTTAAAATATGTAAAGAGACAGATTTAGGCTAAACTTTTTAATATAATTTAAACTGGGAATTAAAAATAGGCTATTAAACTAAAAGTTTTGTGTTACTTTAAAACATTCAAAAATACATTTGTTCATCATTAATTCAGTATAGATCCGAGGTCTTTTCTTTGATATGTCTACTGATCATAATTCTGTATTATATGTTGAACAGGCAACCTATCACATACATTTCAAGTTTTGGTATTTTGAAAGTGAAAAGTGAATTTAAAGACATTTACAAAGCAATCCACATTCAGGAACGTTGTGATGCTGCTTTGGAGAGGCCGTGGGGCTGCCAAGGGAGCGTGTAGATTCCATTAAAATTCGGACTCTGGAACAGGCCCTATGTAACCAGTAAAACAATTTTAGCAGTCACAGACGCTCTGCAGCGATAAAGTGCCTCTAAGCAACTAATAGCGTTGAAGTGTGGGGGGAAATGACAGCTCGGCCAGAGCTCCTGTAGGCCAGCCCTATGATATCCATTCCCCCCACATTGGGTGGCTGCTCCCGTATCCAGCCACAGCAGGGTTCCAGCCCCTCTGTGCAGTGGGGGAAGATGTGGACCCCGAGGATGCTGACACCCTGAGTGCAAAGCAAGGTTTACCAGGGATCTGCATGGCCTGTCCTCAGTAAAGACAGCCTCCAGAGGACCAGAGTGAGAAAGTCAAGGTGAAAACAGGGATGTAACCAAGGGACAGCAATCCCCTGGGTGCTGCATCTTCAACTGTCTGCTGAGAAGCTATCAAAGCCCTCCCCCACGATATGGCTGGCAGACAGGAGCCGCTGATCCCACTGAGGTCACTGAGCCCCTGAGGCTGGGCAGGATGCAGCTAAGCAAAGGCTGGCTTGGCAGGTCTGCCCTGATCCTGCTTAGTCATCCAACAAGAAGAGAGAAAAGTGAATCTCTGGCAAGAGGATTTTTCTTTAAAAAATGGCCCCAAAGACCTTTCATTGTTCTATGTACAACCAAATAAAGATTTAAAGAACTCACTGAAAATTTGTATTTGGTCTTTTCAAGGTGAATTTTTCAAAGTAAAAAACTGCAAGCACTATTCATGTTTTAAATCAAATATTTAAAAATAGTTCAGAACCAATGTAACTGGAACTATTTGAAATAAAAGTAAAAAGTAAAACAGTCCATTTATAACTCAAAGAATATTCTTGCATTATGCCTTAGATAGTCTAAGAGAATCTACTGAAAAAATATTAGACTCAGTAACTTAGGCAAAGTAAACAGATAAAATATAGATACAGATTATTCAATAATTTTTTTTAGATATGAGTGATAAGCTTTTAGAAAATAAAATGAAAAAAAGACCCTATCCAAAACAGTAGTAGAAATATGAAGTACCTAGCTATAAATTTTGTAGGATGTATATACAGAATACATGAAAACAAACAAAAACATTTCCATGATCTATAAAATAAAATTAATACACAGAGTGTTATTATATTTTGAATGGGAAAATTGAATACTATAAACAATTTTAATAACAAGCTTTTAAAAAATTCTGCCGTAATTAATTTATGTGATTAAAATAAGTCAGACCAAATTGCTAATGACAGAACATTTTTGAGAATGAAATAAACCACAAGCTGTCATCTTTGCCACCAAATGGAGAGTGATAGAAGAAAATGGAAAAAAGAAAATAGGTTACTGATTTTTGTAGAGAGATGGAACCATTGCTTAAAATAACATGCCAAGACATGCCTGGAAATGTCTATCCACCCTGACTGCTGAGGAATGAGCTAATGAATTATCCTTATTTTTATTTTCTAAGCAGGTTTGAGTTATGTGTCTGTGTCTGTCAATTGCAAATGAAGGAGCATAATTACAACTAGCTATTAATTTATAAAAATAAAATCTAGCCTCTGAGCAGCTGAAACATTGTAATGATGGAGATGTCCTGTGCCGAGCTGTTCAACACTGTGGCCACATGTGGCTACTGGGCTCATGAAATGTGGTTGGTGCAGGTGAAGAGCTGAATTTTTTATTCTGCTTAAGTTAGTGAATTTCAAATTAAATTATGTGGCCGGTGGCTACAGCTTTGGACAGGACAGCTCTATAATGACAAAATGTGTAATAAAGGTAATAAAAACTGTTTTTGCATCACAAAATAGAAGTAACTTTGGAAGCATCTTAATGTTGGACAGCATGACATGTGAAAAGAATTCTCTCATTTTTCTAGAAAAGCTCGAATTTGTACACACTTGCAACCTTTTCCTAAAATCATGTCTATTTGCATCAAATGGATAGTAATTCTGGAAACTTCTAGGAATTCCATCAAAATAGTGAAAGATGTTGATAATAATTCATGTACAAAAATTATTAATACCACATCATTTATGATTTTAAAAATGTAAAATACATTAAAATGAGCAACAAATAGAAATAATTGCCAATTAAATTAGTAAACAATTGAAATAATTAAAATTTGGGTACTTGGAGAAAATGAACTATTATACCTTCAAGTAAAATCTAAAGGAATTATTCATTTAATTGCAAAGTATTTACAACATAGTATTTTAAAAAAGATACAAATATCTCTCTGTATAGACATATTATATATAATATTTAATAAATATAACATACTATATTATATGTTATGTTAATATAATTCAACATATGTGATTATATTATATATCAATATATTATTGTGACATAGCTATTAGTATTTCATGTATTAATGTTATATATTATAAACTAATATACTGTATCAATATATTATATCATATATTTTATTAATATCATGGAATATATTATATATAACATTACATAGTATATAAATATATTTTATCAATTTAAAAAAATAATTTATTGACTATGGAATTTTAAGAAAATTGCTTCACATTTGATATAGTTCATCCAGTTAAGAAGTCAAAACAACACTGTGAATGAAATTAAGCCCTCAAATTTTAATAGTAGTTTATAATTTACAAAATATCTTCACATTTATCCTTTTTATTTCAGTAGCCTATAAAGATAAAACTTAATGTAATTAAGTTATTTGACCAAAATTATATATTTTTCCAGTAGTATATATAGCCCAAAAGAGAACTCAGTTGCTCTATCTGTCATTTTTAAAATTATGTTGAATTTAGTAAGATCTTAGAAGTGGTGTAAATCTTTTTATTTCTGCATTTGAGTCTTTGATAAGCTACGGTAATTTAATAAATAATTCAACTACTCAAAAATAAATTACACAGCTAATTTATTTTTATTTTACTTTTTATATAGAGACAGGGTTTCACCATGTTGCTCAGGCTAATCTCAAACTCCTAGGCTCAAATAATCCTCATGCCTTGACCTCCCATAGTGCTCAGATTACACTCAGCACCAGTCCAACACTGTTAATTTAGAGAGTCAAATTCATTTTGTAGTAGAAAGATGCTTTCTACTTTTATGTCTTCTGAGATACTTTAAATTAATCCCTTTAATTTAGAGTATGTTCTCGTGCATGTTTTATAGCTTGTCTGTGCTCATATTCTCTCGAATAAAAATGACGTATTAGATAGATACAGATATGGGCATAGACACACCGATCGTCATGTGCAAACTTGTACCTATCCTTATTGCGTAAACATTTCCTTCAGCACTAACCCAGCAAATTGTACGTTCAGTCTTCAATGCAATTAAATTTAAGCTGGATTGATTGTTTGAATCACTTTATTCTCTGAGGAGTGATAACATATTTTAAGGAAGGGATTTACCCCTACTTCTTTTTTACCTTAGGATACAACTTGTTAGTAAATGAAAGCTTGGGATTGTCATGGTCCTTTGCCAAAAGTAACCCAAGATATTTCATAAAAAATCATTTCAGGCATTCTTTCCAATACTAACTTTTGAGGATAAGTCCAATTTCCAGATGGAGAAGATTTATTTAAAGGCTCAAATTATTCTGTCATTGACGGTTAAGGTTAGGGGAGATGATAAAGAACAGGTGGCCTAACCTTGTCACATTACAAATGAGAACACTGAGAACCCCGGCTAGAGCAATGAGGTGCCTAAAATCACCTACGTGTCAGGAATGGCATTGGGAATCAGCCCTTCTAACTCTCTGCTTGGTATTTGTTACCAAAATCCATTCACAAGAGCAAAGGCAAATCAACTCACCTCTTCTAAGTTTCCAGACAAATTCATTTTTGATCAGCTCTCTAATTAAAACATGTCTCACAACAAAATGCCGAGTTGTGGTGCAGCATGCCTTTTGTTTGAGATGGAAGATGCTGAAAGCTTCTAATTGGACTTTTTCAAGTATCACATTTCCAGAAATCAGTAAACGATGTTAATAGCCTGGTGTCCACTCTTGTCTATCATTCACACAAAACAGAACAATTTTTGTATCTTCAGATGAAATGTTCTTTGAAATAATAGTGTTAATATTATTTCCCACATTTGTATGGTGCTTTTTATAGTGACATGCATTATTCCATTTTAGGTTGCTTTGTTTGGCAGCAATTGATAACTAAAAGAGAAAGGGGTCCGGAAATAGGCCACTGCTGTTGCAAAGACCTAAGATGTGTACTCTTGGCTTTGGGAAGGGGCAGTGGTGGAGGCTGACACAGTGGTGTTAATGGAGGCTGAAGGTGTAGTAATGAAAATGATAGAAGGGGTAAAAGATGATGACCCATGTTTTACAGTTATGAAAGAAGTGACAAAACTTCTGGGAAATAGAAAATGTACCAAATTAACCTATGCATGCAGATAAGATTTCTAGGCACAGTATTGAAAGTGCCAATTGGCTTCTGTTAGCTCCGTATGAAAAGACATGGGAAGATAAATATGAGCTAAAGAGAGAACTTTTCAGTATGCAAGAAGAATTTCCAATTCAGACTTACTGGTTTGGAAAATCAAACTGTTTCACATTTCCAGGCTCTCTAGCTGGCAAAAGACTCTCAAAATAAGAAATGGCCTCAGGGTAAAGAGTAAATCAAGGATTTGTTCATAGATCCTTTGTTAAGACCCTGAAAAGGCCTCTGCTTGGAAGTCCCCTTCAGCCAGAGAAAAACCCTTCTAAGACTCTTCAAGTTTTATTTCACTGCAGCTGTACATATGGCCTATGGTTCTCCCAAAAAGAATCATGGCTGTGGTTTTTTGGGATACGAAGTGAATCACAATAAGATTTGAAACATGTCCACAAAGTTTTTAAAGGAGTTGTGTAAGTTTGGACTAAAAGAGGTAGAAATCACTCAAAACATAAAGGTGATCTGGAGCTCTCAACTTTGTGCAGGAAACAAGGAGACTTCTCCAGTGAAAATGTGACGGTTTCACATAGGAAGTAATAGATGTTTCAGAGGTAAGAATCCCAGAGGATTTCTTCAAGAAACTTAGAAAACCATTAACCAGAGAGCTACTTCCAAGGGACAGAATAGAGCCTAATAAAGAAAAATTTCCTGTGCACAGACATGGGTTCCTTACAATATGTTTCAACTGGATTTCAGAAATACTATGGACAGATGACATCTATGTTCTTCTTGGTCCTCCTTTTTTTAAATAGGGATTTCTATTGCACATAGCCTGTCTTGTCTCACCATTCTGTGTAGATGTGTAGAAGGCAGATACCATGATTTTTTTAGTTCATGCATCTCTAAATCAAAGAGAGAAGCATCTACAGTGCCCAGTCCACACCTGGGACTGATGTAGATAATAAGATCAATGGACTTTAAGCTCAATGTTGTGGTTTGATGAGTTTTTAGGGATCATGAGTATGTTTTGCATATGGAGGAACATGTATCATTGGGGCCAGGGGCTAGATTATTGCAGACTGTTAACACTAAAGTTGCCAGGTGAATTGCATCTCCCAGTACCCATCCATGTGTATAATAATCTCTCAAACTGATGCTGTGTTTGACCACGGAAATTGTTCTGGCCAATGGGGCATCAGCAAGTATGATGCAAGCAAATGACTAAAGAGCAGCTATTGTGCTTGGGGCCTTGCCTTTCTGGAGTACTTCTGATTGCATGAGAAAGATGCCCAGCTTAGATAAGTCTCTCAGGATGAAGCATCACAAGCAGAGAAAGACCCAGCCATTTCACCCTCCCAGTTGAGCCCAGTTCAGCTGGGTGTGTCATGTTAGATAGCACATGTGAATCTAGCCAGAAAACTATCAACCAACCCAGAGAATCATAAAAGATAATAAATCCTTGCTTCAAGAATGGACTGGATAAAGGAAATGTGGTACATATACACCATGGAATACTGTGCAGCCATAAAAAAGAACAAGATCATGTTCTCTTTTTTTTTAAAAAAAGACACTTATTCAGTGTCATGATCAGACTATTACATTTAGCCATCAACAGCATGGGTGTGAAAAAGAAAAAGAAAAAGAAATCTACATTAAAACCCTTTGTTGGAATGCTTTCCACTTTCCACAGTGCTCTGTTAAAACTAAAATAACCTGTTATACAATTAGTCACAAATACAGTCCTCGAGTTTTTTGCTTATACACATGAGCATTTATCTAAATCATGTCTTCTTTGTAGCAGCTAGGCTCTGCCACACTGTGCTTGGCTGAGTTCACAAATCTGTTGTAACCTGTAGCTTCCCTGTCACTTCTCTGGTTCTCCTCTCCTGCTAAGCTTTGTTTCCTAGTTAAAATCTCCTGCCACTGCTATAGCTACTGCTGCTACTGGAACCACCATAGCCACCTTTATTTTGTGGTTTGGCAAAGTATTGGCCGCCACCACCATAGGGGCCACAGCTTCTGCCTCCAAAGTTTCCTCCCTTCATGGGTCCAAAATTTGAAGATTGATTGTTGTAACTGCCAAAATCATTATAGCTTCCACCACCTCCAAAATTGCCTCCATCATTACCAAATCCATTATAGCAATCCCCACTGCCACCATATCCACCACCACCACAGCTGCCACCAAAGCCACCATGACCACTGAAGTTTCCTCCATGACCAAAGTTGTCATTCCCACCAAAACCACCTCCACGACCACCACCAAAGTTTCCAGAACCACTTCGACCTCTTTGGCTGGATGAAGCACTGGCCATCTCGTGCTTTGACAGGGCTTTCCTAACTTCACAGTTGTGGCCATTCACAGTGTGGTATTTCTGAATGACAATCTTATCCACAGAGTCATGGTCATCAAAGGTTACAAAGGCAAAGCCCCTTTTCTTGCCACTGCCTCTGTCAGTCATGATTTCAATCACTTCAATTTTTCCATGCTGTTCAAAATAATCTCTTAGGTGATGTTCTTCAGTGTCTTCTTTAATGCCACCAACGAATATTTTTTTCACAGTTAAGTGGGCACTCGGTCTTTGAGAATCTCTCTTGAGACAGCTCTCTTTGGTTCCATAACTCTTCCATCCACTTGGTGTGGCCTTGCATTCATGGCTGCATCCACCTCCTCCACAGTTGCATACGTGACGAACCCAAAGCCCCTGGAGTGCTCGGTGTTTGGATCTCTCATTACCACACAGTCTGTGAGTGTTCCCCATTGCTCAAAATGGCTCCTCAGGCTCTCATCGGTTGTTTCAAAGCTCAACCCTCCAATGATGAGCTTCCTCAGCTGTTCCAGCTCTTTGGGAGACTCTGACTTAGACATGATCACAGAGAGAAGAGAGACTTTAATGATGCTGCTTCGGCGGTGTCCACGGGCATGTTCTTTGCAGGAACATAGATGGAGCTGGAGGCCATTATCTTTGGCAAACTAACAGAGGAACAGAACTCCACTGGTGATGAAATAATCTACACAACAAATCCCCATGACATGAGTTTTCCTATGTAAAACCTGCACATGTACCCCTGAACCAGTTAAAAACATAGTTGTTTTACACACTAAGATCTGAGATGATTTGCTACTTAGCAAGAAGTAATTAAAAAAAGAGATTTTTGACATCAACAGAAGAGTCTACAAAAACTGAATAGCGTCTTTAAAATTATAATGTGAAAAATTATTTTTCACTTGTAATCCTATTGACACTCAAACCATCAAGTAAGTGAAAGGATATAATGATGCCTTCAGATAAAGTTTTCAAAATTTTACTTCCCATGAACTCTTTGATGGAACATGGACTCCAATAAATAAGGAACTAAACAAAGAAAGAGGAAAAGATGGATTGCAGTGAAGAGAATCAAAATATTTCACTCCAAAAGAAGCTTCTGTGACATATTTTGAGATGGTTGTTCAGAGAGCCAGCAACCAGAATTGGCCCCAAAACTCTGTCTTTTGGGAGGAGACTTACACCTGTGGAGAATCTGCATTAGTGCAGTCAAGGGTTCCCTGACACGTTCCCTTGTCCAGGTGTAGGAAAGATTAACCAAGAGTTTGACACTTTTAAAGTCCTGAAAAAACGTTTGCCGTCTATTTTCTCTGAGAGCTGTGATCTGTGGGATTTCCCCTATATAACAGGACCATCTTTGCTTTTCAGGCCTCCTCTTCTTCCTCTCTTGTAACTTTTGGCAAGATCCAACCCCAATTTTTTCTAGCTCAGGATGATATATAAGCTCCTGAACCCCATTGGGGGGTTGGGGTAATCACTGAGGTTCTTCCCCATACTTATGTTGATACATTTGTATGACTTTTCTCCAATGAATCTGACTTTTGTCAGGTGATTTTTCAATGACTCCTCATAGTATGAAAGGGAAAGCTTTTCCTTGGTCCTTACACCAGAAAAGAGATATCTAACCCAAAAGATACAAAAATATGTGAGTAAGAAAATTTCCAGAATGATTATTAAGCAAATTCCCATGGGAACAACTATGCACAGGCCTGACTTCTCAGAGGAGACTTAACAGAAGACTCCTAGTGGGTTTCTTCAAGAAATAAACCTCAATATGTTTAGAGAAGGTTTATCCTTCTGTTAGGGAGGTAGACCATGCATGAATTAAGAGTAACTAGAGATCCAAATGGATACAAAGAGACAAAACACTAGTTCCAGGGAAAAAATTTTTACAAGAAAGAAAATGATCATCATAATGTACACAAATCAACACATTTTTGGGAAAGGGGAAAGGGAGACATATGCACAGGCATGTACACACATATCCGCATGAGGGGTGGTATTACGAGAAAGCTGAATCTTCATCTTACACATTAGAAAGCCATTGGTAGCATCTGAAATTGGAAACTTAAGAAATAGAAGTATATGGATACTTTAAAGAAATATGTTAGACAATATATAGTAAATATATTCTACTACAGTAAAACTCAGCTGGACATGTTGGAAGTGGCCATCTCTTTGAGGTGGTAGGAGGCTTGAGAAAGGTCAAAGGATAAGCTGTTTTTGTTGTAAACATTATAGAGCTACTTGACTCTAAAAACTATGTGCTTCAACATCTTTGAATACATTAAAAAATTTCATTATCTGAACAGCTGTGTTTGTGATTGAAATTCACAATCACTGCAGAAGCTAACCATTCTTATTCTTCTGCACTAGCTGTTAGTCCAGGAACACTTTGCAGAGAGGCATAAGAAATAATGGGAGAATAGCAAATGACCCCAAACACAGAAATTCTGAAAGGGGTGGAGGGCAAAATCTTTAACTTTATCGAATAATTTACAGCACATTCAGGCTAAGGAGAACACACTGCAGGGAACAGACATGTCAATTCCAGTTCATGAAGTTACAGAGCTGGAGGATTCCAATGAGCAATGAGGGAGGTAGATTCTGATCATGGGCTGAGGCTGCTCCTGTGCACGGCCTGTAGCAGGATGCCTGAAATCAGAGATTGAACAGAATTTATGTAAGTAAAACAAATGCAATATCATGAGATTTTGAAGATAGGGATAATTAAAATTTAACTGCTGGAGGAGGAGACAAGTAGTCTTGAAGGCATGGAAGATGGGGGAAGTAGAGAGTAAAAAAGACCAAGAATGCTAGAAAAGAGATTAATAAAGAATTATCCATGGGTCCAGAGTCCAGATGAAGGTCCCTGCAGGACAGCAGCAGCTGCCACTCAGAGCCCTCTCTCAGTTTGCAGTCTCTATTACAAAATGAGATCATTTCAATTAAATAAGTGTATGTGACATAATCATGTGCTGCCACCCCTTCATTTTCTAAATTGCTGTCCCCAGGACAGAGGTCAGAGAACAGAAAGAACATCTGCTGCAAAATAAATCAGAGAAACTCTGGTTCATTGCTCCTGCATCTGTCAAAACCTGTGCTGGTTTCTGCTATCTCATCTTGAGAAGAATGGTTTACCTGGTTCCCTGGAAAGGTTGGCCAACCTCTCAGGTGTTTTCAGGTTGCGTGTTTGTTTATTTCCATATTAAACAAGTATTGTTTCTGCCCTCTTGGAAATATTATTTGAAAGAGTGGACATAGGCAACAAATAAGCAAGTGGGGATCGCATCTGATAGTGAGAGATGGCATGTGGAGGGCTGCTGTAGAGATGACAACAAGTTTTAGATACTCTAGATTGTGTGGTCCAGGAAGGCTGCTCTGTGCAGAAGACTGAAGCTGTGAAGTGAATATTAAGAAGGAGCCATTCAATGATAATCACTGAGGGAGAACACCCTTAGGAGGAATAAACTTACTTTACTCCAGTCAAGATCAGTATGGTCAGAGTGATAAAAGATGAAGTTGGAGAACTATCCCAGGAAGAGAATGTACATTCCAGAATAATGGAGGTGTGAAGACCATCACAGTCTTTACTGGATGTATCCATGTGGTGTGTAGAAGTCATTTCAAATGTCACATGCCCTTCAAATGTGTTCATCCTCATGTTGTTCTTGTCAAAATAAATGGCCACTCAGTTGCTCAAGTCAATATTCAGAATCCTTAATTACTTCCATTCCTTCACTCCCAAACCCAACTTATTAGCAAAATTAATTGATTCTACTATCAGAGCATGTGTCATATCTAATGACATCTCTGCCTCCCCATTCATCCTAATGTTTGTTGTTTTCTCCTGCCTCCCTACAACCTATTCTTCAAACAGCAATGACAATTCTATCCTATAAACAAAATCAGATAATGTTATTTATTTTCTCACCACTATCTATTAATGGTGTCCCATTAATATCCTGTAAAACAGGAGGTCATTGGATACATCTGAATAAGCTAGATAACATGGATAGTAAATGAATTGCTTGAGATCACATGATTTTGCTCATTACTTAATTCAACAATATCTATTAACTAATATTTCTAAGTATATTGGATATACAGTGGTAGGCAAAAATAAATAAATATTTTTGTGGTTCTGTCCTCCGGGATCTTCAACACCAGTGGGAAAGAGACATTGCATATTGTATCAGACAAATAAATATGTAGCTACAAATTGTGATAAGTGCTACAAAGAAAAATAATGGAGTACTATAAGAAAAAATAATGAAAGAGATCATTTGGATTTCAGTGAGATCCTTTTTGAGGGTATGACACTTGGGCTGGAACCTAAAAGATGAATAGGAGCTAGGCAAAAAATTTCAGGCCTGAGATGTGAGTTTGGTGTGTTTGAAGAAATACATACATATTGGTGTATTTGGATTATAATGATCCAAAAGCAGAGGAGTTTGAGTAGAAAATGGGAAGATAGGTGGTAGCTAGATCATATATGGACTTGGATCCCTACATGCTTTGAGTTTCAGTTGGAAGTGGATTGAGAATTTACTCAGGAGTTATAAAGTAATTTTTTAAAAGGTTTTCCAAATATGACTTTAAATTACGGGTAGAAAATGGGTTAATGGGAGAGTGGCATTAGAAATAGGGAGACTTTAGATGATGTCCTAGCAAATATTTGAGAACGTGATTGATGATGGATTTGAGTGGAAGCTTTGGGAATGGGGATACAGGAAAATCTGAGACATACGTTGCGAGTAAACACAATGGGTTAGGCGATGGGTTACATATGGAGATAAGAAGCAGGTGACAACTTAGTTCTAGAGCACGGGAGTAGGCTGAGGATTCTGGGCTGTAATTCTTTTCACCTATGCTTGCTGGCTGTCATAAAGCAATAGAAGACCCCCTTCCTTCACCCTTGTCAGGCTCCCTTGTGTGTAATAGCAATCTCTAATAAAAGGATAATTAAAGCCATATGTATGGACCTTTACTAAGCACTATGACTCGTTAGTAACATAACCTGAACACCATCTCCCACATTAAAAGCAAAACAAGGTTTTGAAATCAATGTTTTAGACTTTCACTGAAATACACAAGAAACAAAATGTATAGTAAGAACAACATTGGATGGCCATTTCTACCCAGGACTCAGACTCAGAGCTCTGAACTAACCGTCCATGAGACCTTCCAATTGTCAAATTTCAAATTAATTCCAAATATAAAATCACAGTACTTATACTGGGTTTTTCCACAAATAGCTATCAATTAAAGTAGGTCTCTAAAACACTGAAGTTTAAGGAGGCAAGTTTTCCAATACTCTCAGTTGCTCTGTTGCTTCTTCTATTAATCACCAGTCTTCTGGCATGGCAAGGATGTTTGATTAGCAGTTTCACAGCTCTAAGTACAAAACCATATGTCCCTGTAAATCTTACAATCAGCACATTGAGTTAACAGACACATCCTTAGTTGCACACGTGCACACACAAATTCAGTTTTGCTATCCAGGAACATGGTACATCTGTTTATTAATAAGGTCTACTTTAATATCTGTTAAAAAATTGTATGTTTTTCCTAGAGTTATCTTACTTATATTTGTACATATTGCAAATATTGTTGGTTAAATCTCATTTTCTCACTGTTGCTGGTATATAGAAAAAAGTTGATTTTTATACATGAATACTGTCTTCAGCAAATTAGCTAAATCTGATTAATTATAATAATTTTCTGTAAATTGTTTACTATATGTAAACACATAGCACTTGAAAATGATAAGTTGGTTTCCTTTCAAATTTTATGTTTATTTCTATTATGAGTTGTATCTTCAGTTTAGTAACAGGATAGTGGCCAATCTTATTAAGTCTCAAAGAGAAAACTTTGTTATTTTTCAGTTAAGTACTTTTACTATAAATTTTATAGATTTTATGATTTGCTAATTTTTAATTGATGATTATAAGCTGTAAATTTTTACTTTTATTAATATAATCATTAATTTTTAATCCTTTAATTTTGCATGCAGTAAATTACATTCATTCATTCTTCTTTTCCCCCACCTGAGTTAAAAGACATACATTTCACTTCAGTATTCTTTTCATTACACCAGTTTTGATGCACTATTCAGTATGAAGTATTTTGCAGGTTTCACTAAGATTTCTTCTTTGACACCCTCAAAAGCTAGGAGTATAATTTTTAATTTCCAAACATATAGTAATTTTCTAGTTAAATATTTTACTATTGATTTTCACCAAAATCACCTGGTTATCAGAGAACATAGTCCATACGACTTTAATTATTTGACCTCATCTGTGTTCCATTCTATTTTCCCAACGTACAAATGTACTTAAAATGCATTCAACATCTATTAAGTGTAAAAGTCTATGTATTTGAGAAAACTTTATTATTCTAATTATTTGGATGTCCTGTGTAATCATTGTTTTGTTTTGCCTACTTTATCTATAAATCTGAAAACACTGGGAGTTTAAAATTACCCAAGTGTTTGTGAGTTCACTTCCTGTGAGTGTATTAAATTTTGTTTACAGGTAATCTGGAACCATGTTATTAGAAACATGTACTTTTAGAATTGTTGATTTCATCATAACTTGTTCTTTTGTTATTATAAAATCACTTGTATTTTATAATGCTTATTGACTTAGAGTTCTTATGGTCTGATGCCCAAAAGGATTTTTTTTGTTTGTTTGTTTCTTTGTAATTTCAACAGATAATATATTTTATTAGGTAGTATTGCAAGACTGCCTCCAATTTCTTGGAATTCACAATCTATTGCAATCTCTAACCCTTGAGTTTGGACTATTCACTGCTAGATATAATACAGTAAAAGATAGGATATCATTTGTAATATTAGGTCATAAAAGAATGTGACTTTTGCCTTGCTCAAACTCTCTCTCTGGCTTTTCTCACATGTTCACTTTGATGAAACAAGCTGTTGCGTTGCAAGATTCCCTGTGGAGAGGCAAGAAACCATGAGTAGCCATTCAGAAACAGGCCACCAGTTCATCACTGAAGGAGCTGAAAAGCACCAATAACCACATGAGTAAGCTTGGAATAGGATCCTATCTCAATCACATCTTCAGATGAGATGGACTCTAGCCAAGTCAATATCTTAACTGAAGCCTTGTGGGAGACCCTGGAACAAAGGATCCAGTTAGACCATGCCTGGATCCCGGGTCCAAGGAAATGATTAGATAATAAGTGTGTGTGGTTTTAAGTCACTAAGATTTGGGAAAATTTTTACACAGCAATAAACGACTAATATACTTGTATGTAAGCTGTGCCTCTTTCCCTTTTTCTTTTCTTTTGAGACCATCTTTGCCTTTTTATTGAAGAATTTAGTACCTCTTGCTTTAATGTAACTACTTTTCTATTTGGGTTAATCACTTTATTTTGTCTTGTTTAGCTTAATGGAGAATTTTTACTATTCCAATTTTTGCCTCTTTAACAACTTGGGCATTTGGAAACTTTGTGAAGCTCCTTTGACTTATCAAAGTTTAATATTAATAAGTTCCTTTGCTCCCTCTTAGAAAAGGACCTTTAAATATAATAGGCATACCTACTTTAGAGTTTGTGTGTGTTTCCCATACCTGAGTCATTGTGTTTCTGTTGTCTCTTGTTTTCTCTCATGCATAAACTTTTATTATGGTCTGGCTGTTTATTTTTGTGTTCTGATCTGAATATTTAAAATTATTCCTAGAAATAATTTCAGGTAATAAATGTAATATTTCTTAACAAAATATTTTTTTATAGCTACAAGAGAAACATTCTACCATCATTTTATATTTTAAATCCAGGAGACATTCTGGAAATCCAGGACATGCAAACCTACTGGAGCCCACATAATAATTGATTAACTTCAGATTATATTTAATTTGTGGTTATAGCTATTCTGAATACCAGCTTAACATGTGGGTGGTCATCACACAGATACTGCACTTTTATTTCACCATCCTAAAATCTACATTTAGTTGATGTTTCTTCTTTATTAGCAAATTTCTTGAAGAAAAATAAAAGCATTTTAATGGAATTTATCTGTACAAAGTATCATCTTCTGTTAGATTTCAGCTATTTCTTACTAGGTCACTACTAGTTATTTGATTTTTTCAAAATTTTGTTATATTTAATACAACATTTTTGCTATGGCTGTCCTCTGTGAGATTTCCACAACTAAAAGTCTCTTAAGTCAATAATTTTTATTAAAAAATTTCCATGAAGATCTTTTGTTAGTTTTTTTTTCTTTTCTTTTTTTTAATTTTTTAAAATTTTTATTGCATTATAGGTTTTGGGGTACATGTGCAGAGTGTGCAAGATGGTTGCAAAGGTACACACTTGTCAGTGTGCTTTGCTGCCTTCCTCCCCTTCACCCACACTTGGCATTTATCCCCAGGCTATCCCTCCCCAGCCCCTCCCCACTGTCCCTCCCCCCTTCCCCCCAATAGACCCCAGTGTGTAGTAGACCCCCTCCCTGTGTCCATGTGTTCTCATTTTTCTCACCCACCTATGAGTGAGAATATGCGGTATTTGTTTTTCTGTTCTTGTGTCAGTTTGCTGAGAATGATGTTCTCCAGATTCATCCATGTCCTTACAAAGGACACAAACTCATCATTTTTTATTGCTGCATAATATTCCATGGTGTATCTGTGCCACATTTTTCCAGTCCAGTCTATCATCGATGGGCATTTGGGTTGGTTCCAGGTCTATATAGTCCTTTGGATATATACCCAGTAATGGGATTGCTGGGTCAAATGGAATTTCTATTTCTAGGTCCTTGAGGAATCGCCACACTGTCTTCCACAATGGTTGAACTAATTTACACTCCCACCAACAGTGTAAGAGTGTTCCTATTTCTCCACATCCTCTCCAGCATCTGCTGTCTCCAGATTTTTTAATGATCGCCATTCTAACTGGCGTGAGATGGTATCTCAATGTGGTTTTGATTTGCATCTCTCTAATGACCAATGATGATGAGCATTTTTTCATGTGTTTGTTGGCCTCATGTATGTCTTCTTTTGTAAAGTGTCTGTTCATATCCTTTGCCCACTTTTGAATGGGCTTGTTTGTTTTTTTCCTGTAAATCTGTTTGAGTTCTTTGTAAATTCTGGATATCAGCCCTTTGTCAGATGCGTAAACTGCAAAGATTTTTTCCCATTCTGATGGTTGCTGATTCACTCTAGTGACTGTTTCTTTTGCTGTGCAGAAGCTGTGGAGTTTGATTAGGTCCCATTTGTCTATTTTGGCTTTTGTTGCCAATGCTTTTGGTGTTTTGTTCATGAAGTCCTTGCCTACTCCTATGTCCTGAATGGTTTTGCCTAGATTTTCTTCTAGGGTTTTTATGGTGTCAGGTCTTATGTTTAAGTCTTTAATCCATCTGGAGTTAATTTTAGTGTAAGGTGTCAGGAAGGAGTCCAGTTTCTGCTTTCTGCATATGGCTAGCCAGTTTTCCCAACACCATTTATTAAACAGGGAATCCTTTCCCCATTGCTTGTTTTTGTCTGGTTTATCAAAGATTATATGGTTGTAGATATGTTGTGTTGCCTCCGATGCCTCTGTTCTGTTCCATTTGTATATCTCTGTTTTGGTACCAGTACCATCAGGCAATAAAAAGAAATAAAGGGTATTCAAATAGGAAAGGTGGAAGCCAAATTGTCTCTATTTGCAGACAACATGATAGTATACCTAGAAGACCGCATCACCTCAGCCCAAAAGCTCCTGAAACTGATAAGCAACTTCAGTAAAGTCTCAGGATATAAAATCAATGTGCAAAAATCACAAGCATTCCTATACACCAATAACAGACTAAAAGAGAACCAAATCAAGAACGAACTGCCATTCACAATTGCTACAAAGAAAATAAAATACCTAGGAATACAACTCACAAGGAACGTAAGGGACCTCTTCAAGGAAAACTACAAACCACTGCTCAACGAAATAAGAGAGGACACAAACAGATGGAGAAACATTCCATGTTCGTGGTTAGGAAGAATCAATATCGTGAAAATGGCTATACTGCCCAAAGTAATTTACACAATCAACGCTATCCCCATCAAACTACCATTGAATTTCTTCACAGAACTGGAAAAAACCACCATGAACTTCATATGGAACCAAAAGAGAGCCCGCATAGCCAAGTCAATTCTAAGCAAAAAGAACACAGCGGGAGGCATCACACTACCAGACTTCAAACTATACTACAAGGCTACAGTTTTTTTTTTTTTTTTTTTTTTTTGAGACTGAGTCTCACTCTTGTCACCCAGGTTAGAGTGCAGTGGCATGATCTCAGCTCACTGCAACCTCTGCCTTCCAGGTTCAAGCAATTCTCCTGCCTCAGCCTCCTGAGAAGCTGGGATTACAGGTGCTCACCACCACACCCAGCTAATGTTTGTACTTTTAGCAGAGACAGAGTTTTACCATGTTGGACAGGCTGATCTTGAACTCCTGACCTGAGGTGAAATGCCTGCCTTGGCCTCCCAAAGTGCTGGGACTACAGGTGTGAGCCACTGCGCCTGGCCAGATGTATTTTTATGAACTTTATAGTTATGTCACTGTTATGAGTACTGTATTTTTTACATCTAATTATTTGCCTTTGCTGGTATAAAAACTCCCTTTTTATATATTACTCATATATATAGCAACTTTCCTAAACTATCACTAATTCTTGTATCATGTTTATAGATTTTTGTGAATTTTGTATGAAGACTTTATTATTTGCAAATAAGAATTTTGTTACTATCTTATTGAATCTTATATTTCCTATTTCTTTTTGTTGTTGTTACTGTTATGCATTTTCTAGTGCTTAAAGAAAATGTTGAAGAATAAGGAAATATTGATGATTGTATTAGTTCATTTTCACACTGCTGATAAAGACATATCCAAGACTGGGCAATTTACAAAAGAAAGAGGTTTAGTTGGACTTACAGTTCCATGTGACTGGGGAAGCCTCATATTCATAGCAGAAGGCAAGGAGGAGCAAGTCACATCTTACATGGATGGCAGCAGGAAAAGAGAGAGAGCTTTTGCAGGAAAACTCCTGTTTTTAAAACTATCAGATCTCATGAGACTTATTTACTATAACAAGAACAGCATGGAAAATACTTGCCCCCATAATTCGATTACCTTCCACAAGGTTCCTTCCACAACATGTGGAAATTTAAGATGAGATTTGGGTATGGGGGAGAGCCAAACCATACCATTCTGCCCAGCCCCTCCCAAATTTCATGTCCTTACATTCCAAAACCAATCATGTCTTCCCAACTGTCCCCCAAAATATTAACTCATTTGAGCATTAACTCAAAAGTTCACATTCCAAAGTCCCATCTGAGACAAGGCAACTCCCTTCCACCTATGAGCCTGTAAAATCAAAAGCAAGTTAGTTACTTCCTAGATACAATGCAGGTACAGGAATTGGGTAAATACAGCCATTCTAAAAGGGAGAAATTGACTAAAACAAAGATTCTACGTGCCCCTTGCAAGTCTGAAATCCAGTGGGGAGGTCAAATCTTAAAGCTCCAAAATGATCTCCTTTGACTCAATATCTCACACCCAGGTCATGCTGCTACAAGGCGTGGGTTCTTATGTCATGGACAGATCTTCCCCTGTGGCTTTGCAGGGCACAGTCTCCCTCACAGCTGCTTTCACAGCCTTGTATTGTCTGTGGCTTTTCCAGGCCTATGGTGCAAGCTGTCATTGGATCTACGATTCTAGCATCTGGAGGACAGTGGTCCTCCTTTCACAGCTCCAGTAGGCAGTGCCCCAGTAAAGACTCTGTGTGAGGGCTCTGACCCCACATTTCCCGTCTGCACTGCCCTAGCAGAGGTTCTTCATGAGGTCCCCACCCCTGCAGAAAAATTCTGCCTGGGCATCCATAAATTTCCATCCATCCTCTGAAATCTAGGCAGAGGTTCAAATACCTCAGTTATTGACTTCTGTATAGCCACAGGCTTAATACAATGTGGAAGCTGCCAAGTGTGGGGTTTCCACCCTCTGAAACCACAGCCCAAGCTGTACCATGTTCCCTTTTAGCCATGGCTGAAGTGGCTCAAACACACAGAACCAAGTCCCTAAGTTGTACACAGCAGGGGGCACTGGACCTCACCCCAAAATAATTTTTTACCTCCTAGATCTTTAGACCTGTGATAAAAGGGGCTGCCATAAAGGCCTCTGACATGCTTTGGAGATATTTTCTCCATTATCCTGGGGATTAACATTTGGCACCATGTTACTGATGCAAATTTCTGCAGCTGGCTTGAATTTCTCTTCAGAAAATGGGGCTTTCTTTTCTATTGTATTGTCAGCCTGCAAATTTTCCAAATTTTCATGCTCTGCCTCCCTTATCAAACTGAATGCCTTTAACAGCATCCAAGTCACATCTTGAATGCTTTGTTGCTTAGAAATTACTTCTGTCAGATATTCTTAGTCATATCCTTCAAGTTCAAAGTTCCATAAATCTCTAGGGCAGAAGAAAAACACCACCAGTCTCTTCACTGACACATTACAAGAGTCATCTTCGCTCCTGTACCCAAAAATTTCTTATTTCCATCTGAGAACACCTAAGCCTGTATTTCTTTCATTGTCCATATCATTATCACCATTTTGGCCATAGCCATTCAACCAGTCTCTCGTGTATGTTCCAAACTTTCCCACATTTTCCTGTCTTCCTCTGAGTCCTCCAAACTGTCCTAACCTCTGCCTGTTGCCCAGTTCCAAAGTTGCTTCAGCAGTTTCAGATATCTTTTCAGCAGTGTCCCACTCTACTGGTACTAATTTACTTTATTATCCATTTTCACAGTTCTGATAATGATATATGCAAGACTGGACAATTAACAAAAGAAAGAGATTTAATTGGACTTACAGTTCCATGAGGAAGTCTCACAATCATAGCAGAAGGCAAGGAGGAGTAAGTCACATCTTACATGGATGGCAGCAGGGAAAAAGAGAGAGCTTGTGAAGTGAAATTCCCAGTTTTAAAAGCATCAGATCTCATGACACTTGTTCACTATCACAAGAACAGCACAGGAACGACCTGCCCCATGATTCAATTACCTCCCACCAGGTTCCTCCCACAACATGTGGGAATTCAAGATGAGATTTGGGTGGGGACACAGCCAAACCATATCAATGATAATGAGAAACCTTATCTTTTTCTAAGGTAAGTGCAATGTATTTTATAATTCACCATTAAGCATGTTGATTTTTGATAGATGACTTTTCTGGTAAAGAAACTTATATTGTATTTCTAATTTCTTAAGAATTTAAAAAAATTAACAAAGCTTACTGATTTTCTTCAATTTCCCACATCTATTAAAATGATTATTTCATTTAAATCATTCATGTGTCATATCATGCTAATGGAAATTTTGATATTGAGCCAGCAGCACATTACTTGAATACTCCCTATTTTACCCTTCTTGTGCATTATCAGATTGGGCATCATAAAATTTTATTTAGAATTTTTACACCACTTTTCATAGATGAAATTGGCTACTTTCTTTTCTCACAGAAACAATAAAAAAGTAATGTAATCCAATCACCGGCAGGGTTAGGAAATGTATTCTCCCCTATTTCTTGTCAAGTTAAAAATACTGACTGAAAGCAGGCTCTGTTAAAAAAGTAATAGCATGCCAGAGTCTAAACGCCAGGCCAGTCATCGTTAGGGAACATTATGTATCATCACAGCTTCAAAGGTAAGATAAAACAAGAGCCCTTTCAAATTAGCAGCACCATCCTTCGAAAAAAACCGAGGTGCTGCTAGTTTGAAAGGACTCTTGTTTTACCTTCCCTTTATATAATTATTACATTTTATATATGTGACAGTTTAAATATTTTATATATGTAATAATTATTACTTTACACATATATAATATATATGAATATATATATGAAATTATATATAGGGTTTATATTACACATATAACTTACTCTGAAAATACTGACACATTTATAATGATAAAATCTTCTGATTCAGAAATATGGTATAAATTTCTGTTTGTCATAGGCTTGTATTTTTCTGTCCCTCAGCAGTATTTTCAAATGTTCTTATTGTAAGTCACATATATCTTGTTTATTCCTAAATATTTTGTTTTGTTGTTTGTGTTAATGCTTTTCTTCCCCTATGAATTTTTTGATATATGAAAGCTATATATTAATCATATTAATTTTATATGTCCCCGTTTACGAACTGTAATTTTTTACTGTTTGCAGGGTTTCTTTTTTCTTTTCTTTTCTTTTTTTTTTTTTTTGACACAGAGTCTCACTCTGTCGCCCAGGCTGGAGGGCAGTGGTGCGATCTCAGCTCACTGCAACCTCTGCCTCCCAGGTTTAACCAATTCTCCTGTCTCAGCCTCCTGAGTAGCTGGGACTATAGGCATGCGCCACCACTCCAGGCTAATTTTTTTTTTTTTTTGTAGAGATGGGGCTTCATCATATTGTTCAGGTTGCTCTGGAACTCCTGACCTTGTGATCTGCCTGCCCTATCCTCCCAAAGTGATGAGATTACAGGTGTGAGCCACCATGCCCAGGCTGCTTGTATTACTTCTTATACAAGAATATAATCATACTGGCCACAAAAGGACAGTATTTCTGCCTACTTTTTAGTTAACATGCCTTTAGTTTCTTTCTCTTATCTAGTTTTGTTCACCAGAATGTCAGAAATGATGATGGGGAGATACCAAGTGAGCTGCTGTGGATGCAAAGTAAATCAGACCCTATGTCCCTGTCCTCACTGAGTTAAATGCAAGATTCAAGCTTAATGAGAAGAAAGCTGACTGGGTGCTAACACACTCTTTCTACAGCGTGTTTCTAGAGTAGCTACAGCTACTCTTTTTGACAGTACCTATCAGTACCCTGTCACTTTTTTCACGGTTATTTGAATTTTGGCTTTTTTCTTCCATAAAAGCATAACTCTATTGTGGAAACAATTCTGTCCTTGAGATCATCATCACTTTATCTGCAGGCCTAGAATGTGTAGGCATTCACTACATATTTGGTGAAATGAAAGCCGGGTAGGCGATGCACAGCCACAGGCCACATCCAGCCAGGTGCCTATTTATGTGAAGGATGCCCATAGCAACACTGCCATTCCCGTTGGTGTGCGTGTTTTCTGGGGCTGGCTTTGCATTATGTCCAGCAAAGATGAGTGATTACAACAGAAACCGTAAAGCTCACAAAGATGAAACTATTCACTGTCTCACTCCTACCAGTGACGGAAAATGTCTGGCAGCCTTGGAACTGAAAGATGAATGAAAGTCTCAAATGAAGATGTTTCTTCATAGCAGGCCATTGGAATCAAACGTAGCTTTAATTCTGGCATTCTTAGTTTCGTAGCTCCTGTTCTAACGGAAGGTGAGAGAACCTGTGTTTGTTCCACCAGAGGGTGAAGCGGATTAATCTGCCTGCTCCGTGTCGGGGCAGTCTGCTTCTTCCAGGGACAGTATGATCTCCTGCACCCGGGGAATAGCAAGGTGGTGGCCAAGGATGGTGCAAGGCAGGACTGGCACATCACAGTGGCAGGGGCCCTGACACCCCAACATCCAGAAGCAGCATTGGTCTAGCTTTGGTTTCGCAGGGCAGCCTGGCCCAGGCCCTGTCTCCCTGCCAGCTCCACCCAGTGTCCCTCCCCAGGTCCCCACGGATGTGTGCGCCGTCAGCACCCCCAGCAGATCCAGTAAATATCACCCTAGGTTGCTCCCCATGACCAAATTAGTCCTGACTGTGTGAGCTGCTCTCTGGCAGCCATCACCTGCCAAGCGAGGCTGCACTGTCCAGGGTGTGTGTTTACCCTGAGAAAGCAGAGCCTAGAGCTTCTGAGGAACCGCAGACCCTCAGGCAGAAGCCAGGAGAGGACCACCAAGCACGGTGAGGTCGGCCGCACTACCATATAAGGCCCCTCTCCTGCAAGGAGCTGGGACTCAGGGGACTCGCCTGGCACGGGGCACGCAGCGCCCCTGTCCCCTGCCCATGGCACCCAGCGACCTGTCCCATCTGTGGGCAGCAACTCCCAGACCATCCCCCAGCCAAGTGTCCAGACCGAGGACTCGAGCTCTTCCGCTGGCCCCTTGCCCCGGGCCCTGGCTTTCCCTGCGCTCACCTGGGAGTTCATCTGCTCTCACTGACTGGGCTTTCAACCAGTAATGTGGGCACCAGATCACACCACACACGCAACACACCACACACACACACACCACACACACCGTACACATCACACAGACACGCTCACCACACACACACAACCATATGCATCACACAGAGACAGGCTCTCCACGCACACATGCACACACCGTACACAGCACATAGAGACACGCTCACCACACACGCCACACACACACCATACACACCACACAGAGACATGCTCACCACACACCACACACACCATACACATAACAGAGACACACACACCATACACACACATGCACACACCATACACACAACACAGAGACACTCACCACACACTACACACACACATATACCATACACACCACAGAGACATGCTAACCACACACACCACACACACACTGTACACACCACACAGAGACACACTACACATACACCGTACACACCCAGAGACACACTTACCACACACAACACACACACACTGTACACACCAGAGACATGCTCACCACACACACACAATACACACCACACACATAACAGAGACACGCTCACCATACACATGCACACACCATACACACCACACAGAAACACACATACTACACACACCCCACATGACAATGCACACACAATACCACACACATGATACACTATACACACCACACAGACACATGCACCACACACATATCACACCACACTACACACACACAACACATGCACACCCCACAACACACCACACACACACACAAAATACACGTCACACTAAAATATGCTCACCACACACACCACCAACAGACACACACACAACCATACACATCACACAGAGACAGGCTCACCACGCACACACCATACCACAACACACACACAAAGACATCCACGTCACACACACACACCATACACACCACACTCACAGATGAACCACAACACACACAAGCACACATCACTCATACAGACACCCACACAACACACATCACACACCATATTACACAAACATGTGCACCACATATGCACAACACACCACAACATACCAAATCATTCACACACACCACAAAACACAATGCACACAACACAATACACAAACCACACACCACAACACACACACAATACACACAAATACCCACACTGCACACACAGATGCCTTACACACCACAGAGATATGCTCACCACGCACATTGCACACACCAAACATGGCACAACACACACCATACACACCACACATACAGACCCACATCACACACCTGCACACACATACATACCACACCACAACACACAAACACTCCATACATACCACACACACACATCACACACACTACACACCACAACAAAAACACAAATACCCTCACCACACACACACACCAGACACATCACAACATACACACACCCCACAATACACCACACCACACACACATAATACACACTACACACACCACACACAAACACCCACACCACAAACATACTTTACACACCACATGCACAGACACCACACACACTATACACACAAAACACACCACACCACACACCACACCACATGCCAACAACCACATCACACACCTACACACACACACTCTAAACACCACAACACAACACACACACACCTATGCCACACACTATACACACCACACACACAACACACACAAACATGCTCATATGCTCACCACATGCACAATACACATACACATTACACAAACATCCATACCACACACATACTTCACACATCACATTACACAAACACATGCACCACATACACACAATACACCACAACATTATACAGACAACACAAACCACATACCACAACCAGACTATTCACACAACACAAACCACATAACACAATGCACACAACACACCACACAAACCACACGCCACAACACAACACACACATACACCATATTCCACAACACACACACACCACACACATGCACCACACACCACACAAACTTGTATACCACACATGCCATACACCAAACCACACAAACATGCACATGATACACACACCCTACACACCAACAAATGACACACACCACACCAAATACACACAACGCATACCCACAACACTCACAACACATATCCAACACACACACACACACACCATGCACTAAAACATACAGACAAGCACACATACTGGACAGACCACATGCCACAGCACACATACAACACACACTACAACACAAACACACCATACGCCACACACTACACAAACTTGCACACCACACACCACACAACACAGCACATACACACATCACAACACACACGCAAACATGCACACTACACATGTGGCACATACACGCCATAACACACAACACACACATATACCAAACACCACAATATACAAATATGCATACCATACAGGTTACACATACATACATACCACACACCACAAAACACAGATAGGTATATCATATACACCACACAAACACCACACACATGCACCATATACCACAACAGAGAAACACACAATGCACACCACAAACATACCACATCACACACATCTCATACAGTGCACACACTGTACACTACAACACACAAACACATACACCATACACATACATCAGACAACACCATATAAAAACATGCACATCACACACACCACAACACACACTATACATACATCACAAACTACATCACACCCACACTGCGCACAGCACACAGATACACAGACCACACATCCACATTGCACACAGATACACGACACCACACACATGCACACCACATACAATAAACACCACAACACACACCAAATACACACAAACACCACATACATAAGTACAAACACACACACAACAGAGGGATGAGTGTGCATGCTGGAAGGCCTCCGGTAACGCCCAGAGGGAACTCCATGCACAGCCTCCAGGGCAGATGCTGCGGCCTGCAATGAGGCCCTCCCTGCAGATCAGGTGACTGGGGTTGCTGATGACCTGTTATCACTTTGTGAGTATTTAAATGATTTTATAATTTATAGGACATTCTTCAGAAATCATTCCATTTAAGTACATTTGTTTATTTGTTATACAAATTAAGATGGGCTTGGTGCAGAAATCCTCCTCATCCAATAGCCTCAAAGGCCCAAACCCAGTTCCTAAGCAGCCCTATGCCCACAGGTCCCCTGGGAGCTGCTCAGTGGAGCCCCTAGACATGTGGCCCACCACCCTTTCTCCTTCTCCAGTCACGTGGAAGGCATCGCCCCAGACACGAAATCTTCTGCCTGTGCCTCTGCAGCAGGAAGAACGAGGGCTTGGTCCCACTCTTGACACCATGGGGCCTGGCAGGTAGGTCCTTGCCTGACTCTGCCTGAAGAAACGGACAGTACAGAAAGAAGAAAGAACCTTTCAGGCATCAAGTCCATCTCACAGGCACAGTCCACTGTGGGTGCCCAAGGCCTCATACATTACAGCTGCTAAATGGGAGGTGGAGGAAGATGCATTTCTGCCTTCTGGTTGGGAGGTGGGGTGGGGGAAAACAGAAAACAAAAAGAGAGAGAAATGCTCATAGACACCCACAGCATAGTGTTGAGGTATGCAGGGGTACATCATCCATCCACTTTGTGGGCCCATGTGTGGGAGCAGACAGCAGGCAGGGGCACAGATGGGTGCATGGTTCCTATCACTCATGCTACATAGGCCTGGAGGAGCAGGGCTGGTGTCTACAGACAGGAAAACTGCTGAGCCCCACACCAGAAAATATGCCCACATTGCATTTCAGTCAAGTGGTGTTCAAGGCAGCAAAAATGGTCTGAGCTCATTCTAAGGACACAGAGCCAGCCCCTTCTATTGGCTAGGAATATTTATTTTGAAACAATGAGCTCATTTAAAAGGGATCATTTAAGAGATTTTTCAGGGCCACATTCACATGTCATGACCTGTCTAAAATTATTTCTTCTGCATTTTTGCATCACCATGTATATAAAATTTGCTGTGAGTTCTGGATGCAATGCATTGTTCAGCCATGTGCCTTGGAGACAGCAGGTATTTGTTCAATGTTTTTATGAAATGGAAGGATGGATAACTGAATGAATGAAGAAATGACTGAATGACTGCTTTGCAGAAGGGAACCCAAGGGGGAAGATGGAGCTTTGATCAGCTTGCATATTACTATTTTAATTAGCTTTTGTATTAGTCCATTCTCACACTGCCATAAAGAACTACCTGAAACTGGGTACTTTATAAAGGAAAGAGGTTTAATTGACTCACAGTTTTGCTTGGCTGAGGAAGCTCAGGAAACTTACAATCATGGCAGAAGGGAAGTGGGCACCTTCTTCACAAGGCGGCAGGAGAAAGTGTAAAGGAAGGGGGAAGAGCCCCTTATTAAAACCATCAGCTATTGTGAGAACTCATTCGCTCTCAGGAGAACAGCATGGGAGAAAATGCCCTCATGATCCAATTACCTCCCTCCCTCAACTTGTGGGGATTAGAACTCGAGATGAGATTTTGGTGGGGTCACAGAGCCAAACCATATCAGCTCATGAAGAGAGCTGTGTAACACAACAAAGTATACTGTGCAAGAAACATCAAATTCTCAAATTAGTTTCCTAAAGATCAAACTATCAATGGTGACAGTGCTCAAGGCCAAAGCTAACATACTTGCGCAGAAACAGATAAAAAGTTAACTTTGCGATGCCTGCCGTGGTATAGTTTCACATCTGTCAATTGTTTTTGTTTGCTCAAAGTTGAAGAAATGGACCAAAGGCCAATTGTGAAGTTGTGAAGAAGAAAATTCACTAGATGACAAAAAGTAAAAATTTCAGATTATGTAATGCTTTCCCCTAAATATTGGTAACTTTGCAGCTGCCAACAGGCAGGAAGGCATGTGGACATTTTTGCATTTAGAAAGTATTTGAATTTTAACTTGCAAAAGAAAATAAAATTACATCAGTTGAATTTTCAAGACAATTTTTAACTTAAAAAAAAAAAAAAAAAACAAAACCCAAACACACAAGCCACGGAAAAGGCTGTGAAAAGCTGTGATTACTGCTCCAAGGACCTGGGCCTTTTCTTCTCAGAGCTGTAGTGAAAACGAAAATGAAAACCTTGAAAAGCAGGGGAAAACCCATATTCCTTTAAGATCCTGGCAGAGGGTGCAACCATTATTCTAGACCTCCCAGCAGCCTTTTCATTTGTAACTAGGAACAGATGGATGGACTCCTGCGGGACCTCACTTTCCTCATCCAGGTCACCCCATGGTAGATTCATAGCAGGCCCACAGGTCACCACTTCTAATCATCCTCAAATGGGAAGCTGAAGCTCTCAGGTCAGGAAAACTGTACCACCTCAAATCGTTAACGAGTGATAGGACCAGGATCCCAGTCCACCCTTCCCTTTCCCAAACCTCGTGCTGTGTCCCAGTCCCAACTGGCTGAGGGTTAGCAGGCCAAGCCCTCCATCAGGCTCCACCCCTCCACAGTCTCCACATGGCAGTAATTCCTGTGAGCTGGTCCAAAGTTCACTTTGTCTTATAATCTATATTGACATTAACTAAGAAAAGTTAAAACATGTAGAGAAAATAATAAAATTATCAACTCAATTGCAACAGTCACCACACTCAAAAACCACAAGTTAGCAACCTTACTGTGCAGATCATTCTGCTAGATTGCTTTCGTCTCTCCCCATCCTATGGATGATGAAGGGAAGGTGCAAAGAATGATGAAATGAGGCTCAACATTTCCAAATCTAGGCTTTCTCTAACCTAACCTTTGGGTTCCCCTTCATGCAGCTTTTAGAAATATATTTGTTAGATGTGATTTTGCCATATCCTAGTTTTTCTTTGTTGTCTAAAGCGTTTTGAAATTCTAAACTGTCCCTTGATGTCAGCACTCAGGGAACTGGCGAGGGGACATGAGATTTGGACAGAGAGAGGATGATGTGGCCGGGTGCTGGCCTTCAATGACAAGGGCTGATGGACATAAATACAAAGACTAGAAAACTGAAGAGGCTACGTGATGAAGATTGGTGAAGCCAGCTCATAGAAAAGCAAGCTAGATAAGAACAGTGCAGTACACCCCAGAGCAATTAGCGCTCATGAACAGCCTTCTGGGGCAGGTCAGTTGATTTTAATGGGCTTGGAACAAGAAGGGGCCTCAGGCATGCTATTTTGCAGACAGAAAAACAGAGCATCAGAAAAGGAAAGTGACTTGCCCAAGGTCACAGCCAGTTAAGTCAGCAATGGGACAAAAGCTCTGGCCTCTGGGTGCTTTCTCAGGATAGTTTTTATCTGCTCCTAATTTCACAAAACAGCCTGGAATGTGCTGAGAGGCTGCCAGGCAGGTGACCAGCATCCATGCAGTGCGTGCTCCCACTGACGTCACACGTGGAGAGGAGGAGAGCAAAGCCGATGGTGCCCCGGTGATTTCCAGCCCTGGGCCTGTCCCCATTCACACCTCGAGATTCCCGGCATGTGTGGCTTGGCCATGCTGTCCTCAGCTTACAGTAACAACTTCTTTTGCCTGTTACCCACACTGACATGAGCCCCCACTTAGAGAGGGCTTTTCGATTACTTCAAATTTTATTAGGTGCTTTAAAAATAAATTAATGACATTTATGTAAGAGAATAGAATACTGAAATTTACCAAGGGTGGTGGTCTTGCCCAGGGTCATCTAACTGGAACTGACACAGCCAGGATGTGAGCCTAAACCTTTAGACCCCAAGGCCCTTGTTCTGGGGTCTACTTAGGAGATGACGGCCATGACTTCTCATTTCCTACGAGTTTCAAAAGATGAGGAGATCCCACATCATAGTGATTCTCTCCATAAATTTTATTCTCCATAGAATTTTATGGTTGAAAGCATGACCCATCTAAAATTCAATTTTAATTATTTATTTAATAGAAATATAAATACAGTACTTCATAACTGCTATAGCAGATATTTAATAAACGACGATGTAATATGTGCCATTCAAAGCACTTTACATACGTTGAAGCTTTTTATCTTCTTAAAAACTGTATAAAGTAGGAACTATCATTTTTCCATTTTACTGATGACAGTACTGAGGCTCAGAGACATCCAATAAGTTATCTAGAATTACACAGCTAATAGGCAGAAGAACCAGTATTCAAATCCAGTATTCAAGCCTGGCTCTATGCTGTTGGCTTTTAACCACTAAGCCACACTCCCATCTGTACTTCTGCAGAAATCGTAATAGAATGGAGTATGCATATCTTTGCCTTCTCAAATTGAGAATAGTAAACCTAGTTGAGGCTTCTCCTTATAATTCAAGGTCACCTATATGAATTTGGAACATTACATTCACTACAGCATGTCCAGTAGTACCCTCGAACATTTTAGATTGCAAGAATAAATTTCCCCCAAGACTGGCCCCAGATTGCTGTTCTCGTGAGTTCTTTCCAATTTTTATAGCTCTTCTATCTATTTCTTCCGCTATCTTCCCTCAGCTCCTATGACTAACAATATATGTTATTCATGACCTTGTTTTATAAGTAATTATCTGGCTATGTGTCTCTGCAAGATTCTCTCACCCTTTAACACAGCAAAACACATCAGCTTTGTGACAGCAATACCTTTCTCAATTTTTTTTTATAGATCCAGTGGCATGTTCCAGCTTGACATAGCTCTATAATCATACAATATTGTTTTAGATTCTGCTCAAATGGACTTCTTGATTCTGAACCTTGGGAAGGAAGACTGTCAGCAGCATCGGAAGGGAGGCTCTCTGGAGCTTTTCTGTGGAGGAAGTCGCCACACACACAAGCACTGCATTGTCAAGCTCTCTACAACAGAGTCATCTTGTGACCATGGAATGTCCCTCCCTGCCAGACTCTCAGGATGGCAGTGGCTGAAACTTTCACACAGGGAGGACTGGAGAATCCTGCAGAGGAAAGCAGGAGGAGCCACTGTTTGATGCAGGCTTTTGACACTTCAAGTTGGGCAACGTTTTTGGTTTCAGCAAAGTTGCTAAAAACCACAATTCCCAAGGTCGGCCTGAACTTTGACTCAGAGCCTAAATTGCTAAGAAAGGCGGAGCTGCCCGCAGGTTTCACTTGGCAGCAGCTTGATTCTTCCCTGTGGGCGGCTATGCTGTCCTTTTCCCTGCAGAGTTCCTGGCCCTGGGTCCCCGCTCAGCAGGTGCTTCTCTCTTACACGCCGGGTCACATCACAGCAGTGGCTCTCAAGGCAGGACACCCTGGCCAGCTACAGCAGCAGCACCTAGAATCTGTTAGAAATGCAAATTCCCTACTGAATCAGAAACTCTGGGCCTGGGGCCCAGCAAGCTGTGTTTTAACAAGTGCCAAAGGTGATCCAAAGCACCTGCGAGTTTGAGAACCACGACAGAAATTCGTGGAAAAAAAGGAAATTCAGACAAATGAGAAGAATAAAATGAATTTAGAAATAAAGAGAAGATGCAATCCCAGTGAGCCACCCCTGTCATCAGAGGGGTGCATCAGGTGGCCCCATAAGAGCTTCACAGGGTATGTGCTTGTTAACCAGCTTGACCACTTTGCATGAGCCCAGATAGGTCCACAGAAGTGGCTGTGCAGACTCTATATTGAGAGAAATTTTGAGGCTGCACCTCAGAAGAAAGTCACACAGAGACGAATAAGGCTGTGTGGGCCAGGAGGGGCAGGGGACAACCTGCCAATTTGTCCCTAAGGGCAAGAAACTGGAGTTAGAGAGTTAGACAAAGACCTTGGATAGAGCCCTATAGTGTTTTTGTTTTGTTTTGTTTTGTTTTGTTTTTACTGAGCAGGTCTCACCATGGTAACGCCTGGTAATAAAATTCCAAAATCACTTGTTTAGAAAAGGATATGACAATTCTCTGAGCCCAGTTCCCCACCCAAGGTCTCCATTACACTTCCACTAAGAAGCCCCTAGCAATGGAAGGTCAGCTGTCTCCAAGTCGTGCATTCTAGCTTTGGAGAAATGTGGACATCCTGGCCCTCCCTATGGGGAACTCAACAGGGGTGATCTGACATTAGGACACTTTTTAAAATTTTTTTTAAATTTTACTTTTTTTTTTTATGTTTGGAGATGGAGTCTTACTCTGTTGCCCAGGCTAGAGTGCAGTGGCACAATCTTGGTTCACTGCAACCTCCTCCCGCTCCCTGGTTCAAGCAATTCTCCTGCCTCAGCCTCCTGAGTAGCTGGTACTAAAGGCACACATCGCATGCTTGGCTAATTTTTTGTATTTTAGTAGTGATGAGGTTTCCAGGCTGGCCTCCCACTCCTGAGCACAGGCAATCTGTCCATCTCGACCTCCCAAAGTGCTAGGATTACAGGCTTGAACCACTGTGCCCCTCCAGGACACTCTTATGTACATATGCACACAGTAGTTCTCAAGAATATGTCTTTCTTTATGATATTCTTTCCTCTAGGGTTCTGGGCTTGCCTTCATTTCTCTATTCTATGAGTACTTTTTCTCATGGGGCTGCACCGGGTGCTGAAGAGACATTGTTCAGGTGAGCAAAACAATTAGGGGCCTTCCTTCTGGAAATTTCATCTAATGGGAGCGTCAGATATTAAACAACCAGAAAAATAAATATTAAATTTTCAGTGTGACAAGTATATAAAAGAAAAAGTCCAGAAGAAATCTCATCAAGTTCCTTTACATGAAAAGACAACACCTGAATTGTTCTTTTCTGTCTTGCACTGAGTCTTTGACCCTTTGTTAGTTGATCCATGTCATTTTAGCCAGCTCTTACCTCCACACTTCTTCTTCCTCCGTAGGAAAATTCTACTGCCGCAAAATGTACTACAAAAAGTACAAGGATATATACTATGCAATCCTACCTTTATGAAATTTACAGTCTAGTATAAGAGATGCAATTGGAATACTTGCAAGGAAGCTGTGAGCCATTCCTGCAGCACCTGTTGAAGCGTGGAAGGGAGAGTTGAGAAGAAAGCATTAACAGAAACTCAGGAAAAGCATCAGTGGGAAGGTGAGATGTGAGCTGAGTCTTTTAGGATGAGCAAAATGTGAAAGGTAAGCAAAACAGAGCAGCTTCTGCTGTGTGTGGTGGGGTGGGGTGGGGTGAGAGGGTGAAGGAGGAGAGAGTGAAGAGAGAGAGATTTCTATCTTAATAGTGGTGCTATAGTGAAAATGGCACCAACATTTTCACAAAGCAAGATCTGTTTTTTTTTTTTTTTTCAGGCCCTTCAACTAAGGGATTATTTTCTTCCTTGCATTTTATGATTTATAAATTTTCCTGCTTTCATAATCAGGAAAATTAAATATGATATAAAACTTAAAGTTAAAAAACGCATCCAAAGGCACTGACTTATGCCAGACAGGCAACTTTATTCTCCATGTGTCCAACACAGAACTCACAAGAGTCTTGGCTGGATGTCCTCTTTTCAGGAAAGAAGGTTCATTTTTAGAGAAAATTACCTACTGTGTAAGGATAGAAGTCTCCCTTTTATTCTGAATCGTTTCCTAAAAATGCTGTAACTACTGCATTTAGCTGTGGTGAACTTGGGTGTTCCAGAGGAATGGAAGATCCAGAAAGGATTCATCAAGCCCGGACCAGGCTCAACACAAAGATATTTCTAGGCTCAGTAAGGGTCTGTAACTGGATCAGGCTAATCTAAGCACATCCTCGTGCTTTCTGGCTGTTTCTGATTTATCCTTGACATTTTACACAGTATTCTTGTTTAATCTTTAAGGACACAGGAGATAAATACTTGATCACCTGCAAAAGGACGCAGAGGCTCAGAAAGATGAAGGCGGATGGTGGGAAGATGAAGGCGGATGGTGGGCATCGTGTGGCTATCTTGATCCAGGCCTGTCTCTGTCCTCCACTGCACCAATCCTACACTGTGGGGTGCTCGTCCCGGCCTTGCTCTCTGAGCACCTTGTCAATAGCAGGTGCGTTTATCTTAAAGCAGAAGAACAATCTGTCTCTAAGTACATCTTGGAGTGTGAGGGTCGAGATGGCTGATGCTGTTTGTGTGTCTATTGGTTTGGTCAGTGCCTGTTTGTAAAAGAGGCTGAGATTGTGTCAGTTTTATCTTTGTTAATTCCAAGATGTTTGTCTCTTGGTTGCATTTTCATCCATGGCTAAATATTTCGCAGGGGTTTTAAAGTCATAATAATTGATATCTTTTCAAATGTGATTTCTCCTGTTTTTGACTGAATCTCTGCCTTCTTGAAAGCCCATTTTGGGGGTGAAAAACCTCCTTCATTTCGCCTCTGGCTATTGGGCACTCTCATCTTCCTTCCTGATGACCGGTCATGCATGAGAAGCAGAGAGTGCTGAATGTGAACCCGAGCTGTGTCCGCTGCTTGATTCTGACCCAATGGGGGATGCCTGTGCACCAGAGGGCGAGGATACCTGAAGGTGTTTTCACAGGGGCTTTGGGGACTGCTTAGAAAGAGCTAAGCTGGAAAAGAGCACAAACAAGAGTCTCTCAGGCTGTTTAGGAGGAAAGTGATGGAAGTAGCTGTTGTTTAACTCACCCCAGACCTCACCTCCATTGTGCATTGATGCGGTGCTCACAAATGGTGAGTGGTGACCCCAACCGGAGCCAGGGGCCAGGCAGCATACTGCCTGGTGGGAGGATGCAGGGGGCTTTGCAGGAGGCTTTAACTTCCCCAACTTTGATACCATTTGTAGAGGAAGCTCCAAGAACCATGAAAACTAGACAGCTACAGAGCTTTGGGTAGCATGTGCTGCTGGGCACAGCAAATATAAATGGTCTCAAAGAAAAGCAGAATGGACGACGAATGCCATCCCTTAAAGAGAGGTCTTTGCTGCAGCCTCTCCATTCGCCCCTGGATTAATGCATGATAGTTTCCTCTCCTTGGTTCTTGAGGCAGTGCAGTGAGGCGAGCAGGACATGACCACTGGGGAGTGGAGGACAATCAGATAAACTCAGCCAGGCCAAAGAGTGAGTGACTGAAGTTCTCTGGAAGGATAGACCTCAGTCCTGGGGTTAAGGGAAGCCGTTAAGGGTCCGTTTGGCTTAAGGCAGAGAAAGTATGTCAGTCTGTGAGGGCAGCCATACCAAAGTCCCTCAGACTTGGTGGCCTAAACAGTAGAAAATTAATTTCTTGAAGTTCTGGAAGCTCAAGTCAAGATTAAGCAGTCAGCAGGGCTGGTTTCTCTGGAGGCCTCTTCTTGGCTCGCAGACTCCATCTTCCGGCTCTGTCCTCACGTGGTCTCTCTGTACACAACCACCCTCTCCCCTGATGCCTTTTTCTCCTTACAAGGACATGGGTCATATTGGATTAAGGCTATCAGTGTGACCTCATTTTACCTTAATTACTTCTATAAAAGCCCTACCTTTAAATATCATCACAGAGCTTCAACACACAATTCCATTCATGTGAAAATGGACTGTCAATGAAAAAATACCAGGCATTCAGAATAGAATTAGATAACAGAAGTGCTAGCAGAGCTTAGAACTGAGAGGGAGGGACCGGGCATGGTAGCTCACACCTGTCATCTTAGCATTTGGGGAGGCTGAGGAGGGTGGATCACCTGAAGTCAGGAGTTCGAGACCAGCCTGGCCAACATGGTAAAGCCCTATCTCTACTAACAATACAAAAATTATCCAGGTGTGGTGGCACACACCTGTAATCCCAGCTACTTGGGAGGCTGAGGCAGGAGAATTGCTTGAATCTGGGAGGTGGAGGTTGCAGTGAGCCGAGATTGTGCCATTGTACTCCAGCCTGGGTGACAAGAGCAAATCTCATTAAAAAAAAAAAAAGAAGAAGTGAGAAGGAAAGAGGAGAGGACTCCTGGTTCCCACATGGCCACTGCACCTCAATTTCTCCTCCGGGGCTACCCTGTGTGCCGGCATGTGCACCTTGTATGCCAGCAGCCACGGCAGCTAGATTGCAAATACTCTGATTTTAGTCAGCTGTGCCATGCTTTCCTAGAAATAGTTTAATCAGACAGCAAAAAGATATATATAGAACAACCAAAAATAAATATTAAAATTCAAATTGAAGTGAAAATAAAGGAAAACAATAAAGGTAAGGCTGTGGAGAAAATGATCATAGTGCAAAAGCATTCACACAGACGGCTTTTTCACAGTTACCAACCGTCTCCTCCAATGTTCTGTCCAAGCCCCTCATGACCAAAGCGATAGGACCTCATAACCAGCTGTAAGGCTTGCATTGTTTATGGGAACAACTGGGCGCTCCGCTGAGGGCTCACCATGTCTGTCCTCGCCTCCCCAGCACTTCTCACAGCCCCCGACATGGTAATACATGGTGGTCAATAGACAGACGTGGAAGAACATGAACCATGTGGAAGTGTGTGGTGAACTTTATGCATCCACTTGACTGGGCCGCTAGGTGCTCACATATTTGGTGAAACATTACTCTGCGTGTTTTGTTTTTGTTTTTGAGACGGGGTATTACTATGTTGATCAGACTGGTCTCTAACTCCTGACCTCAGGTGATCTGCCCACCTCAGGTGATCTGCCCACCTCAGCCTCCCAAAGTGCTGAGACTACAGGCGTGATCCCCCGTGCCTGGCCTATTCTGGGTGTTTGTGAGGGTGTTTTGAGTGAAATTGACATGTAAATTGGTGGACTGTGTAAAGCAGATGCCCTCCTTGGTGCAGGTGTGCCTCGTCCGTTCAGTCAAAGTTCTGAATACAACAAAAGGCTGGTGCTCCCCTGAGGAAGGAAGGATTCTCTTCGTGAACTAGGACATTAGCTTTGTCTATGGCTGCAGACTTTAATGGAAACATTGGTTCTTCAGGGGTCTCGAGCCCACCAACCTTCAGACTGGAACTCCAGCACAGGCTTTCCTGGGCCTCCAGCTTGCCTATTCACCTTCAGATCTCGGCGCTTGCCAGCCTCCTAATCATGTGAGCCAATTCCTTACAATCATTTACTCTCTAGATAGACAGGAATATAGATCCATCCTACTGGTTCTGTGTCTCTAAAGAAACCTGACATACAATAAGTTAATTGTCTCTTAGCTCTCAGGTGTGAGGGACATTTATCTCGCACATCTAAAAGAAGGTCCAAGGATGTAGTGGAATGTATGTGACTGTTACTGTCACAATAGATTAGCGGGTATTACTAAATAGTGTCTCACTGTTCAGTGTGCATATGAATCACCTAGGGCTATTGTAAAATGAAGACTTGAATTCGATAGGTCCAGGGTTGGCCTGGGAAGCCCCAGGTGTCCAACTCCTTAGCCCACAGCTTAAAAGAGAGCTCTTAGAGTCTTTCTCAACACCACCTATGGAGATAAGGACAAATTACTTGTGGAGATTCCCTCTATTCTCTCAGAGCTTATTGTGGGGGGTCACAGGCCCTGAAGCTCTGCTGCACCAGGCTCCATCCCTAACAGATGGTCTTTGTGATTTAAGGAGGCAGTCAATGTGACTGCCTCTAGTTTCCCTGGGACCCCCGATTCTTTATCTGGGGAAGATAAACAATGGGTCTAGACTAGCCCAGATATTCTGAGTGTAGTTCTTCATTCTTTTGCAAATCACACCAGTGGCAGCCCTTGGATCACCGCTCTCTAGTTTTCACAACTATAGATTTGAGGCTTCCCAGGGGCCACCTTGGGCAAGCATGCTCTAGCTTCTTCCAGTGTTGGGCTGCAATCTCTAAATCTTTCTTTCTTTTCTATCAATCCAATTCAATCTGCTTTCTATCTCCCAAGATATCTTAAAATATCTGGTCCACTGCCGGCTCCCTTCCTTATGTTTAAGCAAAGTTCTATATTTTCTGCCAATTCAATGGGTAATTGGGGAAAAAGAAGTACTTACAATGTTCAGTCCACTTTCTTGATCCAGAAATCTGGGCCGTTTTCAAAGGCTCTGCATGTGGTTCTTAAATTTTATGCTGAATCAACAAAGAGTATGTTGCCAAACTGAAAATCTCGTGCAGTTGGCTGCCTCTCCATCATAGCTCAGAACAAGGGTACACAATAAAATGATGTGACATATACAGTGCTTCAAAATCTTCTTTACTGAAGTGTAACATGCATTTAGAAAAGTGTACAAAGCCAGCAAGGTCCAGCTCAATGAATTCCATGAGCTGAATTCACCCATGTAACCAGCACCCAGATTAAGAAGTTCAACATCAGCAGCAGGTCAGAGGGCCTGCCCTGGGTTGGGCTCCTACCTCCCCAGTCCCAGAGATGACCTCTGCCCCTACTTCAATCCCACAGATTAGTGTATTTATGGCAATGGAATCATATAGTATGTACTCTTTTGTGTCTGGCTTCGTCTACTCAACGTTACATTTGCAAGATGCTTCCATGTTTCATGTATAAATTTGTTCATTTTTATTTCTGTCGAGTAATGTACAGAAGAACCACAATTAATTCGTTCTAGCCTTTTTTATACAGCACTATTGAGATATAACATATATGCCATATGATTCATCCATTTAAAGTTTTTGTGTGGACGTATGTTTTCATTTCTCTTAGGTATGTATCTAGAAATAGAATTACTGGGACATATGGTAACTCTGTGATAAACTTTTTGAGGAGCTGCCAAACTGTTTCCAAAGTGGCAGAACCATTTTATACTCCCATCAGCAGTGTATAGGAGTTCTGATTTCTTATATCCTTACCAACACTTGCTATGGTCAGTCTTTTTAACTGTAGCCATTCAATGGGGTGTGACATAGTCTCTCCTTGTGGATTTGATTTGTGTTTTCTTAATGACTAATGACCTTGAGCATCTTTCCATAGGATGATTGGCAATTTGTACATCCTCTTTGGAGAAATGTCTATTAAAATACTTTGTTCACTTTAAAATTGTGTTATTTGCTTTTTGAAAATATTGAGTTGTAAGTGCTCTTTACATATTCTAGATGCAAGTCATTTAGCCATTACATAATTTTCATATAAATTATGTAATTCTGTGGATTGTTTTCTTGCTTTATTAAATTATTATTTGTTGTACAATAGTTTTAAATTTTGATGTAGTCTAATGTATCTATTTTCTTTTTTGTCATTGATGCATTTGGTGCCACATCTTAGAAACTGTTATCTAATACAGGTTCACCAAGATTTAGTTCTATGCTTTCTTCTAAGGGTTTTATAGTTTTAGCTCTTACATTCATGAATTATTTTGAGTTAATCTTTGTTTGGTGTGAGGTGAGCATGCACATTTATTCTTTTGCATGTAGATATACAGTCTTCTCAGAACTGTTTGTTGAAGGGACTGTTTTTTACCCATTGAATGGTCTTGGTACCTTTGTCGAAAATCAACTGACCCTGGATATATGAGTTTTTTCTTGACTCTCAATTGTATTCCATTGATTATATGTCTATCCTCATGGCAGTACCACATTGTCTTGATTATTGTATCTTTGTAAGTCATCAATAAAAGGATGATTCTTGTTGGTCATCACCTTCCCTGGTTCTCTCTGTTAAAGGCTATTAAACATATGACCACTCTGCCATTTTGCATGCATCCTGCAACTACTAGCGTATTCTTCATTAATCTTCACCAAGATCTCCATTCTTTACAACAATAACTTTAGGAATGGGTTTCTCCCACCACGTTCCAAATCAAGTCAGCTCTGTCAGGTAGAGCTGCAGAACTCTTCATGCTTATGGCCCATTCTTCCCCTGAGGAAGAGCCTTGCATGACTGTGTCAGCATTGTGAGTGAGGATTTTCCTTTCCCGCAATGACAACTTTCTCTACAATGGATACTGGGAAGGGGCAGTCCTAGTTTTCTTGGCTCACCCTTTCAGATGTGAAAGCTCTTCCCTATAAGTAAGCTTAGAAAGAAGACAGGAAGGCCCCAACACTCCTGCCTGCCACATCCTAGATAGAGGATGCTCTATCCTAGATAGAGCATCTTTCCCAGGAGAGGGGACTGGGTCAGGGGAGACAGGTCTCTGTCCCACCTGTCTGGAATAGAGCTTTTGCAACACAAGACTGAGAGAAGGGTGAGAAATGCTACTGCCTGCTCCTCCTAGGGTGGAACCATAGCCCCAGACTGGGAGCTGGAAGAGAGGGAACTCTCCATCTCTGGCTGCACACATCCATGGGAGATTTTCTGCTGCATGGGGCTGGAAGAGGTAGTTAATAGGGCAGGTCATAGCTCAAATGCCATAGACTCTTGCTAATATCACAGAGTTTAACAGATTTTTTGAATTAATGTTTTTTCTCATTTGTTGTATATGTTTAGAACAATTTCCAGAGACCTTAAATGATGTTTTAAATATATATATATATATATATATATATATATATATATATATATATATATATATATTTACCAGTTATTTGTTACTTTGCTGGGAAGAAGGCCTGTGGGCTTCTTACCCTGTCATTATAAGAGGTTCTGTTTCCTGCGTGTTCTGTTCTGGATGGACATTTGGATTGCTTTCAGCTTGCCCATATTACAAAATAATGCTTCTGTGAATAACCTTGAAGATGTCATATCATGAATAGATGTGCACCTTTTTGTTGGGTGTACCTAGTATATACCTAGGAGTGACTTGTTTGTTGATAGGGCTGCATATATTCAGCTTTAATTACTGATATTAACAAAATGTTTTTTAAAGTACCTGTACCAATTACACTCCTAATGTAGGTCAACTTTGCATCTTTTCACAGATAGTTTCAGTAAATAAAAAAGTTTGAAAAGTTTAAATACTTGGTTGTGAATCTAAATGAGAAAAAGTGAATCAGAAAAAGCAAATTCAGAAATGGTATCTTTTTCTACTTTTTAGCATAACCTAGATTTAAAGTAAAAAAAAAAAACTATTACTTAGAGTTTCTACATTCAATACCTATGAACCATATACCCAAGATGAAGAGAGTCTAACCAACTATGTTCCTCCCCTCTGAAAACTCAGTTGACCCTTTAAACGAGTTATTTATTAAACCCTCTCCAGCTGTTTGTCCTGATGCCAGCATTCTGCCACTCAGGTGCCTGTGATCAGGAACTGCAGCCCCTCTGCCCTGTGTGTTTATGCTGGTAGTCCTTGGCTCTCAGGCTTTCCCCCAGGTGTTCACTCTTTACTTGCTTTCACATTATTTCTGTTTCCAGATTCTGAAATTTTGGCTTTTTCTTGAATATCTGCACAGTTTTTCCTGTTAGATAGGATGGCCATCATTTCCCAGCTTCGATCCTTGGTGCCTCAGAGACATATCTTAACATTCTGTTTGTTCCTGCCTGCTGTTATCTATAATCTGTAATCTTTAGTGGATACTGTGGTTGACTCTCTAGCTTGTGTTTTACTTTTCCTCTGATGCAAGGTAAATTAGAGAATTGAGCTCCGATCACATTGTGGGAAGGATACTTGTTGGGTGATTGCTGAATTAGTAAGTTGCAAAGGCAACCCCCCTCGAGGTTCATGTTTGTTGGAGGAGGTATGGCAGGTAAGTAAGCTGAGGTCAAATCATGAATTTCAAGCCAGTGACTTTTAGGTTTTCTTTTCTTAAAAAAGTGGAAGCTATTGCACAAATTTCATAGACTCTATAATGATCAGATTTGCAGAGGTATATCATCCTAGATGTATCAGGTTTGCTTGGATGTGTAGGATATGTGAGATCTTGAAGCATTGGGGTACAATCTGAATTTGGGGAAAAATCAAAGCAAGCTTGAATTCTTAACGTTGTTCCCAAATAAATAAAAATTAAAATTAAAAAAGGAGTAATTGCTGGGCACGGTGGCTCATGCCTGTAATCCTAGTACTTTGGGAGGCAGAGGCAGGCGAATCACCTGAGGTCAAGAGTTCGAGACCAGCCTGACCAACAAGGAGAAACCCTATCTCTACTAAAAATACAAAACAATTAGCCAGGTGCGGTGGTGACTGCTTGTAATCCCACCTACTTGGGAGGCTGAGGCAGAAGAATTGCTTGAACTCAGGAGGCAGAGGTTGCAGTGAGCTGAGATCGCACCACTGTACTCCAGCCTGGGCAACAAGAGTGAAACTTTGTCTCAAAAATAAATAAATAAAGAGTAATTGAGTCCTTTACCCAATGAAGAAAGAGCAGAGTTGCTAATTCCCTTTGGCTTCTCTTGAAAGAAAAGGTGAGTAACATAGTCATTTCTTCGTAATCTCTTTAAAGGTCTGCTTGGAAGTACATTTCAAGTAGCACAGTAGGGATGAGACAACCCTGTGTATTACAATCTGCTTTTAGTCACTACAACCTAGTCCCTCGGTCCAGTTCCACAATGCCAGCCACTTCAGCTTTCCCACTTGCAAGCAAGATTCAGGGGCTCCCACTGCAATGGAATCAAGTAAAAGAAAAAGTTTTTAAAGTTTAAAAAGAAGCATTTTATACAATCAGGAATTGAAAATGCTTCAAAATTTTAATAGTAGATAGGAATAATACTAATATCTTAAGAAAAAGTAAGACCGATCAGGTGTGGTGGCTCATGCCTGTAATCCTAGCACTTTGGGAGGCCAAGGCAGGTGGATCATCTGAGGTCAGGAGTTCAATACCACCCTGGCCAACATGGCAAAACCCCGTCTCTACTAAAAAAAAATTAAAAAACAAGAAGATTAGCTGTGTGTGGTGGCAGGAGCCTGTAGTCCCAGCTACTCAGGAGGTTGAGGCAGGAGAATGGCTTGAACCTGGGAGGCAGAGGTTGCAGTGAGCCGAAGTCATGCCATTGCACTCCAGCCTGGATGACAAGAGTGAAACTCAATTAAAAAAAAATAGGATTCATTCACTAACTATTTATGTTTCAGGTGCTATTCTAAGGACTTTACAAACAGCCTCTCTAATCCACAATAATCCCAATAGGTAGTTGTTATTAGTCCCATCTTGCAGATGAGAAAGCTGAGGTCCGAGGATCATTACATAGTGGCTGTGGCAGGTGAGATCTTAGCCACGTTGAGTTTGAAACAGGGTTGTGATACTGAACCTGCCTTCCTTGTGGTTCAGTGGATGGAATCCTTTACTTAAGCTGGAAAGAAACAATTGTCATCTTTAGCTGTCAGTCTTATGAAATTATATGTCCTCACCTTCCTCTTTTCATCTGTAAATGGGGACTGGGGAACATCTTCAGCTTATTTCCCAAATTCTTTTTCAGGACCACCTGAGAGATGATAAGCAGCAGAAGGAAAATAGCAAACATGGCATCTGGGAGTTCTGTTTAGCTGACGCATAAACATTCCCTGACACTTGAGATCTGCCGCTGACTTCAGTGAGTGGATATCTTCAGGAAATAATTAGCCCTTCCCAGTAACAAAAGAATAGGGAGGGCTCTGGAGTGCACCCAAAGGCAGAACATTGAGACCAGAAGGTTTTGTCTGCTCAGAATTGAAAAACTAAGTTATTATTTATGGTATTTTATATATTTCTTTAAATCAACATATGTAATGTTTTTGCAAAGTCAGGTTTTTCTTCAATGTTGTCTGGTATTTATCATTTCTCTATCTTTCTTTCTTTTCTTTTTTTTTTTTTTGAGATAGAGTTTTACTCTGTCATCAAGTTGGAGTGCAGTGGCATGATCTCAGCTCACTGCAACCTCCGCCTCCTGAGTTTAAGTGATTCTCCTGCCTCAGCCTCCTAAGTAGCTGGGACTACAGGCACACGCCACCATGCCTGGCTAATTTTTGTATTTTTAGTAGAGACAGAGTTTCACCGTGTTGGCCAGGATGGTCTTGATCTCTTGACCTTGTGATCCACCCACCTCGGCGTCAAAGTGCTGAGATTACAGGCATGAGCCACCGTGCCCGGCCGTATTTACCATTTCTAATCTAGAACATAAACAATCTCCATAAACCACTCTACCTCATGTATGTTATTGAGGCCCCACACACTGCACCTTGTGCATCCATTGTTTCCCTATTTGCTACGAAACATTTTAATGGGGTCTTTGCAAAACATAACAAGAGGCTTTGGTATTTTTAATTTTTCTTAACATTAGGAAATACAAAGAGAGAAGATGACTGAAGTAAGCTACCTTGGGGCTTTAGAGGGAAGTCCAGCAGTATTGTCAACCCATTTGGCTCTGCCAAACCATGATGAAAGTCATGGCCATGGCCCAACCTGGCTGAAAGGAAGTCCCTATGTGTCTCTGTTCTGAGCTGCAGCACAGGCTGCTCATGTTTATTTCCTCTGTCATTCTGGGAGGTGTGTCAGCTTGCCCAGCTTCAGCTCCCTCGTACTGACACAATGTTGGAAAGGACATTTTTCTTCTCAGAGACTCAAATAACCCACTGCTAATCAAATGCTTGACTTGCTTCTCAGGTCTAGCGGACAGACACCAATCAGAAGCTCCATGCAGTTTTACCTGCTTTTACCTTCCAGGCCCTGCCTCTCTCTGCTGACTGTCCTCATTGGGATCACACCAGAACTTCTTACCATTCTCTTTAACAGTGTAGTGTAGCTGATCACATCTTTGCCTGACTAACTTCAATTCATCCTCCAGGACTTAGCTCAGGTATGGCCTGCCCTGGGAAGCTCCTTCGAGACCTTCACTGCCCTCTTAGGGCCATATGCTAATTTTCTCTTTGACAATTGAATATTAAAGATGTGTGCCCATCTTTGCTACTAAACTTGGAGCTACTTTTGAAGAAGGAAATTCCCTAATGATCTTAATGGTACACTCTGTTAGCCTGGATCCTGGTGTCCCATAAACATTAGTGCTTGTAATATTATTGACAAATAAATAAATGAGACATTGAGAAGATGGGCATTATCTTTCTAATGATCATCACTGTATTGGGTGTAAATGTTTATATTCATTTAATGTCAACATATAGTAGCAAGTGCGAAGGTGTAATGTCAACTGTGTGAAACGGTATTGATAGATGTTTATGCTGAAACCATGTACTATTTTAAGCTGATAAAAGGAACTAAAGCATGTCCTGCATTTCTCTAAGTGCTTTGCAAATATCAACTCATGTAACCTTCATACAACCCTCTATGGTATATGCTATTATTAGCCTCAATTTTCAGATAAGGAAACAGATACAGACTTAAGTACCTAGTTCAAGGCCAAAGAGCCACAAAGAAGTCAGGACTTGAGTTCAGACAGTCTTTGCTCTGCCCAGGCAGGTGGGGCGTTCTTAGAGTGTCCTTCTCCCTTACCTGTTTGAGCTGATTCACACCCCGTTTGGAGCAATTGCCTGGTTTGATTGAAACTGTTCATTTTCATTTTGGGTTTATCTGGTAGACTGTGAGTTCTTTAAAAAAGGTCATATTTCCCCACACCCTTCAGAGTTCCTGGCACATAACTGGTGCTGATGTTTGTCTGTTTTTGTTTAATGAGTAGACGATGAAAGGTTTACCGAGTTGTGGAATCACCACATACATCTGGAAGAAGCTGAGAGAAAATGTTAAGAGTTGCGAATCCCAACATAAATGTTCAAATTGGTGCTTCCCAGTGTCTCCATCAAGATCTCCGGTGTTCAGTGAGCAAAGAAAAGAAATTCAGCAGAAAGTGACCCTCTTATGTTAAATGTTTAAGAAATAGAAAAGACGGTAGTAATGGTCCTCTTTCACGTCCGCTAAATCATGTTCTTGGTCCACCCACCCGCAGACATTCATGTCTCGATTTCCTAACTACAAATTGATTCTGAGTAACAGTCTCACTCAAACCCCCGATAAAATAATTTTATTCAATATAAAGGTGACTTGAATTTTCCCTTAAGATTATAATTTCAAAGTCATTCTAGAATTGAGAGGAAAGAGAAGGGAAAGAGGGAGAAGAGAACCAAATAGCTGTTTCAGTAAACAGAAGAACATTTCCTGGCTTTGGATAGAACACAGCAAGGGAATAATCACGCAATGGATGAATAGAACAGGCACGGAAGTTACAGTCTATGGACTGTGTCTATAGGTGAAGAGTATGGAATGTGGGAGGCAGCACCAGTGTTGCAGGCTGGCTTATCCAAAAGCCACTGGTGATGATATTGGATTCCAAAACCTGAAAGGTGTTAGAGTCTCCTAAAGCTTGGCTCTGCCTCAGACTTGTATTTCCGTGTGAACTCAGAATTCAGGGAATTTAAATCCATATGGACCTTAGGAGGCTTTGGGCTGGGGTGAAATACAGGCTGTCATTTTGGAGGCTTTTTGCAGATGTATTAATTTATCCTGAGCTGCAGATGCATACAAATGCAAGAGGCCTAACCTGTCCATCTCATCCAGCTAGGGACCAAAGGGTACTGGAGTTCACCTAATTCAGTCTCCCTTCTCTATGCAGATACTTTCCAAACCACCCAAGGCTGAATGTAATCAAAAGCCGGTTGGCAGTGACAGATAGGACTAAATCCCCTGTCCTGGAACCTTTTCTGTGTTCTTTACAAACATCATGGCTGTTCTGCAGTCACCTCATTTAACTCTTAAGTGGTAAGCAAGTGTCCTCAAAACAGGCCCAATCTGGGTCCACACCCTTCCCCAACACTGCCTTCCAGCAAAACTGTATTCCCGTCTCTCCAAACTTGTTGTCTTTATTTCTTCTTAGTCCTTCCTAAAATTTACTCTTTACCTGATACAAGCAAGAAAATATAAAAAAATGATATTTTCCAAAATATGTGTCTGTCTAATGAAAAACATGGTTGCAAGCTCAGTTTGGTAAATGTTTGTAGAGTCCCAACTATGTGTCTGATGCTAAAAGAATGATAAGGCATGGCCACTGCATGAAGCCTAAAGACATTAAGCCAAACATACAGAAACAACTGCAATGTGCATAAGAACCCTAAAGCTTCTAATGGGAGAGAACTCATACGTTTAGGCCTGTGTCCCCCAAGGCATGGTCCATATAAGTTCTGCATCAAAATCATCTATGTGTGATTAACACAGACGTTTGAGTCTATTCCAGACCTGTGGAATCAGAATCTCTCCAGGAAGGACTTGGAAATCTTCATTTTAATCAACACCCACAAAACCGAATGTTTTGTTCTCTGAATGACTCAAGAGAGTCAGAGAGCTGCTTGGAGGCAGTAGAATTTAAGACACTATGATTTCAAAAATAAGAAATGCAAGAAAGGCATTTTATGCAGAAGGAACAGTAAGACAAAGGCACTGAAAAAAATAAAAGCCTTGGAAAGCATCCTGGGAAGGAATGCACTTTGGCTGGTTCATACTGTACGTGAAGACCAACTGGGCAAAGTGAACTGGAATGTGACCTTGGGTCTTCTGCCTACCTGAGGCTGTTATTTGTTTGAAGACTGCTAAAGGACAGACTGCATGTCTGTTAAGTTTGGTTAAGCCTCTAATCTTATAAGGTTATTTAATTTCTTTTTTACTTAAATTGGTTTCTTAGCATGATATTAGGGTATAGTGAAAACAGCATGAGTTTTTTTGTTTCTGATTTTGTTTTCCTTGAACCAGCATCGATTTAAATTCTGGCCCCATCACATATTAGCTCTATGATCTCATGCTAAGTCACCAATCACCTCAGAGTCTCAGCTTGTGCACCAACAAAATGGACATAACAACAACCAGCTGTGCTCAGGGATTAGCAGAAATGCACAGTAGCGGCCTGGCACATTACAGACACTCAATAAAGGGAAGCTATCATTGAAGAATCATTGAACTTTTGGGACACTGGGAAATGAGCTTGCTTTTCCCTGACCTCTCCTTGGATCCAGCAAATCACCTTATGATTTTAACCTTCAGATTCACCCATCTACCTGGCATATTAACGATCTTACCGCATTGCAACTTCTGAAGCTCTTTTAAAGGCATGTCAGCCAGGGACAGCATTGAGTCCTTGTGCTGGAATGGCCTGGTGCCAAGGCAAATGTTTAGGCTTGGCTGAGGGCTTGACAAGTTGCATTCAATGAATGTTCTATGTTTTAAAGAAAATGAAAACCCAGGAGCTTTTTTGGGAACAGAGGGGTTGGCTTCTCAGCTGGTGGATAACAACTACACAGGTGCGCTGCCTCCCAGTGACGCGGGGTGAACATTTGACCCGCAGAGCCTGGTGAAGCCATCCCTGGGAAAGCCTGAAGCAAGTGCTGCTCTGAGTGCGTGCAGCTCTGTTTGACTTGGCTGCAGTCCCCACAAACCTGGCAGGGGGCATAGCCCAGAGGAAAACAGCCTTGATACTGACTCTGGTGACTGCCATGCTCTGGGACACCTGTGGGTTTCACAACCCACCTTCCCTTGCCCTCAGTGTCCCAGCCAGTTAGTTTGTATTCCCAGAAAAGAAAGATCCCATTGCTCACTTGCTCCAATGCTCAGTATCTGCTCGAGGTCGACGCCTAAAGGCACTCACCTGTGTACACCTCTGAGCACAGGCACTGGGCCAGCTGCACCATCAGAAGTCTTTGTTGACTCTAGGTCTCTCTCCCCTTTCCGAGCATCAATAAATATACAAGTTCTACTGCAATGGGGAAGAAACTAATGTTCAGTAAGCACCTGCCTCCAGCCAGGTGCTTTCACAAGCAGTAGTTTTGTTTAATCTTCTAAGCAACTCTATAAGAAATATATTAACTTCTTTCTAGAAGTTAATATATTTATTTGATAAAGATGGTGGAGTTTCAAAGTCTTAAGTAACTCGAAGACAAGACATCACAAGAGCAAAGATTTGGACTCGGCATTCTGACCCTAAGTTCATGATCTTTGCCTTCACTATGCTGCCTCAATATGCTCCAGAAAGAGCAATGGGTCGGGGAGGAGCACTCTGGATTCCAGCCCAAGCTCTGATATTGACTGGCTAGGAATGAATCACTCCCTCTGTTTCAATGTCTCTGATTCTATTTATAAATGGAGGGTATGAACAAGCTGCCTCTAAGGCTCTTTCAATTTTAATGTATATTTGGGGCTTATCAACCCTCAGGACAAAATATAGGTTTTGGGTATCCTTTGCTTCCGTTAGTCCCTGCCAAAAAACTCCATGTGTGTCCTGAGAGACCAGCGAAGCAATGTCTAGATGGCATTGCACTGTGGGCTCCATGGTCAGGGAGGACTTTAAGATACAGCAGGCTCTTTTCAGTCCCAGCACAACCTCTAATAAAGGTTGTTTGCACAGCAGGAAGAAGCAGAAACACTCATATGCCTCCAAGGACAAGAACAAGGGCAGATGCTTGTGTGGACTTCAGCATGGGCCAGGCCTTCCTTGCTGTGGGCTTTTTGTGTCCATTGCCCCTCTTCACCTTCACAAGCACGTCAGGAGAGAAAGGAGTTAGTTTTCCTGTTTTGCACATATGTGGAGAACTGAGGCACAGACAGCTCCCACACATGGCTCATAAAGGAAGAGCCAGGCTTTGCACCCTGTTAGTTGTTCTCACCATGACACTATACGTGGCATTTTGACAGAGGCAGGCATGTGGAAACTGCCCGTTAAGAAACTTGCTCTATATTCTGAGAAAGGAATAAAATGAACGGTTATCATGCAGCCAGGGCTTGGTGGCCACCTCATCCATGTCGTTTCATTTAATTCTCACAGCAACACTTCATTTAGTTGGCATCTTGGTTAAACTGTGGCTAAGAAGTTCGAAAAGACCTGTTTTGTGGAGAGCAGCGGTTTTACTCCTGTGGACTTTCTGACCACACATCCTGTGTTCTTCCAGCCACCAGGCTGCTTGAACGGGACAGTATCCTTGGGTCACCCTCTCTTTCTGTCCTGTAACAACCTTCCCTGTTTGTTTATGGGATTAGAAGGTAGAAATGGATTGATCTGTATCACAGTCTTCAGGACTCATTCTTATTTGGGGAGGAACTTCAATTACAGAATGGAAATAAAGAAAGTTAGAAAGAATCCTACAGATTATAACATTGATAACTATGGATTTGCTTATTTCTCTGTACACCACTGTCTCCATTAATCTACACATGGATTCAAGTGTAGGAAACATCTTTCATTTCTGCCCTGCAGACCCTAGTGTCCGGCATTGCACAAAGCCAATGGTCCTGTCTCCCTTCCTCCTGCCCCATGAGCAGGTGCTGTGGCTTCCCAGGGTGCCCGTAAGAGGCTGCACAGGAACCCGCACTCCACTGCCCTCTGGGAGCTGAGTGACTGTATTCTTACATCTGAGACTCATCAGAACAGAGCTGATTACCTTTGCCCAAAAGACCACTGGGAAAACTTCAGAGGTGAAGGATCAGTATAATTGGCTGTTTTAAAATGTATTAAGGTACCAAAAAATGTGGATTAAGTCTTGTTTCTGAGCACACACTCAGACAACATTTTGGCATGGATTTTATTCATGGAATCATAATCTTCCTAATAAAACCAGATTGACGTACAATCATCACGCACATTTTCAAGGTAACCACTTCAAAGGGACAGAAAGACAAGGAAAGCAGTTTGGGGAGAGGGAGAAAGATGAAGAGGAAGAAAAAGAGAACGTTGCAAAATAGGAACTCACTTCACAGCATTCCCGACTTTCCGCCCAGGTGCAGAAGAAGCGGCACACGTCTGGTGTTTAAACCTCTTTTTAGACGTGGTTTTTAACTGTGCAGCCTCATTCCATGTAATCACATGTGTCTCTAACCTCTACTTACTTACCAAAATGCATGAGAATCTGTTCAAAGAAGTACAATTTAATCCCATTTGAAGATTAGGCAATTGCCAAATTGTTTCAACGTGGTAGAGAACAATAACCAGATCTTCTGGGCCGTTTGGACCCCCTTAAAATTATATACCAAGTTTAATCAGAAATGATTCATCTTCTTAAATCATCAGGAATTTTTTTTGGAAATGAAATATGCCCAGCATTAGGGTTGAAACGAAGCCCTTGCGTTGTTTGTTGCTTTAAGGAAGCACAGAATGCTTTTGAAAGTTCTGTGAACACAGGTGCACAGGGAACCCGGCAGCTCCCATGCACCTTTTGGCTCCGTCCCAGGTCCTGTGTCAGCAAGGGCAGTGGCCTGCCCAACACATGAGGAAGCTTCTGATTTTAGTGAAATATGGATGTTGAAATGAGTTTGGGGTAGGCGTCTCCTAGAATGCCAAGGACTATAACGAAAGGTCAGCTTACTTACAAATGCATGTATGGAAACCCAAGAGAGCAGAAAAGACAAAGTTTAATGATGTGTGTGTGTGTGTGTGTGTGTGTGTGTGCGTGTGTGTGTGTGTGTCCCTAGAAGTAGATGCAAGAGAGAAGCAGTGTATATGAAGGCTGGGTTAAGGCTCTGTACCTAAAGAGTCACTGAGTTGGAAGGAATGTTCTAGACCCTAATTCAGAGGCTTCTAGATGCCACCCCAGGAAATAATAAAAAACAGATTGCTTAGCAACAGCCTGACTTGCTTCTTGAAAAGTCATATTCCTAGGTCCCATTTCAGACATGAGGAATTAGAATCTCTAAGGAGCTATTTGAAGATCAGTGGGTTCTGCAGAGCTCCCCAGGTTCTTTTAATGTATGACACGGCTTAGATATTCTTTATTTAAATCTCTTATCTTATACATGAAAAAAAGTGAGACGCTGAGACATCAGCAAAAATTGCTCAAGGCCACCCACCTGGTGAGCAGGGAGCCCTGTTATGGTCCAAGCCTCCCCATTCCTGTTGCAGCTTTCAGAAAGGCTGGAGAGGACCCATGTGTGATGTTTGCTTGACTCAGGTTTCACTTCGAAACACTTTTTTTTTCTTTTAAAGGAATCTCTTCTCTTTTGGCAGGCTGCCTTTGCTTCCCCCACAAATAATTCTGTCTTTCAAACAAAGTTAAGCTTTTCTAAAGCTTAGAAAATCCAACCTAATCACAGTGTAGTTTCCCTCTGGTAAGTTCTATGAAAAGCTTAAGCCATTTTCTTCTTGCTGGGCTGTGAAAAAGGGAAGTTGTATCACACACCTCCTAGTCATTGTGAAATAGCCGATGGAGTAGTTTTGTGGGCACTAATCCATTCCATTTATTTCAGTTGTCTAAAAATGTAAAAAATGTTTATTATGACCTAGGGCAGGGGTTGGCAAACTTGTTCTGGAAAGGGCAGGTGGTAAATATCTTACTGGCCATGTGGTCTCTGTCACAACTACTCAGTCCTGCCATTGACATGCGGCCAGGGACAGACAGCCTGTAAACAAGTGAGTGTGATAATGTTCCAATAAAACTTTATTGACAAAAATCAGCTGATCTTTTGAGAGGATACAGTCCAATTCACAACAGGGTTCCTGATTCTCCTTTTGCTGTTATCTACACATGACCTGAGGACACTCAGAAGCCCCAGCAGCTTCCACTCCACTCCTCACCCACCCAGTCCTATAATCTGGCTTGGGGATGGCATGGGGGAAATGCCAACATGGGATTTGCCAGAGGTCTTACCAGAGAAGGTCTGGTAAGTTTCAGTTCTAGATCTCTGTAAGGGAGAGCATAAGGAGGTTATCCAAATGGAAGAGTCCACAAACCCAGTGAGGGAGGTGCCTGAACCGTAGACACGGCCATCACATCCACAGATCAGGAACCTGCTCATCAGGTGGGGAAATGCAGACCATCTGTGGCTAGTTTGGAGAATATCCCTGTAGTGCTAGGTCCACTCACCTGTCAAAAGTGCAACACTTACCTGTTAAAAGGGGGTTGCTTCATACTTGACCACACCTTAATATGCACATGCACCTGTTACCATGAAAGGCCTCTGTGACATTTCTTAGGGATCAGAAGCAAACAAAACAATATGTTTGATTGGTTTCCAAATTTTCCTCTATTTAAAATATGTAATGGACATGAATTTACATAGATTTTTAAAAACAATCAATATGTTAGATTGATTTCCAAATTTTCCACTGTTTACAACATGTAATGAATATAATTTTACATACCTCTTGAAAAATAGTCTGACTGTTCCTTAGGATAAATTCCTAGAATAAAATTGGATTCGGAATGGGAGACATCCATGTACCAATCACCAGAAGCCGTGACCTATGAAGGCAGCAAGGACTAGTTGAGAAAACCAGCTGGGCCGTGGATGCATCCAGCAACCTACACAGCTTCATCGTTTGCTTGGATCTGAAACAGAATGGCAAACGTTGGTATGGAGACTGGGAAAGAGAATTAGAGGAGGAAGTCGGAATGAAAGCCTTTGAATATTTCCCTGGGGATGGGTAGAATTCTCCAGTCAAGAAAAGAAAATTGTTAGAACAAAGATATTTTTTGAAAAAAGTTAGAAAGAGATAAAAAAAACCTGCCAGAAAAATTAAGTTTCCCTTAATTTCTGACAATTCTAGTGGTTCTGGACAGGATTTTGGAGACCCGTACACATCAGAAAAAGGGGAAGCTTGGTCAGCAAGTGTTACAATGAAAGGGTTCCATGACATTCTACGGATCAGAAGCAAACAAAACAATAAGTTTGATTGGTTTCCAAATTTTCCACTGTTTGTAATATGTAATGAATATGATTTTATGTAGATTTTGAAAAACTGCATGACTGTTCCTTAGGATAAATTCTTAGAGTAGAATTGCTGATTCACATAGCATGAATATCCTGAAGAAAGTACAATAGTATTGTCTATTCACATTTTAAAGATTTTTTTAACAGTGTATGCTCCAATAACAGTACCTGAGGAGGTTTTATTTTCATCTTTTACTCAAATGACTTATACTCAGCCTTTCTGAAATTTTGTTCAATTTCTTCATACAGAGAACATTTCTTTTTGATCTGCTTTTTGTTTATCGGCACTTCCAATTTTAAGTACCGTATCTTTATATCTTTGACCATTTTCAATTGGGTTGCTTAATTCTTTTTAATTGTGTCGATATTTTACATAGAATGCAAGTAAATCCTTCTCTTGCAAACATATTCTCCTTTTGTCTTTGACATTCAACTTCATCTTATGAGTTTTTTGCCATTCAGAATTTCTTTCACATTTGTATGTACTCAAATGTCTCACTTTTTTGATAGTTTGTATCAGACTGAGAAAGACTTAACCTTTCCTAATTATGCTTTAAGTGATGTTTTTATTTCCTTTCTAATCCATTAATCTTTTATTTTGATCTAAGAACTGAGATGGCAATCCAGTTTTCCTGACAATTTTCCCATGATTATAACATCTATTTTTATATTCCTACAATGAATATCAGTCAGGGTTCCATCAGGAAAACAGAACCACTGGCATATAGATACTGAGATCCATTACACCACTCCAGAATTCATAAAGCCAGCCATCTGGAGTGGCAGGCCAGAGCTCCTAGGCACCAGCTAGAGCTGATCCACTGGCTGAATTTCTTCTTCAGAAGAGTCTGCTCTGCTCTTCAGATCTCTCAAATGACTGAATCAGATCCACCCACATTAATCTCTCTAAGGAACGGCAACTGATTGTGGACTTCAATAACACCTGCAAGGTTCCTTCGCAGTAATACCTGGATAAAGGTTTGACTAATTGGGAACTGTAACCTAGACAGGTTGACACACAAACTGCTCCTCACACTTATCTGTGCTGCTATCTAATGGATTGCCATTTGTTCTGATTCTTATTTACTATTTTTGCCTTAACATTTACAAGTGAGATATTCTGTTTTGTTTTTTGTTTATTTTTGCATTTTACGCTGGGGTAACTTTTAAGAATAAACAGATCTTGCATAAAAATGAAACCATCTCTAAATTGGAAGATTTTTAAAACATGGTTTGGTCTTTGTAGCAGTCTGGGTCCAATCAGAAGAAAGAATTCATGCAACAGGTTAAACAGGGAAGTTTAATAGGAAGAATTACTAACTACTATGGAAGAGTAACTGAGATAAGAAAACTCTTCAGTACCCTAGGACAGACAGAGAGTACCCAAGTAAGGAAAAGGTTGGAAGGAAGTCAAACCTTGTTGGAGATGATACGATTGAATCCCCTGGATGGTGGATAAGTTCTCAGTTTAGCCAGGCCCCAGCTGGCTGGCAGTCTCTGGGCCAGCAGGAGGCCTGCCTCTAAGTGCAGGGTGTGGCTAGGGAGAGAAGGCAGTCCCAGGGCTGGCGGGAAGGTGCTCAGAGGCAGAGAGTGTGGAGGGGATGGGGTCAAACATGGACTACTACATTGGGAGAGGGAGAGCAGAGACACGGGGTGGGGAGGTGCTGGGCAAGGGACAGATGTTCCGTGTGACCCTCTGGACACAGGTGGTGCAAACAGGCTGCACGGTACAGGAGCTTGCTGAGGTTGTCCAGGCAGTATGGGCAAGTGGCCCTCAGTGTCTAAGGGTCATTGCTGCCCAGGCTGGTGCTGTGCAGAAGGGTGTGTTCAAGCTGGAGGCTGGGACAGGCTCCCTGGGTGTCCTCACACCCCTCCACCAAGGGCCTCACCTACTAGGGGAATCACAGAAGCCCAACTGCCCTGCATGGCCCCGGCAGTGTCCCTACTGCCTAACACCCTTGCTCACATTAAAAGGAAAAGGAATCCCGCTGTGGGTCTAGTAGGTGCTTTTGGATCTAAGAGGGAATCAGTTGATGACTGACACAGCTGCATTTTGGAGAGTCTATGTTAGTTTTCTCCATAAATATTTTCCTGCTTAGGTTCCCTTTCTCTGCTTAAATCAGTTTTGTGATAACCTCCCTTTCTCTGCTTAAATCAGTTTTGTGATAACCTGGAAAACTATTAACTTTATATGATCTCCAAGTTGTCTATGTAGTTATTGTTTTATTAATGTAATTATTAACTTATACATTTTATTAATGTAATTGTTAATAATTATTGCATGATATCATTTTATAGTTTAATTTTTTCTGAGGCTACTTGCTCATAAACTGACTTTCCACTAGGGGCCACAGCCCACTGGCGACACTGCTCAAGGCTCTGGCGTCCTCTGTCCATCCAGACCTGTGGCTCCAAGTTCAGATCTTTGAAGCTGTTGTCTGCTCAGCTTGGAATCCACTCTCTCTCTATGTGATATGGTTTGGCTCTGTCCCCACCCAAATCTCATCTTGAATTGTAATTTCCATAATCCTCACATGTCCAGAAAGGTACTAGGTGGGTGATAATTAGATCATGGTGGTGATATCCCCCCTGCAGGTTCTTGTGATAATGAGTGAGTTCTCATAAGAGTTGATGGTTTTATAAGGCAGTTTCCCTGCTCTTGCTTGCTCTCTGACACCTGCCAGCATATAAGATGTGCCTCTTACCCTTCAACCATGATTGTAAGTTTGTGGAGGCCTCCCATTTATGCAGATGTGTAAGTCAATTAAACCTATTTTCTTTATAAATTGCTTAGTCTCAGGTATGTCTTTATAGCCATGTGAAAATGAACTAACACAATAAATTGGTACCAGGAGTGGAGCACTGCCATAAAGATGCTCAAAAATGTGGAAGCAATTTTGGAACTGGGTAACAGGCAGAGGTTGGAACATTTTGGTGGGCTCAGAAGAAGACAGGAAGATGTGGGAATCTTTGGAACTTCCTAGAAACTTGTTGAATTGTTATGATAAAAAATGCTGATAGTGAAATGGACAATGAATTCCAGGCTGAGGTGGTCTCAGATGGAGATGGGGAGCTTCTTGGAAACTGGAACAAAGGTCACTCCTGCTATGCTTTAGCAAGAGACTGGTGGCATTTTGTCCCTGCCTTAGATGTCTATGAAACTTTGAACTTGAAAAGATGATTTAGCATATGTGGCAGAATAGATTTCTAAGGAGCAAAGCACTCAAGAGATGAAAAAGCATAAAAATTTGAAAAATTTGCAGCCTGACCATCTGATAGAAAAAAAAAAAAGAAAAACTCATTTTTTTCCTAGGGAGAAATTCAAGTCTGCTGCAGAAATTAACATAAGTAATGAGGGGCCAAATGTTAATTGCCAACACAATGAGAAAATGTCTCCAGGGCATGTCAGAAACCTTTTAGGCAGGGGCTCCTATCACACGCTCAGATGCTTAGAAGGAAAACATAGTTTCCTGGGCTGGGTCCAGGGTCTCTGCTGCACTATGCAGCCTTGGGACTTGGTGCCTGCATCTCAGTAGGCAAGGCCAAACATGGCCAAGGTACAGCTTGGTCTTTGGATTCAGAGGGTGCAAGCCCCAAATCTTGGAGGCTTCCACGTGGTGTTGGGCCTGCAGGTGTGCAGAAGACAAGAACTCAGGTTTGAGACCCTCTGCCTGTATTTCAGAGATTGTATGGAAACGCTTGGATGTCCAGCCAGAAGTCTGCTGTATGGGCTAAGCCCTCATGGAGAACCTCTACTAAGGCAGTGTGGAAGGGAAATGTGGAGTTGGAGAGCTCTTACAGTGTTCCCTGCTGGGGCATTGCCTAGTGGAGCTGTGAGAAGCAGGCCACCTCCTCCAGACCCCAGAATGGTAGATCCACTGACAGCTTGTACAGTGCACCTGGAAAAGCCACAGACATTCAACCCCAGCCTGTGAAAGAGGCCAGTAGGGTGGCTGTACCCTGCAAAACCACAGGAGTGGAACTGTCAAGGCTGTGAGAGCCCACTTTTTGTGTCAGTGTGACCTTGGTATGAGACATGGACTCAGAGGAGATTATTTTGAAGCTTTAAGATTTAATGACTGTCCCACTGGATTTCACACTTGCATGGAGCCTATAGCCCCTTTGCTTTGGCCAATTTATCCCATTTGAAATGGGAGCATTTATCTGTCTGTACCCTCATTGTATCTTGGAAGTAACTAACTTGCTTTTGATTTTACAGGCTCATAGGTGGAAGGGAATTGTTTTGTCTCTGATGAAACTTTGGACTTGGACTTTTGACCTAATGCTAGGATGAGTTAAGACTTTGGAGGACTGTTGAGAAGGCATAATTGTGTTGTGAAATGTGAAGATATGTGATTTGGGAGGGGTCGGGGAGGAATGATATGGTTTGGCTCTGTGTCTCCACCCAAATCTCATCTAAAATTGCAATCTTCATAATCTCCATGTGTGGAGGGTGGGAAGTGATCAGACCATGGGAGTGGTTTTTCCAATGCTGTTCTAGTGATAGTGAGTGAGTTCTCACAGGATTTTATGGTTTTATAAGGCAGTTTTCCCTGCTCTTGTTTGCTCTCCTTCACCAGCTGCCACATAAGATGTGCCTCTTCCCCTTGCACCATGATGGTAAGTTTCCTGAGGCCTCCCTAGCCATGTGGAATGGTGTCAATCAAACCTCTTTTCTTTATAAATTACACACTCTTGGGAATATCTTTATAACAGTGTGAAAATGGACGAAGCCACTATGCTGCATAGCTCTCTATATCCTTAGGTCTCTTCTCAAAGGCCACCTGGTCAGAGGCAATGTGACCACCTAACCTGACCATATCGCATACCCATCGTGTTCTCTCCCTTCCTCTGTCTTACTTTAATCCTCAATACTTTTTCTTCTCTGACATATTACATGTATGTTGTCCATTTGTTTATCTCATCTGCCTGTTTTTTGGACATACACGAGACAAAGTGGGGACTCTACTCCTGTTTACTGCTGTACTCTCAGCTCCTGGAACTATGGCTTGCACATGGGAGAGATGCAATACATTTTTGCTGTTGAGTAAATTTCACATGCTTTTGGATCTGTTGGAAGAGTGGGGTGGATAGAAGCCATTTGGTAATATTCCACGTAGTTAATTCCCTGAGGAATGTCATGAAACATTGCAGGAATAAAGGCGATTCATGAGACATGGCCCTAATGGTTGTGCTGGTGGTTGGGAAGGAGCTCCAGGAAGCCTGATGTTGTTAAGTGCCAGGCCCTCTTAGAAGTTAGCAACCCTTTGCCTACACAATAGAGCATTGTGTCTCACCTGTTTACAATCTGTTTTCTGTACTTGAGCATATAGGAGAATAATATGGGAATTTCTGGTATAGATCAACTGGTCAGACCTCACAGCCCCTGAGCTCCTGGGTTCCCACTATCATTTCCCTGATGCTGCCTCTCAAGCTGTCAGAACACTCTTGCCCCTGTGTTTTTCCCTGGCCCCTCACTCACATTCATCACCAGTAACTACAACTTAGCCCTTCTCTCAAAAATACCTGTGGGGCCATCATATAGTCTGAATGTTTGTGAATTCCCCAGATTCATATGTTGGGTATGTTGAATACTCAATAACATGGTATTCAGAGATGGGCCCTATGGGAAGAAGTGAGGCCATGAGGCCAGAACCCACATGATTGGTATTTATGCCTTTGCCAAATAGGGAGCTCCCTCACTCTAAGAAGGCAACAGTCAGCAACAGGGAAGAGAGCTTTTTCCAGAACCTGACTGTGCTGGCATCCTGATCTCAAACTGCCAGCCTCCAGAACAGTGAGAAATAAATTTCTACCATCTATAAGTCACCCTGTTTATGGTATTTTGTTATAGTGCCCTGAACAGACGAAGGTAGGCCACAGAAAATAAAAGCATAACACTATTCTTGTGTGTCTTCTGCATTAGGAAAATCTCCAATGGTCAGGGCTGCATAGTCTTCTCTCTGGTTCATTCCCCGATCTTTCCAGACTGTGAAGCTTGGCAACGTGTGCATAAGGCCTCCTGGTGAGTGAAGAATGCAGAACAGGAGTTGGGTGAGCTGTGAGGAGTCCGACAGCTTCAGGAAAGCAGCGTGCACTGTGACATTTCTCCTGGCCTTCCCTCCCCAACCACCCAAGGCTGCAACTGATGTAATTTTGGAAAATGCTCTTGTTTTACAGTCCAAAACATTCACAAAAAGCATAAAATTGACTTGGTGGCTTCCCCCAGCCCTGGGAGATTCCTGTTTAAAAACTTACATGTGTTCTATCTTATTGTTTTACTCAAAACGAGGGAATTTGAACTTATGGTATTATAATGGACTTTAAAAAACTCAACTCAGAGAATTATTTTCAGACACATACTAAAATAATTTACTCACTGAAATGTCTTGGAGTGGGCCAGAAGAACACTGATTTTTTTTCCCACTTCAATTTCCCTCTCATTAGAGTATTTCTGTTTTCTTCTAAGCAAAATACATTCTGAAGAAACTTGCAACACTGTTTTCAAAATCTTATTAATCAAGCATACCGAGATTTGCTGCATTAAATTCCATCTCTTCAGAAGCATTGTAAAGGTGTGAGATGTTAGCCTTACAAAACTGGACACTGGATAAAACTTGATCTAAATTAAGCATCCACAAATTACCCCTAAGTAAAGTCTAGTACTATTAGATTGGTGCAAAAGTAATTGCGATTTTTGTCATTACTTTTTTTTAGAACAAAAATGGCAAAAAACTGTAATTACTTTTGCACCAACCTAATAGGATCTAGGCATTAAGGAACTTTAGCAGTCAGAGAAGAATGCTATAGAAGTTTTTTTAGCTCATTTAATTCAACCTTTCATTTCACTCCAACAAGATCAAACCTTTCTGTAGCAGTAAAGGCCATGCACCCCCGCCACACCATATTTCTATCTCAATGGGCATGAGCTTGAACTGCAGATGGAGAGTGGGGAACCTGTGTTTGCATGGGCAGGGAGGAGGTGCGTGAGAGGTGGGGACGATTGGTCTCCACAGCCAAGAGCCCTGTGTCCTCTAGGATGCATCTTGACTGACAGCCAAGATGATGGATGATGGCCATATCTGCCCAGGACTCCTGGGAAGCCTCCGCCTGTGCCTCCTGCAGTGACATTTGAGTGGAGATAATTTAGCACCAGACATTCAGAGTACCTGATGGCTCAGACCTCCAGAGAAAACCCACCCTGAACACACACACAAATACACACACACAAATACACACACACACACACACACACACGCTCTCATATTCTGCCCTGTTCTCTCCCAGACATCCCCATAACTCTCCCCAGAGGGTGGTTTATGGTCTTCTTCAAGATGCTGAGAAGGAAGGGTAGTGACCTGGGCCATGGATATTCATTAACCCAGATGTCAGTGGACACAGGGCATATTCTGGTTACTTTGCCAGAGGTAGGGATACTGTGGTCAGTAGACCTGGAGTGAGGATCCAAAGGTAGTGTCAGAGTAGAAGAGGACCACAGGGGCCAGGCCATCAGCATCAGGTCCATTTACTCAACCTAATGGCCAAAGAGTTGCTGCCTGGTGGCCTCAAAATCAGCCACAAGAACCTGAGATTGGGGACCCTCAGAAACATGCCTTGTGCTGAGGCTGAATGTGTGGGAAATACCCATCAAGTTGTGGCCAGTGCCCTTGAGGAAGCTGTAGTCTGCACTGGCAATGAGACCACCACTTCTAAGTAAAAGGAGCATCTGATATGCAGAGTGCTTCCAGAAAGACCGACTCTAGAGAAGGCAGGTTTTATCAGCCAATGACCAGACAGCCAAAGCCACTGGCCTAAGGCCACACAGTGATTAGTGGTGGCCTGGGTCCCACAGATGCCAAAGATTATGGGCAGCGATGGGGGCCATTCATAAACTTGTAGGGCCCATCATGAGAATACGTTAGGCATGGTGGCTCATGCCTGTAATCCCAACAGTTTGGGAGACCAAGGTGGGCAGATCATTTGAGGTCAGGAGTTCAAGATCAGCTTGACCAACGTGGTGAAACACCATCTCTACTAAAAATACAAAAAATGAAAAAATCAGCTGGGTGTAGTGGTACATACCTGTAGTCCCAGCTACTCAGGAGGCTGAGGCAGGAGAATCGTTTGAACCCAGGAGGCAAAGGTTGCATTGAGCCGAGATTGCATCACTGCATTCCAGCCTGGGTGACACAGTGAGACCCCCATCTCAAAAAAAAAAAAAAGACAATACGTTAATATGGAGGCCCATTTGACAAAGATATTTAAAAGTTATAAAGCACACCAAGAAATTGTTAACTAAAGTAGATTTGATCCACCAACCTTAACAAACAAAACTTTGTAAGATAGATGAACCATTGCATGGTTGTTATATAGCTGAAATTCAGCAAAATATTCGAGATGACTGAATTTAATTTTGCTGTGCATGTCTCTGTGTTTCAGTGATAGGATGATGATATTTGAATAAGTAAATAGATAAAGACAGATAATTCACAGAAATTCAGTTTCTCTTTCACAAGCAGATGATGAAACATATTAGCCCACTCACCGACCAATGCTGAATATATGAGAAGAGGTTGTACATCACTGAATTTTGCTGTTGTAGGTATTTACATATGTGATCAGTATACCAACTTTCTTTGGACTTTGTTTCATGAAACAAATAGTCATGAAACAGCTATTTCTAATTTTGAAAAGGGTGAACAATATCAAATATCAAAATATAGACTCTAAAGAGCAGCGACAGGTGGGGAGGTTGACAAACACGACAATGGGATGAATGGAAGAATGAACAGGGCTGTGGGCCTAAGGTGTTATATTGTCAGTCTGGCAGAGGTATGGTACATTTGATAAATGTTGGGACAAGGACAATTCAATTAGGATGATATTGAGACTGCTACCTCATGGTGCAGACAATATAAGGCATGGAGAGATTAAAGGGTTAATATCTGAAAATAAAGATAATTTTTCTCCTTCCTTTGCATTTTATGTGCTTTTATTGCTTCTCTAATTGAAGCAGCTGGTGGTTGTGTTAAACAACGCCAATAGGATTTCACTTTATAGGTCAATATTGTCTAGAATGCTTCCAGTGTTTCCCCATTAAAAAAAAAAAAAAAAAAAAAAAAAAAAAGAAAAGGCCTTTCTCTTCAGATACCAATCATTATTTTCAGAAAACATCTATCTATTCCAATTTCTTAGTACTGATAAGAACTTACAAGGTTTATGAAATTTATATTTAGTATCTATGGAAATTTCCTATAAATGAGATTATTGGCCTCTTAGGGCAGTGGTTCCTAAACTTTTTGGCACCAGAGGGTGGTTTTATGAAAGAAAACTTTTCCATGGATGGTGGGAGGTTGGAGAGATGATTTCAGGATGAAACTGTTCCACCTCAGATCAGCAGGCATAGATTCTCATAAGGAGTGTGTAACCTAGATCCCTCGCAGGTACAGTTCATGATAGAGTTTGTGCTCCAATGAGAATGCTGCCGCTGATCTGGCAGGAAGTGGAGCTCAGGTGGGGCTGGTGCTTGCCCCCTGCTCACCTCTTGTTATGCAGCCTGGTTCCTAACAGGCCAGGGCCCAGCACAGGGCCTCAGCTTGGGGTTTGGGGGATCGTGCTTTAGGGTATATTTATTTTTACAGATTTTGAAATTTCCAAAGGTTCCTCCAGAATTCTAAATCAATCTAGATTCATGTCAAATGTTTCTAATGCTTTCAGATAGAAAAATCTAAATGCTTTAGATTTCTGAAGTTTATTAGAAATAATATATTTTGATGTATATACTCTTCCCCTTGCCTGACTACAGAACACTAAAAAACTACCAAGTTTTCTGTTTTTTTTTCTTTAAATACAATAAAATACAAATGTGTATATGTATTCTATCCCTTGTACCAGTTAAATGTGTATTTGAAATATTTTGGTTTGTACCTATAGAGTATCTTCATTATTATTTTTTTTTACAGCTGAATAGAATTCCATGAATAGAGGCAATACAAAGTATTCAAATACTATTCATGGACATTTAGCTAGTTTTCAGTACCCTGCTGAAATGCAGCTGCAGATAATTCTGTACATACACCATTTCACATGCATGGAATAACTCTTTCAGAGACTGTGTGCCTACGACGGTCTGCTGGCCATTGCTGGATTGCCCTCCAAAAGGGGTTCGACAGGGAACAGTGCTTCCATCCAGGCTTAACTGTGCTCACTGACACACAGACTTGTCCACAATATGAGGAAAGTTTTGATACATACTAATTTTGCATGAAAAGAATGGCACCTCCAGTGTAGGTTGTCATGTGAGTCATTTTATGGCAGAGGTTGGGCATCTTTTCATGTCCTTAAGAGCCATCCCTACTCCTTCCCTTGTGCCTGACCCCCTCCGCCTTGGCTCATGCTTCCACTGTTTTGTTAGTCATTTTATTAAACAGTTCTTGAGTTCTTCATGTATTACAGATGCTAGTCCTTTTGTAATAGCAATTATAAATATTTCCTAGTTTTCTCACTTACTTTTTATTTTGCTTGTACAGTCATTTTTATGCAGAAATTATATTTCTAGCCTTTTATAGTTATTCAAATTTGTTGTCTTATAACAGTTTAATTTTGAGCATTATTATGAAGGTTTTATTTCAATATGTAATTATAATGTTCTTGTGTTTCTTTCAGTATGTTTATGATTTCATTTTTTACATTTAAATCTTTGTTTCTGAAATTATACTGCTACATAGTTTAAGGTATGGTTTCATCTTTAAATTTTCTCTTAAGTTATATGTTGCTTGAGAGATGTTTTAACACTTCCAAGTATTTTTAAAGTTGTTTTTTAATAACCTTTATGTATTGTGATTAGAAAATGTTACCTATATGATTATGCTCTGTGAAATGATTTGGAATTTATTCGTGGCCTCATATATGACCACTTGTCCTGCATATTGAAAAATTTTAATATACCGGAGCACAGTTTGGTCTGTATAAATCAGTTCTACATAGTGCACAGGATGAAATACAGTGCACAGGATGAAAGGCAGTGCACAGGGTGAAAGGCAGTGAATGTGGGAAATGCAGCAAACAGGATGAAATGCAGTGCATGAGGGGAGATGTGGTGAACACGACGGAAGGCAGTGCACATGGTAAAAGGCAGTGGACATGGCACCTGGCTTCTTGGGTGGCTCCTGACAGCCTGGATGATGAAATCTGAAAGTGCAATGGGCTGAGCTACTGTGGGTGAACTTTGACCATTTGAAGCGAGGCAGACCAATTCTGCCTCTTTCTTCTCCTCTCAGGAAGGTTCTGTAATTTCTCCTTGAGAAGTATCACATGTCCAGTGAACACAACCGCCTAACACCTGAGCGGGCAGCACCACCTTCTCGCCTACTGCAGTGCTGAAAGCCTCCCTTTGTCTCACCTTTTTTCTTCTCATTTTCACAGCCTGGGGCTTGAAACAATGTAAGCACTTTAATCCTTGTTTCCGGCTCATCTTTCAAGAAAACTCTGGCACAGGAGATAGTCTTATTTTTTTTATCTGCTTGATATATCATGGCTGGTGAGATAAAAGAGAGAGAGGAATTAATATATTTTATTCTACTATGCTTCCATTTTGTGCTGTCTCTCATGTCATTTGTACTTTGTAAAAATTGCTGATACAATACTTTAGGCATAGATTTTCAAAACTGCTCATAGATGTACTCAGCAAGCATTTTTTATTGAGCAATTGCAATGTATCAGGAATTGACCTAGGTCTTAGGATGTAGCAATTAAAAAAGTGATTCTAATCCCTGACACTAAGTATCTAGATTCCAGTGTTTCTTCATTGTGGAGAGTATCATTTCAAAATAGAAACTCATCTCCTTTGGGTCATTTTCTATTTTGTGCAATGAATTCCATCTTGTCTGACATTAAGACCATTACCACTGGTTATATAATTCTTGCATTTACCATTATGCTATGCCCACTCATTTAATTTCAAGTTTCCTCGATCAGTTTGGTTAGATGTGTCTTTTTCCACATTAAAGGGTTGGATTTTGCTATCTGTTTTCTGATTCTTTCTCAATTTCTTTTCTTACAATAGGAGAGATATACTATTTACATTTATTGATAAGAAAAATATATTTGAACTTGCCTCTTTTATTAGTTTAACCAGAAAATTAAAAAAACAAACCAGTAGCTCAGATATAAATGAAAATATTTTTTGTAAGGAATTGACTTATACAATTGTGGGAGCTGGCGAGGCAAGTCCAAAATCTGTAGGATAGGCCACCAGCAAAGGCAGATTGTGACACACACACTTTGGAGCAGCTTCTGCTGCTGACAGGTGAGATCGTTTCTTCAAGAGAGCCTCTGCTCTGCTCCTGGGACCTTTCAATTAATTGAATCAGAACCACTCAGATCAGCTAGGATGATCTCCCTAATTCATGTAAACTGACTGTGGACTTTAACCACATCTACAAAATACCTTCTCAGCAACGTCTAAATGGCTGAATAACCAGGGACTGTAGCTTAGACAAGTTGATACGTGAAACTCCCCTGACATTTTATGTTACCTCTTCTCATTTGTTGTTTAAAATTGTGTGGTGTATTTTCATGATTATTTTTATTTTGTGTGGTTTTTCTAACACTTGGAAATATCTGTTTTCCTTTAAATATTTACTTTTCATGTTGAACTAATGTAACACCCCTAGTCTCTATTTATTTAGACAGTATCAACTATTTCTTTGTCATAAACAATATTGAAAATAATGTGTACTTTGATCTTCCGGTCATGTTCATCTGTTCAATCCCCTAATCTTAGTCCATGAAGTCTTTGTTAATGTGGACTTCTGTTTTGTCAAATGTGCTTATACTTCTGTTATTTGATTTTTCATCTTTAAATGATACTATCCAATAGCCAGCTATCAAAGCAAAAGTCATCAAAAACTTTACATCACCTTTTTTTCCTCCCTTTCCCTCCCAATTTTGTCATTTCTCAGTTGCCTAGGCATATGAAATTTGTAGTACTTTATGTCACAGTAATACTCATGGGAGTTTCTGTTTTGCATCTACAGGTTATTATATTCAATGTTTACCACTAGGGTGACAGTTTCCCCATCACCTGGCTAAAGTTCATCCTCTAGCAATTTTATTGGGAGAGTTCTTGGCAATATTGTAGTAATGTTCCTGGTGGTGTTGTTTCTCATAAAGTTTGCCTATAGTTTTACTATTTGAGAGACAAACTGGCTAGATATCAAAACTTTGGTCCTCATATTTCCTGGAGGAGTCTAGTAGGTGCTGCCTCACTTTTCTCTGGTATTAAAGTTTTCCGGGGGGAAATTGGAGATTACATTTTTTTCCATTCTTATTGTGATGTTTTCCCTGGCTGCCCTGAGGAGATTTTCTATATCTTTAAAACCATTAGCTTCATTAGTGTAGGTCTCAGAGTTGACCATTCAAGATCAATTTCCTCTAGCACATAGTGGAGACTTTCCACACATAGATTTAAGTATTATTTCCTTTCAGGAAAATAATTGGTTCTTAATAACATTAAATATTTGCTGTATTCTACAAATACAGTGTGTTCTATTGCTTCTTTGGAGACTCCAATTAAGTTCTATTGCTTCTTTGGAGACTCCATAAGAGCTAACTTATGTTAGCTCTATTTTCGAGCCTTTTTTGGTTATTACTTTCTTTCTTATTCTTTTCAGTTTTTTGTTTTCATTTCCATTTGCTTTTTTTTTGGTGGGGGTGGTATGTTTTTCACATCTCTCATTTCTACCCATGTCTCCTGGTAGATTTTGTGAAGTGTCTATTTTCCCACACTTCATTTTTATGATTGTTCCATTTATTTTCTTCTACTTTTGTTCTTGAGTTATACTAGTAACTTCTTTTTTAATCTCTATCAGCTTTCAATTTCTTTCTTCCAGTCTTGCATGTCTGAGCTGTGATCTTTCTGCTCAGAGTTAACTGTTTCAAAGCATTGTGTTTCATGGGGAAATGGTAACAATTTTCTTTTGTTATATAGCAATGCTTTTCCTGGTAAGTAATCATGTGTCAAGTTTATTTACATTTATTTATTATTGTCAGATCACTATTGGGTCTCCTTTTTTGACATTTAGCTTTAAATAGGTTGAACTTTCTTAGGTCATATCTATAGGAATTTCTGAGAGTATGGCTGTTGGGGGAGAAACTGAGAAAAGCAGGCTGACAATCTAGGGCTTGGGGCTGAAAAGTTCAATAATTCCAACTGCCACAGAAACAAACTGTTTTTCTCTAATACTATGTATGAGTCATTCTCTACCCCATGTCATCTTTGCCCTGATTCAAAATAGATACAGAAACAATTTTTCCACCATCCTCACTCTTCCCAGTTTCCCAACCCATTGTTGCCACACAGGCAGCAAAATATTTTCATTTTCAGGGACCCCTTATCTTCAGGAGTGTCTTTTGCTGGCCTATTCTAAGGTCACCTGCTGGGTCTCTCACTACTGCTGAGCTTCTCTTCTTTCCTTCCTTACACCAGAGTTTCTGCATGATCTTGGAGGATTTTGATAAGCTGTGCATGTATTTAGAGATCTGTGAATTTAAATGCATCAGAAAGTTCCACTGAAAGTGAAGATTATATGCTTGTTTCTTTGTTTTTAACATTCTCCCTGCTGCTTTGCCACAATGTCCAAGAGGAGAACTAAAAAATGCTGACTTGTACCTGTATTCACCCAGGAATTTCTTAGTACTTTTGACACAAAACTTTGTCACTCATATTATCTGTTGCGTAATGTCCCAAGGATTTAAAAATTTAAAATCCTCTTGTTTAGAGAAGTAGTTTTTAGACTTTTTCATTATATCTTCAGATAAAAAGTGTAAGTGCATTATACCCTGAGATTCATACATTTGCAAATATACATACATATCTATAACAAATAACCACCAAATAATTCTCAGTTTTGCCAGTATACTGCACTAATGTTTTCTTTTTTCACTCTGTTCTGCATTTTTTAATGTTTGTAATGGCTCATTAAATTCAGTTTATGACTCACTAGTGGCTTATTACCCTCTCTTTGGAAAACTTTCATCTAGAAGTTGTATTTATTCTGTACCTAATATTTATTGAGTATCTTCAATGGCCGGCATACTGGGCACATTCAAATAAAATTTCTATCCTCATGAAAATTTACAGAAAGGTAACTAAATCGTTGAGTATTAATAAGGTAATTGTGAGGAGGATGATAATTGCACCATAACTACCTTCCATTTACATAGCCTAATAGAGTTAATAATTTTGTAATTTATATCTAATCAAGTTTTTAAAATACTGTACCAGTTGAGCAGGAATTACACTGTTTCTCAAGTAACATTTTTTAAGGCTCAGTAATGTTGTGACTTACTCAAGATTACACAGTCATACGAGTGGACTACAACACGTGTTCTTTGATTCTTAGTCATTACTCTTTATATCCCATTAAACACAATCAATTTCCACAATTAACTGTCAGAGAATATTAAACACAGATAAAATAAAAATTGATTTTAAAGAGTGAAATATCAGTACTGCATAAAAAATATTTTTTATTTATCTTCAAACATTAATTCTAAGAAGCATACCTTAAAATGCTTGGATAGTTAAGATAACAACAACAACAACAACACACACACACACACACACACTCCCCAGAGGTGCACTCTGGAGTGGAGATATGGTTAGTGTTAAAAGATAAAACTTCAGGGAGGCCAAGGCGGGTGGATCACGAGGTCAAGAGATCGAGACCATCCTGGTCAACATGGTGAAACCTCGTCTCTACTAAAAATACAAAAAAAAAAAAAAAATTAGCTAGGCATGGTGGTACATGCCTGTAATCCCAGCTACTCAGAAGGCTGAGGCAGGAGAATTGCCTAAACCTGGGAGGCGGAGGTTGTGGTGAGCCGAGATCGCGCCATTGCACTCCAGCCTGGGTAACAAGAGCGAAACTCCATCTCAAAAAAGAAAAAAAAAGATAAACTTCAGCCAAATTGAATTTAAAGGAGTTTAACTGAACAATGAATGATTCATGAACTGGGCAGCCCTCAGAATCACAGCAGATTCAGAGAGACTCCAGAGATGCCTCATGGTCAGAACAAATTTAAAGACAAAAAAAAGCAATGTACAGAAACCAAAAGTGAGGTCCAGAAACAGCTGGATTGGTTATAGGCTGGTGTCTGCCTTATTTTAACACAGTTTGAACACTCAGCAGTCTATGAGTTGATGTATGGCAACCAGGATTGGCCAACACTCAGTTACTATTACAGGTGCACACTCCTAAGATAGGTTTTTAATCTTGTCTACCTATTAAGCTAGGTTATGGTTCATCCACAAAGACTCAAATGTAGAAGTACAGAGTTCTTTGCAGGCCATATTTGATTCACTTTAACAATTGTGAACATGTTTCTCTGAGGATTGCTACCAGCTGACAGTAAATATGCAAGATCAGTGGAGAAAATAGACTGAGTGATATGTTCTATGGACATGTATTTACAGAAGACAGCTTGAAGCAGGTAATGAGAGTTGGGGACAGAGTTTAATATCAGCAAGAAGGCACAGGCCTGAGCTCTGCTTCTAGAATCTCAGTCTCCTGGGAGTATGGCTCCTTGGTGAATACCATTGCAATGAAGACCAACCCAAGAAAGCTGAACTCAAGTCTTCTGTGGAAGACAGCCCTATTCATAGGACTGCAAATGACCCACATATCTGAGAAAAGGGTCTTTTGGGGTCAGAGAACATTTGATACAGGGGATCAGGTTAGCAGAGCCAAGATACCTGCATGGAAACTAAGGGAGGCAATGGAGTGATTTTCACTGGAAAGCTAAGTCTTTTTGATGAGCAGTAGACCCTGACAAGGATACCTGTCCCACCTGCTTGTGTCAAGCTTCTTCGTCCTTCCAGATCTGACTGCCTTAATAACCTGCTCCCATGCTCACATCAGTCATATTGTATTTGATCAGTGTCAATGGGTACTGACCAGTCATGTGTATTGATGATGTCAATGTGTACTGACCAGCCACGTCTGGTTTGTGGGGGTTGATACTGATCTCAGGCAAAAATAAGATGGAAGCAAGTCAGAGCTTGGCCAAGTCAGAGCTTGGCTTCCATCTTATTTTTGCCTGAGATCAGTATCAATCCCCACAAACCAGACACCCTTGAAAACTCCAAGCTGGTGTCCTCGGCTGTCACAGTCTATCAACAACAGTCTAAGAGAGAAGATTTCATCCACATCTGCAAACTGAGCTGAGGGGTTGAAAATAAGGAGGCTATGAAAGAAAACAATAAAGCAAAGATTGAAAGGCTCTGCAGAAAAGGAAAAGAGAAAACAAATGCTAGACACAGGTTGTATTTTCCTTCAGAGAGCCTGCATAATCATCTCAGACTTCAACAGGATGTCCAGATGTCGCCGAATGAGAATGCAGCCAAATGCAGTTCATGAACTTGCGCACTTTTTCCATGCTGCTGCAGATGTGACCTGGAATTTAGTCTTGAAGTACGGCAATGCGACTTTCAAGGGAAACATGAACATTTAGTTACTGGTCAACAGCTTTTCGCCAGCAATTCAGCCACGGCCTGGGGCAGTCCTATTGAAGTAAGATTCTATTATTTAATAGATATAATCCACAACTCCATGAAGAGTTCATTCATTTATTTACTCATTCACAAATTAGTTTGTTCTTCTAAAATGTGATTTCATAATTATATTCCCAGAGTCAGGATGAGGGTCTGGCACATTGTAGGCATGCAATACATACTTTGTTGAATAAATGAGTGAATGAACTCAAGAGATATAATGTGAGATATAGTCAATTCAATATAAACCCATTCCCAAGCTTCAAGACATTAGGTATGGGAGACAATCACGTAAACTCTAGAGTATAGAAGGTAAGTGTTTCTCCCAGATATGTGTCCTCGTAAATGTCATGTTGATTCCAGTGTTGGCTGTGAGGTTTGCTAGGAGGTGATTGGATCATTGGCAGATTGGGCAGATTTCTCAGGTGTGGTTTAGCACCATCCTCTTAGTAATGTTCTCATGGCAGTGAGTTCTCATGATACCTGGTTGTTTATAAGTGTGTGGCATCTCCTCCCTCCCTTTTTGTGTAACATACAATGTAGCTGGGATTACAGGTGTGTGTCACCACACTTGGTTAATTTTTCTATTTTTAGTAGAGATGAAGTTTTGCCATCTTGACCAGGCTGTTTTCAAACTCCTGACCTCAGGTAATCCACCTGCTTTGGCCTCCCAAAGTGCTGGAATTACAGGCGTGAGCAACCGCGCCCAGCCAGGGTCCCCCTCACTTTTTTTTTAAGTCTTATCAAATTCAAGCAGGTAAATGTTCACTTGTGTCTCTTCACTCACTACCCAGATTCAGTTAGGATTTCTACTTCTCACTCAATAGATTCCGGTCACCAAGTTTAATTAACTCTATTTTACTAAATTCTTTCAGATCTCTTCTCTTCTTTCTCTTCTCTTCTCTTCTCTTCTCTTCTCTTCTCTTCTCTTCTCTTCTCTTCTCTTCTCTTCTCTTCTCTTCTCTTCTCTTCTCTTCTCTTTTCTCCCCTCCCCCCTCCCCTCCCCTCCCCTCTCCTCCCCATTCCCACACTTACTACCTTATTTCTACTTCTATTATGTATGTTTTACAGCTGTTCAGTTGGTCAGAGAGCTTCCCTGGTTTTCTAAGATGTTTTACTACCGATTGATCAAAATTGATGTTCCTTCCATAATTAAAACACGTTTTAATTACCCACACTGGGGAGGGAAGAGAATGTGACAATCATAGACTTTCTCAGGGGATTCCAGTTCTTAGAGATCAGTGCCCAACCAGGATAGGCTCTCCATAGGGATAACAAACAGGAGTCCAGTTTTGTGCCTGTCAAGCGTGGGACTTCGAAATTTCATACTCAACTATGTGAGGCCAATTGGCCCTGGGCTGCCATGAAAACTGCTTTCTGGTTTCGTTTTCTATTTATCTTTGAATCATCTCATTTCATCCATCAAGCTCTCCAGAGGGCTCTGCACATGTCAAGAGGGAGTGAAACCGTGGCTTTGACAGATTTTCACTTTCAGGCTCATCTTGGGCCTGCAGAGATTATGTTTCTGGTTTGATTCTCCCCCCACTCACTTTAAGGTGGCTTTGGCATCCCTCAACACTGTTACCCTAAGAGAATTTGCTGGCAGCTCTGGGACCAGCAACCTGTGCAGAGAACAGGCAATGTAACAATCCCGTGTGATCCCTCTGTGATTTAGATGTTAAGCTTGACACTCTGCATCCCTTCCTGGATAGGGCAAGAAGACACTAACATTTCTTGCTGAAGTCATATCACGGCCACATTCTCTCTGCCCCCACCACGGACTTTCTTCACCTACCTGTACTCTGTGTGCACATCTGTCCTGTCCACACCTGTCTTATTCCGTCTGTTTGTTAACAACTATTTTTCTTCATCTGCATATAGTTTACATTTATGTAAGTGTAAAATATACATGTCATGATAAAAATGTATTAAATGATGCTTGGCCAAGTGAAAGTATTCTTTTATCTGATTTTCCACGAAAGAGAAAATAAACAAAAGTCATTCATAACGTTTATTGAGTGCCTCTCAAGGTCACATGGTTGTGTAGCTGCTGTGACTGAGCAGAGGAAAGCAGAAAGGGTTCTTGGTCTATGAAACCTCAAGTTTAGCATGTGGAGGGGCAAATCAGTGGCAAGTAAGCAAATAAATAAGCTAAGTTGTGGCAGTAAGGGATACATGCTATGATGGAAATGAGGGATGGCATGGAGGCTGGAAGTGACAAGCACCTCAGTGGGTTGGCCAGGGAAGTTCCTCCAAGGCTTTGCTGAGACAGAGAGATAGAGACAGATTTTCTAAGCACCTGAAGCTAAATAAGATTAATATACCACAATAATATTTTTTAAAGAAGGGTAGAAAGGCAGGATGAGTGATTACAGTTTGTCCTTTGACAAAAGAAATATGAGAATGGATAAATTCTCTCCTTGGTGGTATGTTTTTTAATGAATGAATTGTAATAATAAAATCTGCTTTAGTTCTGGTTTAGATAAGGTCAATGAACTCTCTTAACCTTGGTTATTTATGATATTGTTGCATCTCTGAATTGTACCTATTTTGCAAAGTTTGGGGAACAATTAAATTATGTAACATAAATGAAAATACCCCACATATCATAAAGTACTGTGCAAATATAAGCTGCTGTTATGAGCAGCTCCCTGTTTTTAGCCTTAAAGTTACATCCTGGAAGTCTTAGTCTGTTCAGGCTGCTCTAAGCAAATACCTCAGACTGGATGGCTTCAACAACAGAAGTTTACTTCTCACAGTTCTGGAGTCTGGAAGTTCAAGATCCAGGTTCTGTGACAGCTGGTTTCCACAGAGGGTTCGCTTCCTGGTTGTTAGATGGCTGTCTTCTCACTGTGTCCTCATGTGGATGTCAGTGGGAGGAGGGAGGAGGGGAGGACAGAGAGAGAGAAAGGGGGGGGGGGGAGAGAGAGAGAGAGGACTCTGGTGTTTCAATTCTTACAATGACACCAGCACTGTCTGATTAGGGGCCTACCCTTATGATCTCATTTTACCCTTGGTTGCATCCTTAAAGTGACTACTTCCATATATAGTCACATTAGGGGTTAAGGTTTCAACATATGAATTTTGAGGGGGCACAATTTAGTTCATAACACCGGCCAAATTACCATCCAATTATAAACACTCTATGTTTGAAAAGAAGATATACAAATGGCCAACACATATGAAAAAATGCTCAACATCACTAATGACCAGGGAAATGCAAATCAAAACCACAGTGTGATACCATCTTACTCCTACAAGAATGGCCATAATTTAAAAAGTTTTAATAAATAGATGTTGGTGTGGGTGTGGTGAACAGGAAACACTTCCACACTGCTGGTGGGAATGTAAACTAGTACAACCACTATGAAAACAGCATGGAGATTCTTTAAAGCCCTAGAAGTAGAAGTACCATTTGATCCAGCAATCTCACTACTGTGTATCTACCCACAGGAAAAGAAGTCATTATGTGAAAAGGATATTTGCACACGCATGTTTATAGCAGCACAATTTGCAATTGCAAAAATGTGGAACAAATCCAAATGCTCATTGATCAACAAGTGGATAAAGAAACTGTGGTATATATACATGATAGAACACTATTCAGCTATCAAAAGAATGAACTAATGGCATTCACAGCAACCTAGATGAGTTTGGAGCTATTATTCTAAGTGAAGTAACTCAGGAATGGAAAACTATGTTCTCACTCATAAGTGGCAGCTAAGCTATGAGGATGCAAAGGTATAAAAATGGCACAATGGACATTGGGGACTCGGGGGGAAAGGGTGGGAAGGAGTGAGACATAAAAGACTACAAGTTCGGTGCAGTACATACAGCTCAGGAGAGGGGTGCACCAAAATCTCACAAATCACCACTAAATAACTTACTCATGTACCCAAATACCACCTGTTCCTCCATAACCTATGGAAATAAAAAATTAAATTAAAAAACTAATTTTGACCCATACCAAGTCCCAAGGCTAACTGGAGAGCCCCACTCTTTCTCCTCTCCAACTTCATTTCCTTTTTTCTCAGCCTATCTCCACCATAATGCAATGTCATCCCTAAGGAGCTTCCTTTTGTCTTTCCTGTTATGGACCAGAGAATCCATGGATATCTGTGAATATGGAGGCTGGCAGCAGGTATGAGCACATGGGGCATGTAGAGGTCAAAGAATCAATGCTCCTTTATGCTGAAAAACCAGTCACACCCACAAAAACCCAGTGTGTTCTTTGCTTTGTGTTTTCATAGATGTGTTCTTCAGCAACCCCACAGTTGCCTATTTTAATTAAAATTAAGTACTTAATTACTGGAGACATCTCTATTAGTATATTTCATCACTGTCCTTATAGGGCTACCTGTTTTAAATCTTAAAAAAAGAGCTACATATTATCTTTTCTGATTAAATCCATTTCTAAATTAGAACGTTTTCATATATACAAAATTAATATGCCACAAGTAGGAATGATCTGCAGCAGGAGGGCCGAATAGGCTAACTGATTGCATGCCACTAATCATCAAGTCAACAAAATAAGTCCCCATATATCAGTGACCAGTACTGGCAATGCAGTGATAGACCAAACAGACATGACCCTGCTCTCGTGTGACAACACTGCACTGTGGTGATTCTTCAGTGAGGGAAGCAGGGTGCTTCAAGAACATAAGGGGACGCGTCTGACTCAAACCCCAACTTCCTCATTAAGAAGAAACACAATTCGATGGGTTTATACCTGTAAATTCTGCAAATTTTATTCTAGTAACATTTTATGTCTTCTTTTTATTTAATTTTTGTTTTTAGAGACAAAGTCTCACTCTGTTGCCCAGGCTGGAGTGCAGAGGCATGATTATGGCTCACTGCAACCTTGAACTCCTGGGCTCAATTAATCATCCCACTTCAGCCTCCCAAGTAGCTGGGACTACAGGTGCATGCCACCATGCTTGGCTATGCTTGTATTTTTTTGCAGAGACTGGTGGGTTTTGCCATGTTGCCCAGAATGATCTCAAACTCCTGGGCTCAAGACATCTGCCTGCCTTGGCCTCCCAAAGTGCTGGGATTACGGGTATGAGTCACTGAGCCTGGCTTTTAGTATCATGTTAAATGCATCATTATACCCTAGATGCACATGTGCACAAACAAACTATAATATTTTAAAATTCTATTAATAAATTAAAAGTTATGCTACATAACAGCAATTTACTTGGGCAATGAGCTGTGGTAAATTTCAGATTCAGTTCAGCTTCAACACTGTATATGTCTAGTAACGTGGGTCCTTATTAATTATATTTAGTTGTCACTCTCTTTCCTAAATGGTAATTACATGCACACCCATTCATTTAGTTTTTCTAAGATGAAATGGCAATTAGAGTGAGAGAGGGCTAGTTGAACAAGCCACTGGAGACAAGAAACTTCTAATGCATGGCTGAGCACCAATAGAAGGTGAGCTCCTACCTTGTCCATCGGAAAACTATCTCTTCTGGAGCCTGACAAAGAGGCTCCTGAATGTCAGTGTCTCAACCCTAATAGTCCACATAGTAACCTTTCACTGTTCTTCCCTTACTGAGCTTCCTTCTGTCCCATGAGGCACAGAAAAGCTTGTTCTTTCCTCAGGGACTTTGTGCTGGCTCATTCTGCTGTCAGCCCCAGTGCCCCTCCAACAGCTTTATCTTCATCTTCCTTCACATTCCAATCTCTTCACACTATTCTGGTTTCTTTGTAGCATGTATCACTAGCTAATATGGCATTATTTATTTTCTTATCTGCATACTTAATGATCTGGTTCCTCTAATTAACATATAAGCTCCACAAAAACTAAAACATCGTTTGGCACATGGTAGATACTTCAAATATGTATTGAATGACAGAAGGGTAATAAAAACAAAGGAAATATTACAGCTGTATTCCTTTCTCAGATCCTGTCAGATCGTCCCAGTTGTGGCAGAAGTATGTATTTCCATGATTGTAATTATTTGATTTTGTTTTAAAGAAACCTGTACCCAGCAGTTAGGGAACATGTATTTTTCTCAAGCACACAGAGCAATTACAAATATTCATCACATGTAGTTTCCTAAATAAGTCTCAATCACCAAAGCATCAGGATCATCACATATGATATATTGTATATCTAAAACACAAATATAGCTCTAAGATATAATTAATGGACAATAACAAGAAATAGCCTAGCATATGTTTAGAAAATTTAAACCACACTTTAAGAGTGATCTAAGAAGATTGCCTAAGGGAAATCATACAATACTCGGAAATAAATGGTAACAAAACATTCTTATTTCAAAATTTGAAGATATAGTTAAAATATTATTTAAGGAAAAAATGTGTAGTCTGAAACATATGCAAGAATAAAGGGCTGGGATTTTGGCAAAGAATCAAACCAAAGAAAATCGAGATAGTGAAGTAATAAGCAAAAGATGAAATAAGCAAATGAAGATCACTATAGCCAAAATCACATCTTTCTAAAGGATAAGAGAACACTGGGGATGCCTGTCTGCCCTAAAGATTAAATAAACAAATGAAGATCACTATAGCCAAAATCACATCTTTCTAAAGGATAAGAGAACACTGGGGATGCCTGTCTGCCCTAAAGCTGACAAATTTCCATTATACAAACATCTCAAAAATAGTGGTGAACAAAATTAAGTCAAGGAGGAACAGAAAACCCAACTAGTTTAATAATACATACTTAAGAAAAGGAATCCTTAGTCAATAACCTTTCCACAGAGAAAACATCACACCCAGGTGTTTTCTAGGTAAGTTCTACAAAATGTTAAATAGATTATTTTAGTCTTACACAGAGTCTTCAAGACAACAGAAAATAAGAGAACACCCACTCTCTCTATTTATGAGATGTAAACATTTGAGCTTTCATATTGAAACCTCAATAAAAATTACATAAGAGAAGCAAAAGGAAAGCAAACTGCAAGCTATTTCATTCCTGAATGAGAATGTAAAAAGTTCCTTAGCAAAATATTCGGAAATTGAATCTAAGTAATATACATAAAAATACAATAGACCACCCCAAATATGTTATATTTCAGGAATTGAAGCTTGAAATAACATTACAAATGTGTTAACAAACTTACCATATACATAGATGTCAAAAAGAAAAATATTCATAATAGATGCAGAAAAATTGCATAGAAGATTCACAATCCACTAGTATAAAAACTCTGAGTAATTTAGAAATAGAAAAACCAACAATCTATAGCAAATATTTGCAATAGATTGTTTGAAATATATTGAAAATATAGGCAGCTCCCTCTCACTCAGAAATTAGACAGAGAAGCCCATATCCCTGTTCTTATTTTATAATGCACAGGAAGATAGAGCTGGCAAAGACTGTGCTCAGAATTCCACCTACCCACCCAGCTCCCTGGCTGCAGCTCCTGGTCACAGCTCTGAGGTCACAGTGCCTGGGTCCCAGCCCCCAGGTCACACAGTTCCAGGGTCCCAGGGCCCTGGTTCCAGCCATAGTCAGGAAGGAGGTGACTGATTCAGCTCAGGAGGGGTGTTGGACCTCCCAACTGCATCCTGGTCAGGGTCTGCTCATCCTCTAGCCTCCGGATGAGCCATGCGCCCAAGTTCCAAGAACACGAGCAGCAAGGGTTTGCTGTGGACATGACAGTTGCTAACTCCTGGTAGGACCCAGGAGACTCAAGGCACTAACAAAGCCTCTGTCTACCCACTGGACCTGAGCTGAGCCTGAAAGACTAAATAAAGTCCAGGATGTCCAGAACTGTCTACACTTGGTGCATATTTGAAAAACTCCAGATGGATTAAAGACTTAAACATAAGAGCTGACACCATAAAAACCCTAGAAGAAAATCTAGGCAAAACCATTCAGGACATAGGAGTAGGCAAAAACTTCATGAACAAAACACCAAAAGCATTGGCAACAAAAGCCAAAATAGACAAATGGGACCTAATCAAACTCCACAGCTTCTGCATGGCAAAAGAAACAGTCACTAGAGTGAATCGGCAACCATCAGAATGGGAAAAAATCTTTGCAGTTTACACATCTGACAAAGGGCTGATATCCAGAATTTACAAACAACTCAAACAGATTTACAGGAAAAAAACAAACAAGCCCATTCAAAAGTGGGCAAAGGATATGAACAGACACTTTACAAAAGAAGACATACATGAGGCCAACAAACACATGAAAAAATGCTCATCATCACTGGTCATTAGAGAGATGCAAATCAAAACCACATTGAGATACCATCTCACGCCAGTTAGAATGGCGATCATTAAAAAATCTGGAGACAGCAGATGCTGGAGAGGATGTGGAGAAATAGGAACACTCTTACACTGTTGGTGGGAGTGTAAATTAGTTCAACCATTGTGGAAGACAGTGTGGCGATTCCTTAAGGACCTAGAAATAGAAATTCCATTTGACCCAGCAATCCCATTACTGGGTATATTTCCAAAGGACTATAAATCGTTCTACTATAAGGACACATGCACACGAATGTTCATTGCAGCACTGTTTACAATAGCAAAGACCTGGAACCAACCCGAATGCCCATCGATGATAGACTGGACTGGGAAAATGTGGCACATATACACCATGGAATATTATGCAGCAATCAAAAATGATGAGTTTGTGTCCATTGTAAGGACATGGATGAATCTGGAGAACATCATTCTCAGCAAACTGACACAAGAACAGAAAAAGAAATACCGCATATACTCACTTATAGGTGGGTGAGAAAAATGAGAACACATGGACAAGGGAGGGGGTCTACTACACACTGGGGTCTATTGGGGGGAATGGGGGAGGGACAGCGGGGGAGGCTGGGGAGGGATAGCCTGGGGATGAATGCCAAGTGTGGGTGAAGGGGAGGAAGGCAGCAAAACACACTGCCATGTGTGTACCTATGCAACGATCTTGCACGTTCTGCACATGTACCCCAAAACCTATAATGCAATAAAAATTAAAAAAAAAAAAAAAGAAAGAAAAAGAAAAAACACTCCTATAGTAGCAATTTCCCAAATCCCTTGCAAAGCTGGAGCTGCTGCATGGGGGCTTTCCCAGTCTGGGAGTGTGAAGGCCACAGCCCTCCGGGATCACCATGCCCACCTGGTGCTTAAGCAGCAGCAGGAGCAGCCACTGGGGACCTGACTGCCCTCCAGGGCGCTGTCCAGCCAGGCAGAAGTGGTGGTGGTCTTTATTTGATTGTCTCTTAACCCTGTTTTATATGCACAGACGTGGAGTTGCTTAAATGCTAGAATTAGGGCTTACCCTGGTGTAAGCCCTGGACTTACCTGGACTGCTAGTCCAGTCCAGGTGCATATGGATAACATTTCCGCCTCATGGAAAGTTCCCTCTTCATTCAATTTGTCGTCAGAAGGAAGAGCAATTGATTGGAAGGAAGGGATCACCTGGGCCTCCAGAACTAAACCTAGTGTTGTTTTCAGACTTTAGTACCTGAAGAATCATGAAGCCAGTACAACAAAGACTCCTCTGCATCTCATAGTCAGGGAATGAAGGTCTTCCCTGGGCAACAGCTTCCTATTTTCACCTATTTGCACCTTCCTATTTTCAGTGCAGTCTCTCATCTACCTGCTATCTTCTATAAAGATCCCTCCCCATTATAAAACACTTCGGCACCAACCCACACTTAGTTTTCCTTCCTCACTGAAGCATACAAGGGTTCCCTAATCTGCCCCTGTTCCTTTCCCATCTCAAACCTAACCCTTTCAAATTAAATCCTGACTTTTGCTAATTGGGGCATTTCTTCATTTGGTCATGCTGAAATCTGGCCAATCCCTATATATTTTTGAAGATTTGTGAGGCAGTGTTAAGATACTTTGCTTTAGAATTGGATGTCTGAGGAATGTATTTGGGAACCCTTTTGGCCCGAGTTTTATTGTTTGAAAAATGACAGTAAGAATTGTTGACAATTTTTTTTTTTTTTTTTTGAGACAGAGTTTTCCTCTTATTGCCCAGGCTGGAGTGTAATGGCGCGATCTCAGCTCATTGCAACCTCCGCCTCCTGGGTTCAAGAGAATATTCTGCCTCAGCCTCCTGTGTAGCTGGGATTACAGGTGGCACTGTCACACCCAGCTAATTTTGTATTTTTAGTAGAGATGGGGTTTCTCCATGTTGGTCAGGCTGGTCTCAAACTTTCAACCTCAGGTGATCCGCCCACCTCTGCCTCCCAAATTGCTGAGATTAGAGGCTGAGCCACCACTCCTGGCCTGAATTGCTAAAATCCGTATGTACAAACATATTGCAAGGTGTTAGGCTGCAGTGTCCACCAGCGCAGTGCAATGCCTGCTTTACAGTTCAAATCCAGCACATGCTGGTATCTTTACCCTTTGAGCCTCCATGCAGATGCAGAAGTGAGGACTCCGCCCCCACCTCCTTGCACCTCCCTCATGCTCCACAGACACTGGAAAGCCCTTCCTTAAAGCACTGCTATAGCTGCCTTCGTCTTTTCTTTTCCTTTTTAAAAAAATCTCAAACTACCACTCTTGCTGTTCTTTGAGGACAGTGCCCTAAGGCTGTAAGTTTCCAAGGTGAGAGCAATGCTGGCATGTAGCTTGTGCTTCCTAAGTGTTTGTTGAATGAAAGAAGGAGCAAACACATCTTCCCACTGGGTGAAGAACCTTTTTATCATGGCAAAGATTTGAGTCCTGTGTTGCCGGCAAAATGTTATCGATACATTTTCACAAAAAGATATTTTTATCCCTTGAAATTATAGAGTGGGTTAAAAGTTTTATAATAGTTGGTTATTTTTTCCCCAAGATTTCCAGGTTTAGATGAGATGTTATTTTGGACAGTATTTTAAATTTAAGTTCTTGAGTTGGTGTAAAAATATCATGAACCTCAGATGTAGCAAGGAATGCAGCTTTTGTCAAAGGGTAAGCACTCTAAAATGAAACAAGTAGTATCATCTCCAAAACTCTTGTGCTAATTCTTCCAGAGTGTGTTCTGTGGGGAGAAACACTGCTATGGAAACCACTAAAGAGAAGCAAAAAATTCTTTGTAACTAGGAGCTGGGGCCTTTAGCTTTGCAAATTAGTGCCAAAATACCACTTATCCATCTGCATCCCTGACAGTATAAAGATAGTAAAACATAGCACCTTATCCTGCACTTGCTCATGCAGATGGAGAAGAGTCTGAACGTGATAAAGACCATGTCTGGGTTTCTTCTGGACACCCGGATCTGGAAGGAGAACCCCACGGTGAAAAACACAGGTAGCGAACACTGCATTCAGGCAGATGAGATGACATGCCCAAAGGCCTTTGCAACCTGGAAAGCCTGGTGGAAGTGATTTTTATTACTCTCATGTGCCCCTGAGTGCTCTATTCCTAGGCAGTGCACAATCAAGCATTGAAAGCAATCTTTGTGTGCCCTGCATTTTCTGTGAGGAGGCTTCACCTACGTTAACTTCTCTATTAGCATAACCTGTGGAATAAAGCAGAGCAACGTGAGCAGTCTTTTTGCATAGAAAGACGTGTCAGTTGCTCGTGTTTGCCTCCCCACTTGGACCATGTATTGGTGTCCTTCATGTTTTGCCTAATGTATAGGATGAATAACCAAATAAGAAACATATATACATTTCTTAGCTTGTCGTCAAATAAATTAATATTCTTGCAAACATAGACATAAACATGACCAAAAATAATTATGCTAACTGGGACCACATGGGTTTCCCTCAATTAAAAAGTACCAATTAAATTCTATAGAAGTTATTTTATTTTATAGTTTATCAAAGCATAGTTTTCTTAACTTCCACAGCCATTCCTTTCTTTCTAAATGTCCTTAAATCTAATAGATCCAGAAATGGGAGTGGGACAGAGGGATCCTCTCACCGATGGCTGGGAGGACAGGAGAGGCAGTCCCTGGGATGGTTTGATTGGGCTCCTTCAAACTTCAGGTGTTGAAACTTAATGGCCAATGCGGTGGTGTTAAGAGAAGAGACCTTTAAGAGGTGATTAAGCTGTGAAAGCCCCTCTCTTGAGAATGGAATTGAGACCTTTATAGAAGAGACTTCACAGAGCATTCAGCTCACTTGGCCTGTCATGTGAAGACACATCCTTTGTACCTTCTGCAGGATGAAGTAAGAAGGTGCCACCTTAGAAACAGGAGCCCTCATCAGACACCAACTCTGCTGGCTTCTTGGTCTTTGACTTCCCAGCCTTCAGTACTGTGAGAAATAAATTTCATTCTTCATAAATTACTCAATCTCTGGCATTTTGTTACAGCAGCACAAGACAGACTAAGACAATCTCCATGCCTTCTCCCCAGCCTAAAGAACCAGCTTCTTGCTCAGAAATAAATTTCATTCTTCATAAATTACTCAATCTCTGGCATTTTGTTACAGCAGCACAAGACAGACTAAGACAATCTCCATGCCTTCTCCCCAGCCTAAAGAACCAGCTTCTTGCTCAGGTGGAATAGAACTTCTGCAGGGAAGCTATATTTCTACTAGAAAATCAGATGTATTTTCTCCAATCACTAAGCCTCTTTCAGACATTGGGCAGTTGTAGAAATGCCTGGGAAATGGAAATAGGCCGTTTTCTGGAATCCCCACACACAGGTCAGTGGGACATTTATTTCCCTCTCTGTAAGAGACCTGCTTGGTGGGGAATGAGGGGAATGCTGTCTATACCCACTTCCAGGGAGCAGTCCATACCCACAGGAGAGAAGAGTATTTCTACAGGGGCCAGGACCCCTTTGGATGCCAGAACCTCAGGACTTTCACTACATAAATATGCACATTCTGAATCATTCCTAGCAACTCTTCATGCAAAACAAACAAGCTGAGGAAAGTACCTCTCACATGCACTAGCCAAGAATTCTAGAAACTCACTTTCCTAACCCTAAGTCATCCACAGAGCACACCCACAGAGAGCACCTGGGTTTGGGGCACTGCCCCTTCGCTCTGGGGGTGTTCACAGCTTTTAAAGACAGCATTTGGGAAAGCATGTTCTTTTAGCTGACACAAAAGGTCCTTACACTTATCTTGTAGTTTACTCATTTTGTAATTGTAACTGGTTTTTCTTTGGTGTTATTTCCTTTTGAATTACATAAAGGAAAAAATGAACTTTTTAAGCTTTTTTTGTTGATTAGCTAGCTTTACTTTTGTACAATAGTGCTTGTCTTACTGAACCACCTAATGAAAGTAGAAGCTGCCAGATGCCAATCAGCATGTATCCAGGTGCCATGTCCTTGTGTGTATCTATGTGTGTGAAATATATTAATCATGTGCTTATTGTGTGCTAGGAATTGCGTAAACTTTTTTATGCATTATGTTAAATTGTAACAATTACTCTGAATGGTGTTTTGCTAACCATGTTTTAGAGATGAAGAAATTGAGGTTTACCTACAAACAAACTTGTCCACTGTCATAAACGCATGAGTGGTCCAGAAGATTTAGCAATCAAACCCTTTGTTCTATCCAGGATAAGATGCAGTTATATTTTGAGCACTTACAGAGTCCAACATTGGCAGTAGATACTTTTCATCATAATAAATAAGTTATCCATTTATTAATATGTTAAAGTTTTTAAATTAGTTTTCTGAGACTGATGTAAAAAGTTAGCACCAACTGGTGGTTTAAAATCACAGAAATGCGTTCTTTCATATTCTAGAGGCCGGAAGTCCAAAATCAAGGTGTCCTTTTAGTGTCTCCAAAGCAATGAAGACTTTCTTCCTTTGCCTCTTCTAGCTTCTGGTTGCACCAGGTTGGCTTTTGGCTTATGGCTGCGTCAGTCCAATCTCTGCCTCTCTGGTCAGTTGCTTTCTACTATTGTGCTTGCCTCTCCTCTGTGTGTCTCTGCTAATGTGCTTGTCATTGGATTTAGGGCCCACACAAATAGTACAGGTGATCTTATCTTGAGGTCTTTAACTTGATACATCTGCAAAGAGCCTGTTTCCAAGTAAGGTTGCAGGTTTCAGGGAATAGGACCTGGACATCTGTTTTGGGAGGCCTCCAATCTACTATGTAACGCTACATTTGTAAACATTAATAAATATTTAGCAAGTATCTTTGGCACCTGCCATATTTTTAAGTATATGTTATCTTTCTTGAAATGTGTATTGTGAAACAGCTATACATTACTTAATAGGGAAGGATTATTTAATTCCTGAGTTATAAGCCCTTTCTGGTTTTAATATTTTATGTATTTTACTGTTAAATTTAATTACAGATATGTATACCTTATTGTTTAATTTCATTATAGATATTAGCATCTCAAATTAAGATGATCTATAATTTTTCTATAATTTATTTCTTAGATTTTAATCTGAGGGTTATGCTATCTTGGTAAAAATATAAAATGAAATTTCTTTTTCTTTCCCTACTCCCTACCATATTCTATGGAATATGTCATGAAATATCAGATTTATCTAAACCATGAATGCATGAAAAAACATAATTTTAGAACTGTCTTGTTTTAGGACACTCATTAAAGTGAATTCTTTGAAATTGTTAAGGTCTTCCATGTTTATTGATATATTCAGAGTATTTACCTGCTTGAATCAATTTTTAATCTATATTTTTCTAGAAACATAATCAATTTCTAGCTTTTCAGAGTATTTGGTAGGAGTTAAGGCTATTTTTTTCAACTAGTTTCAGTAACTGTCCTCTGCACATGTTGTTAGAGACTCTTCTTATATCTGACTTTTTTCCATCTTTTTTTGCTCAGTGTTCCTGTCTAAATATATGGATGTTATATTAGAGTTTCCGTTGGATTCATTGCTCTGTCTTTTATTCTTCCTGACATTTCCTAAGTGTCTTCTTGTTAAAATACTATATTTTAATTTAATTATCTTATTTAGAATTTGTGAATACACAGAAGCCATTTCCCTATCATTTTACCTCATTTTCCCCAGTAAATTTTACTGTAAAAATATGATACCACTTAAATTAAAACTTTTAAGAAATGAAATCTCTGTTTTCTTCCTTTGAGCTTCGAGCCCTGGCCCAGCCCATCCTACAGACATGGTGCCATTTATGCCTGTTACCCTGTCACCCCCTTAATTCTACCAGAGGTATTGCTAACATCTCCAATTAATAATTTCCACTAACAACACGAAACTCGATTAGCATAGGAAGCATTTCCCATCTGCACTGAGCAGCCTTCCCGTCATCAGTCTGGAAACTAACTACTATACAGAAAAATCATGGAGAATAATTAGAATTGGCACACACGAGCCACTCAGCACAAAGCTCTTGCCATCGACTGGGCATAATCAGTAGATTGTAAAAACATGGTGATTGTCATCTCTACACAAACTAGAACATACCTGTGGAATAAGATGACTCTGGGGTTTGATAAGAGGTTCTGTGGAGATTTGGCTGGGAGGCATCCAGCAAGGCAATGGCCTCCTTAAGGAGGAGCACGCACCATAGTCAGCCTCGGGACCACCACAGCAGCCAGGGTCTCTGCTCAAGTAGTTTTCCCTCTCACAGCTTTGGAGCCCTCATCTGGAAGAAAAAGGAGTAACTAAAAATGAGTGAAGGCTTTCCCCAGTGGCCGTTCCCAGCAGCGTCCAACGTGTAGACCCCTACATACAGCGAGACCCCAATGCCTTCTTGGTTCCACGTGCTGTCAACTCCTAAGCTCGTCTTGGTTGCTGTCTAGATTCACCTTGTTGACAACCCAAAGATATGGACCTGCTGAATTATTCACCTCCCTCATGACAATGGTCTTCACACACGCCTACCATCCTCCCCCCAGCCAGTCCTCAGAACTTTGCACCATCCCAAAGTACACTGCCTTCTAAATGTGAGTTGCGCCTTGTTTACATTTTACTTCTGATTTGACTCCTAACTGTTTTCATTTTATTTTGCACATACTATGCATATAAACAAATATAAGATGTACATGGATATAAAGATATAAGCATGTCACCCAGCAAAATAAAAGGACTTTTACCTCAGCTTTGGAGCCCCCCGCCCCATGATCATTCCCAATGCAAAACCTCAACCTCAGTACCAAAGATGAGTATCACTTTGAATATTTTACAATTATTCTCCTGCATTCATTCTAGTCTTATTATTTCCCTAAAGAATTTAGCTTGTGTGTTAGAATTTTATATGAATGGTTATCATACTACATGTATGCCTTCTTCTGTGTCTCATATTTGCATACAATGCCATATTTGTGATTTGGCCATGATGTTATCCATTCAAGTAATTCATTTTCACAGCTGAGTTTTTCATTCTATGGACACATTGTATAACTATATAATGAGATACTTTTCTATTGTCCTATGATTGGACCTTTTCATGGCCTACAATTTCTGGCTATTAGAAGTAAAACTGCCACAAGCATTCTTGCTCATGCAGACTGGTGTGTGCTGGGGATATACCAGGAAGCAAGTTGCTGGGCTATAGCATATGTGCGTCTTCAAATTTATAAGACAATGCCAAACTGTTTCTCCACACTCTCGTAGATACTTTATACCTGTCCCAGCATTGTTTAAGAATCCTCACTGCAGCAGGGCACAGCGGCTCACACCTGTAATCCCAGCACTTTGGGAGGCCAAAGTGGGTAGATTACTTAAGGTCAGGAGTTCGTGACCAGACTGGTCAACATGGTGAAACCCCGTCTCCATTAAAAATATAAAAATCAGCTGGGCTTGGTGGCAGGTGCCTGTAATCCCAACTACTCAGGAGGCTAAGGGAGGAGAATCGCTTGAACCAGGAAGGCAGAGGTTACAGTGAGCCAAGAATGCACCACTGCACTCCAGCCTGGGTGACAGAGTGAGACTCAGTCCCAAAAAAAGGTACCCTCATTGCTCCACCTACTCCCCAATACTTGGTTTAATTACTTTTTAATCTGTCTTGTAAAATGATATCTCATTGTTGTTTTACTTTGTATTTTCTTGATTGCTCATAAGAGTGGGCATATTTTCAGGTTTTTATAGGCTATTTGTTTTTCTGTTCTATGAAATGCCATTTGCACCTTTTGCTCATTTAATATATGTGTGGTCTTATTCTCCTGTATCACCTTGACATGTTTAATCATTTCTCTTCTGCCATTTAAGTATTAGAGTTCTTAAAGCTCAGTCTTGGGCTCTCTTTTCTTCTTAAGCTTCTTTCTTCTCACATAATCCCATCTACTCTCAGTTACCATCTAGTCATACCATATGTATGCAAATTGCTTCTGATTTTATATTTCTAGACAAGATCTAATTTCTAGCTTCACATCTTAAATCCAACTATTTCTCAGTATGCTCACTTGGATGTTTCAAAGGCGTCACAATTTTAACTTCAAAACCAAAATTATTATTTTCCTCCAAATCTGATATTTTTAGTATTCCCAATCTCTAAGTGTTGCACAAGGCAGAAACCTAGAGGGCATCTTTGACTTTCTTCTCTCTCCCATACATCATTTCTCAGGAAGGTCTATCAAGTTTATCTCTAAACCACTTCTTAGTTCATGTTTCTTTCCATGCCCTCTACAAAACCCTGGTCTAACCTATGCCATCTTTCAGCTATGGCAACAGTTTTCCACTAGCCTCCCTGAATGTATGCTGTATGCGTGCTCTCAGTTCTCCACACTAGAGTGAGTGGCATATCCATTTTAAGTGCATAGTTGATGATATGGGAAACATCACCAGCTTCCCATCTCTTAGAATAAAATCTAACATTGCTAACATGTTACCGAGGACACTGGCCATTGCCCGGCCTCCGCCTATGTCACCTCCTGTGACTTCTCTTGCTCCTCGTGCCCAGCTTGCTAACATGTCACCGAGGACACTGGCTATTGCCTGGCCTCCGCCTATGTCACCTCCTGTGACTTCTCTTGCTCCTTGTGCTCAGCTGCACCAGCGTGGTTTCCATTCCTTGAACATATGTGGGTTGTTTCTGCCCTCATTATTGGACAGGCTGTTCTTGGAATGATACCTACATGGTTCCATTGCGCTTTACTCAGTTATCACCTAAGAATCTTAGCCCAAGCACAACTTCCTCTGAATGTCATTCCCTGATAAGTCTGTGTGTTTTATAAGCTCACCAAGAATTATAGCCATTTTGTTTTCACGTCTTACACACCTGGAAATATAAACATCTACACTCCCCAGGAGTTCCATGGGGGTGGGAAAAGTATTTGGTTTTGGTCCCCATTAAACTTAAACTTAATGCAGTGCCTGGCCTATTATAATAACTTCAGAATTATTTGTTAAAGTAGTAAATTATACTCTCATATCATCTGTTTTTTTAAAGATTGATATATGAGGGATTTTTTTGTTGTTATTTGCTATCACGGATCTGTAATAAAGCCCACCTCTGCTCGTATATGTTGTAAAATGTTTGAAATAAGATCACAGGGAGCAGGGGGAGGTAAGAGGGAGTCGATAGGCATTTTGGCAAGATTTCTAAAATAGGTCCTGGAAAAAACACATGGTAAAATGAAACTTAGAGACACCCAGGCTACTCATCAAGTCACTGACACGAACGTGGAAAGGCATCCACTGCATGGAGCATCGGAGCATTCCAGGTGAAACAGGTCAGTGCCTGGGCTGCTCCCTGGTTTTCGTTTTGTTTGTGTTTTCACATTACCAACTTACTTTCAAAGTTCTCCTACACATTATTCTGTTTCATTTCATTTTGTTTTCATTCTCTCTTACCATTATGGAGATAATTTGGAAATAAAAAGTAAGAAGAGATACCCTTTTCAAGTTCAGAGTTGTACATGAGACATCTAATAACATTACTCTCCTGTGAATTCTAAGCAAATTAGAAACAAAATAAGATGACGAAATTTGGGATGGCAGAGAGTCAAAAACTGAGATCCACTCTGGGTCAGAGGAAATGCCCATAGAATTTCAAGATTTATCAAAGGGAAATAATAAGATCCACATAAACAAAACAAAAACAATGCCAGGTATTGCAATTGTGCTAGCCCAATTAGGACAAATAGTTAATAAGACAAAATATTTAACCATTAAATGGGTTCCCAAATTATAAATATAAATATTGTGCCTAGCAAAGGGAGTGGGGTGAAAATATATAACAAAATTTAAGTGGGTTGCCATATTCAATACCTTCCTCAATCATAAATACAAATTGTAAAGAAGAAGACAATCTTTAGAAGGCTTCAACTGTTTTGCAGTAAGAAGACTTAGGAAAATTGCCAATGAAAACCTACTAGATTATAATTGGTGAAGCTGGTGCTTTACAACCAATCAGAAGTGATAGGATTTATAAAGTTCTGTAATTTCAGAGATTTCAGAGAAGACTATGTTCATTTCCAGCACACACACATGCACCTTTTCAAGGACTCATATTGGCCATGTTACCAGAAGAAGCGTGGAATAATGAAAAAGAATATTCTCTGCCATGTTATTCCTAAAGGATCCTCTGCAACCCCAGGCAATGTGTGCCCAGTGCCCTCCTCAGCACAATGGGAAATTGGCTTTTATTATTAAAGGGCATGGTTCAAGTAGAACACATAGGATGTCCCCTGAGTCAGGGCAATTAAATTGTCCTAGTAAGGAGAAATGAGTTTCTCCTGGATGACAGATCCAAATTTTAGTTCCACGTCCCCCAAGTGCCCCCTCTTCTTAGTGATCTCCCTGGGGAATGCATTCTTAATACATTTCTTGCATGCAAGTTCTCATATCAAGGTCGGCTTCTAAGTAAACTGCCTTATAAGAGTGACCTGAAAGTCTTAGGCATCATACTAATTAATATTTGTTTTAAGTCAAAGAAAAGTATTTCTAATGTGGAATTGAGTCTACTCACAGAGGGGAAAGAAGGGGCTCCCAAAGGTCCAGAAAACTATCTGATGTACGATTACTACATACAGGTAAAAGGTTTGTGCCATGGAGAAGGCACAGGATGAAAACATGGAGTAAGAAAAATAACAAAAGAATAAATAATAGCTAGTCCTATAGTCCAAATGTCAAATCTTAATAAAATATCACTCAGCATGAGCTAAGCTTCAGTGTGTGGCTGATACCGTGTTGGTAAAACCTCCTATGCAGAATCGCCCTTCCAAAAAGGCAATATGGGTGCACTGCATTTGAGCAAAGGATGCTTTGGGCAGACTCAAGTCTCATCAGAGTCATCACAGTGACTCCTGACAGGCTCACATGACAGAAATGAGGGAGACTGTTGGAAGAACAAACAGATGGTTATCCAGTAAGGGTTATATTACGTGTGGAGCTGAAATCGCAGAGGTTGAAGAATAAACCTACCTTCCCATTTCACATAGACCCGAGAATAAGAATGAAATAATGGCCTGAAAGAGTTCAGGTGAAAGATCCACCATCACAAATGCAGGTGTGAAAAGAAAATACCCCATGTTAAGTAAAATTCCATGGTCCACGTCACTTCTGTGCAGGAAGCAAGCCTCTGGGATAGAAGTGACTAACAGAGCCTTGATCTCCTGTTGGAGAATGAACAAATGACAAAGGATCGGGACCCAGTGCTACGCAGGATGCAAGACACAGACGTTGTCCGCTGTGAATACAGAGAGAAAATGGGACTGGTGTCTCCTGTCAGCGACTGGAGCTGATGTAGCATGGGAGTATCAGAGATGTTAGAACCAATGAGTGCACTGAATAAGAAGTGTAGAGGCTTTAGATAATTGGCAAAGAAAATTCCTGGACAAACATTTGTCCCACAGTAGCACTTTTCTTTTTTAAAAAAATTTATTTATTATACTTTAAGTTCTGGGGTACATGTGCAAAACATGCAGGTTTGTTACACAGGTATACACGTGCCATGATGGTTTGCTGCATTCATCACCCCATCATCTACATGAGGTATTTCTCCTAATACTATCCCTCCCTATCCCCCCACCCCTGCTATCCCTCAGCTAGCTCCCCACCCACTGACAGACCCTGTGTGTGATGTCCCCCTCCCTGTGTCCATGTGCTCTCATTGTTCAACTTTCACTTGTGAGTGAGAACATGTGGTGTTTGGTTTTCTGTTCTTGTGTCAGTTTGCTGAGAATAATTTTTGATGCCATTCAAAGGGAAAGCTGTTTTCATGGGTGCGGTTTTCTAGTCCATCACCCTTACTACCCACATATAGGAAATGGAAACATAATTTCCCAATTAACCATTAGATGGAGGATTCATTTTTTCAATTGACTTAAGTTCGTAGGTCTTCATCTGGGTGCCCAGCCGGGATTGACCAGCACTTTGTTTTGCTGAAATGAGAAAAAATATATTTTCTTTATATCTTCCCCCCAGTGCAACTGACTGAATGCTTGTGTCCTTCAACATTCATGTGTTGAATCCTAATGTCAGTGTGACTCAACAGTGTATTAGGAAGTGGGGCCTTTCAGAGGTAATTAGGTCATGAGGGTGTAGCCTTTATGAACAGAATTAGTGACATTATAATGGGACCCCAGAGAGCTCCCTTGCCCTCTTTTGGCCATGTGAGGACACAACGAGTAGTTGGCAGTCTGTGACTCAAAAGAGAGTCTTCATCAGAACCCCACCATGCTAGCACCCTGATCTTAGCTCAGCCTCCAGAGTTCCAAAGAATACGTTTCTAATGTTTATAAGATACTCAGTCTATGGTATTTTGTTATAGCAGCTAGAACTCTGACAACAGATAATATTAACTCTCCGCTATGGTCTGTAGCTAAAAACAGTCATGTGAGTCTAGGTTACTGTTTCTATAATATTGCCTAAGACTATCTGCATCAGCTGCCTGCATAGCTGGAATGGGAGACGTTTGACTCCCTTCCTGGTCATAAGGAATGGGAATCCATCTAGGTGGGTTCAGAACTCTGCATTGTTAATCAGAAACCCCAGCTGATTTTGTGTATTGGGCTTTGGTAATTTTGTATCTATCTGAGAAATATTATTACATATAACTGAACCTTGGTATTTAGATTACAAATGGCTATAGTGGTAACATATGAATATGACGTCTGTTTATGTTTTCTACATTTTGTGGATTGGCACTGTTAACTGCTAACTTCCCCCAAAAGGCCACCAAAACAACCCACTGATACAGTAAAGCTGAGTTTACTGCTTGCTGTAGCAAGGGATCTACTAAACCATTAGGAGAATGTCTTAATAGCCTCCGAGGGGAGGTCTATGGTTTTGGCTAGGGTTGAGTTTCTGTTTTGAGATAAGTCTTTTCATGCTCTTAGGAGTGGGATAATCGGGATTGTGTGAAGTGCATGCATTATAGTTTGGCACTGGTGGGTGCCACAAAAGGAAACTTTGAAGAAAGTCTCCAAGAATAGGCAGTTGTTTGGTGAGAAAAGAGTGATTTGCTGAGACTAGTTAAACAATCAATTGCTTAACTAGTCTCAGCAAAGAGATTGCTTAACTAGTCTCAGCAAATCACTTTTATCCCTGAGACAGGGATAAGTCCTCAGTTGACAAGTCTATTCTCCAGATAAACGGATTTTAGGGAAGATCCAGACACTATAAAGTTATTTATAAGTTTACCTTCTTGGCAAAGGTTTCCTAGAATAGAAAAGATACATTAATACTGATGGTCAGAGGCTGAAGTCTTGCTAATGTGGACGGTGAGCTGGGTAGTTGTAGATGCTTTAAGTTCTTCGAATTGGGAGTCGGAGTTGCCTGTGTCCTATGAACCCTATGGACTGGTCTGTTGGCTCCGTATCAGCGTCAGTGGAGGACAACCCAGACTGCAGTCTCAGGAAGGAAATCAGACCTGAAGCTGGCACTCAGAGATGCTCTTCCAACAGGGGTTAAGCAGAAACACACAGGAGACAGGCTATGCTTCATTGCACTTCTCAGGTCTGACGTCTGTGGCAAGAGGATAAAGGAAATTGAAATATTTGGTCTCTGATTTCTCTGTGGGAAGAACTGGAGAATGTTTCATTTTTGAGACGTGCTCCTGGTCAAGGATTTGCTTTGTCACATCACTGGCATGGCTGCAAATTTCAGGGTTCATATGTTTTTAAACAACATCATCACCCAAACCTGGTACACTTTATTTATCGCTACCTATGAACTTGGATGGACAAGAGTGATCTTAGTTTATTTTCTTGTTGCCATAAAAAATACCTGAGGGTGTTTAATTTATTTTAGAAAGAGATTTATTTAGCTGTGGTTCTGGAGGTTTTGCAAGAAGAAAGGCAGCGGCATGTGCTTGGCTCTGCTGAGGCCATTTGTGTGGCACCAAAGCACGAGAGAGAAGGTCAAAGGGGAAGCAGGAACGTGCAAGTGAGAAGAGAGACAACACCTGAGGGGCTTCCTGGCTTTATGCTGACCCGATATTTAGGAAACTAATTGGTTTCTTAAGAACCAATCCAGGCCGGGCGCGGTGGCTCAAGCCTGTAATCCCAGCACTTTGGGAGGCCGAGGTGGGTGGATCACGAGGTCAAGAGATCGAGACCATCCTGGTCAACATGGTGAAACCCCGTCTCTACTAAAAAAAAAGTACAAAAAATTAGCTGGGCATGGTGGCGCGTGCCTGTAATCCCAGCTACTCAGGAGGCTGAGGCAGGAGAATTGCCTGAACCCAGGAGGCGGAGGTTGCAGTGAGCCGAGATTGCGCCATTGCACTCCAGCCTGGGTAACAAAAGCGAAACTCTGTCTCAAAAAAAAAAAAAAAAAGAACCAATCCAGCCTTAGGAGAGCCAGAACTCACTGACTATCCTGAGCCAACAGCTCCTACCACACTGGGAATCAAATTTCAACATGAGATTTGGTGGGAACAAATAGACTATTTCCAAACCACAGTAGTAGCTAAGCGTATCAATGAGAAGGGAAATAAACCAACATAACTAATCCGCTGACTACAGAGTGGGCTCGGCAGGTAAACTTCAGTATTATTTGGTCCTCACTTATTTTATAACTATATGGCAGCATCACCATCAAAGAGCCATTAATTCACAAAGGCCTGACCTGTACTGCCCATGTCTGAACTTTTAATGGGAGTTACAAAGAAAAAACAGAGTGTGCTTGGAGAATGTGTCTATTCAGACGGCTGTACGCTTTTCTTATGTTCCAGAGGCCTTCTGACCTGCATGAGGGTAGCAGCACCTTGAAGAGTCCTGGATCTGGCAGCTGAGGCAAACAGGATGGCAAAGATCAAAAATGCTGGAGAATGTTTGCAGGAACACTGCCCTCCAAGTTTTCATGTTACGGCACACATAGAAAATACCGGCATTGATAAAGTATACCGGCCAGGTGCCCTGGGAACAGAGAACAGAAATTCCTGCACCTGGCCAGTATACTTTGTTAGTACCAATAGCTCAACAAACCTATGCTCATTCAAGAACTCAGGTTACAAAACTCTGATCTAGAAATAAAAGAGCTTCTCTCTGGATCTGCATCCAGAGAGATGGAATGTGGATACATTCCATCATCAGAGAACAGGAGAGGAGATAGAATCTCAAGTTCAAAAACATACATGGAGCCCCATATTTAGGTGGAAAGTAGTAGCTTGAGTGCTTTAAAAATTCCATAATTGGAAGAAAGGCTCTGCTTTTGGTTGGTCATATTACATTTTTTAAAATTTGGTCTTTCTCTATCATTGGAGAGGTGAGAAGACAATTCCATTGCTGCAGAGCTTACATTTGCTAAATGAAAGAAGAAACCCCTTTATGGCCATTGAAATTTAATTTGGTTTGGGGGATTGAAGCTTCAGCTTGTTAAACTAAGTTGCCATTGTTTGGTGCAAGATCAAATGCACAGCTGGATAATTTGGGAAAACTCATGCTAGAACTCCATGTCCTCACCTTTTCACCAAACAGTGGCTTTTACAAGCACTCATTGCTGCTTGCATGGGGGTGGGGTGCAGAAGGAGCCCTGATCCCTGCATATCCAAAGCTTGATCCAAGGGGGAGACTTCATGCTATTCCCAATAGCAAGCTTCTTCAAACCAAGAGCCCAAGGGTTGCCACCATCTCTGCCAATTGCTACTTGGGTTTTCATTGCTTGGAGAAGATAATTGCTGTTCATTGCACCCATTGAACAGAAAAATTTGTGGGCATGCAAGCAACATCATATAGTAATCCTTGGACTTGATTATACATATATTCTTTTTTTTCTTTTTCATTACAGTAGTCTTCTGTGGCACAAGTGGCACTTCTGTTACTCTCCTGAAGGAGTACCCTCTGAATCACCCTGGAGGACAGGCACTTGCCCTGCACAGACTTCCCTGTTTGGAGAGCCATCTGTGCATCCAGCTTCCCACCCAGGCCCCAAACAATGGGGTTCTGTCCAAGGCTTGTTGAATTTGTCAAACCAGGACAGTAAGGAATTGAATTCTATAACAGCAAGTGTGTTTAGAAACAAAAAAAAATGAAGGTCAAACTTGGGTATTCTAATTTATTTTCTTCAAAGCAACTAGACATGGTAACAAAGGTCTCTCTCTTTCTCCTAGACACCCACAGAGACCACACTTAGTGAGAAGCAACATTAAAATTGCTAGAGTCTTATGCTAGTTTCTATAAAAGCAGGCTTTGAAGTTTCAAGTCACTGCACTGACCTCAGTCCATGATACTTCATTCCCATTTCTTTACATACAGTTCCAATAAGTAAATTTAGTATATATCTACACACACATATTTATATCTTTTAATTCCTACAATAATCCTGCGAGCTGGCTATAATGATTAATTTTATGTGTCCACTTGATGGGGCCACAGATTGCCTAGACATTTGGTTGAGCATTATTCTGGGTACATCTGTGAGGGTGTTTTGGGGTGAGATTGACGTGTGATTTGGCAGACTGGGTAGAGAAGATTACCCTCCCTATGGTAGATGGGCTTCATCAGTCAACTGAAGACCTGAACAGAACAGAGTTTCTAAGTAAGAAGGAACTCCCCTGCCTAAGTGGCTGACTGGGATGTTGGTCTTTTCCTGCTCTCAGATTCTAATTGAAAAAATGGCTCTCCTTGGATCTCAAATCTGCCAGCTTTTGGACTAGAGCTCACACCATCAGAAGACTCTCCTGGCTCTCAGACCTTTGGACTCTAATGGGGACTACATCATTGGACTCTCCTGAACCTCCAGTTTGCCAACTGCACAAGCCAATTCCATATGCATATTCATACATATACGTGTGTGTGTGTGTGTGTGTGTGTGTGTATCCTATTGGTTCTGTTTCTCTGGAGAACACTGACTAATACAGTGGTATTATTTATCCCATTCTAAAGGGCTCAGAAAGGCTTTATAACACCCAAAACTCATGTAGCTAGGAAGCTACATCTAGTATTCAAATTCAGTGCTTTTTCCATTTCACTGCAGCTGCCATATCAAAGCCCCAGCCCCTCTACCATAAAGTGTCCAGACCATGTGACTTTCTGCAAACCTGGTACAAACATAAAGCTCCCTGAAGGCAAATGTCTACCATCCAACAACTGCACTCTCCCTAGCCATCTCCTTTAGAAACACACACCCCTCTGCATCAAGAGTGATTGATTTGCCTTCTCAGTATATGCATTTTCACTGAGCATGTGTCCATCTCTTACTCATAAATCCTCAAACACCTCTGACTATAAGAGAGGGACCCCACTTCTTCCTCCAGAGGAATCCCAAGGCCTGACTGGGCAAAAACATGCTTACTAACCTTATGCACAGAGTGACCACACGATTCATGATCCAAAACAAGATCTTTTGGAAAAGAGAATGGAGAAGTACTACAAATCCCAACACTAGGACAGCAGATATAAATAGTGACTCTCCTGGGTAGACTGGGAAATATGGTCCTCCTACTTACACATCTAAAGCCTATTGAACATCATCTTAGCAAATGCCATGGCTTTACCATCCCTGAAGTAGAAGAGTAGCATGCTCTGATAATTGACCTTCACATTTTCTCTTTTTCTACCTAAAAAATAATGTAACAAACTTCAGGTGGTGTTGCTTCAAGGACTTAAGACGTTTTAACAATCCAGTCAAAATTCATGTGTGTGACGTACATGCACACTTGTTTCTTTCAATCCTCTTTAAGTTCAAGGAAAGTGCTATATGTCTAAGGAAGTTGCTTTGGACTGTTAGAAAATCATCAATTAAGACAAATTGTCAGGAAGGAAATTTCAGGACTTGCCCATTCAGGAAAGTATGTGTAATTGGGTGAACTTAAACTTCTCGTGGAATTGTAAGTCCTCCTCATGCTCCCCAGACACCTGGTAAGGTCTTCTGGTGCCCTGTGTCTGAGAGAGTGTGGGGAAGATTTCCTTGCACCCCATTTGTTATCCTGCCTTTGACTGTGAGAATAAACAGGGCTAAAATCAAACATCAATAATTTGTTTAAAAGTTTCAAATTTCAAAAAGAGGATTGACTTATTAATATCCGTTTTGATAGAGTGAATTTTTTTTATTATTACACTGCACAAAGAAAATAAAATGAATATAATTCAGTTTTTCAGTTCCAAACATATTTTCCCAAGAGTCAAGTTGAAATGTTTTTCCATAGTATTTAAAATAGTACTGTAATAGCACATTAATAAAAGATAGGTCAACGGTCATGACAGATTACAGAATACTCTATAGGTTTTACATAGGTGATAATCTATAGAGAAAGTAGAAGCTATTCTATAAACAATGTTTAAAAAGGGTAATTATCAATTCAGAGAAAAACTTGAATAATATTTCTACATTATACCATTCACAAAAAATTGTAAGAAATCAAGTGCATAAATTAGAACTATAGAAACATTCAACAAATATAAAAATATACAAACATGTTCATTATGTTAGTTTAGAAAAGGGATTCATAATTGAAGCAGGAAGACAATATCTATAGAGTAACAAATAATCACTTCATCTACATTAAAGGTAGAATTATTATATGACCAAAGAGATCATGAAATATTTAAGTACAAGGGAGAGAATAAGAAGAGAAAATAAAAATAAATCTTGCTTATTAATAATAAAATACATGAGAGTCTCAATAGGAAAAAAATCAGCAAAAGGAATGAATAGGCAATTGTCCAAAAAAAGAAGAAAAAAGACATTCAAATGGATATAAAATATATAGAAAAAGATACTTAGATGGGTATCTAAGAAGTAAACAGAAATTTATGTATAAATCTAATCTAAAAAACAATTTTAGATCTATAGAATTGACCATTTCAAAGGGCTGATAAAGCTTAATGTTGACTAAAATGAAAACAACCACGGTTACTCTCACGCAGCATGGGACGGAGTGTAAACTGGTCTTTAGAGACCTTTCAGGTAGGTTGCATTAACATTTTAATGCAAAGATACCCTAGCACGAGCCTATGTTTGCAGCATCTGTCAAGTGAAGAGTTGTAAACAACCTAAGTATTGGCCTTAGGTAGAGTAGGGTAACTGCTATAATAAATAAAACCGAACGGTAATGACGCAAGAGACAGTTCACTTTTGTTCAGTGATTGTCCTGATAGTTGTTTTTTCAATGGTCTGCATTCCTGCTTTTTTTGTTTGGTTCCCTTTATTTCAGGGCTCAGCCAACCTGTGGAGTTTTCTGAGTCTATATCCAGCTGGGGGAGATGAAAGACGGTGGAACAAAAGCCCAAGGGGCCAGGCCCAGAAGCAGCATCTACAAGGCCTCCTGGCACTCTAGTGGCTAGAATTCAATCACCTCCATCCACCTGCAAATCATGCTGGGAAATGTGTCCATGGCCAAGGGAAGTGAGGTTTGGTGAACTCTCAGCTAGCTGTGCCTCAATGTCTAACAGGGGAGAAACGTCTAACTGTATGACAACATTCCATACACAGAGATTGAAGTGAATGTACGCGTATTCTTTCAAGTCAGAAATCAAAATGAAAGTGCAGAAATAAAGAAAATGAAGCCATTTATTGCAAAACAACCACATCATTATCATATTCATTTAGAGACACATTAATGCATAGGACGTAGTGAGTCAGGACGTACTCTAAGGCAGTGGTCCCCAACCGTTTTGGCACCAGGAACTGATTTCATGGAAGACAATTTTTCCATGGACCGGGTTGGAGAAATGTTTTCGGACTGGGTTTGGAGGATGGTTTTGGGATAACTCCAGCGCATTACATTTATTGTGCCCTTTCTTCCTATTATTATTATACTGTGATATAGAATGAAATAGTTATACACTTCACCATAATGTAGAAGCACTGGAAGTCCTCAGCTTGTTTTCCTGCAGTTCCTCCTGCTGGGCAGCCCAGTTCCTAATGGGCAACAGACTGGTACTGCTCTGTGGCCTGGGGCTTGGGGACCCTGCCCGAATGGGTAGCAGAAGGTGTCTCAGAGACTGTGTTGGGATTCAGATTGTGGTCAAAGGGAAAAGGAGACGATGCGCTTGGAAGTCATATCTGAATAGTTTTAATAAAATGAGTGTATGTGTTTATTACTAATACAGTAAAAAATAAAGTTGAAAATGAAGATGCTGTTCTACAGCTCTGATTTTAAGGGAATTTTGAGGCCATTGGGAAGTGATATGTGGATTGTTTTCTTTTTCATTTTTTTTTTTGTTTTTTAGTTAAATTTTTAAGTTCTGGGGTACATGTACAGGAGGTACAGGTTTGTTACAGAGGTAAACATGTGCCGTGGTCGTTTGCTGCATCTGTCAACCCGTCACCTAGTTATTAAGCCCAGCATACATTAGCTGTATTTCCTAATGCTCTCAAGAAAAAAAACAGATCTTGGTGAGGTTGTGGAGAAATAAGAATACTTTTATGCTGTTGGTAGGAATGTAAACTAGTTCAGCTATTGTGAAAAACTGTGGATATTCCTCAAAGATCTAGAACGAGAAATACCATTTGACTCAGCAGTCCCATTACTGGGTATATGCCCAAAGAAATAGAAATCATTCTATTACAAAGACATATGCATGTGTATGTTCATTGCAGCACTATTCACAATAGCAATGCCATGGAATCAACCCAAATGCCCATCAATGATAGACTGAATTAAAATGTGGTACATATACACCATGGAATACTATGCAGCCATAAAACGAAACAAGATCATGTCCTTTGCAGGGACATAAATGGAGCATTTTTCTTTTTCTTTTTATTGCCCTTTTCTCTTTTTTCTCCCATATACAAGACTGTAAAAAATAAGGGCCTCAAAATAAATTTTGCTTTTTATGACACCACACTGTTCCTCAAAATATTGTTTCTAGGACTCATCTGAGCTTCTATATCTGTGGTTCTCAAACTTCAGTGTGCCCCAAAATCATGGTGGGGGGCTTGTTAACACAGATTTTGAGTCCCACTCTATCAAAGTTTTAGATTCAGTAATTGTTGTACTTGAGAGTTTGCATCTTCAATAAGCTCTCAGTGAGGCTGGTGCCACTGACCTGGGATTACACACTGAAAACCACTTCTCACGGAAATGTGCATACTCTTTGCTGTAGGTATCATGACCAGCTATGTTGTCATGAAGGTTACTTACTTCCATTACATCTGTACAGTGTAAATACCACATACAAGTATTTTTCTGAGCATCTTTTCCAATTCCCTGTTCAGTGACATCACCTTGATAGGTTGAAATCAGCCGAAGCAGAATGTTTATAGCATGTAAATCAGCAAATGCTACAAAATCAGGGTTCCCCTACTACCTCCAAAGACAGCCAGTTGCTAAATATTCACTAACATACTTGATTAAATAAAACCATCATTGCTGCATAACTCTTTAATATACGTGTGAAGGGTTCAAACAGGTGATGGCTTTCTAGCTAAAACACCTTAAATTCTCTCTTACTCCACCTAGAAAGGAAGCTGTTGTCTGACTAGGATAGGTTTTTGAGCTTGGTAATGCACACTTTCTTGAAAAAGGGAAGGAAAATAAAAACCAGAGGGTCTCCACCTTGGGTTGCTGGGGAGTTCTCTTTCTGCACAGTGTGAACAGGGACATGGAAGGAGCAGCCATATCTGTTGCTGTGGCCTATACATCTTCACGGCATCATTGAAATGTAACTGAACCATCAGAGATGTCCATGCCAGCCTTCACAGTGCTCATCTCAAAGCCAGTTCTTCCCAGTAAAGCTGTTTCTGCTTTTGTTTTCTGGCTCTCTCTCCCTCTGTGCCTTTTAATAATTGCTGAGCACAGAGGCATTGCTCTAATACCAACACTGATGTTTCTGGCTTACTGACTGAATAAGATGATCAAAGGCTTTTTAAGGTCCAGGAGAAAGATCCTGCCTCCATGTGAATATCAGACAGCTCAGACCAAGTCCCAGCTCACTCACTGTTTACACTGTGGCACTGGCCAACGATGGATCTTCAGTTTCCTCCTGTGTAAGACGAGGATAATAGTATCTAACTCAAGAATTGTGACAACTGGGATTGCTCATTTAAAAATAAGCTAGTAGAGAAGCTAGCTACATTAAAATAAGCTTCTTACTATGGCAAAAATATATACTAGAGTATCTTCTTTTGAGGGACTCAGGAGAATACTTTTCTGAAGAATGAAATTAGAGTAGCCCCTAATTGCTTCTGAAACCTGAATGCTAGATCCCATTGTAGTATTTAGGTTGCCCAGCTTTATTCCTGTGTGGTCTTTACCTTCCCACGTATGAAGTTATGGAAAAGAGTTCCTTGCTGAGGGCCTGGCTGATACCTCTTTGTGTTTGAGCACTGACACCTGTGAGCATCAATAATCACTGTGTTCACTAGCATTATGAAAGGAGAGATTTGCCTATGAGAAATCAAGAAGGCTTGCTCTATTTATTTGAGAAGACAGAGAATACCTTCTCTCATCCTGAAATTTTTATGACAGGATAGCATAGAATTATCCAACCCAGCTTCTCCTGACTCTTTCTGCTGAGGTTCAGCAGGAACCTAGGAATACAGCTGCATCAATCTTCTCTGCGTGCTCTGCCCAAATCAGGTTTGGAGACACCCAAAGCATTTTTCCTTGGAGATCGCATTTCGGTTTTGAATCCAAGTCCTCATCTTCTAGAACTGGCACAGACAGTAGAAATTGCTCAGCCCAACCAGATCATTATAAGGAGGAAGGAACAAAGCAGAGGGCAGGAATAATCTCTCCCCTCCTGTCACGGCTATGAAGCAGCCGTGCCAGCATTTCACGCCAGGCATCCCAACAACAATAAATTTCAAAATTTTGTCAGCCTTGTTCAAATTTCTAGAAATTAGTACTGGGATTTTTACATCAAACAAAGCAAACTCTTAGGCTGAGAAAAGCTAAGACTAACATCAAGAATCATAGAGGTTACAAATCGTATATTCTGGTAAACTTTTCTAGAACATAGATAGTAATGATCGTAATAATATTAACTTGTAAGCCTAGGTACCTTACATATCATATGTACTGTCACAAATATATTGTTACACTGTTCTGGGCTCATTCTATACAATAATACACTTTAATTTTCACAATGATACATAAGTAACATATGATTATTTCTATTTTACATAGAAAAAGATTAGAAGTCTACAGAGTTGAAACAACAGGCTAGTTAGTGGGAGAGCCAGAAACTGAACTTGGCGTTTGTTGGACTCCAGAGCCCATTCCTTCCTTCTGAACTGTCGAGGACGTCCATGACTCCCCTGGGAACTCCATCTCAGAGTGAGATCTGTGTCCAGGCAATGCCGATCTTTCCTTTCAATTGTCATCCTGCCTCCTTGCCTTTAAGCAGCTGACAGCATCCTATTACTCATAGAGTCTGGCTTTGAAATGAATTCAAATATCCCGAGCTCTTCTGAGGCATGTGAGGTCTTTCGGTCTAAAAGATTGTATGCTTAATCACTTCCATGAGGCTGGGACATCCTGCAGAGGACATGCCAGCTGAAGTCAGGACGCTGATAAAACCTCAGAAACCAGAGCAAGGAACTCCATGGACCAGGGTGTGGAGTGAGGGATTGGACTGCAAAGGGGAATTGGAAAATTTCAAAACATCTTGATACAAATGCTGTACATTTTGATTGTGATCTTGGTTACAGGACTATTTACATGTGTCTAAACTAATCAGATTGTACACTTAAAAATTATGCTTCAATAAAATTTATTAAAAACAGTCTTCAAAGTTATAATTCCTAGGCTATAGTTCTTTACTGCCTTTGAAAATCCAATAGGTATGCTTCTGTATCAGTCAATATTTCTGCAGAAAGTAGATGGCACATCCAAAGTAAATAATTTTAGTATAATTCACTAAAGGGACTGTTAATTTAAAAAAGCAGGCAAGGTGTAGGGTGAGCATGAGAACAGTCCACTTTCCAGGGCTAATAATATTCTAGAACTGCCAACCCTTCCGGTCTGGGGTGGTGGGGTGTGGGGGTATCAGCTGTGTCCCAGGAGAGGTCAGCAGTGTGGGAAGGCCACTAAGCAGGGGTGGGGGCCTCAGGGGAGTCAAGAGATGCAGCCAGACCTGATCCCAGCAGAGAAAGGACAAGGGCATAGAAAGATATATGTGCAAAGTTATTACATATTACAAAAATTAAGTCACTATTAATTTAGATTGTTTTGAGTTAAAGACGTGTATTGCATTCCCTTAAGGAGCCAGTAAATATAGACATAAAATTTAATACACGGCCTAACAGTATACTGAAAATAATTTATTTTACATAAAAGAAGATGTTAAAGGAGAAACAGAGAGACAAATAAGATGAATAAACAAATAGATACACACTTGACCCTTCTCTAACTCTCCTTATGCGGGCGCTCCTTAATACTCAGATTCAACCTGAAGCCAGAAGCCCAGATGTAGTCCCTAAGGGTGTGTCCTGGGGCATGGGCTGGACTCCAGAGGAGGTAAACAGAGGGTGGCCAGCATGGTCTCGCTGAGCACCTGCCACTATTGGATTTCCGGCTCTCTGAGATGTCAGCTCTCCCCGCCACCCACCTCTTTCCAGTCCTGCCTTTAGTGAAAAGGTATAAGGGGTGCTCATTTCTCTAGCAGAGTCTGTTCAAGATTTGGTTATCAGGATGGATCAGTGGGTATGGGATATCCCCCAAGTGGGCCCTTTCTCTCATGACCCCTGCAGAATGTGACCCCCAGGGCCTGGACCTTCCTTTGTGGGCAACAGCTCCTTATGGGCATGGGCCACAAGTATGAGGCGAACTGCTGCTCACCAGCTTCCAACACCAACGTCGCTGGGGTGCCAGGATTTCTAAATAAAAGGAGATGGAGTGACTGCCTTGGAAATCAGTGTCATCATTGATTCCGTTCTTTCTATGACACTTATAACCTATCCATCAACAGTCCTAGTGGCTCCACAGAACATATCTAGAAAATGACTTCATCTAACCTCCTCCACGGCCTCTGGTTTACGTGAAATTCCCGAATTTCTTACCTGAATGATTGCAGTCACCCACTGATCAACCCTGAGCCTCTCTGTCCTCCCACCTCCTTAATTCTATTCTCAACAGGACAACCTGTGGAATTCATTCAGAATGAAAATCCCATCACAACACGCCTGGGTTCAAAAGCTTCCCTTAGCTTTTCATCTCACCAGACACAGAAGCTGAAATCCCTAGAACGGTTCTTTGGGCATTTGTTTTTATGGTTTTGTAGAGTCAAGGCCTCACTATGTTGCCTAGGCAGGTCTGGAATTCTTGGCCTCAACCGTACTTCCTGCCGTGGCCTCCCCAGTAGCTGGGGTGACAGGCGGGAGCCACTGCACTGGCCACCAGAATTGACGTGTGATGGTGTGTCAGCCAGACCCACGCCATCACATCAGTTCTCTTTCTGGCCTCATTGCCCACAATTCCCCTCCTCACTCATACTGCTCGATCCACACTGACCTCCTGGCTCTTTCTGGAGCATCTCAGAAACATGCCTGACTTCGGGCTTTCGCATTTGCTGTTTGCTCCAACCTCATAGAAAGCGTAGCTCTCACCTACCTCTTTCATGCCTTTTCTCCAATAATGTAGGCAGAAGTGCCTTGTAAATGTACTTGTGTCTTTAATTACAGCATGACCCTGCTCTCCAGGACAAATTTTTAAAAGCCACAGATGTCTTGTATACAAATTCATGAATTTCCCTAGAAGCTTTCTCATGTACTCCCTTAGTTTCAAATGATTTCAGTAAAGCATAAAATCATAAAGACACGTACATTCACAGAAACACACACACACAGAGGTTTTTTATTGTGTGTGAGGCTTCCTGAAACCTTGCCCAGAAGCAACTACTCATCTTCACAACAAAAGTGAAGGGGAAAAGCCTGACTCACTCTACAGAAATGCTTTCCAGGGAACTATTCAGAAATACCTGAATCAATAGCAACCTCAATGATTGGGTAATGTTTCTCAGTATAAATGTTCTTGTTTCCAAAGAAACTTTCTTTTTCAGTAGCTCTCTGCAGCTGAGCAAATGCTAAAAGCCACTGGTGAAACCTATTACCTGACGCTAATAGGGTTTGAGAAAGAAGCAGGCACTGTTACTAATATCCTCATTCTGGACTTCGAGATAAGAGCCCTTTCTATGTTGAGCTTTGTTGTGAGTGAAATTTCTCATTCGTGCTGCAGATAAGATGTTCCTGCTTGTTGAAAG